>UFQX01000264.1:0-600000 GCA_900497675.1 Arapaima gigas | reverse complement strand
AAAAATGTAGAAAAACAGCTGCTTTGTATTAATTGAAACAGATGTTTGATATTCAAAAAAGTGACAAATGTGTGGTTCTCTGGTTAATTACATTGCACTAAAGTTTAGTACCCTGTCATCTAGCCTCTATACAGCAGAATAAAAACATGGTCTTGAAGAAGACAGTAACAACAGCAGCACCATGTTATGTAACTGTGTGAATTAATAAGGAGTCTCCATGGAAAGTCTCACAGCGTGTTGTCTAAAGTATCTGACAGCCATCTGGGCAGTCTTGTACCCCCATGTTGCATTAGCAAACAATGGTCTCCAAGGCACAGTTCGCTTTTTTCTGGGTGATCTCCTCTGGTAACCTGTTATGTCAACTGGAAATGAGGGCACAGGGAGTCCTGCAGCCTCTCCGACAAATAGAAAATGGAAAAACAAAAATATTTATTAATGTTGTTCAGCTTTGTTTTGTGTGCCACTGTGTTTAAGTCAGGTACCACCTAATTAACAGAATTCCCTGCCTTGTCTCATTAA
Organism: Arapaima gigas; assembly: GCA_900497675.1. Lineage (NCBI taxonomy): Eukaryota > Metazoa > Chordata > Actinopteri > Osteoglossiformes > Osteoglossidae > Arapaima > Arapaima gigas. Next base: position 599,481 of record UFQX01000264.1, on the reverse strand, counting down.
AGGTCACTGCAGGAATCGTTTTGCCTGCAGGGGGAGTGATTGAAGTGAAACTCCTATTTCTGCTGTAGCATTTGAGTGAATCGATTAATGAGTTGAGCTGCTGGAGTCTCAAAAAATGTCACACAGAAGAAAATCAGTGTGACTTCAGTTCGGTCAGAGACACTCTAAGCTCTGGAAGAGTCTCCAAGCGACTTATGTAGCCATGATAGGAACTCCAGCTGAAGGTAATTATTTACAGTATACTACTTAGGTCTTTCCACATTAGTGTACCCAGCTGTCGGTCTTTAAAATGAAGTTGTTTTTATACATAGGTACTGAGGGAGAAATGTTTACATATGCCATGCTAAACATAGATCAAGACAAAAAATTTACCTTGAAAATAGTATCTGGAGCTGGGATTTTATATGTAATCTTTCTGCTTTAAAAAGGCAGTTTCATTCAAATACATTTGAATGTAAATGTTTACACAAGATGACAGCAAGAAGTAAATCACATAGTGAGTTACTTATCAACAAGCTGAGCATTTTAGATTTTATTTGTGCCTTCATCCCTCTAAAGAGTTCAACACTCGTGTTCTCTATAGCTTGTCACTTCAGGCTAAGTCTGAATTTGACTGCATAGATCAGGAAAATCCCATGAGACTGTTGGCTTGCCTGACAGACTGTATTTCACAATGTGTTGGCAATGTAGCAGCTGCTGACTGAGAAGAGGAGAGAAGTCACATTTTGCATATGATGCCAGTGGTAGACCAGCCAAGCTGGTTGACAGCAAACAGAAAGAGGCTTTAAATTATACTGGTCTGCAGTGGCTCATTTTGAAAAAGCAGCTCAGACTTGTTTCAAGTAAAATAATGGCTACTGTCTTAAAACTGTAGTCTTTTTTGTCACCACTCCTGAGAACAATTCTTCAGATGACCAGCAGGGGTCCTCTTACACCTGACAGTCTGGGCACACCTGTTCCCATTTTGGTCATCAGATCATGCCTTAAATTTACATAACTCACACATACTCATTATGGACTTTCAACTGCCAGCAATCCTCCGTGCCAGCCTGTTCTGAGTATGATCAGCTCCTGTTCTCCTGAGGTTTGCCTATTTCTTACTCCCATGTTTCTGTGTTTGGCTCCAGCCTCCGTGTTGCTGAGGTCCCGTCCAGTCATCGTGTTTTTGAGTCTTTTGTTCCTCTTAGCACCCAAGATCACCTGTCTTCATAGCATCTGTTTGTTCTTCACAGTACTTAATCACAGCATATAATACTCCTGCACTACAACTCACATTCATTAATCATCTGGACATCATGACACTTTTCATCATCAAGATAACTGGCTACAGTGAACATCAAAATATTGGTAAATGAGTGGTGCTTAAAGGCTGTTGTGTGTCAGTGAATGATCTACATTCTCCCTAATTACACTTTTATAAGATTGGGGTCTATACACTGATCCACAATTTTTTCACATTGCTCCAGTAAATGAAAAATGTTCCTCAAGTAACATTTTTACAAGGAAAGATTCTATACAAAAAAATCAAAATTTGGTATTTGCTACGACAGGTAAGAACTGCTGTTAACATAGCTTCAACTACCTAGAAGCACGGCTACACTGACAAGATAATCAAAAAACAAAAAACATCCAGTAAGCAGGAGTTCTAAGGGTGGACACGTCTTGTTGATGAGAGGTCAGAGGAGAATGGCCAGACTGGTTTGAACTGACAGGAAGCCTACAGTAACTTAAATTGCCGCTCTTTACAAAAGTGGTGGACAGAATAGTATCTCTAAATGCATGACACATCGAACTTTTAGTTAGATGGACTACAACAGCAAAAGACCATGTCATGTTCCACTCCTGTCAGCCATGGACAAGAAACTAGGCCAGCGTGGGTACTGGCTCACCGAAACAGGACAGTGGAAGATCGGAAAAATGTTGCCTGGTCTAATGAATCTCAATTTCTGCTGTGACATGCAGATGGATTATTCAGAATTGGCATAAACAACATGAAGCCATGGACCCAACCTTGTGTCAAAAGATGAAACTAGTGGTGTAATGGTATGGAAAATTTTTTGTGGGCCCCCTAATACTAATTGAGTATTGTTTGAATGCCACAGCTGAGTCTTAAGTATTATTGTAAACCATATGGATCTTTTTACTGTACAAAGTACAATAGTTCAATGCCTCCCCGGTTACTAGATCTGAATCCAATGCAGCATCTTTGGGATTTGCTAGAACAGCAGACTGGCAGCATGAATGTGCAGCTTGACAAATCTGCAGCAATTATGTGATGCAATCATGTCAATATGGACCAGAATGTCTAAGAAATGTTTCCAGCACATTGTTGAACCCATGCCACGAAAAATTCAGGCTGTTCTGAGACCAAAAGGGGTTCCTACCCTGTAAATGGCTGGCATATGTGTGTGTGTGTGTGTGTGTGTGTGTGTGTGTGTGTGTGTGTGTGTGCGCGCGCACATGTGTGCATGCAGGTGGGTGTATGTGTACACAGAGCACCTGCCAATGGTTCAAAAACCCCCACTAAGTGCAGAGCTGTGTGGGGTTGCTTTGAGAAGCTCACCATAGACCTGAAGGATGTACACCTTCTGTCCTCCTTAACTCTTGCTCAGGTCAACTTTGCAGGGAGGAAGCAGCACTGACACGTCTAGGGATGAGTTTAATAGGGCCAAGCTGATCATTTACGACAGTATCTCTGGCCAGCTGCATCTATGTTTAGCACAGTGAATTTTTTCTGGGTGTTCAACCGAAACCATGCTGTGCCAGCAACATGGACAGTACTTACAAAAGGGCTCAGCATAAAAAGATTTTTTGAGACTACATGCACAGTTTAAATAAGTGTTAATCAATAGTGCGCACAGAAAAATACTCAGATTATCTGTCATCAAATAGCTGTTCTACATGATCAAGTGTTAAGACACTGTTTAATCTTTTTCTTAGCTTTATACTACAGTAGGCACTAATTTTGTTTTCCTTCACTTTCCTCTGTTGCCTATTTTCATTTTCCCTGGGTTTGGAATCCCAAACATTAAATATACCACACATCATACATTACAAGCAACATGCTACTATTATTATGACTGTCAATAATAATATTTACAAGAGCTAGTTAAGTTATACCCAAAATATAAAAGAAAAAACACACAGATATCTCTGGATTTCTTTAATGAACTTACACTTCTTTTCGAAGGAACTGGAAGGAAAAAGCAAAGTTAGTAGTGCACTTGAGATCAGTTGTCCCACGATTAATTACAGTACATATACGTAACATGAATGGCCACATCTCAACAAAGTGAGAAGACTATCATATAAGGTAGCTGATTTTCAGAGACGGTGGTAAAATCGGAATTTAAATTTGTTTTGGAGCATTTCATGTGCCATGTTCTACTTACTGTCCATACACTGAAATAGCCATTTAAGTGAGGGACAACACACAAGCATTAGTTTGTGCATCTATTTGGGTGCTTAGGGGCGAACATTTGATTTATGCATTGTAATCTGATATCTGACACATGCTGAAAGAAGGATTACTTAAATATGAATATTCATTATTCCAGAAATTGACTTCTGGAGAGTGTAATGATTCACCTAGAAGCTGAATGTAACTGACATGTTCAGCTTCTGAGTGAAACAACTTCTGCAGTCCTCACAGCAAAGGTAAACATTGTTGATGCTAAAACATCCCTGATGGACCATCTTCACCTTCAGTGAGAGAGAGTGTAAGTGCCGCAGAAAAGTGACAAATAACATCATTCCTGTCTATACAGCAAGATGATCCCTCCCATGACACCTGGACAGGAGCAGTTTATTTGGAGGTGATGTGTCAAAACTGGGGTTGTCCACAAAGGTCATGAGCTACATAGTGGTAAAATTTAAATAAACAAGACAAACCAATGCCTTTTCTTTGCATTTGGTGATGAAACTGATAGATAGATAGATAGATAGATTAGAGAAAACATTTTTAAGGGAAACGGTTTAATTAATTAAACTTAAATATTTTCTATGTGGTTTTCTAAATATGGGAAGGCAAGAAATGTTGTACATGGCAATAACGACAACAACAACAATAATAATAGTCATCGTCATCATCATCATTACCCGCTGGATTGACATCCAGCCCAAGTTGTACCTGTGTTTCCAGTATGGACCCCAGAGCACAGCGACTTTTGCAAACAGTTATACATTATTAATGAATGAAAAAATGAGTGGATGGATGGATAAATGAATCAATGGATTTATAAATGAATGAATGAAAGACCAAAACATCTTCATCACCTTCATCAAATTTACGGTCAGTCTTCGAAAGATCATATAAAGCACTGTAGATCCCAAGCACGACGGAGCGCGAGGGCTGAGGAACACAAACGCTGAAAGTGTGTGGCCATCGGTGCTCCGACGTATGTTGTGCTGGGGCGCAGACTGTACAGAAGTGGCGTAATGTAAACACTGACGCGAGGAACCGGGGTGCTGGTGTGTGATCTGAGTCCGCTTTCCTTTTGCATTCCGCTCGTCGCCACACACACACACACACACACACACCGCCCATCGGGGGTGCCAGGTGGTTCCCTCTCGAGCCGGGAGCTTGTCCGCCGCCACTGGAAGCAGAGCGAGCAAAGTTTGAACAAGTTAACAGAGCTACAATCATAAGAAGGAGAAGAGCGATGATGAGCAGCGAGCTGGAAGAGGACTTCGCCCGGATCCTCCTCCTGAAGGAGGAGAGGATCAAAGACCTGGAGAGACGTCTTGCGGAGAAAGAGGACGAGATTCAGGAGCTGAGGAGGAAGCTGCACAAATGCCAGTCCGTGTTGCCGCGCCCCCCGATCGGCGGACCGCGCACCCGGCGAGCGCAGGGCATTTCGGCCGAACCGCAGACCCACCGGGACGTGGCCGGACAAGCCTTCTGCAAACACCCCAAAAGCGACCGGTACGGAACGCGTCCCTTTCTGTCTGCTGGGATGGAAACAGTGTGAAATGTGCCTTTCGTTCTGCTCGCTGTCTTATTTACACCGTTTATTTATTGCCCTTTAGCCGTTATAATAACAGTTACAGTATAGCTTTTACAGTCTGTATGATGCGGACGTGTCAGAGCAGCTTCATTCGGTCCGTCCCTGATCCAGATGTCGTGAGCAGCAGCGAGTCACGTTCACGCGGAGGGGTTTAAACCCCCCTTTAGCCAGATGCCAGACTCGTGCTCGCCGAGATGACGCAGCGCGAAGAGGCGCGCGTTATTGATCCGATCCATCAGCGCGCTCCCGGTGGGGGAGGGCCGGGCCGGCGCCGCGCATTACCGCCTTTTAGTGGCTCACCAGGGGCCCAGATGTGCCTCTCAGGAAATGTGATCCTCATGTGCAAAGTACCTCCTGCGCCGATATTTATCAGTGTTTCTCTGCGCGCGTGGAGGTGCAACCTAAATAGTTACCGAACTATTTGTTTAGGACGACATGCGGCAGTTTTAGTCACAAAAATGCATTACATCTTACTGTGCAGTTATCAGCGTTATAAGAAAAAAAAAGAAATTGATGTAATCCTGAAATAAAAATCTGTTCACAGAAACAAAGACCAAGTTGAAACATTAAAGTCGGTAACATATTTTCATTCCAAGTTCTATGCTCGTCTGCACCGGTTTGCTCTGGACGGTCCCACAGTCCAAAGACATACGTGCTTCAGGTTAACTGGGCACTCTAAATAGCGGTGTGGGCACCTTGCGGTGGACTGGCATTACATTCAGTGTGCAGTTTCATAGCCTGGCGCCCAGTGACTGCGGGAAAACGTCTGGTCCGCCGCGACCCTCACCAGGATCAAGCGTTTGATGATAATGGATGGATTGGATTGAATTGGATGGAAGGAAGTACTGATCTTGCACTGTTATGTTCTCATATTCTGCTCGTTGCTTTATAGCAGTGTATAGGAATAAAGTTAAAATATATTATGCTATAAAATTATTGTTCTTTATTGATATACAGTATGTGTTGCAGTAAAATGAAATTTATACACTTTGTATACAGCTTCAAATGATATATTTGCTGCAAAGAACCATCTTGTTTTGTTAAATGTTTATACGGACTGTAAAGCTATGTACTCATATTCATTCAGTTTCTGTTTAGTAATATTTATATAACAACACATTTAAACAAAACATTACGATATTAATGCTATAAAAACAATCTTTGTAATATGATACAAATACAGGGAAAGTCACTGCTTTTTTGGAAGAAAATATTGTTGAAGATCTTCATTAATATTTCTATGAATTGTTATATTTTTATTTATAGGTATTTTATATTAAAATCTTGAAAATTAAATAAGGTGATTAAGGCATATTATGCGTGCTTGAAATATAAAATAGGCAGAAACAAGTGCCTGAGTTTCTTTGGTACGGGCACGAGGTGGCAGTAGAGGACCGCTTAGTAATGATTTTCACTTTGACTTATTTGATACAGATTCTATTAATGTAAAATGAGATCTCGAGATCTAGAGTCGCACTAATTTATTAATATTCTAGTGAGTGCGACTGTGAGCTTCTGTGGACACAGTGAAGACACGAGGACAGTTTCCTGGCAGCGTTTATTTACACGAGGCAGCGGCAGGACGTTTGCGGCAGAAAGGGACCATTGAAGACCTGCTCTTTCACAGCCTGAGGACCACAGTCCTCTGGGAGGCTGGGGAACCCGAAGCCTGTCTCTTTTGGGGTGCAGGCACCTTGTCAACCCGCTGCAGACCCAGATGAGCACATTCCTATCTATTTATTCAAATACAAACGAAAACTACTTACATGCAATTCCCTGTTCTATCCCTATGGTCGATCGAAATGTAGACAAATAATAGACAGCGATTTATTCTCAGTACAGTCAGCTGCTAGGTAGATACTGGTCAGTGGTGATATGTGATGGCAGACAACAGCCTTATGCTTCAGGACACAATGTCCCTGGTGTGCAGATCCGATTTTTATTGATCTGAATACGACAAGGTCTCTGGGGAAGTTTATAGAACAGAAATTCAAAGCTTGCTTCTGGATTTCAAGGGCAGTCAGCAGGGTCAGTTGAACAGCAGTTCTCTTGGACAAACAAACAGTCTGATTGTTCTTTCTTTTGGAAACAAGCAATCATTTATAACAAAAGATCATTTACACGCAGAACAACTCTATCCTTCTCCAATAACTGCAGTGTACACAATAAACCTCCCACTTTAAAGTGCCTGGATTAAATCCAGTAACTGACCTACGATGGGATTTTTACGATTTCGAAATTAATTGGTGTGTTGCTTGTAAAATAGCCTTGTGAAAAATGCCCTGTTCGGAGCCTATTTTATTTATTTGCTGAAAGCGCTTTTTGCTTCGAGTCACCTGTTTTACTATGTAACATAAAGTGCTTACAGCTCTTTTCATCCGACACCACCCGCCATCCTGTAGGCGTCCTGATGGCCGCAGGTGTTGCTATGAGCAAGAAGGAGCCTCACCAGCACTCGGCATGTTACTCAGCAAAGAGAACAAACGCGTTTAAAATTATAATTAGGATATAACCCCACAATACCTTAAACACAACCCGTAATATTCTATCTTAATTCAGATGCGGTCTCTCCGTGAGTCCCGGGTGTGTCTCTGCCATCTTTTGCCATTAAGCACTTTCCGTACAATTTACATGTCTGTGTACTGCTCCATTTGCCATACACCTTCTGATTTAAAACAGGACATTAACTGTCCATTTGAAACTGAACAATGCAAACGAACAATCGACAAAACAATTAAATTAGGAACGCACAACGGAAAGTACGGATTCGAAAAGAAAGTTTTAATTCAGCTCTACGTAATATTTTGCGTTGATTTATAGTGTATCAATGCACGGATTATTTTCTGTATTGTTTTCTTGTCTACTTTATTACTTCGTTGTTATTTGATGTTTTCCGGTTTAGTTTTTTTTTTTCAATTTTTTTTAGGGATTAATGCATTACGTTTTTACGCGGTACTCCTCATCCTCCACAGGTGACTAGTAACGAGTTACTGTATTCGAGTAATTTGTTTAAGATTTTTTTCTGAGTAAGCGTTCATGCCTCTCACTTTTGCTCACTTAAATCCGTAAAGAAAAATACGTACTTCGTTACATTTCTGGAACCCTCGTTTCATTGCTTTCTTTTCCATTTAACCTTTTAACTTGTTTCTCTAAGACTAATGAAATCGGTGTCAGCCCCTACCTTGATTTTCTACGGATTTTATCAGCTCTACTGAGCTGTCAGTCATGTTTACGGAGAACCATTAAAATATCTCTGCTGCCAGCTGGCGTTTCCAGCTGACGTCATCGGCCAGGTTCGCTGCAAGTGACACCAACCAAAGTTTATTGTTGACCAGTCAGAGTACGAGTGCAGTTTCCTCCTGCCCTGACTTACGACTTAGTTCATTTGTTCATGGTGGTGAACTCAGCAGAATGTATTGGTTTAATGCATGCGAATATGATTTAATCCATTGTGAGAACTGAATTGTGTAAGAGCTAAACAGATATTTATTTTTGAAGGGGCAGCAGGGTCCTCAGTAGCGCTGTCACCTTACAGCACTGGGGCTGCTCACCTGTGAGTTTGAATGCAGCTCGGTGTGTGTTGTTCACATGTTCTCTCTGTGTCTGCACTGGTTTCCTCACACAGTCTGAAGACCTGTGTTTCAGGTTAAATGGTGTTTTTAATCTTCTCAAAGAGTGTGTGGTACCCCCTCCAGAGGTTGTTTCATAGCCTGGTGCTCAGGGATGCTGGAATAGGCCTCTGACCAGGATTAAGTGGTTAAAGGATGACTTATTCAATGAGTGGCTCCTAGTTTATTTTGTATGTGTTTGGACTAAGTAGTTTGAAAAGAACTATAACAAACTGTGTATGATAATACAACAAATAACATTTAAGTACAAATGAAATATTTTTGGTTTGAAGCCTTATAGTTTACTAATAATGAGTGACAAATGAACTTGAAGGCACTTACTCATGTGAGTGGACATCTAACCTTAAAACTAAGGTCCTGAATGGGAATATTTGTTGATTAATGTTAACTGTTATTGATTAATACAGTAATTGCACTTGCCTTGTAAACTAGAGGGTGGGAAGGTCAGCAATTTCAGTATAAAAATGTTATTTGAAAGTTAACTATTTCATTTTGGTGATTTATTGTACTACCGTTTACTAAAAAGGCTGTTACACCCAGGGTAATACGACAAACTTTCCACCCATGATAATGTTAAATTCTTGTTAATTCTTTGAAGTTATTGTTATCTCATGTTGAAAGTAATCTTTAACTACTGTGAACACATTTTTCTAGTTATATAATAAAGATGGATAATCTAAAAGTCATAGTTACATAAAATTTATACTTCCACCTACACTTCACAGGTCTGCTGTCATCCTTGTCTATCAGGGGATGTCAGTCTCATTGCACATGAACTCCACTCCCGCTCTAAAAAAAGCGTATGTTACTGGTTTTTGCTTTGCTGTTGTGTAGCTAACTAGCTAGCTGTTTAGTAGTTAACCAGCTCTGCGTGTTTTCCAACAGGAATGCCACTGACAACATTAAAATTAAAACTTCACAAATTGCAGTTAGGCACCTTTTTATCTTTCTGCAGTTAACTAGCTTTAAATCCTGTGTTTAAGCCATTGCCTACTCCTGTCTAATTTTGATGTTCCACATGAACCACTAACTGGCTAGATAACCATCTGATCAACTAGACTGACCAAGTAAAGCAAGTTCACAGATTGTGACCAAATCAATTGGGTTTTACATTTAAAGCATCTAAACTGAGTCCTGTTGTCTATCTGAAGCCCAGTCCTCCTATTGTTGTATTACTGTTGAGAAAGACATTTATTATCGACTTATTCCTATAATTGCCCCATTGTTTAATTTGCTAAATAGCTGTAAATCATTTTGCATAAAGGCATCAGCTAAATGGATAATAAATGTCTTAATAACAGTTTCATGTTAGGCTGCAGGTTTTGTGGTTGTTAGAGTTGTTACCTTTTAGTCAAAGGACACAAGTCTGAATTATTGCTCCTGTTGCTGTGAACTTGATCAAGGCACTTACCTTAATTTACTTTAAACGTTACCCTGCTGTGTATGGGGGTAAGTTATTGTTGTAATCTTAATATCGGTGTCTGGGCATGTTTTGTTTTCTCATTTTATTTAGATTCATTTGGTAAAATGTTCTCAAAACAAAATATTTTGTAGCTGAGTAATTATTACGAAAAGTATTAAGCATCAAATTTGTTCTTTTGAACTCTTTTTTTTTCTTACGTGCTCACGAGACTTTCATTGCATTTTTCCACTAGAGGGCGCATTTGAACCTCAGTTTCATTCTATTCTCCGTTATGGTTTACACTGCTAGTCATCAAAATTGTGTTACCATCTTCCACAGATCTTGATAAGGAAAGAAGTTGTAACCCTCTTAAGGTTAGGGTCATTATTTTTTTCTTGACGAGGTGAAGATAGCAATTAGTATACATATATGCTAAATTAATGAAAATAACACTGATGTAATATTTATTTTATTAATTTTTCTCTCAAATAACAACTCCATCATCTCATGTCATGCATAAACATTTAAAAACGTTCTTAACTGTATTATTTTATCTAAGACATTTAACATGTTAAAGTACCTGGGTTAAAGAGTTTTTAGAGCCCTCATTACAGCCTTTCATGGTAATTGAAAAGTAGGAGGAAAAATGCCATAGGGGCCAGTGTGATCAGTGCTGTGGCAGATCGTGTGCCGAGTGTGTGGTGAAGAACTCATCTCCTGCTTGGACCAGAACTTGAGTATAACTGCTACTTTGTCCCTTTAGAACTGGGAAATTGAAATGGTGTGAGTTGAATCAGCTCAGTGAGAGTTTATATAATCCATTCAGGGTTATAATAACTCTTTGAGAAATGACTTGACGCTCAATTTCGATTTAGCATTGTCCACATTGCTGTGTTGTATGTTAAGGAATGCGTGGGCAAGTATGGAGGCTCAAATGCTAGTGCTGTTGTCTCACACCTGCAGATTTGCCGGTTCAGACTGGACTCTGTGTGGTGTGTGATGTTAACTTTTTCCTTTTGGGCACTTTTGGTACTATTTGGAGTTGCAGTTTCAGTCTTGAAGAGAACTTATCTTGTGTTTCCATGGCAACAACCTGCCATGCTTGGTGAGATACAGTCAGTAGTGTGTGTATTATTATTGAAGTTGTTAGTCATAGGAAATTAAAGGTCCTCCTTGTGATCCTTTGGATGCTGGATGAAAACCATCAGCTAAGGGATCCCTGGTTTCTTTGAGAAGAACCTCTTCCTAAGGCTTTAAAATCACTACTCAGCCTCAGTCAATTAGCTACTATTCTTTTGATCGATGAAAAATTGTGTTTTTTTTCTTCAGTTAACTTTTTCACTCATTAAAATGCTGCATGTTTGGCAGTAGGCTATGGATATATTGATTTTGAGCTATAATATGAAAATTTCAATGAAATTTTGGCTGGATCCAAAATGTATCGCTTTTGAAACATTAAAAACCCGTCAAACATTTTAAAATGCTGATTTGATGTTCCTCTTTGCCATCTCACTGTTTTCAGTATTGTGTTAATATTATACAATGTAGCATCCATTCTGTCAATAAAGGACAAGACAATGCCAGGCTGGCAAAGCATTCGCCAAAAAGGACATTTCTGAACTGCGTAGAAAACATACAGTCCAGTTCAAATGTGTTTGGGAACAACTTATTTGCAGGTTTTGGTTTGTGAAGCGGTACACTGGACACGGAGATCCGGAGACATGGAGATATGTTGCTTGAAATGACAAAAAGGAATGTAAAGAAGACACTTGAATAAACTGCACTGTTTTAAATGCCATGTGTGCCAGGTGGAGCTGTGGAGCGCAGTTATTGGCTGCCGTGCAGTAGAGGAGCCCTTCAAACATCTGCATGTTCTCGCTCCTCTCAGTTGGATGAGCTTGAGCTCCAGCCTCCTGCAGGCGCATCGCTGGTCCTCTCGACCGCGGCGGTCCAACGAGGGGGTTGAGGACTCGGGGAGGAACATTGCCGGGGAAACCGAGACCGGTCCACGTGGGTTCTGGTGTTAGCATTGTTGCGGATAGGATCGGAACTGAGGAGTCTTTTCCAAGTGCGCGCCGCACAAAGTTTCATTTCTAAGGATCGAAGAGAAACGGACGGGGTGCGAGGGGTTCTGGGAGAAGTTTTGTTGCGTGTCGGAGATGGGGACCTTGCGGGACCTCCAGTACGCGCTGCAGGAGAAGATCGAGGAGCTGCGCCAGAGAGATGCGCTCATCGACGAGCTCGAGCTGGAGCTCGACCAGAAGGACGAGCTCATTCAGAAGCTCCAGAACGAGCTGGACAAGTACCGTTCCATCGTGATCCCGGCCACCCAGCACGCCCGCAAGAAGAGCCGCCTGCAGGAGCAGCAGAGAACCAAGAGACAGGCCATCTCGGCGGAGCCCACGGCGCTGGACATCCAGCAAATCAGTCACGTCACCCTGCCCTTCTACCCCAAGAGCTTGCCGTAGGTCCCCACCCCTACCGCCATTCCTGCTCCTTTCCTATTCCCAAAACACACACACACACACACACACACACACACACACACACACAGAGGACCGCAGGTCAGCCTGTCTACCCCTGACTCATCCTTTCAGTTGTATTGCATTGTTTTGCATGTAGTCACACCTGTCTGTTCTACCTCAGTGCGCAGCTCCATATGCAAAATAGCTAGTTGTTAATAAAATATTACAATGACATCATTATGTACTAATATTAGCCAGAAAACTCTTTATAGTTGCTGTTATGTGAACTTACGGAAAGAATGAGTTTGAGATGGCTGATATTTCTTGTGTTTGGTTGTGTTGTGACTTGAAGCCAGAGTCATATTGTTGTGACATTGATGACTGATGGCATTTTGTAGTCTATGGCATTTCTGTGGAATATTGTTGATTCTTGGACATAACATGTTGCTTGTGGCGACTTACCTGCAGCTGGGTATGGAATTGTAAACATGTATCTATATAGATAAAACAAATGTCACTAATAATAGTAGTTCCGCATGAATACCCATTTAAGGCATTGGTATGAATACTTTGAACAGAATTTTTAAGATAACTACATACTGACTATGTATACAGTAGTGTGCAAAAGTCTTAGGCACCTGTGGGGAAAAATGCTATAAAGTGAGGATGGTTCCAAAAATAATGTCATGAATACTTATTAATCAATAAACCTTCTAAAAAGTGCAGTAGACAAAAAACAAAAAACTTCAATTCAATCAATATTTGGTGGGACCACCCTTTGCCTTTTAAAACAGCATCAATTTTCTTATGCAAACTTGCATGCAGTTTAAGGTAGAGGTCGGTAGGTTCTTCCAAACATTTTGAGGAACTGGCCACAGTTCTTCTGCAGACTTTGACTGTCTCTGCATGTCCTCCCAGACTGACTTGATCATGTTGAGATCAGGGCTCTGCGGGGACCATACCACCTGTTGCAGGATTCCTTCTTTTTGCTCAACATTGGGTGTTTGAGGTCATTCTCAGGCTGCAGAATGAATTTGGGACAAATGAGAAACCTCCCTGATGGTAGATAAGAATCTACCTGTACTTCTCAACAGACATTGAAGTTGCCTGCCTAAGACTTTTGCACAGTACTGTATATAAAATGCTTTTGCAACAAATTTTAACCAACTCACCTCATTGCAAATGTAACCCCTGGAAGTGGAAATCTTGAAGTGGATTCAGTTCATAATACTAAAGTATGATACAGGCTGATTCGCAAAAAAGTTGAACCCCTTCATAACTGTCACTGAGTTGCTAAGCATCATATAAACATGTAGTCTAAAGCACTTTTTAAAGTAATTCTCACAGTTCATTCGTAGTCTTACAAATGCCCAGTATACTACACATTCATATGATAGATACTGAGTAATACGTTTATGAAATTGCTTGGTTCTTTTATAATCACAGTGTTTATCACACAGTGTTACTGTACAGTGAAAAAGCCATTCACTGTTTGTAATTACAATGCATAAAATGTGTTCTGTAAGACAGTACAGTGGTGCTGACACCTTACAGCAGCTGGGCTGTCTGGGCCTGAGTTCAACTCCAGCTCAGTCAGTGTGGAGTTTGCATGTTCTCCCCATTTCCATGTGGGTCTCCTCCCACAGTCCATAGATGTGCATTTCAGGTTAATTGGTTACTCTAAATTGGCCACTGTGTGTGTGGATGGTCACCCCGTGATGGCCTGGAATCCAGGATGTTGTTTCACAGCCTGGTGTCCAATGATTTTGAGACAGGCTTCAGACCACTATGACCCTGACCAGTATATAGCAGTCAATAATAATAAGTGGATGGAAAATGTGTTTTGTTATAGTATTGCTGCGTAGTTTCAGTTTCAGTTTTGTTTAAATTATTGCCTTATGTTGATAACAGAAGGGAAAAATGAAGTGGTGGTGGGACTGAAAAAATGCTTTTTTTGTTAAAACTACACCATTTTGTAGAAGACTTGAACAGTGAATTTGAAGGCTGTGATCCTGAATGATCTATCTGCCAGTTGAAACCAGGAGCTAAGAAGTGTGTTATAGTGTATAGTGTTTTTCACTGATGTAGGTGCTTGACAAAGTCTGGTCACCGATTTATTTGCTACAGTTTACTTGCAACTACTCATACAAATCCCCCAGTAGTATTGTGTATGATACCTTTTCAAGAACAATATTTATACTTTTATCAAACTTGGAATAAAACTGAAAGATTTCTTGGTAGAATATTGCATCCATGTGAAAAAAATGCTTTGTATAATTTGTTTTGGACTTTTTCTGTTTGAAAGCTGATGCTTTCAAATTGGAATATTTATATTTGTGCTATATGTTTTTGTTTGTAACTGAAATACACTCCAGAGACCTTAGCAGGCAGATTTTTAAAGACACCTTAGACACTGTCTTTGTCAGGACTTTGGAAGGGGCAATGTCACTTCTGTAAGGTCATTCTTGCTCATTATTTATTTACATTATTTATGTGAATTCTAAAACTCGACACCATCAAAAGAGGGTTCTGTAATTCAAGAACCATTTAAGATGTAAATAACACAAATCAATTTTAATAAGTTATGTTCCTGAAGTTTATAGACTATTCTGCTGTTGGGTATGTGCACCACTTACTAGCAAGGAGATTTTTCCTGCCTTGTCAGTAATTTTGTATACAGGTCAAAAAGAATTTGTGTTACAGATGACTTATTTTTGTCACTAGATTCACAATGTCCTCATCTAACTTTGACTGTCATGAATTACTCATTGACATATATAGCACTTAAATGCCTGGGTGAGACTGGCGACAGAACAGTTATTCATGCTGTCCATCCATTCTGCAAACTGGCTTTTTTCTCACCCCATATGGACACAGAATCAGTTTCTTTTGTTGGCTTTGCTAGCTGCATCCAGGTCCTTAAAGTGCACTCACTCAGTTTAGAGGCTTGATGATTTCTTTGTCTGCCTTTTTGTTGTGTGGTCGTGTCTTGGGAAACAGCTTTAATCTCTTCAAAGAGGGGCATTAGTGGTCTGTGATATGGGCAAAAGGTGAGTTTAATTCTGCAGTTGTATTTATGGAATTATTTTACACCATGTAAAAGTTCTTATAGTATTAATATACAGTACTTCTACTCTTCAATATATAGAAAAAATATGCTTGTTTATGGATCTTGATTTTATCAAGGCAGCACGGCATCATCACAGCATCTGGGCTATTTCAGTGTGGGCTTGAGTCAAGCTCAGTCTCTATGAAGTTTGCACGTTCTCCTCATGTCTGCATGGATTGCCTCTAGGTCCAAAGACCTGCATTTTGAATTAATTTGTTACTCTGTGTTGCCCAAAGTGTGTGACTGTATGAGGGTATGTGGGGCCACTCTGCAGTGGACTGGTGTCCTATCTAGGGTGTGGTTTCCTAGCCCAATGTCTCCAGACCACTGCAACCCTAACTAGAACAAGCACTTTTGAATATATGGATGGATATTTTATCAGATACATGATACGTGACCTTTTTGTGAACTTTTCTCTGTTGATGAATCCATTATCAAACCGGTGGTGACAGGCTGAATATGTGTTCTACATTTGGGGGTTGTAACGGGGGACATTCCAAATAGATGCCCAAAACTCTACATTCTTGCTGTGGTTGAGGGGGAAGAACATCCACCCCCCTGATTATTAAATCTCTATCTGGAGCC
The DNA here is from genome assembly GCA_900497675.1 of Arapaima gigas. NCBI lineage: Eukaryota > Metazoa > Chordata > Actinopteri > Osteoglossiformes > Osteoglossidae > Arapaima > Arapaima gigas. The sequence goes on along the minus strand of UFQX01000264.1, from coordinate 583,285 downwards.
TTGTGCTCCTCATGGATAAATAACAGTTAAAAAGAAAACAGGCAACTCTTTTAACCTTTAACATTGTAACTGCATCTCCATGTTCTAAAACAAACCTGTTAACACAGACATTCTCCATCAAAGACAACACAGATGTCGGTTGATATTACCGGACTTGCTGCACAAAATTTAAATTTAGGGATGTAAAAGCGAATTCAGGAAGACGAAGATACTGCCACACATCTAGCAATTCTTCTACTAATCATTTTGTCACCCATGATGGAGGGATGCTTTGCCTTAACCTGGACATTTTTAATAGCTTTAGAACCATTAACCCATACAAGTAAATTTAACATTCATGAGAACTTTGGTGAAGTGCGTGGAAACTGCACTGGAAAAATAACATGTTTTTTGCACAATGAAAAGTTATTTTCTTAGGCACAGTGCTCAGTTGAAAAGCAATTACTTTAGACCATCAGCATTTAATAAAATATGTACAGATTTTTTCTGCAGTGTTCCTCATTCCAGATAAAAAAATTTAATTTAATAAAATTTTTACAATGCACATACATGTCTAAATCGTGTAGCTCATGTAACCATACTGACAGAAAGAAACGGAGTAATCTAATTGGTTTGTAAAGCACACATAAAACGTATTTATATCATGGTGCATTACCATGAATACTGTAACATTTATACACCCCAAACCAGAGGACTGAGAGAGAGATAAAGCAGGTACTTGTTTGCAGTCAAACTGCGGTGGAGAACACCCTTCCCACTGACAGATGAGACACTGACATACACGTAGCCTTTAGTCATGCGTGCAAAGTTCTTGCATCTGATTCAATTTCATCTTCAGCATCACCCTTTGAGAGCAGTACAGCATCATTTTACACTTCATTATTCTGACAAAATTAATGCGATTTTTAGGTAGTTAGTCTCAACACATGAGCTCATGACAGACAATTGATTAATTGAATTTTTTTTACATCCCTAGCTGGCAGCTGAGAATACCTGCTGTGCTGAAACTGCTGTGTAGCTGACAGGCAGCAGGCGAGCACACACACACACACACACACACACACACACACACACACACACACACACACACACACACACACACACACTTGCTGATGAAGTGCACCTAGGAAAGCTACTGATGTTGACCACTCTACAGAATATGCTTTTTGGTCTTTTGTGCCCTCTTCTTAAAGGTTTGGTATTTGTTCAGATAATTGTTGACATTCCTATTATAAAGGCCCAAACATTCTAAGCAATGCTATTCTTAATATTTGCAATTTAATGGGATTTTTGTACCCATTCCGTTTAGAGTCTATAGCTGTGTATGTTCTGGGTATTTCAATGCCACAACTGAGCTTAACTGTGAAAGTCTCCATACTTTCTCCAACCACATCATGCAAATTCTTGGGGGCATAAAAGTGTTCTGGGAACACTTATACTGGCATTTCCACTTATTCCCATGTATTATGAGCAGTCAGAAGGACACGTGTACTTTCATATGATTCTACATACCTCTGCAGAAAGTAGCCATTTCAGAATCACCTAAAATGTGGACTGAGTCCAGCTATTCCAACTTATGTATTCACTTTAATCAAGGAACAAAGGAGATAACAAACAAAGGAGATTTGTTAAATGAAGTATGACAACAGTGTCTCAAGGTCCTGTAGCCAACCCCCAAGCATAACCCTTTCACAAAACATAGGTCATATTTAATTTCATATTTTACATACTTGCTGTAAAGTTCATGGTGCTTGGTAGAAAGTTTCAAGGGACAGTTAAAAGCAAAATATGACATTATTCTCCAACCTCTTATTGCAAAGTTGTGCATGACCCTAGGATAGCTACATAAAATATTGTAATTTCATCATCCAAACAAGATGTTCACATGAGTAAATTTAAATTAGGTCTTTCATGAACTAAGGGATGTGGCCTAAAAATGAGAAATTACAGAATCATAAATGTTGTATAGTCATTAAAGCAGTTGTTGAGACCATTGCCCACAGACTCCCTTTTTTAATTCATAGCTTTTTGCCTGGAGAATGTCAGCATAAATAAGATCTGAAATTTGTGTTCTTCAAAAATGATCCCCCCCAAAATGAAAGCCATACTATGGAAAATAAAGTGTAAAGAGTTGAAAAAAATGCATTACTGATACCATGTCACAACATATTTAGTTAATGCTAATAACAACATATAAATAAGTTAACCTTTAAATGCACAGTTTGAGGTTCCTGAATGTTCTTCAGTTGCAAGGTTTTAAGGACAGTAAAAGTACTTTTTACATATTGTGTCAGTAATGAGTGAAGTCAGTTGAATAAATCAGTTGTGCAGGATCACAGAAAAAGGAACTTATTCTTTCAGTCTTTCAAAAGGCGAAAGGTATTTTGTTTGAAGTAAAACATTCTGGACTTCATCTTCTCAAACAAGTTGGCACTGAACAACCACAGAATTGTGAGGTTGGGGTTCTGCTTGGACCTAGACCTCTTTTGACTTTTGGAGAGTTTAACAGATTAATGAAATGTTGCCTGACTGGACACGTAAAATATTGCTTATATTGTCTATTAGAGTTTCAGTCTTTCAAGTCATATAAGTGAAAAATTAAATACAAATAAATGCACAAATAATTTTAACGTAAATGTTGGTGTGTTTTCATCTTTTTACTTTCTGATTTTGTCCATTTTAATGACAAAATACTTAATTGATCTCAAACTGTAAAGTATGACCAGTATGGTAATTGTTTATGAGGCTTTTTGAAGCCCTGTGGAATGTGTCCTGTGACCCCCCCCCCCTTCCTTACTGCACATATTTTTCCCTTTTAAGGGCAACTTTCTGTGTTAGTTCTAACTTAACAGCAAGGTGATGTAAATCTGTCATTATAATATAAAAAAGGGGTAAATAGAATTAGCTGGCAAAGAGAAGGAAGGATGGGGAAATATTGCTTTTGCTCAGGTACCAGTTTTTATTCTTGCACTACATATGAATCTGTATTTCAGAGTAATCCAACTCAATCTTCCTTTGGGTGGAAAAAATCATATAGCATCATGATTTAACTTTAGGAAGCCTCTTCTATGTTGGTATCAAAGCTACTAATTTAGAATGGCCAGATGAGCACGTCACTGTCAGTGTTGTGGCAGCTGCTTGTTGAATGGAAATTACAGCTGACTTTGAACATAATTATTTCCATTGAAAGTTTTGTTAGATATTTCAACAAATGTTTAAAGCCTCATTTACATAAACATTATTTACATGATGTCATCCTTCCATTTTCCTTTGTCTCCTTGTTTTGTGTGTATGTGTGTGATGTGTGTGTGTGTGTGTGGGGGGGGGGGGGGCTGTCTCACTCTGCTCATTGCATTTTATACAGGTACCTGACTGCCATTGGTCTTTTGTCCTGTCAGTCGATGGAGTCAGTTTGGAGTTCTCTCCAAACAATGAGATCCAAGGCAGCGAATTTAAAGAATCAGGCACTGGACCCACAAGCTAGCTTCTGGCTTGAATATGTGCTCTACTTATACTCAGTTTTATCCTTTTTGTTTGCTTTGTGGATTTTCCTTGTGTATCTGTGTCTTCGCTATTCCACCTCGATATCTGTCACCTGTTATTATTTGTATGTGTTTGTTGTTGTGTTTGTTGTTTGTTGTTAACCGCTTTCACACGTGCTTGTATACTAAATCACTTTTGCATCACATCCTCAATATTTTTACATTATTTTAGTCTCCATGCAAAACCCCAGTATCCCAGGCAGTTTGTTAGACTCCTATACCCCTAGACATTTTGGGGTCATAGCATTAATGCCTAAACAGTTTAATGTTATACTCCTGTACCAATAGATACCTTGTGATCATAACATTCCTTACTCAAACAATTTGTTAATCAACCTTTGTTGAAAGATGGATTTGTACATACCATTTTTGTATAGAATTATAAATGAGCGTTATAGGGAAAGTTATAATTCAATGGTGTTTTGTAAGTAACCAAACTAAACATTATATTAGTAAATTATGGATACTGACATATGTTATAAACAGATGACAGAAGCTGAAGGACAGCAGCCATAGTCAAGTAGTTCAGTGGCTGGAGGCTGGTCTCTGGAATAGAGGTAGTGCTAACACAGTAGATTAAACCAACCATCAGTATTCTTTATTAGAATGTGGCTCTGAGGAAGATGTGTGGGGAAAAAAAACAGTCTCACATTCTCTTAACTGGCATTAAAGAATGTGAGTGCCTTCCTGGGAATACTTCTGTAACATGTCTGAGAATGTTGTTTTTGTAAAGAGAAGGATGGACTCAAGTTCAGAATAAACTGCCATTTTTCTATAGAACCACTGGATCAGTTGTGCTCATTGACTGTTTGCTTTCTCGAGCAGCGAAGCAAAGGGATTGGTAGACATCATTAACACTGTCTTCTGTCATCGTGGTTCTCTTTTTGTCCATTTTGACTAAGTTTCCCCATCCCTGACTGGGTACTTAGGCCAGCTCACTTTGGCCTATTTTGTGCAGCATCAGACTGGGTTGTGGTGCCATAGTGCTTTTTTCCCATTTAATGGGACACTAAACTTAGAAACTAAACTTTTTTTAGATCATAATTGGGTTTCACTGCTCATGTAATAAGCAAATTCTGCTGCTTGCACTTCTAATTGTGTGGACTGATTTCCCTTAGCTGGTGTTGGAATTAGAAACTGCTTTTAATTAGATTAGTTTCACACCTTTGACATTTTACATTTTAAAAGTAACAAAGTCAAAATTAGTTTCTTTATTGCCATACATTAGTAAAATAGAGAATATGTGCCTTACATGATAATTTGCAATGGAACATTGCCTTCCCAAAATTTTATTTCTGTAGAAGTCCCACCCGAATAAGATAAAATAAGAAATGAACATGTCAACCTAAAACATAAATTGGTGTAGGTTCTCAATTTAGAAGTCAATGTGTCATGACCTACAAGGGAATGGGTGAGACATGAGGGCAACAAAAAATAGGCGATGTGTTACACGGCCTGTAATTTGTTTACATATGTGCATCACGTTTAGTTCACGCTTGTCTTCAAAGCAGCCTGCAGTGTTATCTGTTGCTATTGGTGGTTTACTCATATGCACAGTGTTAGAATTTCTTTACTAGACAAGTTCAGGGTAGATGGCCTCTTCAGGGACACATGCTAAAACTACAAGCTCTAATGTTGGCACTACTTACAAATGATCGCCAATGTATTCTTGTTACTTCCTCAGTTTACACCTGGAAATACAAATAATTGCTCATACATGTTACCTCCAACCTTGTAAAGAAACGTATATGTTGTCTAGAGACACTTTAGTATGTTTCTGTTGTTGTAAAATGACAATTTAATAAATTCCACAAAAGTGAACCTTGCGAACTCTTCACCCTCTATGGCAATGAAAACAAAACAAGGAGATAAATATTTTATTGGAGTGCATACTGCCACTGTATAGTTCGTGTACAAGAAAACAATTGTGATCATTAACGCAAACCTTTCATGGTAGTAAATTTTTGTATTGTATATTTTGAGTATTTTAATAGTATTGTGTGTAGCTGTGTGAAGTGAAACGGTATGCTTGGTAAGAAACAGGTTTTGTAGCGATAAACTGTCTTTGTTCATTCTTTTACGCAATAAGAGATATGGCTTCACAAAAATTTTAAAATGACTTTAGCGAGCAGGAAATAGTACATAGCCTTTGACTGCATACATTTTTCTTTTTGCTCATAGCTGAACTGTGATTCTTTGTCGTTTCTGTTCTCCAGCTTTTTAATTATGCACTACTAAACTATCATTTAGCCTGGAACAAAACAATCAGATTGTTCAAACAAACTAATTTTCATTTTCTTTATTTTCAGGTCAAAAGAGCTAATAAAGGAGGCTATTTTGGACAATGACTTTATGAAGAACCTGGAGTTATCACAGATCCAAGAAATTGTGGACTGCATGTATCCAGTTGAATATGGCAAAGACAGCTGCATTATCAAGGAAGGTGATGTGGGTTCACTGGTATATGTCATGGAAGGTATGTTACACTGTTTTTTTTAAACTAAGTCACAGCTCTCATTCACATTTAGAGTACCTGTAATATAAAAAAAATTTATTTGACATTGTTGGAAAGTGTCAATACTAACTCCTTCATCCACACAAAATCAACCATTTTTAGCTAGTCACCTCTGGATTGATTTATAAGTAACATAGACATGGAAATGTTTTTCCTTTTCAGAAATACAAGCTCATGGAATTGATTTTAAAACTATTGTTCCTGTGCCTAAATATGAACCAGAAGGATTTTTTATAACATTCTAAAACCTCTCCTTATGCATACCAGCTTTTCCCCAAATTGGTTCTATTGTACCATTAATTTTTGCTCATTTAAAACAATACCAACTTGCCCAAAAGTATCTTTTGCACATTAAGAACTCTGCTTATAAAAGAAGCCCTCAACCATAATAGCAGTCACAATATTGTATAAAACAATATTATTAGCCATAATAATCTTAATTAATAGAATTAATTTAGTTGAAAACAATGTAACAGTGATTTTTCAGTTACACATTGTATGCGCATTAAATGATAAAATGAAAATTAAATTAATTATTAAATTAAATGAAAAACTGCAGACTACATTAAATCCTTAATTTGTGAATGTTCAACTTCTGGACTTTCAGAAAAACTTGGCTATATGGTCATTGTCATAATTGAGAGATAACTGTAAATTGTACTGTGTTGAAAGTTCTTTAGGTGAACTGCCTTGCTGTAGATGGTGTACATCAACAGCACCGTCATTCCCAGCATTCACGAGCAGCCTCATCATTGACCCTCACTCCTCAACCTGATGACTTAATGTTCTGAGAAGTAGACAAGGCTGCATGGCCTTGTTTGAAAAGCAATGGAGCTCTGTCTAACAGTGCTAAACTTTCTCACGTAATGCAAGAGCATATTTAATATGAGGCTTGAATTAAATTGTTATGAGTAATTTTGAATATTATTCAAATGTATTTAGGACTGCAGGTGGGTAATGGGGGAAATACCACTGAGTCGAGTCCAGCTTGTAGTGACTACTTGCATGGATTTGTACCTTTAAGAAAGAACAGAAGTGGTTTGCAGTTGCCTTTTTTTGTGCCTGTGTCAGGGGTATAAACATGGGAGAACATGCAAATGCCACACACTCTGAACTGCACAGACAGCCCAGGAGCCATGAGGCACCAGCTTAACTCACTGTGCCATAAGCATCAACTGAATGAACAAATGCAAATATTTGACATTTAATGTACATATAATGATCCAGTGAGCCAAATGATTAAAACTAAGTACATTTGCCAAACCTGTCTACTCCAGAAAGCCAAGAAACATCCACTCTGTACATCCACTCTGCCACAACTGTAACATGAGCATTCATGCCATAGAGACTAAAAGGACAAAAATACATGTGCAACATACTGCTATGTGCTCTGCAGACAAGAACATCCACTGTGCACAGCATCGTCCACAGAACAGAATGCTGGCCTCCCTACAGAGCAGTGTTGCACACAGCAAGCACCCATAGCACATAGCATTGTCGGTCATACAAAGAAATATCCCCTACACACCCTCATACAGAATACACTACATTTGCTGTACATAAGCATGCAAATTCCACCGGGACTATTAGCCTAGTTTGCGAGATTAATGTAGAAATCATTTGCATTACTGCTGTCCACACCTAGTGTAAGTAGCGTCCCTTTAAACCTTTCAAAAACTGGAATCAGGTCATGACTATTGTATATTTTACAAACAAAAAGAAATCATATTTCCTTTCAACAAAATTACTGTAGGAGATGGCAAAATGTAGAACAAATATTGAAGTCATTTTACCAAAAAAATAAAACTAAATATTACTGAACCAATTATGCCACATTGTACAAGTTTGAAGATCGTCCCTTTTTTTAGAAAGGACTTGCAGTCAAAGGAGCTAATACTAAAAACAAGTCCTGGCTTAGGCAGGGACAGCTGATTTCATTCATTCACTCATTCATTCATTGACACAGAGAAAATAAGAAAATACAGGAATAAAATTGCCAAAGTACAAACAAAATGTACAGGGGTGGTCATGAAAAAAAACTAAGTTTGTAGTAGGACCTTAGCTAAAAATAAAAGAAAGGTTAAAACTCAGAGGATGGGGGTGACTGCAAAAGTTCCATCAGCAATTCAGAAACCATAAGGAGGCAGCTAACAGGATACTAAACAGACAGTGTTTAGCATAAAATATTGGATATAAATATATGCCCAACAAGTTGGATTAGCCATGTTATGAATTGGGTTATTCCATACAATAGTGGATGTTGTAATCAAATATACAGTATGTAAATCACTTCTCAAAATGATATGTACCCATTATCAACCATGTGATACTGCTGCAGAGTTCTTTCTTTTTTGTGGTAAGACCTAAATTCATTGGTTCCTAACTGTAATATTCTATGCTCATTGTGACAAGTTAACCAGAAATTTCTTTATTTTCTGTTTTTTGCAGTCAAAAGTGTAATGCAACAGTAGAGCAGCAATTTGTGAAATTTTCAAAAGCATAAGTAGTTTATGTTATAATGTTATCACAGTTACTCATTGAAATGAAATTGAAATTCTCCTTTAGGTGCTTTTTTTGAACAAAAAAATATTAAAATAAGACCATATTGCCTGTTTCTTCATAGGTGGAAAATATAATATTAGTTCCTTCAGCACTAAGAAAGAAAAAAGAAAGAAAAACATCTTACTGATGTTGAACCTCTCAAGATTTAAAAAAAAAAACACACTTAAAAGTCATAACAAAAATGCCTGCTCAAGTTGGTGGTTGCCTGGCAACAAGATTAGTGCAAATCTATAATTGTTTTGAGATGGTATATGAATTCTAGACTTACATAGGATTTTACTATCTCAATTTAGTTTTTGGAAGCTAAAAATACATGTAAAAACACAATAATGAGTACAGTTGCCAGATATACAACATATGACAACTAAGCTCCATTCAATTACTTGAACGTCACACTGCCTGAATACCTTTTACTCTTAAAGATAACAGAAGAGGACTGTGCAGCTAAAGTTTAATTAAAGGTTTCCTGGGTTTTGGGTGTATATATAATTACTGTTGCCCCCTTTCAAGATCATACATCAGAGAGTGTAATTGAATGTTTTCTGGTGCTACTTTCTTCTCTCAAAAGTGAACTGACATTGAAAAAACATTTACGGTTCATCTGTATGAATGTGTCTTAGTGTGCTCATCTTTAGACTGGATTACACTCACTAGATCTTATTCTGTAAGGCACTTCCATTGTGTTCTTCATGCCCAACACTAGTCCCCAAATGTGCCATGTCAGAAGATCTCATGAGAGCTCACATGTGGTTTTTTAGCCCTCTGACATGTGCAGTGTGTGAATAGGACCTGATTTGTTTCAACTTTACTGTTTAGTTTTATTGTGAATCACATGCATTATTGTTAGTTTACGTTCTTTAGTAGTACAGAGTGATAGGTGTGGTTTATTATTGCTGTATAATTGTTAAAGGTGAAGAAAAAGTGTGGCAGATTCAAAACTGGACGTCACAGTTGAGGAAGGAACTTAACCTTAGCTTTTGAAAGACTTCTGAGAAATTCAGTGTGAATGAAATATTAATTTGTGTGAATTAAATGCATGCCTTCATTTGCCTGGCAAATCACCTATAAACAAAAGCAAGAATCATTTCTTAGATGGAAAAATTAATATTATATAATGTTATCTACCTGGTATAACTGATTACTCTTCCAATCCATATAATTAAATGCAGTGTTATATACAAGTGGATCCTAGACATTTATGAAGGTCAGAGATTAAATCCCAGTTGCTTGGTTAAAGATTCAGTTTTTATTTATTTTAAAAAATAAGCATCAAATTGAATATCAAAATAAGTTTATTAGGTATAAGTACATTGTATATTATTAAGATATTGTTTTTCCCCCTAAAGTGAACCTGTTTTTCTAGATATTTAGTATAAAGGAGTAAAGTGAAGTCAAAGCATAGAACGTTGTCCTCAATGAATATTTATCCAGTTAGTCTAGCAGAGTTTGTATGTGGGTGTCTGAGACGGAGCTGAAGTAATCCCTTCTGGTACACTGAGCACAGAAACATGGACGCACACAGATGTATTCAGGTGTGCACAATAGATAAAAAAAAAAGAAATACTAGCATGACTGCCTTGTCTGTTCACACCTGTGTTCCCTCTGCTCAGCTGTTCATTGCCTTTGTATCTATGCATTCTATCCTTATAAAGTCACTGATGTCTCAGCTTAGTCCACTGTCTATTTATTTATGAGTATACTTATTTAGCTTTCAGCTTTTCTCAAATGTTTGTATACAAAGCTAATCATAAACATTCTTCCATTTATATAGCTGATTCATTTTCTACCAGAGCAAGTACCTTTCTCTCCACTGCTATTTATGATCATTGTTTTTTTCTTAGGAAAAGTGTTTGGTTTTTGTGTTTTACAAATTTAAGCGGTTTTTTGCAGTGGACCATCTACTAACCATCAAATTTGCGCTTCCCAGTGAAAAAACTTCCTTGCATCCTCTCTCCAGCCTTTAGTTACAGACAGATGTCAGTGGTTGCCTATGTAAAGTCCATGTCAAAAGTGTTGTCTGTCTGTTTCGAGCAGAAGGCTGTTGTATGTCTGCCAGAGAAGTGAGCAGCAGAGCAGATACTGGGCCAGTCTTGTCCGTAATTGGTTGTGAATGTGCTGCAGAAAGGCCACAGGAGGAAGTTTACAGTTCCAGGTTTGAACATTGGTGCCAAAGTTGGCCAATATAAACAGAGAGATTAACTGAAAACCTATTGGCGTTCACCCAAATAACTGACATCTATGCTCTCTTGCGCATATCACTCAATCAAATTTGCATTTCATTTTACATTTGCTGCCTCTCTAAGAACTCCCTCAAAAATACAGTATCTGCATACCAAATAGTACATATGGGGATGAGAAGTAATCTATATTTTATACAGCTGTGGGGGAACAAAAGGTAAAAAGAGAAGATATAACAGAATGAATGTTACAACCCAAAAGCTCTCCAGGGGTATGGTGGGGTATACAATAAACTGTACTGTAGCTGAATTTGGAGATGAACCGACAGGACAAGTGCAACAGTGCAACAAACTGAAGTTGTCTTTAATGTGATGTTACAATAAAGAATACAGAGAAACAAACCCTGAAGTGACAGAGAAAGAAAATAGAAAGAAACTCAACTACCCTAATCCTTTTATAATAACTAATTTCAAATTAAAAAATAGGTGTCAAACCCAAAATATAGTCTTCTGCAACCTAACTTACTATGCTGCTAAATACTGAGTACAAAAAAACAGACACAATGAGCCAATGGATAAAGGATATGATAAGGCAATGGCTTGTGAAACTCTTGAGTCTTCGCTCCAGCTTCACCCAGAAATAGGAACACACATCTTACCTGTAAGTCAAAGACAGCATAATTTCTGTGTCAGCAAAAAGAACTATGGGAGTTTGACTCCTGTAAATCCTACTGAGAAGAGTCCATTTCATAAGTGAGTGGTGTGAAAAAACTGAAGTCATGGTGGTTTGGAAAGTACAGTAATATCGAGGAATATCCATCCATTATCAGTAACCACTCATCCTAAGGAGGAACATGTTGATCCAAAGCCTCAATGACAAACATTAATGTTAGTAATTTAGCTATTTTATTGTAATTAATGAATATTGCTAAATTCTTCTTAAATGTTAATTTTGTGAAATGGCTGAAAACAGAGTCTCTTGTACATAGCTGTCTTCACAGTACAGAGGAGGACACTGTAAAAGAGGAGAAAAAGCAGCAGGGTTCAATAATATTGTTTGACAATTTTGTTTGGAAATAAGTGAAGGGATGAACTTGGTCAGCAACAATGTTCAGATATGTCTTGCCATTCAGATATTCTCGGTTGGTATCAGGAGCCTTAATGCGTGTCAAGAAAACATTCCCCACATCATCACACTGCCACCACCACCACCCTGTACTGTTAACACAAAACAGGATGGTTCCATGGACTCATGTTTGCTTCTGCCAAATTCTGATGCTTTTGTTAGCATGATGCAAAAAGATCCTGGATTCATCTGACCTGGTAAGTTTTTTCCATTCCTTAATGGTCCACGTTTGATGCTCTTGTGTGTAATGGAGATGCGATTTCTTGTTGTTTGCTGAGAGCATCAACACCTAAAATGGTGTTCGGCTGATGTAGCCACCATTGAGACAAAGACCAATAAGAAATGCTCCCTGATTTATATCACACATCACAATCACTTGACATATGACTGGTTGGAATGTACAATTTGTTTAAAGGTGGATGGTATACTCAGTAAACTACCAACTCAGTGTAGTATGTTCACAAAAACAGTCATCCTTCAACTTACATAACTAATTGGATACTGGAAAGGCCACATTGTGTGAAAACGTAAAAGGAGAGAACTATTTCCATTATTTCTTATGGGGAAACTTATACTGCATTCCAACCAAAACCAAAAAACCCAAACAATTTTCCCACCACTGTGACATAATTGAATCCAGTTAAATGCTATTTTATTAACATCTAAGCTATATATGGATTTCTTATGCAAAAGAACGCTCTACAGCTCTATTCTTGGCATAACTCATTTAATTACCATATTCACCCATGTAGAATAGCACCAAAGACTGCCATGTTCAGTTATGTAGCGGAGCACTAAAAATCACTATATTGACCTGTGTAGCACAGAACTATTTACTAGTGTATTCGCTGATGTAGCACTAAATAAATACTACTGTATACACAAAGCAATTAATCAGAATTTTTCAACAAAATTTTTCAACAACTGGTTGTGGTACAGAGACAGTGACATTTTCATACCTTATATTGATCATTTTGACCTGGAGAATCCCTAACCAGAAATTGTCAGTTACTTCAGTTAACCCATAGTACTGAAACAGATCATGGTTGACCTGCTGTGCAGAAAATTCTGCATACTGAGTTGAATAGGATGTATAATATTTGAATAGAACGGTACAGTATTTGCATGTGTGCAAATAGTGTTGACTGAGATAAACCCGGTGCCTTCACATGCTGACTGACTAGCCAGTTCCTTTAATGTAAACACCTGGCAGGCAAACTGGGAAAAGAGTGCAACATGTTGTTATTATTTTTTTAAATAAAATATAGGCTGTCTGCTGATTTTCATGAAATTACTGTAATTTAATTTGTTATGGATTAGTGCAAACTATATACAACCATTTTCAAAATACAATGTTTAATTTGTGTTCCATCTATTTGTTTGTTCATTATCAGTTACGTCATGGAGGCCCCCCAAGCATAAGGGATGAGAAAGGGTGCATCCTGAATAGTGAAGTGGATAATTTGGCTTTCAGTTGTTTACAATGTATAAAAACAAAGTTCACAGATTCACTGCCTATTTCTTTCAGTCTGTGTAGCACACGAGCACTTTGCCATTAGAGACACTGTGCAGCATTAATAACAGATGTATGAGGCTGGATGATTTTCATTTTATTGCAAGACTGCAGATTTAAATATGTTAAGTATAGGAGTATTCATGTTATTGAAGCTGTCTTATGATTAAACATTTGAGTAGTTTATGTCCAAAAGAATACAAAGAAGCTAGGTTCAAAATCCACTTCTTGATCTTACATTGAGTTGCTCCAGTAATAATTAATCTGCTGTATAAATGTAAATTATTGTTTTTAGCTTAACTTTGCAAATAACTTTGGAGAAAAGCATCATAAAATGAATTAAAAATTGTATCACACCTGCTATTTCAATTGTGACTGTTAGTGCAGTTTTGGAACCTGGGGCCACTGCAACCTTGCTCAGTCAGCAGTTAATGGAAATGGATGAATGGATGGAAGGATAGATGTTAGATTTACATTGTGGAAATGTGCATGGTTGATGGGCAGGCCAAGGTATGGGATTTTGGCCCAGGGAAGGTGAACCTGTTTTTTATTGTGGAATTTGTGTGCGCACTAGTGGATGGCTTTTGGGAAAAGGCAAATCAGTTAGGTAAGTCATTCACTGCTGTTTTTTTCAATTTACAGATAAACCCTACAAAAATGAATGACTGACTTGAATTTCACAGGTAAACTGCATAACTGTTTTTCCAAGTTTGTGTTAAACACACCCTAGCTGTCCCCTGAATGCCCATAACAACACGGATTATTGGAAGGGTCTACCATCCTAGGTGGCTTTGGCTCTCCCGTCATATCTTGCTGTTGCACGTGCGTGCAAGTAGTTTAACTATTGTGGGGAGTTACAGGAGAGATACTGGCCCTGATGGTGTTCACCGTGCTGAAGAGCTTTGGAAATGGGCATGATGGTGCTTTAGTAACACAGGTCTTTAGAAACTTTCAACATAATTACTTTTTATGTTTCTGATTTAGGAATTTTCAGTTTATGAAGCATTTTTTGGGCCACATTACCTTTGTAAATTGAGAGATTGATGCTCATGTTCAGTAACTAAGCAACAGATACACAACATTGGGCTGTTTGGTGACCTGGCAACAGGTGAACAACAAACATTGGGCTGCCATATAATGGAGGGAAATGTTGCTAAATGCAAAGCAACATGGGAGAACTACTTCCTACCAAATTATCTGCCTTAAACAATTAAAACTATCAGTCGATAGCAACCTAGCATCACAAGCGAAACACCAAAATTCAACACTATTATTACAAACTCACTTAGCTACTGCTTTGCTTCAAAGTGAGTAACCATATTTTTAGAGATTTACTCATTTCTACACCAAGGCTATTTTTACTGGAGAAATTCAGGGTAAGTACTTTGCTCATGGGTACTAATAGCAGGAACTCCAGCATTGGTTGCATTTACACTTTTTATTTTGCTGACACTTCCTAAAAACCGACTTATAGTCTTAAACCAATTTGCAATATTTCACCCATTTCACCCACTACCCATGGGTAATATTTGCAGAAGCATGGAACAAATAAATGCAACAAATAGAAATTGAACAATTTTCACGTTTATTCACTTTGAGCTACAGTAAAATCAAAACTACTGTAAATTGACCTAAAATAAAATTGCAGTACATTTTCTCAACAAATTCCAAATTCATACTGATTACTGATTGATTTATCACTAAACGTGCAATTTTCGTGTTTTCATCACGAACAGTCAGACTCACCAGACACAACCCATTAATACAATGGAAGGGAGTTGAATTAATCTGGTCAACAGCAAAATCATCTGCCTCTCAGCATATATGGCTTATTTGTTATTGTACCCATGGTGTTTATACTGTGCTATGTATGGAAAATAAAATAAGCACTTAAGAAAACCTGAAAATATTTTTGCCATCAGGAAAAAAAAATGCTCTAAATCTCTAATAGTAAAAACTTTCACTAATTTGAGACTTGGAGCAGCGTCATTATGGTGTACAGGGACTGAGTTTGTGGCTCTAAGTTGCCAATGGCCTGTGAATATGAATGACAAGTGTCTGTATGGCTGCTCTGTGATGGAATATCATCCTGCCTAGGGTGTACCCTCCTTAGCCCTCCTTAGCCTTATGCCCTGTGCTTCTAAAATAGTCTCCATACCTCTGCAACCCTGATGTGAGCAACTGAGTATTGCTGTAGGTCACATTTTATATATATTTGCCACCAATATTTCCATTATTTCCTAAAATCATTTTTTCACTTCTCCCAGTATCCTGGGATGTGAAAATATTGAGCCGTGAGTGAAAAAAAACAGGCCTGACTCCAGTCTTTGTATCACTAAATGCTTTACATTTCATGCAACATGCTTTGCATCTGATGTACAGGGGCATGCTATTCCACTGCACTTTTCTCTGTTTTTTATCTTTGTTTAATAAGGTGTTTGAGCAGGTCCCCAGGTTCTGGCCATAATATAGGGATTCACAGTCCTGATCCTAGAGAGCCAAGTTTAGTGCACTGGAAATCTCTGAAATAATAGCATCTTAGTAATGAAATAAAGCTGCAATTTATTTAAATGAATGTGATAAGGTAGAATGACAAGCTAGATGTACATCATCCTGTCAGAATCAGCATTGGCTACCCCTGCAGTCGTGTATATAAGACTATCTCTCCAGATAGATCTGTCAAAGAATATGAAGTGATAATTCTCCTTGACAACTGTGAATGGGTACATGTGCAATCCATATTATTCTTTCAGGCAGGTTTTGCATCTTCAATACATAAGTAGACGTATAAAAAATGCATATTCAGGTTTTGTTGCAAAAATTGTGGAAAGGATATATGATATGAGAATCTTTTTTGAAATCTGAATTTTTTATTGACATGTTATTTGTTGTCAAGACTGTCAAATATGTAAAAATAGTGTGAACTGAAAACTATTAGGTAATGCTTGGTACTTTCTACTACGCTTGTTTGATAAGTTGAATCTACTCCTGGGCATAACAGTTAACAGCTCTAAAACACCCTACAGTCCAACTGTAACCTCACCGGACAAGCATCAAATACAGAATGGTTTTGTAATAATACAGTAAAATGTTGCTGTTCCTTAGAAATTTTAATACATTATGGCTTCAGTCTCTGTTTCAAGAATTTAAAATGCATTCTAACTTTGTTTCAGATGGGAAGGTTGAAGTGACAAAGGAAAACATCAAGTTGTGCACAATGGGACCAGGGAAGGTGTTTGGGGAACTGGCTATCCTCTACAACTGCACCCGGACTGCCACAGTCAAGAGTGAGTCTCTGTCAATATACGGTCCAAAAAACAGCACATTAGTCACAGGGCTGTGTTTGGGAGCAACAGATGAAAAGTTTAAAATGTACATTATTGTGTAATATATTACTGTAGAGACGCAATTTCAAACCTCTACCGGGGTGGTTCCAATTTAGTTTGACGTCACCTTCATTTTTATTTGAACAAGAATATTTGACTGGTAGCTGATAGATCACTCTAAACAACTGCTCACACTGCAGACCCCTAAAGATAGATTCCGCCTCACTGTAATAGATTTGACTTAAGTCCTTCTACAGCAGAGGTGGAAAGGTTCAGTCCAAGATACCCGCAGGCAGTGAAGGCTTTTATTTAATCTTACTACTCTGTGGTGTGAAAGGAGTTGTCATTTAGACAGTGAGTCATCTCACCTGCTGTTAACTGAAAGGTAAAACTAAATCCTTTAGCTCTGTGGCCCTCGAGGGCTCAGATAAACCCCTTCTTTTGATTGAAATGGTGGCAGTTTGCTTTCAGATGCACATAATATTTGCTGGTCACTACTTCTTTTTTGAAAGAACACTCATCTAAAAGAAAAATCAAAATTTTCTTTACGGGTTGTTGAACAGCTTAGCTTTAGTTTAATGATATGATGCTAATAATATTTACATTCTATGTTAGCTTATTTTTCCAACCTATCAGCTTTACCTCATAAGCATAAGGCACAAGGATGGGTACACATTGGATGGGATTGCCAGGTACATTAACATATTTATTCACTCACAGTCTCTTTCTTGACTCTATCCCTGACACACACACACACACACACACACACACACACACACACACACACACTACAGAGAATTGAGAGTCAGCAATTGATGTCAAGCATATGTCTTTGGAATGTGGGAGGAAACCAGAGCACCGGGAGATAACCTGCACAAACACAAGGAGAACATGAAAGCTGCACACAGACTAATTCAGATTCAAACTCTCAACCCACAAACTCTGAGGCACCAGCACTGTGTTGTATCACTGCAATTTTTTTGTAATTGTTCAAAAGAAATTAGCACAATAGACAAGGTATGAAAATAGATGCTATACGATCAAAACAGCATATGATATACAAAAAATTTTCTTTTTCATTCACATCACCTACTTCAGAATAACCTGCCCCTTTCCTAGGAGATTGGGAGAAAAGGCAAATTTTCACATGCTAGGAATAGTGTTCATTGCCACAGTTTACTTCATACATTGTACCTTTCAAATTGTTCTTACGTATGTTTTTCATACATACAAGACTAATCTATTTAATGGCGTTCCATAAATTACACACATGCAATTTGTGTTCCTCTTGGAAGTTTCTAAAATAACAGTGGATAGCATTAACAAATAGCTTTTAGTTGACTTCAGTTTTGAGTTTATCACACACCAAAAGGTAGGGCTGATAGCGTGTGAGATTTTTTGCATACTTGACAGATACATTTGTATACACGGTGCGCCCACTAGATGCCTTCAGCCTGATCACAAACAGTTCCATCAGAGCAGAGGCAGGAGGTCGGCTGGAGTTTTAACTAATGAGGGTAGCGTGTTTGGGGCCAATATCATTGAAGTAAATATCTAAGGTACAAATATAGAAAGAAAGGACTGAGAAGGTTCCTATTTTGTCAATTTATCTTCCCATTCTCATTCAACCAGTATACTTTTTGAGTGGACTGTTGCCATACTGAGAAATACATCTAGACTATTTATACTGAATCTCAGGGGGAATTGTGCTCTCCTGCAGTATGTTTCACCCTTTGTGTTCTTGCTCTCTGCAAATTCTGACCCAGCAGAAGATAGTCGGCCGTTGATAGTATGCTATAAGTAGAGACTCACGTTCCCTTTTTTCTCTGCGTTCCTGTCTTCCATCAACACAAAATCAACTTTGCACACATTTGAACCCTTTCACATCCAAAGTTCTGCTTCAAATGAAACAGTTTCTATTTAAATTACTCTGGGCCCTTGACATGACTGTGTGTTATTTTTTAGGAATAAATCAGAAATGAGTTCATGCTTTTACCTTTGAGAAATGATTTAATTAATTTCTTTCTTTTTTTACCTTAAAACTGGCTTTTATCTTGTTTGAATTCTATTCTGAAAGCTTGGATGGCATAAAGGAACTTACTGTATATAGTGACTTAACTCATGTGTTGGGAGCTGGTCAGATCGCGATAATTAAAACAGAGGCAGTCAGTTCTTCGCTGGACGGTATGAGCACATGAATCTGTCAGAAAAGTAGTTCTGTGCCAGACCATAGTTTTCCATCTTAGGAAGTGAGTGACTGTTTTGGAGACTTGGTTCATGTGTTTTACTTATGAAAGTCCTGCAAATGTTCATGGCAGAAATCCATTGTTCTCCTAAAATTTAGTTAGAAACTAGCCATAAAGAGAAAAGACAACAGTAATCCTGCAGGAAAGTACAGCCTTGCGAGTATAAATACAGATGCACTAATGCAACAAAAAAGAAAAGTCTTCAGTTCAGTACATGCCAAATAATGGCCAATACGCTGAAACAGGGGTGTTTAAAGGGACTCACTTGCTGCAGTTTCATCTGAACTGCTGTTCCATTGTGCTGTGTTTCTGTGAGGGGCTGAGAATTTCCCCATCCAAAAATATCAATTAAAAGGTACAGGAAAAATGGACAAAGGCACCACATGCATGTTTTTGTTTTCCTTCCACTTGAAGATCTGAAACTGCAAGTTCACAAAAAACACATTATCTACAGTATCACAGTACAATGCACACTAGAGATAATCGTTTGAAGTGGTTCAAAACGCAAAACATTTTTCAAGTTCTATTTGCATGTATTAGAAAATATCTGCTACTAAATGAATGTTACAGCATGGAAAATTTACAAGGATTCTGATATTGTTTTTTAGAAGCACTAATTGCAGAGACTGCAGCATAATGATGGTTCCTGTGTAATAGTTTGACACATGTTTCTATTACTTAGACCAGTGAAGGATGAAAACCAGGAACTTGTCTTATTATATATTTACATTTTCATATCCTCATATTCAGAGTGAGTTGAATCTCATAATTTAATGTTTTACCTATTTATAGCATTAGAAATGAGGAGAATGGAGAAGTAGCAGTGAGAAGTAGTGCCTCACAACTACAGGACAGGACAGGGTAGGATAGGATAAGACTTGAGTGATCCAAGAAAATTTGCCGTACATCAGCCGAACACATAGGACACATAACATAAGACACTCGTAATGCACAAAAAATAAACAAATAATTAAATAAATAAGCAAGTAAAATGCACCCAACCAATAAATTGAATCCAGTCCAGTCTGTGTTCGTCTTCCACTGAAGTGAAAATAGATGTAGTCACACTGAATTGGTGCCTTTATCCTCCTATCTGTCTTGTATGGACATACAGAATAGGGCTGTTTACTCTGCTTTGCTCACTGTGCTTTCAGCGGCTGGCTAAGGAATGTGATGATGCATGAGCAGTTTGTCGAAACGACAAACTGACTGGATGAATGAATGAATGAATAAACACATGAATAAATGAACACTTAGATGAGACACTTAGAGGTGTTAGCCCTGCACTGAGTAATACATGCATAAACTCAACATCGTGAGGGATCAAAGTAATATCTAATAATTCTGTCCCTCTCAGTACTTGTGGACCACATACAGCAAATGTCACATGATTTCTTCAATGAGTAATAAATAAGCGAAAAGATTTAGTTGTTTTTTACTTTGCAAAAAAAAAAATGTACAGTTCAGCCGTTCAGAGTTAATACATCTACTTGTCACTTGTTTTGGAATTATAGCTTTAAAAATGTTGCTTTTTTACATTTTATTCTCACTATATCTATCAAAGAACTATTGTGCAAAAAGTATTTTTATTTAACTCTGGCAGGTCTGACTTATGTTTTCCCAATTCCTTTGGCAGTATGTGTACACATAAATAATGTCTTTTGGTACTTTTCACATGTAGACAATTTTTACTGAAGAACAGTGAAGTGAGCAGATAAAAATAAAACTCACTTTCTACTCAGATGACCTGACCCTGTAGATATCCACAGGACAATGGCCTGTAGCAGAGCCAGACTCTGCAAAACATCATCAGCACCAGCCTCTGAAAAAAATCTAAACCGAAAACAAAAATCCTTGGTTTACAAAGAATTATAACTCAGAAGAGCAAAATGGAAAACAGTGAAACATTGCAGGGTAAGTTTAGGATTAAAAACATTCAATTGATGGTAAATGTTCTAAATAAATGTACTGTCAGTTGACAGGACATTTAAATTAGTTAAATGTTTTTAAAACTGTTTTTTAAGTCAGGTACTTTGTAGATAAGCAGTTTATATATGATCTGTCTGGGGGGCAGTGCAAGATTATAGAATATGATACAAGAAATGAAAGTTAACAGTATTCTGCGAGTAGTATATCTTGGAGGAATAAATTTTGCATGTTATTTAACTGATGCTTTTCTCAAAAGCAACTTATAGTATTACACTCTTTACAATAATTTACTAATTTATACAATTTGATAGTTTTTAATGGAGCAGTTATGGATAAGTGCTTTGATCAAGGATATAACAGCAGGAAGTGGGGTTCAAATCTCGGTCCTCTGAGTGTGAGGTGCACTACACTATGTTACCTAGTGTCGGTGTATAGAGTTTTAATTTCTCTGTGGAGAATTCATTCTTCATGTAATTGCCTTTGGTTTGTGGTGAGCAACCGTTTTCTAAATAAAACATTTTCATTACATGGAAACTTGGCTATAAAAGGGTTCTCAATGAATTTTGAGCACTACAGAAATGTGTGGAAGTGGGGCATTTTTCTGACGTGGTTGAGACAAGTTTGACAGCCAGTGAAAGAAAACAGCACAAAGCAAGCTTCAGCTTTCATTCTCTATGATGATGTGTGTGGCACAGATTTTGCTGAACTTTTCTGTGGCGAAATGTTTGGAAATTCTGATTTATTCAACTATGCTGCTGACCATCTAAGCAGTTTAGCAGTTTAGCATCATGCTCATGCTAAACTCCTAAACCAGGTGGCACTATGCCTAAAAATAAAGGCTGTATACTGCAAGTGTGTGTGTTTGTCTATGTATAGACACTTTCATACAGAACTGTACATTGTAACATTTACCAGCTACTGCAGTTTTTCACAGTTGTCCTTTTTGTATTAAAAGAAAGGACACAATACAAGGACAGACATTTATTTGTGTAGTTTTTCATTACCATGTATGGCATATCAATCTATGGAATAGAAATAATGTTTGCCTTAATCTGTATATCTATTTCTAGCTACTTATGGCAATATGTTTTTTCTACTGGAGTCACTTTTCTGTTATGTTGTGTTATGTTTTGAATAATCATTATGGACATTTAGATGTTGTGGTCAAATGAGACATAGGGGATCCTATTATTACCAATAAAACTTATAAAATGAAGTATAAAGAGTGGAACAGTAGACCTGTGGTAGAGCTGGTTAGAACCAGCAGCTTGTGCTCGAAGCACCTGGGTTCATATAGCAAGCGTCCTACCATGACTCTTTATAAATGGGTAAATCACAAAGTAGAGTAACACTGTACGTTGTTTTGGAGAAAAGCATTGACTAATAACATACAAAGTGTATTCCTCCCAAGATATATTTCCAGAACACGGTTGGTGCTGTATGCATATTTATTTCAATTTCCGTAACGTCACACTGGGAGAAGCACCCAGGCAGAACCCATGTAAACTGCTCCTATGTAAAGCACCTAAGTTCACTGCCATTGTTTTCAGTTGGATCATTATATTACATTTTAGTTTCTTGGTATGTTTGTGAGGGAGAGTGGTTATACATGGGGTATGGAAGAAAAAACATATTTTGTTACTAAGATGCATATTTCAAAATTCAGCTAGCTTCATCTCTTATGCTGGCCTTTGTAGCAAATGGTGGCAACTGAACATCAGATATTTATGTGAATGTGGTGTGCAGATAAGAGGAGCTTTCCAAAATGTGAAGCCCAATTAAATACAAAAATATGCCAGATTCCATTTTTTTTGCAGATAGACAGTTGCAGAAAGAAACAATTGTTTCTTCCTGAATTTGCAGCAGACAAGAATCCTCTTACAAGAAGTATTCAAAATTGATGACTCATGTTCTGTTTAATGATTTTTACAGGCGTGTTAGAGGTCACATCAGTGTGGGAGATGAGACATTTTAAACATATTTTGGTGAGATAAATGTAAGCCCCGGGGTGGAAGTCATTATTTGAAATATAATATTTCTATTTGAACATTATTGTTCAAGAGCAGAAGCTGGGCAATAACAAAAGTGAAGCCGATTCGGCACAGAAGGACTGGTAATGCCTGGAGGGACTGTTGATGTGATTGTCAGTGACTTTGGGTCTGATAGTGCTGTGAGTGAAGTCTGCTCAGGGGAGTCCAGTGCATACAGGTGCATCCATTTTAATGGCTCCACTTGCAATACTTCCATGTTTTCTCTTGCCTTAAGTGATAAAAGTACATTTTCTGAGCCCCTCAACCTTTATAATTTTCTTTTTTTTCATTGCTGCTGACATCTGTTTTTCAAAGAATGGAATATTTGGCCGGTTTTCTTTTTTTCTTTAATTTGTCACTCCTGCACTTGTGTCAGTACCTGTCTTTTGTCATAAGCCTTGCGTCACTGCATATTTCTCAGGTGTTGTGCAAGGAGGACGTCTTCAGAGGGGGACCTTGCATTCTCCATTCCGCAGCAGTCTTTAGAAGCAACTTTTCACTGGTTTCCACTGACTTTATCCAGTTGGATTTAGTGTACTGGAAATATAAGGTATGCAAATATAAGTCAGAGCTAAGAAGTTTTTTAAATACCTGACGGACAAGATAAATCAACCTGCTTCTTGAATTTGTTGCTATAGTGATGTGTGTGTGCACGGTGCTCTTCTGCAGTTTTAATGTGCAAAGGGACTGCTGTGTCCTTTGGCAAAGCTTTACTGTGCAGTGTCAAGGTCACCCTGGCAATCAGCAATCTATGTCCCCTAAACTGCCTTTTATCACATCACTTTGCACTGAGCTGCATGCATTTAACTATACATTTAGTATGTGAATTACAAAAATGTGCACTGTAGTTATTCAGTATGTGCATATCTGTATCCACAGCTATAAATGCCTCCTGTATATATAGACTATAAATAAATAAATGTTAATATATTTGTCAATTTATTGTCTCTTGCTGTTTAGTAAGTGGGATTTTTTTTGCAACCTTTCCATTAAAATATCCTGTATAGTAGAAATAACAATGACAACAACCTTCATGATTATCAAAGCAAAACAAAAGCTGTTATAGAATCACTAGGAATATTTTTTACATGCTGTTCTCCACTGCATCTACAACATATACAAGTGAATACATTTTGCAAGCACTGTATAACGGATGACTCTTTGACTGTTTGTCTTTTCTTTTGTCCATTTTGACTTGAACTTCTTGATTTTACTAGCTATGAGTCTTAAAAAAAACTCTAAATCTGTTTCAGAGCAAATTCATCTGGATAAAATGGACCTGGTTGATGTGAATAATTGTATTTTTAAAGAAAAAGACATTCTATTTAGTTACAAGTCCTTGAAACTGCACACATTTTCATTATCTTAAACCTGGTTGCTGGCAGGAACCATCTGAACCCACTCTCAGAATATCACCTTTGATAAAAGCTTTGTGTGAAAGATTTTTTGTCTCTGCTGTAAATCAGGAAATATAGACTTTAAACAAGGTGATTAAAATGATGTCAAAACATTGCAGTGGCTGAATTTGTTTTTCCACTAGAAAATCAGTACTGTACTTTGACCCCCTTACTTGTGAACCCCGTGTAAGTGTGCAGATTTCCTGTTATTTGCTTATGTATGCAGACATTTCTATGCAAAATTTTTTATCAGTTCCCACTTTGAAAAGCTCGTTACAGAATGTTTTTTAATGTAAGCTGTATAAACGTTTGTGTGAACTTTTGAGTAGTATAGAGCATGAAAGTAATGTTTCTTACAATTTTATCAATTGTAAAATTGACAAATGCATACAGTTTTGGCCAAGGTCAAAGTAGATACCGTGGATGTTCTTCATGACAAATTATGATAAAAATACTCAGAGAACACTGCGAGAATACTCTGATGCTGTGCCAAAATTCAAGACATGTCCTCTCATGACTTTATGGCACATTTGTGACAGTGCTATGAAGGTAATTTCAGAAATATTTTAGGATTACTTAGTATTATAACTGTTTGTCTAAGAGCATAGTCTCTGTGTTCTTCATGTTATATAAACTAATCAGGTTTAAATTTGGCCTCGAACCCTGCCTGTTACCTTTAAGGAAGGACTTGATAATTCTAGTCATAGCAATCCAAAAAGACTTTTGGTAGCTGACCTCTACCCCTGGGGCAAAAATTACAATGCACTGGTGTCTCACAGTATACAGTATTACATGAATGTTTGAGTACATTTTCCAGAAAGTTTTTTCCCCACAAGACACTTGGTTAACAAGTGACTGCATGAACTCAGCCAACACTTCACTCCTTGTCTTCTACAGCAGTTCTCAGATGTGGGACACATGGATTGCTTTGCTTTTACTTAGCTGAAATTGCGATACAGTGATCCCTTGGTATCCAAATCTAATTTGTCTCCGAAACACGTATATATCACTATCAACCCATTAAATTGTATGCTCATACAGTATGTACAGTCCAGAACATTTCACATGCTACTGACATGTCACTGGGTTATTTGTAGAGTTTTACATTTATTTTTATTTGTATTTGCATTTTGGTTTTTTGTTATAGATAAGCTTTGGATAAAAATTTGTTATAAAAAAGTTTCCATTTGGATACCGATCATTAGCTATTAATTTTCAAGAGCTGTTGTTGGGAAAGTTTGGATATAGAGAGTTTGGATACTGGGGGAGTGCTGTACTGCATGTTACTGACTGCATGAAATGTACTGCAACAGTTAATAAGGCCCAGTCCTCCTATTCATCTCTGGGCTGAGATGGTTCAAAATTATGTATTGAGTTTATGGTTCTGCTGATTGTTGTTGAATTTCTATAAAGTCCTTTTATAACCAGAGTTACTGTTGCTTTTCTTGAAAGTTTTTTTTTCACATAGATAAACTTTAAACTTTAAACATTATGTTTAATTTTCATTTTGTGCTCACTAACACTAATAATCAGAGCAGGTTTAACTATTGCTATATGATGGAAATTATGTCATGAGGAAACAAGTTTTAAAAAATGGCAGTTAACTTTGTGTTTTGTGAAAGCTCTGATGATCAAAAATGCAAACTGTTCTTTCTAATGTACCCATCCGGCTACTTATGACATGTGAGCAAACCAACTGACTGAAAAAAGAAAAGATGAAAATCTGTTTCAATAAGTTCTTTTTCTGGTCTTATTGATGCATTACTCTATTACATACATACTGTGAATGTGTGTTTAGATGTTTATTTTGATACCATTTATGGATTTTTTTGAAGATTTAACTTCAGAATGAATATGCTGGTAACCTTGCAGAAACATGATTGATATTGGTAACATTTTTGTAGGTGTGTAGGTTTGGTCACAGGCCTGACTCATCACATGCTGAAGTTTAAAAGGTGTGGTTGAACTTGGAACAAACTATTTTATTATTCAGGGGAGGCTGTGGACAATTACAGTATACTGAAAAAGTCCCACTGTTTCAAACAATATGGTAAACATATTAAATGAGAAAATTACTCCTGCTGTGTGACAGAAAAAGTGGCAGGTGTCTATGTTCCTAATCACAAACAAATCAAGACTGAATGCAGTCGTATTCATTTAAATTCTTTACTTGTTGATGATACACTCCTGACTGAGCAGCTGACAGTCCAGCATTTTGTAAGGTTTTTATTGGGCACTTTAATGAGCTGTTACTTCCACAGCATTACACCAGCGTAATGAGTTCTGCTTGCTGTGGATCAGCATGAACTGGGTATAAGTTTTACTTTTTGTTGTTGCTAGCTGGTGAAGCACACGTTGGCATGAACATCCAGCTCATCCCTGTGTGGAGTCTGGATGTTTTCCACTTGTCTCTGTGGGTTTCCTCCCACAGTCCAAAAACGTGTTTGAGGTGTATTGGTCAAAGTAAAGTCTGTGTGTGTGTGTGTGTGTGTGTGTGTGTGTGTGTGTGTGTGTGTGTGTGTGTGTGGGGCTCCCCTGTGATGGCATTCCATCCAGGGTGTACCAGCTCCTGCCTAGTGACTCCAGGATAGGCTCCAGACTGCCATAAGAAGAACAAGCAGTGTATGAAAATGAGAGTAAGAGTTTTTCTGGTTGAGCCCTTCCACCGGGATAAACTCTTCGGCTGACCATGCTGAATTTTCTCTCCAAAACTGCTTCTGTTCTCAACCCGCTTCTGTTCTCAACCCTCATTCCCTATCTATCTTTAAAAATGCAGCAAAAGTCCCCCCAAACTACTACTTTTCCAGCAGTTGCTATAAGCTATTATTCTAAAATCTGAAGTTAAATTGTATTCTGTGACAAGCAAAACTTAAATCACCAATTCAAGGAATAAATTGTCAGATTAATCTCTGTTACACTTAGAGGTGAGAAAAATGTATTTCCCTTTGTGATATACTGTACAGTACTATATTAAATATAAAATGTGGGGAAATAACAATGGGGCAATGGAAGCCACTTCACACTAAAGCTTCAGTAACAGATAGCAGCAGTTTTATGGTCTTTATAATGAGCTGCTAATCCTTGTTCATTCAAGCTCTGCACCAAAGATATTGGTGGTGAATACCACACAGTGAAGCCCAAGTGGTTAAAAAATGTTGGCCTTTAAAGTAAGGTGTGCTAATAATGGCTGCTGAAGCCTCTGAGCTCCTAGTAGGAGGCCTAATAAGAGCGCCGTGGGTAATGAGGCAGGGTGTACTTATCTCGCATCCAAACACACCAGCTTGTTGACTCACAGCGCGCTTATTTTTTGTTAAATGTTTTTACACGGAGGGCAGGGCAGACTTGACATTTCCATTGGACAGCTTTTTTGTTCTTGTTTTTTCATGTGCAAATAATCAGTTCTGTGGTCACTGAATATGCGTGCATGAGAAGTGCAGTGAAACAATACTCAGGAGCAGTTCCATGTGAATGTAGTGAAAGATAACTGCCAAGGGCTTCTGTCATAGATCGAAAAAGAGAACCATGCAACCTTACGTAGCTGTCTAATCCAGTGATCGATGCAGTGCAGCATTCTTATTAAGTGACTGTTTCCTCAACTGTGAATTTGACATTATACTGTGGCACAACAGAATGCTGAATACTGAATATGGATTCATTTGTGTTTTTAATTTTCTGTTTTCTGATTAATTTCACGAGGGTAATGAAACAAGAAAGCACTATAACCAGTATGCATTTTTTTAGTGGCTGGCTGTTTTTTTGTTGTGAACTTTATCTAGTTCAATTCAATGTGTTGTTATTTATCAGTCTTCTCAACTACTTGACACAGAGTGGTGAACAAGGGTCCAAAGGAGTCTTATCTGAAATTTGTTTGTTAAATTAAACTAAAGTTTGACCGAGGTACTGTAGTAAAACAGATCATTTTATACACCACTGGGTGTCAGCAACATTGGCCAGAACTAGTAGAAATTTGTGCTTTCAAAACAGGATGGATGCTCGGAATGTGTGGCTTCATATTAAAGTCTTGTGGAAAAACTTGAGAAATTAACAATGTTTTTGGCCAGCTGAAAAAGTATTTGAAATGAATGCAACACAACTGTTCAGAATGAATATTGCACAAAACAGAGGTGGAAGTAAAATAAAGAGGGTGCATAAGGAGGATCTAATAAGGATTTTTTTTTTAATTTAATGGGAGCAGGCTTTTAATACACAAATACTAGCTTCAGTATAAGAGATCCAGCACAGTGAACTGCATGGAAAAAAGAATCTGGATGAGATTTCTTCCAAGATTGGAGATCCACTGTCATTAGTTGGTTTGTTGTTTTGCTGACAGTTTTTATAGTCAGTAGGATCTGAACACACCCTTATCAACAATATATTTCAAATTTACACAGAAGAATCTGGTTACGTATTCTGTCAATTGTGGAGCTTTTTTCTGAGTACAAGTGAGGGGAAATGATGACAATTGGACAATATTATGCAATTCACCACCTTGATGAGGACAGTTTCCTTGCTATGACATGATGTAAAACCTTTTTGATTTTTTCAAGTATTTTGTTTCTTTTGAGAAAGATGCAAGTTTTCCGTAGAACCATCTGAAAAGTGACATTTTAAGAGAATAAACAACCCTATGCTAATATATTATGATATGATATGGACATTATTATGATAATATGCTAGTTTTAGTAGTCCTACATGACTTTGTTGCTGTGTTTGATAACAGTCTTGTGTACCTACCTCTTTTGCCATTGTCTCTTCCCAGCTCTCACAAATGTGAAACTGTGGGCCATTGACAGGCAATGTTTCCAAACCATTATGATGAGGACTGGACTGATCAAGCACGCTGAATACATGGATTTATTAAAAAGGTGGGTGCCTTTTATTTAAGTGCAAATTCTCTTAGCTTCACAAGTGAAAAATCATCTTGAAAGCTTGAAGGGAGCTGGCCTGCAATCTTTAGAATACAAGTCATCTATGTTTTTTTGTGTAACTCTTTTCCATAAAGCAGTTATGAAGACTGCTTTATAGAAGAAGGTTCTTTACTGGAGAAACTCAGCGTGAGCACTACAGCAGGAGCACGATTGAAACCTGGGTGCTTTAAATAGATGGCAACAGATCTAATCCCTATGCCACCTGCCCCCATCAGTTATTAGATTTGAGAAACAAAATGTAATAAAATTCTTGTTTTGGTATTTTAACCAAGAACTTAGCTCCTTTGTACCAGTCTGTATACCCGAAAAATGTATCACATAATTTTATTTGGCTATTGTTTGTGTGATTACAAAAAGGTTTGCATCATAAGAAGTGCTTTGCATGTTGAGGGTGAACGGCATGCATCAGCGAACTGTCATGAATGATGAAAAAAAACTGTTGTAAAAGCTCCTGAATAATGGATGTAAGAGCTGTGTGTCACATCTGGAGAAAGGCTTGGTGTTGGAGACAAGCAAGGCTGCTTCCTGGGGACCTTCTCAGTGATTAGTTGGTCTTTGGCAGTGCAGTTTTGCCTTTCCACACAAGGATAAAACGCAATACTGTGGTTATTGTTTTTCTTAGTAATGCATCACAAATTTGTTGTTATTTGCAAAGTTTTACAGTTGATAGACTAGTTGATATTGTTTACTGACAACATGGGTTACATTTTGTGCCAAGTTAGCAATGTATGTAGGTGTTTTCATCAGTTTGCTGCAACCCTGCTCCTTGGTTATCTTCAAAAATTATTTTAGAACAAGTGATAAATACTAACACCTACATAGTACAGGTTTTACACACATTTTTAGTAATTCAACTTAATGAGTTTGCAACCTCAAGTGTCTCTGCTAGTATTTCTGATATGGCAGTTATTGATGCAGTTTTAAAGGTGAGTAACATTGAGTGTTATGATTTTCTTTTGTACTATGATAAATGCTACATTGGTATCAAATTTACACATAAGATCCCAGCAGTTTAACAGTGACATGTGTATATAAAATTGCCTACAAAGCAGGAACACTAGTTGACAGTGCCAGCAGCTGCTGCTGAAGACCATGACTGTTACGGAAAAAAATCAATGTTTCTAAATGTTGTGAGCCCAGGCTGTCCAAGGCTATGATGAGGTGTAACATAAATTATACCAAGTTATTTGAGGATGAACAATTTGCCATATTAGGCAAATGTAGTTTTTTCTTGACTGTAAATAAAAAGGACAGATGCCAAGTGCTTAATGACTGACAAACAAGCTAATTTGGCAACAAAGTGAAATGACTCTTGTACCTTTGAACCTTCTGTCATCTTTGCTTATGGATAAGCCTGTTATTGAGGAGATCTGGTAGGAATATTAAAAACAAAGCAGGCTCTGGCAGGACATCTTGCTCTTGTTTCCGGGAAGGCTATCCTAGCTGCGCAGCCCCACTGCTGTTTAGTCTCACATCATGATGAAGTGAGCAGGGTCGAGTCAAAGCCGTCCGCATCACTTCCTCCGGCAACTCTTCAAAGTGTCCCTGTAAGTGTCGGGTTAGCTAGGAAGAGTTAAGATAACGCAGGGACCATTTTAAAGCAAGCATTGTGCAGACATAAGTTACACTTGAGAAATTCTCAGTATTAACTAGAGGATCATTGTGTAGCAATACAGATTGCTCCATTGATCTGCTGTTACTTTTCTAAATAAAAAATTATACCAAAATGATAAACTCTTCCTTTCATCTCCGATCAATCCCTAAGTATTCTCTTAGCAATCTGAGAAGTGTGCATAATGGCCACTTCTTCATTTAATGGATTCCAGTTACCTTATTCATATTAGACTTGTTCGTATGCATAATCATGTTGCCAACAGATGTATCTTCTGCAGTCATCTGGGTTTTTTATAATTTAATAGTTAATTCAAATTTTATTGCAGTCCTGAGGTTTTCTTTGTGTATTTAATATTTTATGACAATTGTAAAAGCAAATGAAACTAGAAACTAATGGTCTTTAGAGGCTTGTGGCAAGCACATACACGTGCAATATTTTGCAGGAATAATATTTTGAAATGGTCACCTATTATTGCTGTAAACGCTGAACAAGATTCATTTGTGATCACAGCACCTCTGGGTGATTACACCTCTTGATTTGTTGTCACCTTAACATTGTAATTTCTTCCTGCTTTCTTCAAATCCCAAAGTAATTAAAAAACTTTATGCTTATTCTTGCAGCAATGTTAAAGGGCTCAAATTGCCTCAGTCATGCAGCTTAGTCACACATTTAGTCATCTTGCTTCCAGATTTGTCATTTGCAGTTCTCTCAAATTGGTGAATAGTTTAATGACAACTACCAGCGTTCTTTACAGGCTGATTCAGGTAAATGTTTTCAGGGTATAAGGTGTCTAAATGGTCAGCCATAGAATTAAATGTTCAATTTTAGTTTTGGAAACTGCTCTATTACTATGACAAACGAATTAGATTAATGTAATCTAGTGTAAGATGCAATATGGCTGTGTACATAAGAATGGATGAAATTACACAGCTGTACATGGATGAAAGATGAACTTTCACATTCAAGCACCTGATCATAATCAAGCAGCATTACTAACCTGTTTCATTGCTAAAAAATAAATATTTAAAACAAAAACTAAACCAGCCAAATGTATGCAGAATACTTAACAACAATACTAGTCTCTGTAACGCATAGAAACTGCTGGCAAGACTGTGTGCCAAGGAAACTCATGGGTGCTTATTCCCTGACTTTTTCTCTCCTGTAGTGTTCCGACTTTCCAAGGCCTTCCAGAAGAAATACTGAGCAAGCTTGCTGATGTCCTTGAGGAGGTGAGAGGTGTAAATATTTCCTGTATTCACTTATTTTACAAACTCTAAAGCGTTTAATGTTTCGCTTAGTGTTAAGTGAAGAATAGAAAGAAGTGGCCTTTTTGGTGAGGTGCCACTGCATCGAAAGCCAAGAGAAGTGACATAATGTTCCCATTACTGGTCTGGTGCATGTTAACCTGAATTTGAGTTTCATCCTATTATACCCTATATATATAATAAAATACAATACATCATAATATGGCTGCATGCTGCCCATGAGTCCTCCACTGGATTGTCATGAGACCTGGGAGCAGCTCTTTGCTCTCCTCTAGTCAGTACTGTCCTTTGTGGTACCTTGTCATTAGTCAGAGTGTTAAATAAGTAGGAATTTATGCTTTGGCTTTGTTAGACACAGCGGTTGTCTTGTTTAAATCCATTTTATTGTTTTTCTGTCATTTTGCAATTTTACAGTTATTCATTTAGCAGACACTTTTCTCCAGAGCGATGTACACCTCAGAGTAAACTAATACATCTCACAGCAAGAATTTCAGAAACAGGCATACAGTTTTTAAAGCACAGCCAGTTTTCTGACCAGTATTTTTACACAAGTAGCTGCCTACAGAATTATGTCTGATAGGAAATATGAAAGCTGATCATCACAGAAGGTGTGATGTATATCTATGCAGCTGCTAGGACAGTAGGAAAGAAGTGGAATCAAAGGATCACAATGCAGGTTGCATTTGCTCTACAAAAAAATTTGGAAGACAACAGCAAATAGTAAACAATTAACTGCAGTGAAAAATGTATCATCAAAAATTCACATTTTTTATTTTCATTGCTTAGAATCAACAGCTCAAATTATGGCAGACAGTATTCTTTAGGAATGGATTGTTGTCAAACATAGTGCCTCCAATCTATCATTTAAAAATAATAAATAAATTAAGCAGGCAACATTTACCTTCTTTCATGAACTACACAAAAATCTGCAGGAAGCGTTTGGAAGAAACATCTGTTTTCACCATTGGAGCGGTGAAATGAGGGGTAGTTTTCAGTTTACTGTACTAAGCAGCCTGAATGGCTGTTTGTTATAATGTGTATTATGCTTGTACAACTTTTCTGGATTAAAATTAACCATAAACATAATTATTAATTGATTGTTCAAAAATGTCACCAAAATGCTGAAAATGTTATGCAAGTGCTGCATATTTGGATGGAAACTGTAAAATCGGTTGATATTTGTTTTAAAAAAGTTAAAGGGCAACACAGGTACCAGTAAATAGTCTTACTAGGACTGTCGGGTGTTACTTTTATGATTACTTGGCCCCACCATCCTTAGCCACCTATATACGTGCTGATAGGTCTGCAAATCTGCCCCGTTTTAACCCTTCCATTCCATTATTCCACTAGATTAGTGTGATCAACCAGGAATACCATAAAAGAAATGAATATGATAGCGGAAAAATTGAGATTCATAATACAGTTTGAAGTATGAACTGACCATCAAGGTGCAAATCATACTGTAGTTTCACTTTGGCTGACAAAGATGGCTCAGTAACACATTGCATGTGGCAGAACTTGCAGGAGTTGTAATGTGGTCAGAAGGACAGTTTCCCCCTTCTGTGGCTTTGGAATCACATTATTTTTCTTTCTGACTTAAGTAGGTGCTTTGGCAGACGCAAGAGTTTTGCTTTAATTACTTCAATTAAAAAAAAAATACAAAAATACATAAACAGTTAAAAAAAGCTGCAATTTTTATTCCTTGAGTTGTACATCGCATATGCTCAATGGATTAATGTAAATGTAAATTAGTTGAGGGAAAGCTTTGGAGAAATGTCAGTGTCTAGAGAAGTTATCAGACATGGAGTAGCTAATTGTAATTGTCTGAGACCTTTGAGTTGCCAGACACATCTGTTGCTGGTAAATGTCAGGGCTCCTGGTCTTCAGGCTGATTTACAGAAACTTCTGACGTCCTCTGTGTGTCAAACCAATTTTTTTTTCATGTAACGGTACAGCAGTTAGTTCGTACTTTCACTCTTGTTCTGACTGTGATATTGACAGATGGAGCCAGAATACAGTTCTATACAAACTGGTATTTTACATTTAATACTAGATCCAGATATCTTAAAACGTCAGTATAACAATATATTCACATTTTTCACTTTTATTCATTATGATGTATTTATACAGAAATAATTCTACTTCACACCGCACGTATTTTTTCTCAAGCTGTCCATTATGTATTAGTAAGAATTGTTAAATTGTTTTTAGTGGATAAGATTAAACAAGGGTTATAATTTATGTAACAACTTTTTCATCCATTAACTATCTGCGTGATTTTGACTTCCCGGATACCCAGAAGGGGATGGCTGCTGCTGCTGCTCAATTTCGTGCTGAACAAGGACTGTCCTCTCTCTGCAGACGCACTACCAGAGTGGAGAGTACATTGTTCGCCAGGGAGCCAGAGGAGACACGTTCTATATCATCAGTAAGGGAAAGGTGAGTCTGAGAGGTGTCTAAGGTGAGGAAGGTCACCAGCGAGTCTTACCTTCCTCTGTCAATTCATGCTCCACCAATGTGAAACTTAGATTTGTTACTTCTGTGCAAGTTCTATTGAACAATTTTTACTAAATTTTAGTATAGAAATGAGCTTACTATGAACATTAAAACATGCATGTTATACACAAAAAAGCTGGCACAGTAAATAAATGAATTAACAAGAGAAATATGTTCAGGATCATTTTTGTTCATATGTTATTTCAATACATACTAAACTGTAAACAAATACCAGACCAAACCAAAGACCAAAAGGTCACTCAGCGACCATTTGTAACCGTTCGTCCTATTGCAAAGTCACAGTGGTCCGGTGTCCATCCTGAAATTTTAGGGTTTTAGTCTAGTCAGGGTATAACCCAGACCTTTTCATTTTCAGATTATAGTCTTATGACGTTTCAGTACCATGTAAAAATTAATGCTAGCTGCATTTATTAGTGGGAAAATATCTGGTGGTTCTAAATTCTTCAAAATTTGTTTGTTTATAAATAAATAAATACATACATACATACATACATGCATAAATACATGCATACACAAGCAGGGTCAGTAAGTAAGGTTGATGATATTTATTGCACGTATCTCTGAGAGGAAATGTCACCTGAGGTTGGCTTGGTGTTAATGGTGTTGATGTAACTATAAAAAATGGTAAATGAGCACACTGTCTAGGTGCTGGAACAGATCCATCACGATTGTGTCTGCACTTAGGGAAACATGTCAACCCTGGGCAGACCCCCCCCCCCACTGCATGTTTCAGTTTTGCAGCTGCTGCAGACTAACTGCCACCCTCACTGGAGCAACAGCACACTGACATCCGTTCCCCTGGCAGGTCAATGTCACCCAGGAAAACTTGGACAGCAAGGACCACGTTTACCTGCGCACCCTGGGGAAGGGGGACTGGTTTGGAGAAAAAGCCCTTCAGGGGTAAGACTGTCCACTGTGGTTTGTTTACAACACTCTCTTATTTCTAGTGAGTGGAGATTCAGAGCACTGGTCCTAATGCCCAAACTGCCTTCTTGCTTTCCAGCAGGCTTTTCTCAGTGATGACACCAAAACAAAATACATCCGACATGCACATTTAGCCAGTCACTGGACTTTTTACAATGTTAAAAGAAATAGTTCTGCAACCATAAAACTGGTGGCCAGTTCCCCTCTTTGTAAAATATTCATATGTGAATCATGTGAAGTACTGAAGATGCTAATAAATGTTCATAAATATTAATGGTGCATGAAATTAATCAAAGATCAGTCAATAATAACCTGTCTGTAGCAGCAGTGACTCAGACAGAAGACAGAACTTTAATGAAGTTCTTTACTCTGATGAAAGAGAGCCATGGTCTCTGTGCAGTCAACCAAAATAAAGACCCGTTTCTTCTAAATTTAGACAATAAAAAGATATATAGTTCAAAATTCAGATAATACATAGAATCAGCCACCAAAACTGACACAAAATGCAGTGTAGAATCAAAAGAAAAATACATTGTCCTCACAACAAACATATTAGAGTGCCACAGAGCAGAGTACTAACAGGATAAAACAAACTAAAATAACACATTCCATACCATGTAAGGTTAATGTGCACCATCAAGTTAAATATAAAAGCAAAGCAAAACTGTTTCATATATTTTCTTGATTTTTTCCTGCTCTTCATCATTTATCCATGATGAAACATCTCAGTTTGGAAGCAGGTAAGTGGAAGAGACAAACGCAGGTATGGTGTATAACTGGAACAGGTGAGGCCTGTGACCTATGGGGTCATTGCTGGCAAACATGACTGGCAGACTGTGGCTAAAGTTATTGTATGAAGATGTGATGCTTGTAATTTTTCAAGGCGACAAGAAGCAGGGTGGCATTTAACAGTTAAG
Organism: Arapaima gigas; assembly: GCA_900497675.1. Taxonomy (NCBI): domain Eukaryota; kingdom Metazoa; phylum Chordata; class Actinopteri; order Osteoglossiformes; family Osteoglossidae; genus Arapaima; species Arapaima gigas. Next base: position 546,756 of record UFQX01000264.1, on the reverse strand, counting down.
TTAGTTGAGTGAATCTTCTCATTTGTGGCAGTTTTGCTCTGTGAGTCATTTTTGTTTTAATTATATTTAATACTTCAAACTTTATGCGGCTCAAAGCAGAGCGTGGACTGTCTCACTGAGGCTCATGTAAAGCGAATACGTGCTGTATGTATGTGTTAAATAGCTGGGTGACAGTGTCACCTAGTGGAGCAAAGTAGAACTACAGTTGCCAGTCCAGTGCGGCTTCAGAAATCTGTAGGAACTAACTTGATCAATGTAAGCTTATGTTTTCCCTTTTCTGATGCCCGTTTTTATTAATTTACGTTTTATTAAGTTTTTATGCTTTCTTTGACTTTCAACGAGGCAGAAATACAGCTGCTTTATGAAAAGAACATTGCCGCCTTTTTATGAGAAAATGAAGCATCTAATAAAAATATGGCTATTTGCAGACCATGTTCAGTATTTATTTTTGATAGGTAAGCATATTTTCTTTTATTTAATCTATTTTTCAGTAATGACAGCTTATTATGAACCTTATTTTATGATGCAGAATTCATTTGAGTACATGAAAGACACGGTGCTCTGTGAAATGTAAGGATGCTGCCTCTCTTTGGCTGAGTAAGAAAAAATATGTAGATGGTGGCAATCTGAGCTTCTCAAACAGGCGTCGCCTCCTGCAGTTGCAGAGCTGCAGTGTGCTGAGTGCATCAAAGAGCTGTCTGTATGGGGGACATCAGACCAAATCACAGAACTCAGCCGCAGGGCAGGCTGGGAAAAAAAAATCATTCACTACAAAGAAACATGGAGGCGTTTGAAACTGTTCTGTAATGTCTAACCATTGCCTGCTGTCACAAACTGCTGCCTTAAAAAAACACTTTAACTTATTTTTCACGCCATAGTTTTAAAGCCTCTAGTGATATCCACGTCCATTACTTTTAATGGCTGAGTTTTTCCGTGTTGACAGCAGTGACCTTCAGAAGCTTTCTTCCAGTTCTCGTATGATTAGTATTGAAAGGGTTGTAGTGTGCGGCTGGGCAGAAGTCGGACGGAATGGGCCCTCTTTTCATTTCCTCAGATATAGAAATGAGAACATGTCAAAAAAAAGAGCACACATGACTTGTATTGTTGTATTGTTGAGTGTGCAGCTTTACACATTTTCATTAGTTTATTGGGTTAATGTTTTATCTTGGTTATCTGTCATCCACTGCCTAGGCTTTCTGCGGTAATTACCTGACGCTCGGCTCCGAGGGGAATCTGTGCATGGATGTCCATCGTGGGATGCTGTGCCTGGTCTTTCCTTTGTTACTGTGTGTGGTCCTTCACTTCAGGGCTGCTGAGCTATGCCTCCAGATAGCTGCAGCGTATGCTGACCTTCGCTGTAACTATTGGAACCTGTTACACTTAGTAAAACACATTTAAAAGAGCCAAAATAAAACCACATCCAACCGTGAAAGAGGCTTCCCTAATAATGAGAGCTTGTATTATGATAGTTTCTATGAACGCATGTAAATTATATGAGACTTGGTGACACTGAACACCAAGGTGGGCATCCCCTCAAAGGGGTGTGGATTCTCTCATGTATCAGTTGTCTACGTGCCCTGTACCATCTTGCAAGTGTCAGATGTTTTATTATAGTGCCAAAGTGTCATTTATTGTAATAAGAATCGCTAAAGCAAGAAAAGAGCAATTTAGAGTCACCAGTTCACCTGAAATGCATCAATGGACGATGAGAGGAAACCAGAGCATCCATATGAAAGAAAAAAGAACATGCAAATTGAACACATTCTTACAGGTAAAGTTAAATTCAAACCCACAGGAGCTTTGAGGCACCAGTGCTATTGACTGAGCCAACGTGGCACCCATGGAAAGCCTTACCTGTCAGCATCTCAAATTGATCAACAGGTACAATTTTCTTGAAAGCAATTGTTACAAATGACTGTGCGATCTAACTTACTTTTTATGATATTTTAAAAATAGCTCAGCAGAGATGAGTTATGTATATTATGAGAAATTGCAGAGTTGCAATATTAAAATATTCTCATTAAGTTGACTTCCGATATTCTGGAGCTGGTTTTGAATTTGATTTTCTCTGTTCCTGAAAAATCGGTTCAAGAGAATTCTCATACAACAAGCTCTTCATTACCAGCAAGTTATTCAGTTCAAATGGAAAGTTCCTGCCTCATCTTTCATACAATCGTTTTTTGAGAGAATGAGAATATTCTGTTTAGTGCAGATGAGTGCTACAGCTTTAGTTACATACATGCGTATTATTTTCCTAACAGAATTTCTCTGGTTTTAAATAGTTTTCCCGAACAATCCAGTGACTCAGTAATGATGATGACACCGACTGACTTGTTGAAGTTTGCTGGTGTCGGGTGGATGAAAATTCATTCTTTAATACCCAAAGCAACTTGCAGTGTTACCCATTTATACAGCTTGGTATTTTGGCAGGACGCTTCAGGTTGTGCCCCTTTTTTTCACTGCTGCAACAGAAGTTAGAACAGCTCAGTTGTTAACCACCACCAATACATCATACTATTGTACAAGATGCCCTTTGTGTCTTTTATCTTTGCTTTTTGTTAATAAGTTTGGTTTTGCTCAGTGATTACAGTGACATTTAGTCCCAAACAGTTGTTTTTGCGGTGAAGTTTTCACTGGCTCCCTAAATGTTTTGTTCACGCTTTATTTGATCACATTAAACACATCAGCCATTCAGGCTCCTGAGAGTCTCTGGCGGAATGAATAACGTGTTAATGAAGACGATTGTTTTATCTTTACTGATAATGCATATTATCAGTGAGTTTCTCGCATTTGAGTAATTTTACTTTTTAGAAAGTAGGGCTGAACTTATTGGCTGACTTGAAAGTTTCATCAGCTAAAGCTGCTAAAAGGAAATGTCCTCAAGAATATTTGAAGCATAAACTGGATGAGGAATGAGCCAGTGTTCACTGTAATGAGAAATGACAAGGTTTCTATGTTAAAAGCCAAATTTTACAATTGAGTGGCAAATACTGTGCACTTATGAGGGATCCTGTTGTTTTACTCTTGAACTTTATTATCAATTACCTATTGGCTCATTGTAACCTAATGCTGATAAGAACTGAATCAGCCTAGAAGAGAAGCGAGAGAAATGCAGCATTGCTTGCGGACGCTCAAGAGTGCCACTGTGGCCGAGACAACTGATTTCACTCGGCCAGAGATCCGCTGAGGGAACACAGAATGGAGGAACAATTCGCACCTAGCAGGGTGTCACATTTCCCCCAATGCAATGACAATCGCATGGCTATGCAACCTGAGGACAGGAGCGTGTTGCAGCCAAGAAACCGAGGGCCCCCGTGGCAGAGTGTTCTGTCACACTAAATCTGTGTCCTCACCTCGCATGGGTACAAACCGGATCCCGGCACTCGACCACCCTTGGCACTCCCTGGCTGGGCGCCACCAATGCCAGTGACCTTTAATGTGAAACACAGCGCAGGAGCGCTGTCACGGTTTAAACAGAAGACCCAGCCGCTGAACTGTGGTGGTCCGTCCGTGGTCCTCTTGCCTGATGGACTCTGACTTGGAATCGTGCGGCTGGGGGGATTCGTCCCTGGACTTTAGTGACGACGGTTCCGATGATGACCTAGATGGCTGTACTGAGTAATGCTTCTTTCTCATTATTTTCTCAAACCTCTTGTTTGTAGCATGATAATCTGTGACTGACCTCTGTTGAGGAGCCTCCCTGGCTTTGTTTCACTGTTCTTGAGATGAAGTAGCTGTTTTTATGATGAGTGATAAGATAACTAAAAGATACAATACTTTTGTTCCACATTTACTCTAATGTTGGTAATGAGTATGTTCTTTATGTTTGTGCAGAGATTTTGCACATACATTACACATTTTGCACCTGTTCAGCTTCTACATATAAGCTGATTTAAAATAAAATTTATACTTGATATTTTCATTTAATTACAACAAAAATAAAACTGATCGAAGTGATCACCAATCGGATATTTCAGTTTGTGGTGTTGTGAAGTTGAAATAATTTCACTTAAGTCTGTTACAACTACTCGATTTTGGTAGCTGTCATTTAAGGAAACCTCATGTCAGTCTGCTGCTAAATGACTAAGAGACCGTAGTACAAGTGCGGTGCATTTTAATAAGACGTTCGCCTGCTTAGAAGTTGCCTTGTTGGTAATATAGCTGACGGTTTGTGACTTTGTGGTGCCACAGGGAGGACATCAGAACTGCCAATGTCATCGCAGCGGAAGCTGTCACCTGCCTGGTTATTGACAGAGAGTGAGTATCACCTGTCCGTCTGCCCTTTTCTTTCACACCTGAGACACAGTTTATGTCTTTTTTAACGTACCTAAATGCTTGTTTTCATGTAAAAACTTCATGGTTCCTTAGTTTGCACTGTACACACACACACACACACACGTGCACACACGCCCTAGCCACTTGTCACCAGCCACTTTATTAGGAACACCTGTACACCTGCACATTCAAACAATTATCTAATCAGCCAATCAGGTGGCGGCAGTACAGTGTAAAAAAATCACGTGGACCCAGGACATGAACTTCAGTCAATGTTCACATCAAACTTCAGAATAGGGAAAAAGATGTGAACTCGGCATGGTTTGAGTATTTCAGAAGCTGCTGCTCTCCTGGGATTTTCACACACAACAGTCTCCGGAGTCGACACAAAACAGTGTGAAAATCCCGTGAGCAGCAGTTCTCTGGGTGGACACGCTTCGTTGATGTAGAGGTCAGAGGAGAATGGCCAGACTGGTCTGAACTGACAGGAAGGCTACAGCAGCTCAAATAACCTGAGTCAGATGGACTATGACAGCAGAAGACCACATCAAGTTCTTATCCTGTCAGTCAAGAACAGAAAACTAGGCTATAGTGGGCACTGGTTCACTAAACCTGGAGAGTCGAAAATCAGAACTGATGAATCTCAATTTCTGTTGCAACACTCAGTTGATAGGGTCAGAATTTGGCATAAACAGAATGAAGCAATGAACCCAACCTGCCCTGTGTCAACAGGTCTGACTGGTGATGGTGATCTAATGGTGTTGGGAATGTTTTCTTGGCACACATCAGGCCCCCTAATACCTCTCGAGAATTATTTGAATGTCAGAGACATACACTGGCCACAATTGACCCATCTTGCAATGGCTACTTCCAGCAAGATAATGCACCATGTCACAGAACACAATAGTTAAATGGCCTCCACAGTCACAGTCAGATCTGAATCCAATAGAGCACCTTTGGGATTTGGCAGAACAGCAGATCGGCAGCATGAATGTGCAGCTGACGGATCTGCAGCAATTATGTGATGCAATCATGTCAACACGGTCCAGAATCTCTAAGAAATGTTTCCAGCACCTTGTCTGAATCCACATCACAAAGAACTCAGCCTGTTCTGAGAGCAAAGGGGAATCCTACCCGGTATTAGAATGGTGTTCCTAATAAAGTGGTTGGGGCGTGTGTACACAAGCAGTTCAGTGTTATGGAATATCAGCAGCTTTTAAATCTAATGGATTTTTCTCTTGTATGGAAAGTAAACAGGATTGAATGAGTGGAAATTGCCACACACAACGCAGGCTCTATAGCACAGTGAGACCCCTGAAATACCAGGTGATTTGTAGGCATGCAGAGGAGGCTGAAGGTAGATTATGGAGGACACCAGCACTGTGTGTGTTGCAGAACTTGGCTCTGCTCAGTGCTGGGAAGGGGTTCCAAAGGGGCTGGGTGTTGAAAGGATTGGCTGCCCTGCAGGAAACCAGCAAATTGTTTTATTACACAGTCTGACTGAGAGGTTTACAGCACCTCCCATTGAGGTCTGCTTGTTTTGGCTGCTGTGTCATGTTCCTGCTCCGTCCAGATATTTGGCCAATTTGTGTGAAATTCACAGTAAAACCCTTTAGTTCTGGCACACGGAGTTGGAGATGGGTGATACTTATAAAAAAAGAAGTTTTTAGAAAACGATTAATCTCCTTTCAACACCTGCAGCAGCAAAAATATTCTGTATGGAAATTCTAACCCCACCCTTAAAATGTTGTATCATTTGGGATATAGAGGCCCTTATTTTTATTGTATTTCCAATGCAATAATTTATGTCCTGGATTAGACTTGGCTGCAAGGCCTGGCACCTGCTTCAGGGTTTTGAAGTCCTATCTATAACTGCTGTGAATGAAATGCATTTTCGCGGCCTGAAGATTTTCTGGACTGCTACTTAGCGTGACTCCAGTTCTCTTCAAATTAATATGTGCATGTTTAAAAGGGCATTCCACTCAGATGTTACATTCTTTGTAAAAGTATTCTTTTCTCCTTAAAGTACAGGTAAATTTGACTGACTACGTTCATTTTGGAACACAGTGAAACATTCCCCATATATATGTACTAAAACTGGTCACAATTTTTTAATAATTAATGCATTCACTGTATGTTTACTTGTTTAAAGTAGCAAATGTAGAGAAAAAAAGCTGCTGTGTTGCATTAAAAAAATGTGCCAGAAAGGCTCTGAAAATCAATTAGTTATTCCAGTTTAAAACCCTTTTTTCAGGCAAAAAGCTAACAGAGGAAACCAAGTCACTCAATCTGTACTATAAAAAAACCAAATAATAAAAATACATTAAATAAAGTTGTGCTGTGGTGTTTATGTATGTTTCAGGCTTATGCCAATGTGATGCCCACAGAAAATATATAGAGTGCAGAGTCCCGTTTTCTTCCTCACTTACTGACTTTAATGTTGTGACACCGATGAAGATTATAAGACCCTCAGGGTACCCAGCCTTGGAGATACATTTGCAATATGTCACTAATCTTTATATTTTGTTTTCTATGATTTGGAGTGGCTTTAACTGTAGATGAAGCTCTTCTCCGTCCTTGTAGTGTTCACTGCTTGGGTTGCCATTTGAATAGATGACTCAGATCCCAGTGGTATTCATTATAATCGCGGGTATATTAAGGGGCTCTGGTTTCGGTCAGAGAAGTCTGACAGTTCCAGATGACCCAGCTGCCTGAGTGTGAATGGACATGGTTTTGCTGACAGATTTCATGGATGGAGTGTGTCAGGCCCTGCTCATTTCAGCGTGTGACTTCCTTCTTAAATATGTTTCCTAGTTTTTTTGTTTTCTTTACTGTTGGGCCATGTGAAAACATTTTGCTAGTTTCATGGTAGAAGCCATCCTCAGAAAGCTGAAAAACCCACACTGATGCTATACATCAAGAATCTATCTAGAGTCTTAACACTGGAAACAAATAACAAAATAAGCTTACAACACGGTAAATTCCAATCTATAACTTAAACAAATTTCAGTTATACTGACCTACAGTTGAAACTCCCTCTGATGTGCCATATTGCTGTATCTGGGACAGAAAAAGGAGAAAGGTGGTTAAAGTTGCTATGTATACCTAGTTTCTTAAAATATTACAATTGTAAATAAAAAATGACAATGTTGGTTTTCTCTGTTGTTTTTCAGCTCCTTTAAGCACCTGATTGGAGGCCTGGAGGATGTGTCCAGTAAAGGCTATGAGGATGCTGAGGCTAAGGCAAAGTAAGCCACTGTCACACCACTGTGCCACTTTTACTACTCCGTGTGCGCATGTTCATGTTCACGTACAACTATTTAAATTCCGTTATGAAATGTACCTCTCTAATTCCAGCTGTGAACTGTCAATTATGTACCTGGTAGACGTTCGTCTTTTAGTCCTGCACCCTGTAGAATGAAATTGTCTTTCTTTAAACAGCATAACAACCCATGAACAGCATGACAAACAGATGACAATTATCAAAAAATAAAAAATAGAATTTTTATTGCCATTATATTTAAAAATATGTTTTATGTGTATCTTGTAAAAGTGGAAAGCAATATTAAGGTAGGATATCTGGCAGCGCATGAAATTTGGTTGCTTTAAGTGTTTCAGTGTTTTTGAATGCTGATGATATTAGATCAGTAGAAAAGTAAAGGTCATTATCAGCATCCAGTCCCGGAGGAAAGTTTACAATGGCTCTCGAATATTACCACAGAAACTATACACCCTCGCATGGTGTTTCGCAGGATTAAAGTATCTATGGAGAGGAGAAAACACGGTGGTAAATGGAGGCATGACTGCAAAGCCGTGGTTAGATGATCCTAAGCGACCTTGTCACCTAGTACTCTGTCTTTATTTCACAGCCCTCACAGCTGACATGCCTCTTGCTTCTGAATTGGGCAGTCATCATTGTGCCTATAATTCTCGTACTCATTTCATGGCAGAAGTAAAGACCTAGCTTTGTTTTGGACTGACTGCAGCTGTTCATTACATTTGAAAGCCAGACCAAATGTGTTTTCCTTAAAATGCATGTTTGATGTACGTATACATAGATATAAGTGCACTGCTGTTTTCCTTCTTGTAGAGAAGAGTGTCCTCTGCATGTAGAACTGTGAATAGACAAAACAGTAAAAAACATATAGGCTCTCCTTGTAGAAAAAGGCCTTTTTCTTTGACAGTTCAAGGTAGTATGAGCGAATTTCATTTATTCCTGAAAATTCATATAGAAAATTGTCAACTCTGACAATTGCCTGACAGAAACAAACATTTCTGAGGTGATGTGAAGAACCGTACAAGTGTTCTTTTGTCTGTGCTCTCTGGTATCTCCTTTGCATGGCAGTTGTCATATCTATGGTGTGACTCGTCACCATCTACAGTATAAAGATATTAAGACTGAAAGCAAAGCGTTTGTGAAAATTAAGAAGTTGAAAAGCCAAAGTAAAATCTTACATAAAACTTTACGTGATCAAACACAGAATGAACTATCGTTTCGAATGACATTGTGTGATTGGATTGACTGTTCAAATATTGCAGATGGAACCTTACAAATGACTCCGCAGAGAGGTGTTATGAGAGTTAAGAGTGAATAGAGAAACTATGAGAATTTCCCTACTTAACTGAGCACAATCCATAATGCAAATATGTGAAAGTGATCTAGCACACTTCTAAAATGTATATAATAAGGTATATTATATTGTTGAACAATTAGTGTAGCAATTGAAATATTACTGTGATTCTATTCTGTTCTGTCAAAACAATAATTTCTTTATACAAGCAAAAACCCGACATGGGGGTCTCTGTCTGCCAATAAACTGTAAGAATTGCTGGCTTGTAGATATGGATACAGTTTTTGTCACGGTCATCACTGGAAAGATGCAAGTACCTCATGCAGTTTCTTACCTACCGTAGGTCAGCCTTTGAAATAATGCAGTCAGCACTACATGTAGGTATTTCTACTGGCACGAGAGACACATTTTAAATGTATGTAATGTTAATGTACCGTCATCATGATACTCGAGTGCTCATCTAAGTGTCCAAAGAAATGCAAATGAAGGCATTCTTTGGGTGTGTTTAAGGCGCAATGTTTTTTGTTAAATAAAAATGTCCTGTTTAATTAATTCATTTGCCTATGAAGACTTATATATTCATGTCTGGGGATTTGTTACCAAAATTTAATTTCTCAAGGATACCAACCAAACCTTGATGGTTGTATTGGACTGTGACTGCGCGTGTGTGCCTGCACAGAATCCACTGCCATTTTTCGGTCAGGGACCCTCTTTGACACCTGATGGGTTCAGTTCGTGTTTTGCACTGGCAGCCATTCATAGAGATACCGATATCAAATGCTCATCTCTAATTCCTGAAGGAAATTTTAATATTTCCAATATTTCCGAATTTAATTATTTCTTGAACTTTAAGTTACATTAAAACTAATGCTAATTTTTAGATGACGAAATATATGTATAAAAAAAATTCCCCATTTTCAAACTTTGAAACATTTCACTCCACCACAGTGGCGTCGGAAGCTTATTACCGCCATCTGTTGGTAGGAGGAGGAAAAATTGCATTTGTTTTAGAGACAAGTAATTATTTTCAAAAATATGTGACGAAAAAACAATTAAAAATAAATAAATTGGATAATGTTTACATCTTCAAAATATTTGTTAAATGAGGAACCGTATGAGGAGTATTTGCAAGTCATTTTTTTCCCCATAAACATATATGTAAAATTTAAATTTTGAAAGACATTAATAGGTTGTGACGTAAACAGAAAAGTGTGTTTGATAGTGGCTGTTATCCTCCTGTTCGTTATAAACTGTTGCAGTAACAATCTCTAATAAATGCTTTCCCAAATCATTTTTTCTTCTTAATGCACTATCTTTTCTTGCCATTGCCCTTCCTTATTACTTCCATGAATAATATTTACATTTCTGTTAACTTTGCCGAGTTGCCATATCTAATAGATGATTTTCCACACTTGTTACCGTATTTCTTCAGCCATTTCTTGCAGGTTACAGAAGGTTTCTTCTTTGAGTTTCTTAATTTCATAAGCCTTATTATAATTGGTCTCAGTGGGATGGGCACCTCAGCTGAACAGATTTGTGTTTATTCTCTTATGGATGTTCCCTGGTATTTTAGTTAATGCTCTGCTGAGTTTGCGTTGGCTGCGGCCACTGAGATGTTTCAAACGTTGAACAAAATCAAATGAAAGCAGCCCAGCGTGGAAAAGGATCATTTGGCTGTCCTGTGGTGTCAGACAGCTGTGTAATATAAGGTGACTGGTGTCCTCTTCTGTTTCAAATTTGACCCGATATAAAATACCCAGTGTTCAGGACCTGACACTTTCACTTCAGCTAAACTTGTGACCCTGATGTTTACCTCATTGGTAAAAGAAAAGAAAGTTTCCTCACATCACATTGTTTGTAGCCAGTGACTAAATCATGAAACATGTCTTGCAAGTATAAACATTAAAATGAACTCTTCAGTACATCATTTCTAAACTTATAACACTCTAAATTGCTATGTGCATGAAATAACAAAACATGAAGCCACGTCTTTATATTGTGAAAATTAATGAAGTTATCTTTAGAAATGTCTTGCACTTTTTTTGGTTTTTTAAATTATTTTCAAGCTTTAAAAATGTAATGCCTTGCATACCTTGTATGACTAAAGCATTTTTCCCACTTTACCTGAAAGTGTAACTGTGACATCAATGCTTTTTATCTCAGGGGATGAAAATATGTTAATTCAATTTGCATGTACGAAGTCATTGTTTGTAGTTCCATTTCAAACTACCACTGGCATGACAAGGATTTTTTTCCTGCTTTATTTGGCTGCCATTGTGGAATTGTGGAAGATTATTCCCCGCGATCATCTTTCCTTTCCACAAATAAAAGATCTTTTAAAATATGAATCATATATTGCACATGCATTGTGAAATAGTTTAAATACATTATTTTACATTTTCCACTTTATATAAAGCATAAAATATTTCCCCTTATCAGAGATATTATACAGTATTTGATTACTGAGCGTTGAATGGACAAAGTTTACAAACTTTCTATTCTTAGACACCGTACTACAGTACATGTATATAATTGCAGAATGTTCTTTGCTGATGGTATTGAGAATTTCACAGCAGTACAATGTGAAAGAACCATCACCTGGCAGGATGCCTGAAAACCACTGGAAAAAACACTGACCCAAAACACTAAAGCTTGGCAGTCACTACATTATTCCTCAGAATGTACACAGTTATATCTATCTGAAAAGCATTATGAATAATGATAATCTATTGTGTCCAGCTCTGTCCTGACATATGTGCTTTCTCAAGAGGTTAAACTGGAGATGCTTATTTGTGCGGCAGCAATTTAATGTATTTGCCAGCCTTTGCTATGATACATTGCAGCCTGTGACGTGCAGTCCTTTGCTTTAGCAGTACATCTCTGGAAACACGAGAGGGCAGTTTTAAGCATGTAAACTGTGGAAAGTTACAAAATGACATTTGATCAAGTAACAGACTTTTACTTATATATTACTAAGATGTTACATTACTTAAACACTTTATCTCATTACATTTTATTTGACAATTGGTGCTCTTTCGCTGTTCAGATGAATAGGATGGGGTAAGAAAAATACTGAATTTTATTAATATCTGCAGGGAAATTCACCCATACAGTAACTCTACACATGTGACACATAATATAAGACACAGTAATAAATAAATTTTAAAAAACCCTCACAAAATAAATAACCAGTAAATAACAATAACAGAAGACAGGTTGATTTTTGCATGAAGAACACTGTAGAAAAATATATTGAACTGAAATTGTCTTGTTAGTTTTGAAAGAAAAAATAATTTGATAAAATAGGCTATGTTCAAAACATGAATTTAATGTTAATCTTCAACATATGAAAATTGTTCACCTCACTTCCCTTTTCATGTGAGATATTACTGGAGATGTGTGATCATTTCTTTAGTGCTTTTGAAAACATTTTGCCATTTCAGTCCGAAGTAAAAGACATTTATGATCTTTGTGCTTTTTTTCAGTAATTACATAAAATAGGAATAAATATCAGCACTTTTCAGGTATAAACTGTTCAGTAAAAACCTCTTTCCCCACTGGTACACCACATTCTCTTCTACAGTGTATATAGCTGTTTTTTTATTATAAAAATGAATTGCAGACGTTTTAAAACGGTATTCTTGCAAAACTTTTGAAAGTAATATAAATTAAAATCTTAATTTAAAAAAATCTGCATTTGTGTTAGCTGAAGGATGTAACATTGCGTGTAATGTAATTTCCTGTCATGTGTTGTTATTCTGAAATGCGATTACATGTCTTGCTTGTATGGTACCCAGTAGGGACAATACAAGCAAGACATAATTTTAAAGTATTTAACAGTTTATTGCAGTAAATAACATTGTTTGTTTATTTTAAACTGTTGTCTGCACTTGACTGAAAGCAGGACGGTTTGTTAGTTATACAGGCTTTTTACAGCATTTTAGTGATATTTGGGGAAATGAGTTTTTTTGAGGGGGGATGAAACGGATTATGTTTTTTCACCATTGAAAACAATGGGAAATAAGCTCCCTGTTTATGTTTTCCCAGGTTTTAAGTCCTGTTTTGAGGAACAGATTAGAACTGTAAACCAGAGGACAGGTGTACTGTTAAGAAGGAGTGTGTGAGGTGTCCCCTACTTAGTTTATTGAGCCCAAGTACTGGGCCATTGCTCAGAAAGTGTGAGGGTTGAATGTGACACGGAATGGGCCAGGGATTCATAATAAGTTCTGTACTTAAGTGGGAAAAACCATGCTGTGACGGCATTTTAAGAATTACATATGTGTATCTGTACCTTTGTGTTGCTGAAACACACTTCTGTTTACTCTGAGTGCAAACGTAAATGTCAGCAACAGGACAGCTCCATTGGGAGGGCGGCTGTCTTCCTCTGAGCACCTGGCAGAGGCCAGGTTGGCAGACAGCGCTGCCCTCTGAAGCGGGATGCCTCACGCACGTGCCGGCCTGTCCCGAGTCCCCTGGCAGTGGTACTTTTCACACATTGTAAATAAAGTTGAGAGAACAGCTCTGGCCTGGACCTAGAATAGGGTGTTGACAAACACGGCAGTGCTTACTATTTGAGATTGCGGTCTGTCAGTGAATTTGATCATTTTTGGTGTATGACGTGAAGTGGTATGGCTCTATTTCTGGAAGAAAAAAAACATACAAATATGTCTCAAAAACCATTATTGGTGAAAAGCTCTTTACTCAAGCTTGATACCTACTCTATTGAAGTGGTCTTCCAGCAGCGATGTACCAACATCAGCTTGGGCATCTATAAGTAAAACCGGAGTAAATTACACTGAAATAGTGTATTCCTCAGGCTAAGTGTATCAGTTAAAACCAAAAGGGCACCAGGTTCTTCCACATTTTCAACAATAGAAAGCTGTTTTTAAAGCTGTTGTTTGTGTTCAAAGAAATCGATTAAAATTGTCAATATACAGTGGCTCAGCTTGTGGGAGGTAAAAAGAAGCCTGCTGAAGACTTGAAGTGCTGCCTCACTGCTATGGAATTATAATAAATGTCACATATTAGAGTATTTCTAATTGATAGAAGCTGCTGAGTTGAAACTTCTGAATTATTTGCACGTTGGATTGACTGATTTATCAGCCTAACAAAAAGTTGAACTCAAATAAGATGAGCTAAAGAAAGGGTATATGATCAGGTTATCAGTGAAATTGTTACTGCTGAGGTTGTTGATCCATTTCAAATTGAGCCTTTGCGGTCACTCTCACTCATACGTGCAGAAAGCCAACTATTCTAAATAGGAAAATAAAGCATGTTTTATATTGCAGGTGCACAGCTGTTAACTTTTGAATTGGAATAGAAAATATTACAGCCTGCTGTGAAATAGCTGAAAGGATCGATCCACTGAAAGGCAGGGCTACTGAGATATGTTGGCAGACCATGCTGGTGTGTTTGCTGTTCTCTGCTCATAACTGGCATTTGACAAAGTCAAAGACCTTACACCATACAGGCTGCTGTGGCACTCGCTGGATGTCAGATTCAAATAAACCGGATTTTTGTGGGAGGCAGTGAACACGTTGTGTACGTTTATTAAATAAGTAAGTAAGTAAATAAATAAATAAAGTTTCCAGTATGCAATAAATTGTGATATGGATTTATTATATGGTCGAGTCTTCATATTTCATAAATTATAGTGAGGATCTGCTTTGGCTCCAGCATTCCCAAAGAATTTGTCCACAACAGCAATAGCACAATCATTATAAGCATAATTGGTGGATGCAAAGTTGTTGAGCTTCTGTTTTTGTTGACCAAAAAATCTTAATAGGGTCATGTAATAAAACAGTGGTTCAACAGCTGGGGCGCTAATTCTGTCTTGGGACAGTGTGTTGAAAATGTTACGGAAGAGCAGCGATGTCTAAAGAGAGTTCTGACCTTTCCTTTCCTGTGACCAACCACCCCATCCCCCACAGGGTACAGACATTAAGTGGCTGTATAGAACAGTCATGTGTTTAGGCGATCAGACGGAAAGGATAGGTTGGTCGAAGGCAAAAACATAAATCAGCGTGCGAGGTTGGCAGCAGTTCCCCGGCACACCACACAATTGTCCTGCATTTTCTGGCTGGAGTAGGGCTGCGCTCCAGACCTCTTTCTGATACGTGACAGCCAGCTCTGTTAGAAGTATGTAAACCCCAGTGGCTGGTGTACAACAACAGCTGGCTCATCTCCCTGAACACATGTTGTCTTTCTGAGAACCCCCGGTGTAAACAGCTTCTATATGTGGCTCTACTAGAGACCTCCCAAGCTGTTGCCAATCCTGCACTTGTGCTCTGGTTCAGCCAAGGACATCAAACCCACTGCTGTTTTGCAGGTTGATGTCCTCTGAAAGGACAGCACAGCAATGTCTATCTGACAGAGAACAATAAGGTTTTAAAGTCTGGGGCATTAACCCCTTTATATAACTTTCACCTAATGTAATGGCATAAACCTTCTCATTCAAGAGCTCCTTATGTCCACTAGTACAACCTACACAGGGATGCTGGGATTGAACACAGGAATTTGTACCTACAAAGCATATGCACTACCCCTGAGCTAAATCCCCTTGAACAGGGTGTGTGTCAGCAAATATTAAAAGCCTCTTTTGCATTAGGAGTGATTAAAAATAGATGTACACGTGGACAATTGACTTTTTTCATAAGCAATCAGTCGTCTTTGTCAACAAATGCAAAGCTGAATACATACGGCATCATCTTGGCTCCCACCAGATATCAGGTTGTTTACATTTGATACTGCCAGATCAGTTAGTTCTCAGCAACCGGCATTAATGTCGCTTGTTCAGTAGAACTGATGGAAGAGACAAAGCAGAACTGGCCCTGCGTTCGTGTGGGAGTAACTCTCAGAAATGTTTACACTTTGAGCAGTCAACCAGCATGTGAAATGGCTGGAATTCCACACGTTTGTGGTAAAGTGGTTTTGCAGGACTGTTGTTTTATATTTAGCAAAACAAAAATTACAATTAAGCAAAATTGCCACTAAAATGTAGCATGTACCACAATAGCTCCGTTTATCTATCTCCCTGTTTCAGTGATATGTTGAATTGATTTGAAATATTGGCCAGTTTTCCATCTGGTTCATCTGGAAAGATTAAATTGAATTGCAAACAGATGTTCCCTCTTTTATGATTCTGCCATCATATTGTCCATCCTATTTGGAAAGGTCATGTTTATAGAAGACATCTAAGAACTAGGTATCCTAGTTAGTTAAATACACAGTTAAGTACACTGCTGGCTAGTCTAAACAAAAACGAAAGTGACTGCTCGAGGAAGAGGGCCTTTTGGCGCAGCGGCTTTCCAAGCTACTAGGCGGCCTTAGCTGTTGTCTCCCATTACTTTGCATAGTGGCAAGATTGGCTGTGCCAGCAGACTCAGGTCAGGTATCCTGCAATTGTCCGGACTGTGAGGGCACACTGGCAACCTTCTGGGTCCTATCCAACCCATGGACTGTAGGACATTTGACAGGTCAGACTTTCACAGAACCGGTGTTGGCTGACACGGTCAGCCTGAAACCCCACACAAAGTTTTTTCCCATCAAGCATTATATTTAATGAATTAGGGGAGAACTACTCAGCAATGTTTTAAAATTGCTTTTGGAGTTGCTGGAGGTGGGGAAAAAAGCAGCAAGAGTTATGTAATAAAATAATTTGCTTTATTTTATATCTCGGTTAAAGAAACGATGATTGTCTGCAGGCAGAAAGATCATTTTAGAAGTATTCTGGGTATAGCTCAGGTTTCAATTTGGATGCCTAAAGGCAGTACAAGGCCGTGTATTCTTAGGGAACATTTTGGCAGGTAGTGTAGGTACAGGACCTTTGCTAACTAGGAGCACCACTATGTGCCTAGGCTAAAAATACCACTGGTTTTGGCCAGGCAGGGCTTGTGGAGATTGGTACCTGTTAGGACACAATCTTGGACGTGTGTTGATATGGATTCCAGCTGCATGTGCCGTGCCTGAGTAGTGGTTTCTGGCAGCCTGCACACGGTCTGAGCATGCTGGACCGCCACTAGACCAAATAATTTCTTGGCGTAGGCATCTCCTTTTCACACAGCAACCAGCTGGGTTTATGGGACACCAGAACAGTGTGCATTACTTGCTGCTTGTGGAAGTCTGTGTTTTGTTTCACTTGATTTACCTTATTCATTTTTTTATTGTAATAAGTTTAATGCATTTTTTTATTAACCTAAATCACTCATATTAGGAATGTTGAGCCGACTGCTCTTCATGAAGATAATGTAGCCTTTTTTTTTTTTTGCGGACGAAAGCAAAACTCATTAGATACAACAATATAATATTACACAATTGCCTCCTTTTTTCCTATTTTCTTCCTGTTTGTTTCCTATCTTGTCTTTGTGGAGACTGCGGTGAGGGTGGGGTGCTTTTCATTCTGGTAAGGAAAGGACAAGCATCTGAGCAAGTATCCCTGCCCTGGGCTTACTTTTCATCTAAAACATCCGCATTCTAAGTTTCCTTTTTTTTCATCTTAAAAACTGCAGACACGAAGCGGAGAAGGCGTTCTTCTTCAACTTGAACTTGACTGACTTCAACATCATTGACACATTAGGTGTGGGAGGATTTGGCCGCGTCGAACTGGTATGATCTACTCATACAGTAATGATTGTCTTTAATAACTTCTATACACTTTCACTTTCTACACACTTTAATACACTATTCCATTGTGTATTATTCACAAATTTCCTAAATAACATAGTAACACCCAACAATCCGTCCATCTGTCTATTTTGCTCCTGATAAGAGGAATGCATAACTTTCTTAGCTAAATTAATCTGCTGGGGATGTTTTTACATTTCTAAGTGATTTTCATAAGTCATTGAGACACTATAAAATAATATGACATTACGGTTCATTAGTCAGAGCAGATAAACCCTGCAGTGAACTCCAGACTAGACTGAAAAACAGGCTGACACAGGAGTCCTAAAGCAGCAACTCCAGTGTTGAGACTGGGGGGAAAAATCCCCTGGTGGTTCAAAGTTGACTGTCATCACCTATTTTGAGAGCTCTAGTGCCCACAGTGAAAACAAGTCTCATTTTGCCAGCGGCATCTTGTTCACTCTTGTGTGGACCAAGGCTAGACAGTAGGGCTGAGGGACGTGTAATAATGTCTCAAATGCGTAATTTTAGGAATTCAGCTTGGCCATTCCCTGCAGTTCAGCTTCATATATAGATCGTGAGTCAGACACCATGAAGACTGGTACATACAAAGCACCAAACTAGGTTGAAAAAGCTTTAATCGTGCAGATCAGATAAGCAGCGGGCTAACTGGTGGCTCAGTGGGTAACACTGTCCCAGATCGAGATTTTGGTTTTTGATACTTGCTCCAGTTCTTTCTGTGTCACTGTTTGCATGTCCTGCCTGTGTTTCCAAGTCTTCTGGACAAGTGTTTTGATTTCCTCCCAGAATCTGAAACATGTAACGTTTTGTGAAAATGTAGACCTTGACCGCATGGCAGTTATGTCTCATGTTACCTGGCTAAATAAGAAGCTGAACATTTTTCATTGGCAACAAGCACATTACTCTTCATTCATATCTGTGACCTTGTTGCAGGTACAACTGAAAAGCAATGAGGCTAAAACATTTGCCATGAAGATCTTGAAGAAGAGGCACATAGTGGACACGCGGCAACAGGAGCACATCCGCTCAGAAAAGCAGATCATGCAGGAGACACATTCCGAATTCATTGTGAGGTACAGCGCAGCTGTGGAATGAGGAATGTACCTCGAGAGAGTGCTGCACCCAAGTAATGTGATGTAAACATTACAGTGGCTGCTTGTATTTCCTCACATGAACTCAGTCAGCGAGTGCTTAAGTATGTTGAAGGCAGTTGTCATGGGTGCAGAAGGGTGAAGAAAGGTGTATTTGTGCTTTTCCTTCCTAGGTTGTACAGGACCTTCAAGGACAGTAAATATCTGTACATGTTAATGGAGGCGTGCCTTGGAGGAGAGCTGTGGACCATCCTTCGGGACAGGTATGGAAATACACACTCTACTGTTTGGGGTTAGGGGCCAGGATTAGGGTTAGGGTTTATGATATCTCCTCATCACAGGTTACACTGACCATCTTGCTACAGGTTGACTCTTGTTACATTGCATCCCAATCATTCTTTTGTAGTATTTCTGTAATGGCTGTGAGTTTCAAGTATTTTTATAAATCTACTGTGACAGATGTTAAGTTAGCAGTGTTGTTAAGGTACGCTTGTACAGCATGGAATGGCTGTCCAGTACTTATGTATGAATTAATTTGTGAATTTTCAGAGGTTCATTTGAAGACTCCACAACCAGGTTTTACACCGCATGTGTAGTTGAGGCTTTCGCTTATCTGCATTCCAAAGGCATAATCTACAGGGACCTCAAACCAGAGAACCTAATTTTGGATCACAGAGGTTATGCTAAACTGGTAAGTGACACCAGTAAAAATAAGTGGGCTGAAAGTGTACTGTGCATTTAGCAACATAGTGCCAAATCATTACAGTATTAAAAGAGTACCAAGGACTACAGCGATGTCAGAAAGAATTTAATAATAGTATAAAATAACACTAAAGTCTAATGTAATCCAATGAAGTACCTACAGAAGTGAATATAGTAAAAATGCAGGTAAAATGTGAGAAGTGGAAATAATGGAATAGAAATAAGTCCATTTGCAAACAGTTGCAACCCCTGCAGATTCTTTCTTGCTCATTTAGTGAGTTTAAGCCAGTCTATAATGGGTAGTGTACCATTTGGATAGGACACAGAACAAAAATATTGGAAAATATTGCAATATAGAACAAAAATATTACAAAATGCCTGTGTACGCCCTGGGCCAAGTTTCAGATGTGGCTCCAGGTCAAGGCAGCTCCTATAGAACCTCGTGTCTTTGCAGGTGGACTTTGGGTTTGCCAAAAAGATTGGTTTTGGGAAGAAGACATGGACATTCTGTGGAACTCCAGAGTATGTGGCACCTGAGATCATCCTGAATAAAGGACATGACATCTCTGCAGACTACTGGTCCCTGGGCATTCTCATGTACGAACTCCTGACCGGCAGGTAAACCAAAGACACCGGTGCCCCAGTTTACATAAGAGTAATTGCAAATCACTGTTTTTGCCATATTACCTTTATCAAAAAATGACCCTTTTAATCTAGTATAATTAATCTTGATGAAGAAAAATGCATGTAAAACATCTTGTACATACATACTTTATGTTCTGGCTTTTCCAGTCCACCATTTTCAGGGCCTGACCCTATGAAAACATACAACATCATCCTGAGAGGAATTGACATGATTGAATTCCCGAAGAAGATCACTAAGAATGCTGCCAATTTAATAAAAAGACTGTGCAGGTGAGTGGAGGAGGGCACACAGTTCTTTCTAAGATAAAATATATTTACTTCAGTTAATTAATGAAGTGTGTGTATTTCTTTAGAGACAACCCTTCAGAAAGGCTCGGAAACCTTAAATATGGCGTGAAAGATATTCAGAAGCATAAGTAAGTCATTTAAAAGATTAAGCACAGTTGAAGATTACTTATACATATTGTTCCAGTGCTGAAACTAGATAATGGAAGGAGGCAGCAGCTGCCTAAGTGGTTAACAGCACAGTCATTTTATCCGTAAACATTACTACTGTAGCACTTTCCACATTTTTAATCTGTATAAACTATACATACAGCTACATATGAAAGGCTCAGATTTTAAACTGCTTTTGATAAAAGTTTCACCAAAACAGTAATAATACTACTTAGTCACTGAACCTTTGACCCTGTTCTTTGTAGATGGTTTGAAGGCTTTAACTGGGACGGTTTAGAGAAAGGAACACTGACACCACCCGTAATTCCCAGTGTGAGTACATCGCATATGAGTCCTTCTTGATTTTTTTAAAACTTAATGTACATAAATAGAAAGAAATCAATAAAAAAGCATTGACTAAAGAAACCTGTGGTGATGAAGCCTGTGCAATAATATGCTGCTGCAGTTTTGTGGTTTTGAAGCTGTATTTGTTTTTGAACGAATCGCTTCTGACATTACGCTTTTAAAAAATCAGGTCACATCACCGATCGACACAAGTAACTTTGACAGTTTCCCAGAAGACAGCGATGACCCACCTCCGGATGACAACTCTGGCTGGGATGCAGACTTTTAATCTCACTTTTCTGCAATGGCTCACTGTGTTGCTGCAGCAGCTTCTGCAGGACCAAAACACCCTGCAAAGTGCTAAATGAAGGGGAGCAGTCTGGGTCACCTACATGCCTATCTACTGTGACAAAGTTCACAGGCTGAGGTGGAAGCAGAGGTAGTGATTAAGGAACATTGAGTCTCCTGAATCTGACCTTCACAGTTTTCCTCACACAGATGACTGAACTAAGCAAATGATTGTTTTAACATGTTAGCTAGTAAAAAACCATATGTATTTTGTTCTCATACTGTATGTCTTTTGCTGTTTTTGAAGCATTTAAAGTAAACTAGTGTCAGGTGGTATGTTTAATTGTCCCGATGCTCAAGGCACCTGAGAAGTTTTAAATGCTGTCTACTCCAAAATTTTACACACCCATTACACATAAAACCATTTGCTCATACAAAGTGAGCAACTGAGCATGCGAAACTTCTAAAATAATAAAGCTTCCTCATATTTCAGATCATGACATGAAAAATCAAATTTTAAATTTGAAATACACAAGGACGTCATTTACGAGAGCACAAACCACACATCTCACTGGCTGCAGTAGTTAACAGGCGAAGATGATCATTTGACACATATTCGAATTAGACTAAAATATCAAAAGCATTTCATACTTATTATTCCGTAGTTCTCTTTCAGGTATCTAATGTTTTACATCTTAAGGGAACTGACCAGGCCCATAGGAGGACACTTCATTTGATTTTGTGGTGCATGGCTCAGTGTACCGCCAGGTGGCAGTCTTGCCCACACAAAAGCAAAAAGCAGACTTGACTGGACAGGTACGTTTTAATTCAGGACGTTTGACACTAATGGGCAATGAGACCGTAAAGGTCATTCAGATAAATACAATGGCACATTTTTTCAGTTTTGCTACGCTGTATTTTGTTTTTTTTAATTTTTTCTTTTTTTTACTATGCTCACAATTTCTCTGCTGATATCAGTGGTTGTGCTCACACCTGTTTTATGGACTGTACACACTACCTGACTGCCTCAGAACTATACATAATACTTTACAATTTGTTCATAGATGTGTCAAAATGTCTTAATGTAAACAGACATTTTAAAATGTATTAATTACAGTCATGTAAATGAGTGTATGTAAATAATTCCTGTGTTACACAAATTTCAATGTTAGCGTTTGAGTTTTTTTGTAAAATGTGAACTTTACAGAATACTTAAGAAGTATCAGAGACTGTGATTATTATTATTATTATTATTATTATTATTATTATTATTATTTAATCAGGGACAAAATATCAAATAGTGTTTATTAACTCAAGTGACACTGTCTTGCTGCAGAAAAAAATGTCAACTGTGTAGGCTGTATAACACTACTGCAAGTGCCTTAAATCAGATGCATCCAAAAAATAACTGACAAGACTTGTTTTAATGCTGCCTGACACAGAAAAACACCTCAAATCATTATCCACTCTGAGCTTTTATAAGATTGGTTTGTCTATTTATAAGCTCTTATGTATATTCAGTGTCCATTTTAAACAACAAAATGACACACTGTATCTTTGCGGTTAGGCTGTAAATTGGATTATTACTGTAGGTATGACCTCATTTCTGTGAAATGTAAACTTTGTGCAGGTTTAGTTTAAATGAGGACCATTACATATTACCGGACACTGGACATATTTCCTATTTTGAAGAGTGGCTTAGTCAGTTATTTCCTCACATGCAGAAGACATGACTGCCCTCACAGACTGACCTCTCCTTAACCTTCATGTGTGGGGTAGATTTCATGTAAATGATGTAAGAAAGCTTTACTCAAAAGAAGACCCACACTTAGTGAAAAAAATGTCAATCTCTGAAACGTCCGTCTAGGCATATTGGAGGCTACCCGTTGCAGTGACGACGGAATATTCAGCATATACCTTTTGCTTATACACTTATTATCAAATGCACATATAGTATAAGTACAGTTTTTCATACTCTCTGTTCTCACTGCACACACAGTATGTGTTAATGAATCGCCCACCTAGCATGTAAGTTAAACATAGCTTACTTAAATTATGCGAATATGCAAATGCAACATTTTACTAACCCCCTAAAGGAATAAAATATTTACAGAAAGCAAGTTACATGCAAGATTAATTTCCCATTGAAATTCTGTATTTTCTGTCAATGTGAAAATGTCGCAGTTACAATACCTGCACAGCAGCTCTTCTCGATGACTTTTGTAATAAATGTATATCATTTAAAGGACGGTGCGTAACTGTACATCCTACAGGTGGTTTTGTATGGCTTTCTGCAACAAAGGTACAATGTAGCTGTTTTTATGTCCCTATTACACTAATTTCTTGGTAAATTGCATTGTGCAGTGTGTCAGTACTTGCAGTTGCTCTGTGTATAAACCTACATTTATCCAAACTGCCCCGCCTGCTATTATTTTTACTTACTTGCTATTGATGTTCCTAGATCGGACTAAACATTATTTATAATACTTATAGTCTTTATACGGTGAGCTCTTTTTAAAAATATTTTCACCACAACTTTACCTGCAGAGTGCCTGTCAAAAACTTTATAATGCTAAAATAAATACATTAATTTTGGTTGGGGGTGCTTGTGTATTTTTATTCAAACCTGACACATATCCACTTCAGTGTGCATTCCTCTGTCACTCTGTTATTTTATACCACCTCTCCATCAAACTTAACACACCACCTTGAAACATATGTTACAAATTAACAGTTATAAATCAAATATGCTGGAGTTTTGTAATGGAAAATTCTGATTTGTCAGTGACATTATGCCCGAGTTCAGATTTACATGTAAACACATCGACATAGTTTGGAATTCCATTTTACACTCCATACCAGTATGCATTTCTGCACTGTTCTTCATCCTTTATCAACAGTTTACACATGTTTGACCCCATTGTACTGTATACAACGTGTTCTACTTAATTACTATGGCTCATCACAAAAAGGTCAGTCACGACTAAACAATTTTGCCTTGATATATTAATTTCAAATTAATTTCTTTTTTCTTAATCTCTAGGTGAGAATATTTCATTCACAATGGAAGGCTCAAAGACATGCTGTAAGGGTCAGTAAGGATGAAATCTGAGGTTTCTGCTAAGAATCGGGATACACCTGAAGGGTTCTGCTTTTCGCATCTGACCTCATCAGGTGAATCTCTACAGAAGGCTCCATTTACGCTACATCACCGGCGATATGAAGCCAGAACTGACCTGTGCCTTTTAACATGCAAAAGGTTTGATTTAACGTAACATTTAATATTGATCTACTACATACTGCTTGTTACCATTTATCCACTGAAACTTTGAAATCACTGAAAAAATATGGTTGCAATATGTCTTAGCATCAGTTAATTTCATATTCAGTTTTTGCTGAAAGTAGCATGTATTGCTGATCTGCATTTCCACTGGACAGACAACAATTCACAATACAAGCAGTATTTTGTCCTCATAATGGCAGTCGTGTATAATAGGAGTATTCATGTAAAACAGCTTACATTGGCTAATGTAGATTAAAAAACACTATTTGATAACTTTTAGTGAGTGGATAGTTGCTAGTTGCATAAAGAAGTAATAAAGCGAAAAGTCCAAAGCAGACATATTAAAGTACTGCTGTGTCAACATGTCAGGTTCCACAGAGGGTCACTGATTCATGGTATCATCTAAAATAGCTTAGGATTATTGGGGGGGGGGTGTCCAGGAAACCAGTGGAGAGTAAAGCATTTCATCACAATTATGATCTCCTGCTCTGTCTATAGCCTTATGCATAGACATTCATTTAGCTGAAACTTCTGAAGTGACATGCACTGTTTTAACCATCGATACAGCTAACATTAAATGATTTTTTTTCTGAAACAGCTTTAGGCTAAGTGTCTTTTTCACAGCAGGATGTGAACCTGCATCCTTTAAATGTAATACAGCAGCATTAACCACCACACTACCTGCTGCTCTCACAGGTGTGTGTGTGTGTGTGTGTGTGTGTGTGCGTGTGTGTATATGTGGGGGGGGGGGGGCGAAAGCGCCGTTGCGAAACTTGAGGATGGCAACTGTTGGATGTGTCGGAAAGTCCATCCCCGCCCTTGTCGGACACACGCGGGGGGCGGGAAGAGCAACGACGGCACGTGTATAAATCCGACACCAGCACCGCTGGACAGTAGAACAGTGCAGCTCCCCAAGAGCGGAAGATCGGAGCCCCCGAGAGCAGTAGGATCCAGAGCACCGCCCGCTACACCTCAGCACGCGACAGACCCCCCCGCCGTGTGAGGAACACGCCCCCCTGTCCGGCACTCGCCATGCTGCCCGTCTCGCTGCCCGTGCTGCTGGCGCTGTGTGTGGCTGCAGCCCACGGCGAGCCCGTGCTGCTCCATTCGAACGTGATTAAAAACCCCCCTGGAGGGGTCGCCCACCCGGACGCGGACGTGCCGGCGCTCGACGGCGGCCCACACAACATCGCCATTGACACCTTGCAGGTGAGAACGCCACACTGACTCGACCGTTGACGGCCCCGATACCTGCTTTTCATTGCTGTTAAGGCCATTATTCTATGACATAAACATACCTGCCGCACCTGACTTGGAAGTCCGTCCCGCGTGAACCCTCCGTGTCCTTCTCGCGCACAGACTTTGAACTGTGGAACTGACCAGGAATGCGGGCAGCAGGAGTACTGCAACGAGGCGCGTGGCGCGTGCGTCCCGTGCAGGAGGCGCCGGAAGCGCTGCTCGCGACACTCCATGTGCTGCGCGGGAAACCGCTGTAACAATGGTGAGGTCTGCCGCTGTCACACCGCCAGTGACATACCGTCGCTAACACACTGCTGCTGTCACACTGCTGATGTCATACTGACACTGACACAGTGCTGCTGTTCACACCACCGCTGACACTGTTCACACAGCTGCTGTAATGTGGCTCATAACACTTCCTCCAGGTGAAGAATGAATGAATGAAAGTTCCACGGATTCCAGAGAAATTCCACTACACAATATACAACACGATATGGTTACATACATACAGTGACTAATGATAAATAGGCTCAGTATCAGTTTGTCATTGAGGTCTGTAGGGGTCACCACCCAGTCACCGTGAGGGCTCACTGCAGAGCCTGATATCTGGTGGTGGAAATGACCTCCAGTAGCAGAAAAGAAATGGCGTTAGATAATCACTTTTACTGCGATTGACCCCATTATACACCGGGCTGCTCTTGCGGTTTCATTTCAGGGTGAGTACATTGATCGAGAGTGCTACAGCTTTATAGAGCTTACTTTGTTGCATTTCCAGGAGTGTGTTTCCCCAACGATCTTGACACTCTTCAACACCCTGGAGCCGATGGCCTTTCTGTGAATTTTGCCCATGAAACCAGTAACCACACGGTGGAGCCCAGTCTCAGGAGAACATCAAGACGACAGTCGCAGTCGCTTAAAGGTATTTGGGAATCATTATCTATCATTTCCAAATTGGTGCAAATGTTGTGCTGTGGGGTTGTTCCACAAACCAGCAGTGCTTTTCTGTTGATTCCAAGCTGACTGATATTAAATTGTGCTGCTTTTCCAGGTCTTGAAGGTGAGGCCTGCTTGAGGTCCACCGACTGCTCCGAGGAACTCTGCTGTGCTCGTCACTTCTGGTCCAGGATCTGCAAGCCGGTCCTGACAGAGGGTCAGGTGTGCACCAAGCACAAGAAAAAAGGCACCCATGGCCTGGAGATCTTTCAGCGATGTGACTGTGGGAATGGCCTTGCGTGTCGAGTACAGAAAGGAGATGTCAGACGGTCTTCTCGAACCCTCCACACGTGCCAAAAACGCTGAGGACACATGACTTGCAGGTTGATATCCGAGGAGGATGCTTGAGCATTTGGAAAGGCAAAAAGGATTGGATCTAATTGTTGAAGGCTGCCTTAAAAATACTGAAGATGGACTGCTGCATTGGAAGCTCTGTTATATTTTTTATTTATCTTGTTTTCATCTTCAGAATAACAGCTGATTGTTGTGTTTGTTTCTCTTTTTATGGAACTGTAAGCACGCAAATATTGCAGTAAATTACTGTATTGTATATAGAGGAATGCAAGTGGCACTTGGTCTATATTATCTGGCAGTTTCTATCAATCCAGATACACGAAGAAAAGGTGCTGCATGATTTGACTATACTGTTTTCAGTAAATTAGACAAACTTGTTATTTAGAGAAAAATATTTATACACGTATCTATTTCTATTTTAAAGAAAAACTGTTAAAATATTTAATGCTTTTATTAAACCGTACATTTATTTGATGGTTTTTGGTATGACAAGGCCATGAACAATTATGATTTCTTAAAAAAGCATTTTGGTTATGCACTGAACTGGATATGGATGAAAAATAGAGCTGATTTTCCAGAGGTTGAAAAGAGTGGTGCGTAGGGATATTTGAGACCCAAGTGCACTACGTGAAGCGACAGCATGGAACTTTTCCAGACAGTGAGCCTTTGGCAGAATGGAGACAAACAGTTATAATTAATGTTCACACATTTATACATTTACATAATTGTCATAATGTTTCGTTAGATTCTTTGCTTCAAATGGATGGCAGATGGAGGACAGATGCCTTCCTTGTCTACTGTATGAGCTTTTTTCTGATTTGATGACTTGCACCTAGGTGAAAGGATTTGCCAACCTGCTGTTTAATTCAAATAGTAACATTATTGCACAAATCAAATGCTAAGTGTAAGGAAAATGTTATCTATTTCAAATGTAACTTTTAAATGTAAGGAAAAGTGCTGAATTTTCCATGAATAAATTGTTAAACTAAGATATAGCCCTGCTTTTTAGTTGTCTAGAAATTTTAAATATTTTTAAATGTCAATAGGACAGAAGAGAACAGTAGACATTTGAATGCACACAATTTCAGCAAGCAAGAAGCTTCTTAATTTTTCTTTTTTCAAAACCACCTAATGTACCGGGAGAAACTGATAAGCATCATAACGGTGTGGAGGTATTTGAGTCTCTTGAAAGACACTAAACAGAGGTTAGCTAGGGTTAGTATGCCATCTGACTACATAACTTCATGAAGATGTGAGAATTACAGGATTGGTTGCAGAAACTATGAAAAGGAGTTTTGTATTTCAACAGATTAGACTTGAATTTCTTTGATGAATCTACTTCCACTTTGAAGTTGATATACATAAACACCAATGAATTTACAAATACGTAACATTTGAAAAACAAATCTCAAATTTGTTTTACTGAGCTTAATCATTGTTTGCAATAATAGTTTTTATGTTATTTATGCTACAGAATTTTTTAAAAGGTAAATTAAATCTATATTTTACAGCCACACAAAGAATTTTATGAGATTGGGCAAATATGCACGATATATAAATAATTCTTGAAAATGTACACATTCAGGCAGGAATTCTTTACACTGTCAGCATCATGATTCAAATTGTAGCATGAGACTAAAAAAGAGACTTCTGAAATTAACCCAAGTTGTGGGACTTTTCTTATCTTTAGCATTCTACATATTCTTAGAATTACTTTTGCTTAACAAGGTCATGTATGGGTGCATAAGATCAATAAAATAACAAAATAGTACTCTACCTAGTTACATTAGTACAAACGGAACCTAACTTAATGTCACACAAACAGACTGAAGAATAAAATACTAGCCTTAGTCTGAAATAACCACCAGTTCTGCATAAGATAAATACAGTTTTGACAGACCCTTTTCTTTAGTGGGAGAAACTTGATTTTTGTCACAGACCTCCCAGTAAAATTGCTACTTGGTGCCGGAAGTGTGACACACATCTGTGCTTGGTAATCTTACATCAAGGCAAAAAATTCTTTAGCCAGAATACACCCTTGACTATGATAGTATGTGTTAGGCTGTCATAAAACTAAGGTGTGGGCATGCTGTGGTTCTGCTCAGGAAGGGGTAACATGGTTTTTCTAGAAACCCCTCCCATAAACCTCTGCCTATTGATGATGTAGATAGGTTTGCTAGGTATGTTGGACCATTTCATTTTCCAGTGAAGTTACTCAGGATATTTTATAGTCTTCCTCAAGCGTGAAACCTAAATGTGCTTGTCAGACTCTCCAACAGGGGAAAATTCTATGTACTGTCTTCAGCTACTAGCCAAATTCTCTATAATTTAATCATTTAACTTAATGTTTTTATGTTGGGTCAGTGTGCAGATGAGTGTGAGAGTGTGAGTACATTCATTTTTAGGTTTAGTGAAATGATAATACACAAACACATTCATTAACAATTTAACCATGCAATACCCTTTATCAACCATATTCATGTGAAAATTTGTACTTTTACCTCATAATGCTGTAATGCTGTAGTTATATGACAAAGCAAAGCTTACATTGTCACCTGCTGGGTTTATTTTCCAGCAAGTGAGCCTTTGGTAGAATGAAGACAAATAGTAGTAATATATTTGTGTGTGTGTGTGTGTGATAATATAATGNGGGTTTATTTTCCAGCAAGTGAGCCTTTGGTAGAATGAAGACAAATAGTAGTAATATATTTGTGTGTGTGTGTGTGATAATATAATACATTTTCGTATACTATTAAAATAGTTCTATCCATCCACCATCAGTAACAACTTTTCCTAAGCAGGGTCACATGAAGAGACGATCCCAGAAGCAGTGGGCACTAGGCTAGGAAACTGCCCTTGTTTGGGACACTAGCAGCAGCAGGCTAACCACACACACCTGCTCAAAATTCTTGGGCAATTTAGAGTGACCAATAAACCCAAATTGCATGTATTTGGACTGTCGGAGGAAACCCATGCAGACACGGAGAGAACATTCAACTCCACACAGACTAAACTAGACTCAGTCTTTTGTCCAAACAGTGCAAATGGTGTGAGGCAGTACTGCTACTTGCTGAGCCACCATACTGCCTTTATTGAAATACAGCAACAGTTATTATAATTCCACCAGGTAAAGGACGTTATTTATTGCATGAATTAGAAAGTCATACTGTCTTCGAATTAATCTGAATATATTATATTTCTATTACCTAATTGGTGTTATCTACCTTCATTTCTATTTAAAAGCTGTAATATCAAAAATGAATATGAACCGATGAAAATGTCTTTATACAAGTATATTGCAACATCAAATAACCACATGATGTGAACATGCAAACATTTTAGATGACTACTTTCTCTTAATGGAGGTATGACCAAGCTCATCAGTGATAGTCTCAGTAGATTTGTTTTTTTTAATACAGGCCAACAACCCAGAGGCTGTGGGGAATTTTCCACACACAGATAGTGTGACACTGTGCTTTTGTGTGCTCTTGATACTACTTAGCAACTTACTGTTACAGTTGAACAGTGCAGAGTACGTTGCCTTTGTCGAGAAGGTTTAAGAGAAACTGTTATTGTTTACTCAAAGACGTCCGACTTGCTGAAAAGAAGTTGCAAATAAAGGGCAAATGTACATGAAAATGACATCACACATAAATTTAATTGATGATATTTTGATTTAATATAATGTCTGAACCATTAAGTGCAGTCTCATTATGATGTAAGAACCAGGTCTGATTTTGTAGCCAAAACCAACTGACTACATTCAGTAGAGAAATGGATTTCAGTAAATTGAAATAAATATTAACTGTTTGGCAGCAAAGATGTGGAGAGTATTGGGTATTTGAAAGCACTTCCATTTGCAGTCTTGACCGAAGTCTGAAACCTGTGGAGTCCTGCCGAAAGTTTAACTGTAACTAGACATGCATGAGACCCGTTTTGCCTCTTACTTTAGACTGTTTACAGTTCAACATTTCCCGGACATGAAACAGTGTCCAAAATTTGGAGAGTGTATTGTACCCAAAAGGATAAGAATTAGTTTCTGGTCAAACTAGCGGAAGGTTATTACCACTCGCACAACATATAAAGGACTTGTGTCATCTGGCTATTTTGAACTAGGTCCAGTGATGACAGAAAACCCAGGAGATGCTCTTGATGTGGCTGCTTGGTCAAAGCGTATCATTAAAACCCATTTTCAACATTCCTCTAATGGACACTGCTTCCCTCTGTGTCGTGTGATTTATTGTGAAACTCATGAAAAACAAAAAGGCGGTTTGGAGGAAACCAGTGAGATAACAGAGAGCCACGAGCATTTCCAGAAAGGATTCAGTTTGATCATGCAAAGCCCTGTAAATGAAGCTAGTTTAAATTAAATGCAATATCTATGCTGACTCACCAGCTTGTGCAAAAACAATGATTTTGCCCCCAGGCATTAAAGGAATTTAATTGGTCAAAAACAGTTGGAAAGTTTAAACTGTTTGTGATTACAATGCTTTAAACCAATGGAAAAAATAGTGGAAAAAAACCACCCTAGTATAAAAAAGTCATTATTTTTTAATATAACTATTATGAAAAATTATATGCAAGATTACTGTTTAATGGCAGTAGCAGATAGTGGGGGTGGCTGGAACTGCTGCCTTTTTCTCAAAGGACTGATGTTTGAATCCTCCTTACTACATGAGTACCCTTGAGCATTCCCTTAACTGCTCTAGTAAAACACTCGCTTATATAAATGGGTAAATCAATTGAAGTCACTTTGAAGACAAGCATCAGCTTTATAAATGAGATTAATGTCTTACTGTAATAACAACTTACTTATGTATAAAAATATATTTTTGTAACAGTATATATTTTATTATTTCAAACTTAGTCAAATATTGCACTTAATTTTGAAAGTTCACATATCAAAACTACATAAATGCAGATTTTAAAAAGTGAGAATAAGAAAATTGCTTTAGCAGAAGAACAATATACTTAAGTGACAAATTATTTGAAGTCATTTTGAAGAGAAAAATCAGCTAAATAAATGTATTTAATGTCCTTACTTTTAAAACAACTTGGAATATAAAAAAAAAATCAATTTTTCAAACATAGTCAAACAAATAACAAATAAACAAATGCCGACTGTCTTTAAGAGAATAAGAATGTTGCTTGAGCAAAGTATCAGCATCAGCTGTTAAGAACTGAACAGCATCACACTATCGCACCGCATTCTTTAGCAGTTTATGTGCACTTGCACTTGTTAAACGATAAATGTTAACAGCCATAAAGCATCATGTCATGTTTCCTCTTTATGATATTTGAACAATTCAAACTATTTATGAGTGGTTTTTAAAGATTCCACCACAATATTATATTTAATTGGACTAAATGTTGCCATTCACATAGGGATGTTTGGTGGTTACTCCCCACAGTACAATTTCTGCGGCATGAGACACAGGAAAATGCAGGAAACAGGCCGGGGCTGGTCAGTAAAGGTCAGGGAAGTTACACAACATAGCAAATGACTCGCACAGACTGGAAGGTTTCATTCTGATTTCCAGCACTAACATGGATTATGAGTAATCCAAAGAATTTCTCAGAATTTTGAAGAGCAGTTTTAGATTGCGGGAAGAAACATTTCTGCCATCAGTTTCACTACAGAAATTCACAGTCCTAAGGCTCAAAAATTGCATCTGCTTGCCTCTAGTTAAGCTAGATAAAAAAACCCTGAAGAAAGCATTAAAGGGCCTCAAAATGACAGCTGTAATAGTATCAGTAGATGCAGCAAATACTGCACTCTGCTGTCTGTTTGTCTGGCAATAAGTAACTGACCGTGTACTGGCTTGAGAATTTGGTTTTCCCAGAGTGACCTCAACACGTATAGCCCACTGATGATTTAAGAAAAGTGGAAAACTGCCTTGATTTGGAGATATAAATGACTACACATCTGATTTCTACAGCTGGATTGAACCACTGAGCCAGCCACACTAATGCTATCTGGTTATCCTCCAATTATTGCTTTGTTAGTATAGAGCTAGCCATGTTCCACAGTGCTGCCTGGGTTTAAAAGGTGTAGCAGCAGAAAGCAAAAAAGTAATACATTAAATAACTGCCAAACTCTTTTACTGTTAAAGGGTTTGTAAGTAGCACATATTTATTGTTAGTGCTTTCGAGCGGGTGAATGCTACAGAGTGAGACAAGTGGGAAGGAAAAAAAACAAAAAATATATCACCACATTGCTCATACATCACTAATGTGTGCAACGATTTGTATGTGTGTCATGTATAATTTCTTAATATTATGTATATTTTTCCTTTGCTCCTGTAGTTGAACACACAGATGGCATTGAACAACTTATATATCATCGAGCTTTAATAGCTTTTACCTTGTTGAATTTAGTACATTTGTGCTACAAATTTAGTATATTATACTCTGACTTCTCCGAGCCTTGCCGCTGGCTGAATTTTATCATTTTAAAATAGTAAATATTAATAGTTTAATTAACTCGATGACACAAAAATCTCACACTGGGTGAGAAGTACCTGTGTGCCAAATTTCAAGTCTGTGGCTTGAAAAACATAGCTGTAAAGAACAAACAAACAAACAAGCAGAAACTGAGCTTTATAGACATGATAAAGTACTACAGTACCCAAGGACCTCCAAGGCAACAGGCAACATTAATGTTAATAAAAAGGGGACTACTACAAAAGATTAATCAGCATATTACTGTTGACAATGTCCTCAGACATCATTAATGCTGACCCATTTATATTGCTAAACATTTCCTGAAACAATTCAGCTTAATTACTTTCCCTGAGGAAATAACTTCAGTGCTCCTCCCAGGATTTCAGATACCATATTTTCCAGATTAAATGTCACGGTTTTTCTCACCTTGGCTGCTGGTGAGACTTGTACTCCAGTACAAAGTATATAATTAAAAAATCGGTGTACAATCTATTACACTATATAATTTATAAATACTGAAATGGTAACTTTGTTAGTTGATTGCAAAACAATTAAATGAGGCCTAAAATTCTGCCAACAAAAACCTGAAAAGTATACACTGCTGAGTTTAAGTTGCAAGTAATACTTTTTATTAAAAACTTTTCTGCCACAGATATTCCAGTAAGGTTTTTAATAAAAATATGACAAAATATTACTGAATTATGTTATATTTTAATCTGCATGTATGCTGTAAGATCTGTTTTTAATTGGTCTACAGGGAGCAGTTATGAATATGAATGCATGTGTGGCCAGGTGTACCCATTCTGTGCATTGTGGTCCTAGCAGTAAAATACCAGCTATGTGCAACATATACTCCGATGCAACCTATTTGTAGATTTTTTTGCCAAGTATGCATTTTTTGGGTAAATGACTTTTACTCCAGAGTGACTTATCGTGTGGAAAATATGGCACTATTATATGGTAAAATATTCTCCAGACATAGAAAAATGTAAACTCAAAACTGAAGAGTACACAGTCCCTGCAGCTATGGCACTCTTCTTTTTTACCGTATAGAAGATATTTGTTATTCTGATTGTGAGCATCGATGCAAACAAGTGCCGCTGGTGGTGTCATTGCCCTGCTTCTTTACATCTTTGGACCCTTTTGACCCTATCTAGCATGCTTCACAAAAGGAGTGTATTCACCCTCTGACATGGTATGATGTTTGGGTTTTATTAGCCTTTGCTACCAGGAAAACCCAATGACAAAAGACAACAGTTTGTACGTGGAGTGTCAGTTTTTGTGGAATGAAATCATAGGAAAATTGCAATGTCACATCACATGTGAACAAAGTTAAGGTAACTGTAATAACAGCAACTTTTTCCTCAGTGGGTACACTTTCCCCCAGTTTAGACTTTTAAATCACACTGTTGTAAATTATTCACTGTTTTTGTTTCATGGTCAAAGCTTTGCACCTGCACCTTCTAAGAAATCTGTATTTCGCCCTTCAAGAAATCTGTGGGCCTAACACTCTCTCCCCTAACACTAACCTCACCTAGGAACACTGGTGTTACACACTGCTTCAGTTATTTTTATGGATATGGGAAGACAAGAGGAATGAGAAAATAATCATTTTAGAATCTTATCAATGACCACAAAAATGTAAGCATTTCATTTGAAGTAATGGTGATGAACTTTTGAGATATGTCTGACTAGGGCCTGTGGGGACTGAGAAGTGGTTCTAATAGTCTGGCTAGCAGTTACCGATGCACTTTTGGACTGCATGCAAATAGAACAGACATCTACAAAGCCCTTCTTGTTCTGTCTCCTTGAGGGCCTACAGAATTTGTCAAGACATGAGCTAAAAGGTTTGACACTCAACAGGGATACTGTAAGGCTGGTGTAAGTGATGTGCTCAGTACAGCATCCTTTCTCCATTCTCATTCTGAGAATGAGACATACTCCTTGTGCATGACATGTTTCCTTGGACTGGTTAGTTAACTGAGTTAGTTTAGCTCATCTAATAGTGCAGATCACATAGAAGCCAAAAACACAATGTGAGGAAAATTGCTTCTGAGGAAGAATGCTTTCAGGTTGTACATTTTGTTTAGTTCACTTTTGTAATTCAATTAACTCAAGAGTTATCAGAAAAGTACTGAAATTTTTTTAGGAAAATCCTGTGATGTTAGAAAACACAGCCTTCTCCTTAACTTGTCTATTTTTAGCTAGGTTACTGTTCAGACACATTTCTATTTCGCATTTTAAAGGTTTTCACTGGTTTCAATGCACATTTTGAGCAGAATCTTTTTGCCACTTGTGCTGGGTTAGCTGTTTAATATTGTTTTGAAACTCCTTAAATTAAGAAGGTAGCTGTTTAGTTTCAAGTGAAAGAACGAAAGATTGTTACATAGAGTTAGACAGAAAGTGTTAGAAATGAAGACTTCTTATCAGGGGTCACTTGCAGTGGTAGTATGAATGTAAATGGATAAATTATTACCTGTCAGATAAGATATCAGTTTTTATTGCCCCAAGTACAGTTTGTCTCTGACTTGCAAATTTTCAAGTAGCAACAGTTTTGCTGAAACAAACCTTTTTCAGAAAACTTACAAACAGTGCCAAATTCCAGGAGGTATGTATAGTGTACATTCTTTTGCGGCTGTCATTTTAACCATTATCTGGATGTTATAACTATAATATAATGTTCTGTATGTATAATTCAATTGAAATTGAACTGCTTTATTATTTTTTTCATGTTTGCCCCAGACAGAGAATTTTACAATGGATTTGCAATGGGAATTCTACAAAACCTAATGTGAAGCTCATAAGTCTCTGTTCCAGCAAAGGGAAATAGAACTGGATTCAGCTCACTGGACAAAATGTCCCGCTTTGAAAGATAATGACCACATGTCTGAGAGCTGAGCCAATCTCTAATACTTCAAGGTCAAGGGGATATAACTGAATGGTCTGCATCAAGGCTCCAAAGAGAGTAACCACAGAGAGGTAATGATAATTGAGTTCACATGGTTCTTATCAAAGCTTCCTCCTGAAGAGAACCTCAAGGGAAAATCCATAAATTTACTGCCCATCCGCAGTCTACCGATTCACTTCCACATTGGGGTCTCCTACTAATCTGTGCGTGTAATTATTTGGGTCATTAAAGTACACTTATAGGCAGGGATTCACAATGGAATGCTGAATAGAGGAATGGAGGAGGCATTAATGAAATTCCATGAGTTGGTGGACCTAACATAAGCAAAGGTAGGGAAATTGGCCCATTTTTTACTGCCAGGAGGACAGAAATTCAAAGGCTACATTTACATTTGCTTGTGGAATATCATCTAAAGTATGCATCAAGTCTTTGAGTAAGATGCAGGTTGGTTATGAAAAAGATTATGCCAAAGACGCCAATAAAATGATAAATTAATAATCACACACCAGCCAGCGAACCCCATTGTGATATTTTTTGTGTGATATGTTCCCCTGGAGTACGATACAAAGAAAGAAGCTGTGCACTTTTTGACACAAAAGCATACAAAATAGCAGCTGTAACCGTGTGTGCACATACGAGTCAATCTTTTCTGTAGCTCTCCTCCAGACACCATTTAACTATTGTGGCCTGATGAGGCAGACACAGGGGCCATGTTCCGTTTGAAGCCTGTTACTCAACTACATGTTAAAAATGCTAAGCAAGACTTTTTCCTAGTCTTTATTTGCCTCAGTGACAGCTGGAAACTTGGATCAAAAACTGATGTGAAGCCAGAAGGGTACAGATGTCTCCAGAGGGTATCATTTCCTGCTACTGTTGCCTTGGGCACTGTGTCTGCTTCAATCAGTGCTTCCAGTGTGGCTGAACTCTGAGATGATTGTTGATTTTGGGCTGAGATCAGTAGCTCCACCTGCAGGTCTTGAGGAGCTATGCAAGGCACCCTACATGCATTGCCCAGAGTACTCAATCATTTTATTCTACATCAGGCTGAAGTCAGTACTTGTGGACTCTGGGATCCAGGAAAAAAACATAGCAACTTTGGCTATTTATCCTGCACTCAGCCTCTGGGTATCTGAGTTTTCTGAAGATATTTGTTAAACTTTTATTAATCTGTTTTTAAAAATAAATGTGATATGAAATTGAAATTCCTCTCATCCTGTCCACCTGAGTTGCAAACAGTAGCTTGGTAGGATGCATTGAACACAAAAGTTAGAGACAAAATGAAACATGAAGCTATAAGATAATACTTACTGCAGCTGTGTCACATCAAATGATTTACAGGGTATGCATAGCTCCTAAAACAGAGGCAAAACAAAAAGTACAAAATGCGTGTTACGGTTGCAAAGTATATTCAATGTAACTGCCAAATGTAAAAATGGTTCTGTGTGAGGCATATGCTGATATTAAATTAGAGGACATTCTAAACTGACAGGTTTATACATAGAAAGGAGAACTACAGATACAGTACTGGTATGTGTTTAATCTCCGGAGAAACAAAGTATCAAAAGAAATCAAATAAAGCACAACAAAGCAAAGTCTATGACTCCTGGCGAGTAGTTTTATTTGGATTTGACATTGTTGTTGTCTTTTTCTACAATATGAAATTTGAATGGTGGAGTCCACTAAAGATGCTCACTCTGTCCTGGGAAATCTTGCAACCAGTCAGAACTGACACACAAACACACACACGCACAAGCACACGGTATATACATACATGGTGATTAAAAGTCATTAGCGTCTGAATTTAATTTGTCCTCGAAAACTCGTTGAATGGCGAAATTTTGGATACCTAGTGCCCATTTCCCATTATTTTAAATGGGAAAATAAATACATGAAATACATGAGTAATGTACTCCCAGTCCATTGGAAAACACCAATATAACATTCAACCCATGACTTCAGCTGGATAAACACTCTAAACACCAGTTACTTAATTAGAAATGCTTAACGTTGTCATTAATTTGCTTGTGTGTAACGTGTGGTGCAATGTGTGCAGTACAGGACATTTCATGTCAGTGACCCCCGTGTCACTGTGTTACACAGGGGGGACGAAAGGGCAGTGGGAGTTCAATTCAACCACTGTAGTATGTGCTGAGTTTGAATGTTCTCCTTGTGTTCTCACAGTCCACAGATGTTTTGGGTGAACTAGTCTTTTTAAATTGCCCGTAGTGTGTGTAAGTGTCAGTAATTGAGTGTATGTTGCCCTGAGATAGTCTGGGGACATGATGTCTTAAGCTGTAAGACAGCCTTTGGAAAAGCATGACCTAGCACTAGACGAGGCAAGTGGTTATTTACGAAAGATGGGTGGAAGGATATTTAAAAATTCATTTTTATTAGAGGAAGGAATTCATTTTTCACTGTAATACTTTAGGCACATAAAACCAATTTAGATGGGAAATTCTGTGAAATTGTAAAATTATTACTCAGCCATGTAAACAAGTATTTTTTGTGAACTCCTGTTTTAGTGTGGTTAGAAAACAACACATGGCGTTCATTAGGTCAGACAACGGAAATACCTTCCTCTGTATGTTCTTTTGTAACAAACATGTTTGGACTTTTCCTTGACGTCAGCTTTTATGTAAAATGCCTGGGCTGATTCAGCTGCTATGAACTTTCTGCGTGTTTTGTGTTTAAATTGTCTGAATATAGATGACTTTAATCTTGCCCACTCCTTTTTCCTCCTTGATCGGGTCAAAGAATTATGGATTTCAGGAAGTGTTTTATTCTGTTTTATATTATTATAGTAGCAGTTTAGTACAATATAGTACAATATTACGATAATGTACAACTTAGTATATTATTATTATTATTATTATTATTATTATTAGTAGTAGTAGTAGTAGTAGTATTTTTGTAATGTCTGGCCTAAGTGCGTGAGAGTGATGGAGTGGAGACAGTGAGTGCAGTGGAACTGCTATAAAAAATAGTTGAATTACAAAAGATTTTTAAAAAGATTTCAGTTCAACTTAAATAAGAACTTTGTCATTGCACTTGCAGAGTGCAGCAAAACCAAAATTATGCATCTGAAGCATGAAATGAGTTTACAGTTCACATGACCTAGGTTAGTAATAACTAGCAGTGTGAAAAGTGGGACTATATAAATATAATATAATGCAACTGAATTGTACTGGAACGGCTTGCAACACTGGAACTCAAGCAGGGTTTTCTTACTGAACTTCTGTGCCAGCTATGGATTGTCCATAGCAAACATGTCCAAACACAATGGCACTCATAATACCACCTTATACCATAACTTCATTATAGAAATTATGGTTGTATCCTGTATGGTCTGGACATGCAATTCAAAAGAGGAGCAGAACTGTCCAATGATCACAATTTGGCAAGTATGTTAGATGGATGTTAGGTGGGGCGATGGCTGGGCAAACTTTGAAGATCTACACATTTTACCAGGGTCTTCAGGGAATGACTGACAGTACAATATCAGTTTAACTCTCCCTGCAAAGGAACTTCTCCCTTGTCAAAATGGAGAGCTTAAGTAAAATCTGTCTGTGAGCAAGATCTCAGCCATGAATTTAGCTGCTAAAAACTACAGTCTGAAGGCAGCTGGTGCCTCATACAGTGGCAAACATAGAACCTACTGACAACAATAATGAGGGAAGCTGTTAAACTGAAGAAATGTGGCTTTTTAACTGAGAGGTACCCACAGGCCAAAAGGCTTGCAACAGAGGCAGTAACTGAAGTGAAAACTGGGGCATGAGGGGAGTTTGGAGAAGCCATGAAGAATAACTGTTCAGTGGCTTCAGAGCTGTTCTGACAAACCATTTGCTGCCTTAAGAGGTGAAGACATGATCCTGCCCAAGCTGCGCTGAACTAAAGCAGAAAACTGCTCATCACTCCTGAGTAGTCTGTTGAGTGCACTCAGGGGAGCACTCTGAGAAATTCTGCAACCCTGTAGATATGCCCAGTGTTTGATGTCTTTGGTCAGTTGAAACCCATCACTCCTCTTGAATTCACTATAGTGGTTTGAATCCCCCATAATGGTAAGGCTGCAGAGGGTAGATATGATACAACTGGAGATAATAAATGCGTGAGATAAGATAAAATACCACTGGATAGGGAAACTTAGGTGGTGGCATATATTTGGGATACTTCTATATTTAAGAAGTGGGACTGGAGGGTATTTTCCAATGACAAGGAGTTCACACACCTCAACTTCACTGGCAAAACTTGCTACAGTGTGTAGTGACATGAATGGTGTGACAGAACACGGGATCAATCCGCACTGTGTGGATTTTGCATGTTCATTCATTGCATATGTTTCCTGTGGCTGCTCCAGTTTTCTCCTAATGTCCAAACACATGTGTTTCAGGCAAGTAGATGACTTTAAATTGTTTGAGTGTGTTACGTTGGTGTATAGAAGTGTGAACGAGTATAGGTAGTATGCTGTAGAGTTTCTAGTAATGTATGTCATTTGGTATAAAAAAAAGTCAGCAAAATACTGCATATTGTTCATTGCAAGATGACACGAAGAAAACTGCTAAATGAATAAAAATGAAGTGTAAAACTATGGTGCTGGAAAGCAGACTCCTCAGGAAGAGGATCAAAGTGGATTTTATCCATTGTACACCAGCTCTTTTCCTTATAGTTGTTTGAAGGGCCATAGGAATGTGCTAACTCAACCTGCATGTGTTCTGTGGACTTAGAAAAGGGATATGACTATATCCTCCAGCACGTGTTATGTGAGGTACTGCAGGAATGTGGAGTACTTGGCCCACTGATGTGTACTAAAAATGGAAATTGGAATCAGAAGGAATAGGACTGGAAGATGATCATCCAAAAATCCTAGGACAAAACAACAAACATGAAATTGCATGAAAGGTAGCCAAGAAGGCAAAAATAGCAATACGTGAGAAGGTTGTTATTCCAATTTCAAATATCCCGCTCAGTGGTAGGGTAAAAAGTAATTGGTACCCTGACTGGACAAAACCTGGCAAGATCCCTTAAGAGAGTAGCAATGCAATGTGATATAATTGCAGCTGAAGGCGGTGCTCACTCTTCAGACTTTAAAACTTCCCAGTTTTTGTGGCAGTTGCTTGCTACACCGCAGGTACTGACAATACGCCGAAGAGATACCTAGTTAGAGTGAAAATGATAAACGTTATATTACCTTTATAATTTTTTTTCAGGGATAACAATTAAGTTATTTTATAATAAGATTACTCAGATTTTACTCTACATTTTACATAAACTTGAAAAAGATAAAGCAGCGCCATTACAGTGTAGCTGCCTTCCACTTACAGCATTTTCTTCAGTGTGTTAATTAATAATGATGCATTCGGTTAATTCAGTTTATATTAAAAGATAAAAGCGGCAGAAAAGAGAAAAAGAAGTGCAAAGAAAATTGGTCTTTTGATAGGAAAAGGGTAATATAATCCATTTGGATAGCCACGGGTGCATTGTTGAATATGGAAACAATATGATTCTTCTGGACCTTAACATGGAAACCACTTTGGAGGGGTCCTGAGGATTAATCGTGTAATGTGTGTGATCTATCCCAGTTGTCTGCTATACTTTCTTGTTTTATTTAATAATCCTCACTTCTCCATAGTGTTGTGCAATGGTAAACACAGTACTGTGCTGTCAAGTGCTTAGCCTTTACCCTGACGTCTCATAAAACAAATTCAGCGAGCAGAAAATGTTTTAACCACTCATCTATTTGAACCTTAAGCAGAAATGGCAGCTTTATTTTATTGATTTGTCTGCATCGACTTGACTGGCCCAGGCTCTAGAAATGAACTGAAATTCAATCCTGAGCCTGTGTCACATTAGGCCTAACAGGCCCAACTGCAGACCTGCTGGCACCACGGCTTCTCCTGGAGCCATTGGACAGTCAGGGCAGATGTTCACAGGATTGGAGGGAAGGGCTGTCTTTAACAGCGTCGACTCCAGGGCCTCTGTATGATTAATCACCCGGCACAGCGTCACACGTTCAGGCAGTCTTGCAACTGACAGGGTCACAGTGACGCTCCACTCTTCATTATGTTCTTCACAGGCATGTAATTACCATTTTGTCCCCAAAAAAAACTTTTCCATCCCTGTGTTAGAGGCAAACTACTTGGCTGGTGCATTTGCTATAAAAAGCGTGTTTTTTTCCATGCAAAAGAAATGTGTCCCATGTGTCGAAGCAACTAGACTGAATTTTTTATCCTTCCAGAAATTGCCCGAGAAAATATTATTCTTTAGGCTTTAAACTTATGGAGGCACCTTTACAACTCTTTCACAATGCTTGTTTAGAAACAAATTGTTTCATTAATGCTCATTAGTTTTTAAACAATAGGTTTCGAAAGACATGGATTACTGTATGCTGAATATGTCTATACAATATTTAAGACAAGGAAAAAAAAACTGGCAGAAAACATTCATACATCATCCTATTTACAACAGAGCCAAGGAAAACAGCACATCATGATTATGCACAAATAAAACATGGAATTTTTTCCTCTGCCTGTATGGAGCCAGAATTCTTTCCTGTTTAACAAATGATTTCATCCTCTTCAGTCCAGGAGTGGGGTGAATGGGGTAATGACAAGGTTACACAGTACAGGGCACATGCCACAGCCGGGAAGGACAATAGTGCTGTCTCCTGTCTGGCGTCGCGAGCCTGTGGAGCGTCCGCTCCTGGGGAGGCTACAATTTTTCTTATTATAAAGCCGTACAATGCATACAAGTCCCATTACAAAATTAAGCAATTATATTTAATTGGGCAACAAAACAGAAAAGGGGACTGTGATATAAATGCTAAGTCAATTCATACTACGGTAACAGATGAAACAACAGAATTTTATTAAATTACCATCAGTAGTGCAACTGAAGTTTTTTTTTAGACAAAAGCAAAACAGGTAGAAAAAAGAACAAGTCCAGGTTATGAATCACATTGTTTTGCTGCAATGTTTGCATACAAATTGGAAGGAGAGCTGGGATGTAATTTAATGGGTATTCTTATCCTCCGAGATTAACATGTTTAATGTTTTATATTTAGGAAGTGTCACCATTGGATTTTTTGTGTCACTGTAGACTCCTTCCAAACCAATAATAACAGACTAAAATGCTCAAGTTTTAGGCTTTCTTTGGCCTCATTCCCCTCTTCATAGATAGTGGTTTAGATAAGGACACTTTATGGCAAAAAAAGCTGCAGTGTTTAAAGGTTGAGGTTATTGTCCTTCTTGAATGAAAGGCGTTGTTTTTGCCTGCCTCTCAGGGTAGTTTGCCTGCTGTCGTGACCCTCTGGTAATAGATGTGGTACATTCACTCCCAATTTCCCCGAGTTCTCATCAGTGTCAGTGTGCCGTGTTTGATCTTTCCTACATCCTGTTTTGTGCAGCCTGGGAAAAGGTGGCTACGGGGCAGCGGGTCGACGGGCAGTGGCGTGCTGGGGAAGGCTCACACATGAAGAGCAGCTGCTAGCCGTGGCTCCCAGTTGCTGGAAAAGGGGGTGGGGGGGAGCACAAAGCTGGGAGCCAGTGGCAAAGGATGCCGGCAGACTGTCTGGGAATCTCAGTGACAGTTTCAGCCATGGAGGCACCTTTCTGCCTTCCGTAACAGCATTGTTCAGGGATAATTTGTTTAAGATAAACAAAAAAAAGTATTATTTCAGCATGCTAGCATTTGCGCGGATACGTTATCAGTTGTTAAGAAGGAGGTGTCGGTAAACTGTTTCTGAGAGTGAATAAAATGAAACATAGTTCAGTTCTCTTACGCACAAAGCGTTTCTATCTTCACCATTTTAATAGGCTAACTGCATACAAATGTCTAATTTGATTAAAAAGTGTTCACATATGTTTTCATTTTCTCCAGTAAATGAAGGGATTATCATGCATCCAAATGCACTGTCGACAGAAGACTGCTTGGGGCAAGCCCCCCCAAAGCATTTTTCTTAACAGGCGATGAATTTTGAATTTAATGTTATTCTTAAGAGACATTATAATGAGTATTACAATGAGTATGAGATTCATGCAAGCACTGATTTAGTCTCAAAAACGAAAACTCATTAACTATGCATCATTTTCATACCCTCAGTTATGTCTGGGCCCTTGAGTCAAAGCAAAGCAAAACAGCACTAAGGAATATGAGCAAATTGAGACAATTTAGCACCGTGGGGCATCTGGATATGTGGTTGACAATCTGCACCAGGTCACCACAACCCTGTTTGTACATGTGATTTGTGAAAACAATAGATGAAATATAACACTTACGTAGAAAGCATAAAAACACCAGCTAAATGCAAATCTGATGAAAGTATAAAGAATAGAGACGATACCTGTCCTTGTCACGGAAGGTGAGAAGATCCAGTGTTTGTTTTTTTCAGATTCT
Source organism: Arapaima gigas (assembly GCA_900497675.1). Lineage (NCBI taxonomy): Eukaryota > Metazoa > Chordata > Actinopteri > Osteoglossiformes > Osteoglossidae > Arapaima > Arapaima gigas. The sequence continues at coordinate 502,212 of UFQX01000264.1, read as the reverse complement.
ACCACTAATTGGTAGTAGGTTCTCCACAAATGAGAGACTGTGATAATTGCTTAATGAATCAGCAAAGGGCTTCTGGGAAAGCATCTGCACCTTGAACCACATAAAGGCTAAATTTATAGACAATAATAACACCTGGCCAGACTTACAGTTGCATATCCTATATGTACACTGTATCACAAGTGTTAAGATCTACAATGAATTTCAGAGTACTTAAATACCTTGAAATATATGTGATAACTAACCATTACTGAGTATATTCACATAAATTCCGTTGTTCATTCTCATTACGGATTTTATTATTTGTTTATATAGTTTACTCAATTTGTTAGTTTCTTCACTAAGGTTTACTAAGTTGTTAGGTTTGTTTACTAAATTATTTTCCAACCTATACAAGTGGGAAATTGTTTGCTTTGGTATATAAATTCAGATTAGCTGCCCTGCTCAGTGGTACTGCAGCAAAAATAGGGATGGATTAAGTCCAGGTCATTCCAAGTCTTTCAATTGCAAGGCACTGCAATTTTACCACTATGTTACCTGCTGCTCCTGAACATGAAAGACAGAATGGAGACTGATTTGAAAATTGTCTTTCTTATAATAGACAGACTAAATCACAACCACAGCAAACTGTGATATAGTGATTTGAGGATGCATTTAAAGCCTGTGAAATCAGATCTAAAATGAAGACATAGATTTGCAAATGACTTCAAAGATTTTCACAGGGACAGAAAGTCCTTGCCAGGGACCAAAGTCATAAGACAGAAGAAATAGTTGCTTTGGAATATGATATGCGTCTCTAATTCAAGAGTTGAACTACTTTCATGGGGTGTGGACATTAAATTCAGTACGGCTTGGGAAACTTCCTGACCTCTGAAACCTAATATACTGTGGTTCATAATGGAGAAGGCTGCATGTTTAATTTTTATAATGCTCTCATCAAAATGATCCTTTACTACATCTTAGTTTATGCCCAAGAGTGACAGAATTAAGATTTATTCATCCGTTTGGTGGACGGAGTCAGTACTATAAAACAATTAAAGGGATGAAGTAATAATACTTTATGTTAACGTGGTAAAATGTGGGCAGGTTTGAAGGCAAGCAACCAGATGATAACAAGGAATTAAAGATGTATGAAATAAAAGTAATTTTCCCGAGAAAAGATCTGAGGGCAAGAGGGTAGGTGATCACTTGGTGAGGAATTAGATGTTAATTTTGAAGAGGGGTTGGAACACATAGAACAAGAATTTGCTAGGAGTCTTGGTATGCAAGAAAGTTTTTTTGGTGGAAGGCTTGCATTCTTAATCTTTGAAAAAGTCAAATCTGTCAAACTCTAGACAATAAGAAAAAACCCAAATATTACTTGGAAACCTTCTCTTGATCCACAATTCTGGGGTTATAAAACAGTGTTCCTCCTCCTTTTCCAGAAACTTGAATGCAGTACTTTCAATCCAGCAGCTATAGACACTGCTTGTCCGCAGAGATTTGTTTTGGTGGATACCAGTTTGGATTCATGGTTACTTGTTCCACTAAGGCTACCCTCCTTGCAGCCTCAGAAGTTCTTCAGTCTGTCACAGCTGGTGCCCTCTTCTTTGTTCTTATTTTTCTTAACATCTTTGCTGCATATGACACGATCAACCACAACATCCTCCTTACTTCTGCACATTCTTGGTTGAATTCAAAGGATCTTTTAAACGATATGACTCTTACCTCACAAGTAGTTGCTAGTAGGTGGCTTCGAGTGGCTCGTTCTCTGCCTGACTTTCCAGGACTGAAATGTTCCATTACCCTACTGGTTCTTCTACCTGTCAGGACCTATCTTTCAAACTGGACAACTCACTTATCTCTTCCACATTGTGAGTCATATATCTGGGAGTAAATTATCGACTGCTTATTCCAACACATTACAGTGATCTCAGCATTACCTTCTCTCCAACATTCATAAAATACACCCATTTCTCACAATTTATTGTATTTAGCCCCTGGCTTAGTGACCCAGTCTTTGCAAATTTGTCCTCAATTCATCCCCTACTATGAAGCCTCTGCTAATATAGAATGCTGCTGCATTTGATCTGTCAAAGTGTTTACATGTGTTTCCTATTTTCCTTCTCCACTGGCTTTCTGTGTCCAGTATTAACTTCAGGAGTCTGACTATAATCCATGAAGTTATGAGCAGATTAATACTATTGTACATATAGCACCTGGTCAGTACACCCCAGGTAGACTGCGTGGCCCTTCCACCGCTGATCTCTTCTCGCTCATGAGAGGGCACTAAATGTGATGAAATGAACTCCATCTCTTGTCCCAACACCCAGTAACAATGCGAAAACCCCTCTCTTTTTGACCCATTTCTTTACCAATTTCAAGAATGATTTGTAAATAACTTCAACCGTCTTTTACTATTATGTACATATTTTTCTATTTGAATATCTTCTATAGGCAGTTATTCGTGCAGTTTTTGCAACCATTCAGTGCTGAAATGCCATGCCAAATTCCAGTTGTGACTTCACAATGTATAAATTGCCTACTATTATTTTCATTTATTTATGTATTTCTGGATCTGCAAACTTTGCACTTTTATTTTAAACGGACAGCCTTTGGATAACTCTTCTTGCTGGCAAGTGAAATGGCACTGTGGAACTGGTGCTTCATGGCACCTGAGCTGTATATTTGGACTTGAGTTTGAGTCTGGCTCAGTCTGTTTTTAAAGATTCTTTCTGTGTTTATGTGGATTTCTACCCTTCAGTCCAAAAATGTGTTTCTGATGAACTGGGGAATATAAGATGCCTGTAGTCAGGGTATGTGCCAGTATGTCACATTATTCTGTTGTATAAATGGATTGATGACTGTAGAGAGTTCAGTGTTATGTATTTAGCATTGTAAGTGGCCTTGCTGAAAGGTGTCAGTTAAAATTGTGTTAATAATCATTGTACGCTGCTAAATGAATAGACATGTACATGTAGAAAATATGGTGTAGAATTATTCAGTATCTGAAACTCAGCTATGTTTTGTTTCCCAGTATTTCTGTGCTAAATGGAACTAAAAGTTTTTTGTACAGCTCTGCCAAAAAATAAGAAAATTAAGTGTAGATGTCATATATAGTATTGCTCCTTCAATCAGTTTGTATTTGGGGCAGTTTTAGCATTAAATAGAATCCCCGTAATTTTGCAGGGTTGAAAAAGATGTAATTATGTATTGCTCAGTTGTTTCGCTGATACAAGGCACACTGTACTTTATACTAGATGTTTTAGTCTTCATCAGCTTTGCAAAACTGTTTAAAATGTCTTTTGCTGCATAAAATTCTGAAAGACATGTGGATGACACAAAGATCACTTAAAATGCCTATTTCACAGTATATAATTAACTTTATTTCTGAACATTATTGTAAAACATTTTGTTTTCTCTTGTCTGGTATATTGGAAATGAGAGACTTTAGTCATTAGAAATAATAAGAACAAGACTTATTCCCAGAAGGTCTTGGCACTAAGCAGTTTGTGGTTTGGTTCTCACTGCATTTAGCACAGTAACCAGGCAGGCGCTACAAAATGAGGACTATCTGAGGGAAAACTCTGCTCGGTTATTTATAAATACATTACAGTGCAGAGCTTGTTTTAACTGTACTTGGATGATAATACCAGCATGACATCATACTTTCATCCCACACCTTTTGTACAAGATGTTTGCCTTAAACTCCAAGGTTTTATTAGGAAGCTTGCAGTAAATAGTATGATCCGTCCATCCAGCCATTATCAGTACCCACTTAATCCTGGTCAGGGTTTCAGTGGCCCAGAGCATATCTTGGAATCATTGAACTTTAGTCTATGAAGCTACACCCAGAATGGGATGCCAGTCCACTGCACGTTGGCCACACATACGCACAGTCAGACACACATGCATAAACTATAGTCAATTTAGAGTGACAAATTGACCTGAAACACATGTGTTTGCACTGTGGGAGAAAACTGGAGTGCCCACACAGACACAGGCAGGACACCCAAGCTCCACACAGACTGAGCCGGATTTGAACCCATGCTACTCACTGTGCCACCCAGGGAGTTTGATATTAACTTAAAAAATTGTTGCAAATTTCAATCCATTAAAACGAATCAAGTTTCCCGTTTCATAACACAGTGACAACACTTCCCAGTAAGACCTACAGACTTTAAATGTTTTTTTAATAGTTTTAAGTTTTGCTGCACATACATTCTAGTAAGCAAAAGTTTTCCCTTTGAATTAAATAAGATTATTTTACATTAACAGAACAGATGAGCAGTATATATGAATGTCTTTTATACATCAGAAATAATAATACATACTACAGCTTTTTACCACCACATGGTGTAATGTACATACAACGAATTGTGCAAATGATAAACAAATGTTACTGTTGGGTATGCTAATTCACAATGGGACAAAAGACTGCACAAGAAGACTCCTAAATGGCAAAACACAAAAATAACTGTGACAAATATAACCTTACTTTGTGCAACTGGACACACCACTTCTATTTTTATAGCAAGGGAAAGATAATAACATACTTTAACAGTGTGCATGGATTTCAAATTTAGTTTTTGGGACAATATTGTGAGCACAGCATTAAAAAAAAAGTGAAAAAAAAAATTCCTGAAACAAGATGAGAGAGTGGTAAATTTCAGTATCATCTTTTTTCAAGTGCTCATCATGTCACAGAACCAAAGCAGGCCAAAATTAATTAATAATGCTTTATTCATCACCCACAGACTTCTCTTCAGTGATTTGTTTTCTGTTATTCTGACATCCCTTTCCATTTTATCTGCTTGCCAAACTGACTGAGTTTGCTAACCACAGATAGCTCAGATGAAAAGGTGCAGCCTTCTAAAGCAAAGTGACCCTTTTGTGATTCTCCTGTAAACCAGAGAATCTCAGAATGTCATGTCTCCCTTGCGGAACAACACAATCCAGATGAACCAACAGGAATAGGAATCTAGAAGACAAAGCCATAGATATGACTTTAAAGGACCAGAAAAGCATTAATTTAAGAACAGAATATGTGGAAAACCCTAAACTTCATTATTTCAAATTATAGCGTCAGTTCTAACTGAAGTGAAATATAAAAATGGTTTACAGGAATTTTTTCACACAAGCAAACAAAAGAAATTTTTTTTTGTTTCAGTGGTGTCATTTTTTATTCATATATTATACACTTATCAAACCTCTATGCCTGAGTGTTTCTTTTTTTAAGTTTACTTTTGTAACTTTGGCGCAGAGGCAATTATAATGAATTTTCTTTCTATTTTATTATATTTGCCCTCCTCCATCTCTTGTCTCAGTCACATGGGTCCCATATTTAAAAGCTTTTTCATTTTTAATCTTGGCCACATTGCAGGGGAACAAACTTCTGTTCTTCAGATTTGCTGAATCCCTTGTAGAAATCAAGCTTGGTCTCAGTATTCACCTCTTTCTAATTTATTTCCTTCTTGTTGTCCTGCTTCATTAATAAATCCTTCATCATCTGTTACTTTTACTTGTACTGCATGCATCCATTGTACGTATTTTGTACATATTACTCAAATATAAGCACTAGAGGAATGGTCATATCAAACAATCAAAGTGTAGTTTAATAGTTATATGTTTGTGTTGTGAAATGCACTTTTGTTTACTCTCAGCTGTGTCACTTTAGAGAAGCTTCTGCCTGTAAATGTAAATAGAGCTTATTAACACATTTGCCCCTCTTGTCCTCGGGCCAAGTGCACAAACTTTTCAGGTTGCCCAAGTCAGGACTTACATTTATCATTTCCTAAATTTGTTGCTATTAAAAGACCATGCAGCAACATGAATGCAGAGTGTACAAGTTATATAATCCTGCCCTTGCTTTGGATATGATGTCTGTTGAGTATCTCGACAACATCAGGCCAGTTATTTCCATCCCTCTGCCTGAAAAGCGCAACTGGTTCCTGGCACCCTGCCCCAGTTTGCCCTGGCAGACCTGTGAAAAAGGCTTTAGGGTACAAGAGCAAATGTAAGATGGTCTCAACTTCGATATTTGTGAGAGTGATTTTTTGCCGTAAGTATAGATTGTAATTTTACCCTCAGACTTGTGATGATACCCATACTTTCATTGCTGAATCCAAGTGGTGTCCTGCAAACAAGGCCATTCAACTTTGATCCTGGACGATCAATTCCATTAAATTTTCCTGTGCTGTTAGCCCCACCGCGAGAATGAAAATTGAAGCATGAAATTAAAATGGGTTTTGAGATGTCAGTGACCTTCTTCAAGTCGCTTCCTTACTGGCTGCTACAAAAAAAATCGCGGCCTGAGCTCTCAAGCACCAGAGCTGAATGGCCCTGGGCTGTATGGCTCACACGTGTTGACTTGATAACCAGTCAGTTTCAATGTTCCTAATTTTTGATCTTGAATAGACTTTATTTAGACATTGTAATTGATTTAGAATTGTTACAAAGTCTAAGTGAAACCAAGACTATCAGACGGTAATAAGCAGTCGATTAACACTTACCAAAAAGAATTACACAAAGAGCAAAATATTGCAGCTAAGCTGTGTTTACTTGCTCCTGGCATGCAGTCAAATTACAATCAGCATAAGTATTAACACTATGATTATAATTTACAGGATTATAATCATTAGTAGGTAAATAACTATACGTACTAAAAGACAGTAAATCAACAGTCTGTTCCCAAAATATTTTAACTGTCTGGAACAGGGCAAAAAAAGTCAGCCATAACTTTTCAGACAAGTGGTCTGCTGCTTTTGTTTAACCTTCTCTCTGTAATAGCTGCATTTAATTTTAATCACTCTTTGCATGTTTTTCTTGGTTCTAGTTGACAGAGGTGTATGGCAGTCATGAGGCTGTAAGACTTCAGGCAGGCATAATTGCGCTCATCTCATCAGGCTGTCGGACCAGGGCGCCTCCCTAAAGACTCCGGCTGTTGAAAATGTCATTCCGGTGATTAAGAGAGATGAGGTCATAAAGTTGCACCAACTACATCCTGTCTTACAGCTTTTTTTTTTTTTTTTTTTTTTTTTTTTTTGTGTTTTTTTTTTTTTTTTTTTTTTTTTTTTTTTTTTTCNGCGTCGTCAATGTCACCTTTTTTTTTTTTTTTTTTTTTTTTTTTTTTACGCGTGTATTGTTTTTGAATAAATGCGGAAAATGCTGCCGCGTGCACGCCGCTTGTCAGCAGACGCAGGAAACAGCTTTCACGGCGCATGTTTTGAGCAGGAGTCACAACCATTTGAATATCTTGTAATCTGGAGACTGTAGCTCACTGTTTATGTGACTGATAAAATTTGAATACATTTTAACTGTACATATTGCATGTCCAATTTTTCATCCCTGTATCCATCAGTTAGAATCAACTGAATTATCCTGAACAGGGTTTAACATTTTAGTCTTTACTGTTGCTGCTGAACAGGTTTTGTTTCTGAGCTGAAGCACTTTTAATTTTACAGCTAGCTCCAGTGATCACAAGACTAATTGTTTTGTTGCTAAGTAAGACATTTATCCAAATAGCTCACCACCTACAGCGGCTCGCATTTGAATAGCTTGTGGAAAGCACTTTTACAACCATTCAAAAACAATGCTATGCAAGAGCTGACATCAAACAATAGTTTGATTGTTGGAATAATGCAATCCCTGCATCTGTGGCGCACTTTAAAAGACATAAACAGATTCAAACAAATCATTACAAGACAATTTTAATACGGTTGTCATGTACAAAGAGACACTGGCCAGAGGATATGACCTTGGGCCGGACCGGATAGTCATTTACAGGGATTACATCTCAGACCGAAGATCCTCCTTTACTATTGTGTGAAACAGAAAGGATCCCGGCTTCAAAGATTTTTTTTTCTTTTAACTGTCACGTCATTAACAAGGTGCTAAAGTAAAGACCTGAAACATGAATTTTCCTGCTTCAAGTTCCAGTAGCGGCCCTAACGTTTCACCCTTTATAAGGCCTTAAAGGATCATAGGATGTTTACTTTTATAGTTGGTTAAACCGTCAGTGTCGTGTTTTAGTTCCAGCCGGATTAATTAGCCTTTAGCTGAGGGAATTGTGTGACTCAGACCCTGTAAAATCAAACATGAATGTGGCATATTGTGTGTCATTTTAAAAATTACATTAATTTTGATCAATGAATATCTTAGATGTATACGTTAAGCCAGTAGAGTCAGAAGCTTTGCCGCAAAAACTATTACTTCCTTGCTGAGTGAGCTTGGAATTAGAGGGCGTATGTTAAGGGAAGCCGTGAAAGAGTTGTCGGAAGTAGCTGAAAGGGCTAGTCAATGGATGAGGAAAGCTCAATTGGAGTGGGGAAATGTGGTTTAAATGTAGGTGGTAGTGGATGTGGTACGTAAGGACCGTACGGAACCGGTGCTGTAGAAGCACGCATAACAGTGTATGCGGGGCATGGTACTGCCTTAGTCACCAGGGGCTATGTGGAGTTGTGACCTAGCAGGCTTGGAGGGGGGTGGGTCTGGGACGCCAGGCCTCACTGCTGAACCTTCCGGAGGCGTCGTGGGTCTAAATCAGCGAAACACCGACGAAGGAAGGTGCCTACCTGACAACCCCAGTGAAGAGCTTACAAGATGGTGTATTAGGGCTTGCTTACTGCAGAGTAGGTGGTAGGTTTGTTAGGTTAGTGAGGACGGGCCCTATGTGTAATCCCAGTGAAGTAAGTGCAGGATATTTGTCATCTTATCCTGTATATTCGTACTTATGTGGTGAAAAGAAAATAAAAAGCTATAAATATATATAACTACATAAAATTAACTATAAACTATATATGTAATAATGATGCATTTATCATATTTTGGAGAAATTAAAAAAGTAAGGTGAAATAGTTCCACATACTTAAGTTCTTTTTCTAATTAACTTATTCAAGTTCCACCAAACCAATGGTCTCAACCATCTCTGATTAAGAAGGTGAAAAGTTATGCAGCATAAATGGTTAACTTTTGGTAGCTTCACATTGCCCGAGTAATGGGAGAATCACTGCAAAAATGTTAGATGAAATGCTGACAGTCAGGAGGAGCCAAAAAAATTGTCTGACTAATAAGAGTGAAATTTTGGATTTAAATTCATTGTGTTCAGGCAGTTCAGCAGGGATTATTGAGAGGATGAAGGAAGAAAATATATTACAATCATTATAGCTTCTGACACATTAAGCTATTGAACAGACTGAGGCAGTCCAGACCATGAAAGCAATAAGGAGGTAAAACAAAAGTTAACAGGCCAAGAAATTTCTGAGATCTGAAGATATGTAGAATCTGTGGTCCTTCAATGGTAAATGGAGCAGCCAGAATATGCAAAATCACCTTGGAGTTCCAACAAAAAGAAATTTCTCAGAAAAGTCTCAGAAAAAAGGACAAATTTAAGAGAATTTTAATGCTTTCAGACAGATTTTTATATTGTTTATTTTCTGCCACTTTTATCTGAGGCTTATTAGATTTTGCCCATTCATATTGCTGGATGTTCTGTGGAGAAATGGATTATTTACAGTGTCTTTAAGCACACTATACCAAGACAAGTACTGTATGTAGTTTGGAACTTTTTGTAGTTTTTATATGTGAATGAACAACTTCTGGTTTACAAAATCATTAAACACTGCTCCCCCTGCTGGCCTCCACAGAAAAAATGCAAGAACACCACTATGCAAGAACACAATAGGAGTTAAACCCACAAAATGAACTATCTCACTCAGCTTTTGCCTCCCATGATCCACATAAGCACATGTTCACATAAACATCTTAGATATAAAAAAAATGTCGAAACAATGGTATTGTGAGAAAATTGTGCCAGCTGTAAACTATTTATATGAAAAAATGAGCACATTTGGAGCACTGTGAAGAAAAAGACCTGGTAAACAATCCGTCTTTTATTTCTTACCTGACTGTTGTGTTTCCCACCCACTGCAATTAGAAGTTTTAAGAGGTATGAAAAATTAATCTCCAAACCTTTTAACTGGCCAATTCTGGCCAACAAAATGGATCAAGTAACTACAGTGATGCAGTTATAAAAGTGCTTCTATTGTTACTTTTAATTTAACTGCCCTACATTTCAGTATTGGGAAGTTCCAGCTTCTATTGAAAATAGATTACAGAATATTATGTTACATCATTCAAAATAAACCAGAGCTAAGAAAGCACTTTAATTTTTCCAAAACCGATTCTGGTTTAACAACCTAAGTTGTGATTATTTATTGAAACAGCATGGACCTTTATAGTTTGTTTCTACTGTTTAACTGATAATCAATGGTACGTTGCAAAAGAAAACAAATTTTACTCGGAGTTCAGTGCAACAGCTGTTTGTCTCTGTGGTCTCAAGTAGCCACTTACAAGCGTAAGGCTTGCATGCAACCTCAGTCAGACCCATCTCCCTGTGTTTTGCTGTGTAAATTGCAGTTGCAGTGCATAAACTCAGGACCTGTGCAGAGCCGGAGGTGGAAATACTGGAACATCCTAACTTTCGCCTGTCAGTCTCAGTTCAGTCGTATGTCATTTCATATGTCATAGCTGGCATAAATGTTTACATGCAACCCGACAGAAATTTATTGACCAGAAATGTTCTCCAGAGGGAATAAAAACCCCAAGAGCCAATTGCTGGCAGCTGTACACTGATTTCCTAAATGCAAAGAGCTTATATTTGTTGCAACGTTTTATTGACAATGAGTGATGCTTGCTTGTTAGCGTAGAACTTGATTAAGTGAGAAGATCCTTCTGGAGATGACCGAACACTTTGTTTAACAAACTGCAAACAACCACTTGCAGATGTCTGTTTTATTGAAACCTTGTACTTTTGTCCTAAAAAAAAAACAGCAATCAAGTTAAAACTCAGTCTTTTTCATCCTTTTAGTTAGTTTCATATTTTTATTTACAATTAATTCTAACTAAATATAAACAGCACAAGTTTCATCTTCCTGGAATTCCACTTGGCTGGCTATATGTGCAATGTGACAAGACTTTCTCAAGGTGCAGAATTATCTTAATTCCATTACGCTGCACTTTTCACTTGAGAAATTATAAGCGCATATAAGGTACATGCAGGCTGTGTGACCATCCATCAGCACAGTCTTCAGGAAACAAACATTTCAAGCAATTTGCCAAACAAAAGAGCAAATCATTTTTCTCGATTGCCAAAAAAAGGTGATGAGAAGCCCTGAGGAGAGGCTTCTCTTGACAAAGTTATTTAGATTAAATCAGTTGAATCAGTCTATTTGAAACAACTAAAAGCTGGTACTAAAATATGACTGCCCAGAACCACTTTAAACCTGAGGTCTCTCATTTGTTGAGTCAAGCCATAAACAGAGTCGCCATTGGCGTCTGTGTCTGGCTATATCGTCCATTGGAGGAATTAGTTTTAAAAACACACACCGACCCTCAGTCTAGCAACAATCCACCACAGGCTGACCACTAAGTGCTTAAATGGTGTCATAAATAAACACCACACAGAGCGGTAAACCGCAAGCCTGATCGGGGCTCCAATCTTCACGGACGCCCTCATTAAACTCAATTTAGCCCAACCATGAGCTCCAGAGCCAGTCGTGTTACTCCAGCCCACTCCGTAGCCTATTGTGAGAGACAGACTCATGGCCCTTTCTGGCACGCCACTAAAGGATCCAGTGGAAGAACTGAGACTGCAGTGCTGGTGTCTCTCTGTTCCTCGCCTTAGTGTAGTCGACCACACAGACACAGGACCGCATCAAAGGAGACCGGGCAAATTTACACCATGACTGTTAGTCTCTGCAGTTTTTTCTTTTACAACTCACAGATACTCTGACGTATTATTCCAACTTTGGTTGCCATGAATGGCAGGACAAGCTCCTCTTTGAAGGCTGTTGATTCAGTCGTAACAGAGTCCTTCAATATACAAACAGAGAACTTGGAAGCAGAGAACTTGCTCTATGTAAAGGACTGGCTTAACCTGTGTTGTCAAGAAGAGGTAGCAGCTCACTTGCAAGTGGCTTTTCTCAAAGTCCAGAAGTGTTGAAAAACTGGGATTTTGGTATGTTACTTGTTTTATATGAAATCGGCACCAAAAAAAAGTTAAATATACCTGTCAGTTGCTTTCAACAGGGCCTAGCAGTCCTGCTGCAACAAATAAAGGGGCTCCAACGTGCTTAATGGGGTTTCCTTTCTGTTTAGTGCCTCACACTTTCTAAAGTTTTCCCCACATTTTAGGCAAACTTGGCTCAAGGTTTCTCTCGTGCAATGTCCTTTCAGGAAAGGCAGCGTTGGCACGGGCAGAAAAAGTTGTAATTCTTCTTCTAAGCGAGCAGCAAGTGATTAATGGGTGTGCGATGCTGTGGTTGGGCCTGCATTCAGCCTTAACTGGTGTTTTAATGACAGCAGACTTGTGCACTGTATAATGTTACTTCAATTCCCATGATAATATCTGTGTTTGCCTCGAGTGTACGAAACAGTGAAACCACAAAATTCTTTATAATTTAATGGTGATGTATTTTTTATATTCCCTTCAGGGTTGTAAGATTCCCTTCTGGACCCGCACTGCTGCTGCAGGTAGTAAAGCAGCTAAGGATACAGACTTGCAGATGAAAGGTGTCTGATTCAAGTTTAAATCCCTGTGACTACTGATATACCTGTGAGCATGATGTTACCTTGAAATGCTCCAGCAACAACTGCATGCATTTTTCAAATGCTTATACTTTGCATTCACTCTGGCACAGCAATCTGAAAGTGCCCTGTTGACTGTCTAGCCAAAGTACTCTTAATAAAAACACCCAAATTGCTGCATTGTATAAATTGTTAAAAACAAAACAAAAAAAACAACACCTATGTAACATTGTAAGTCATTGTGGATAAAGGTGTCTAAATAAGGAATAACAATGCAGTAACTAGCTAAGCAATGAATAAGTGCACTATGCATGGGCAGTGATAGGGACAAATCCTTAGTTCTCAGAACTGTTGATCTTTCCATAGCAGTGTAACATCAAGTCTTATTTTCCCGTTTACTTACTTTGATATATTGTGGTTTGGCAATGTGTCCAAAAGTACGACAAGGATTTTGTCACGTGCTGCTAAGGACACATAATGTGTCAGCCAGTGATCTCACAGATAATGTGTATGAATCCGCCTTTCATCAGAGAAGCCAGACCTTGAAGAATTTGTTTTTGTACCAACTGAAAACGTTAGTTAGGGGAGCTTTACGGTGCTTATCAGTTAGAGCTATATAAATTTGTTACATAATGCACGTTGTGGCTCTCAATTCATTATAATTATTAATAATTCCTTGCTTAGTTTTTACCCGAGTGCAGCAAGAAGAAGAATCCATTGGGGAACTGTGAATATATTATGAAACCCAATTGCTTAAATGGTTCTAAAAAAAAAAGAAGTCAAGAGCTTTAAATGACACGAGATAAATATGCTTTTCAGTAAATTCAATTTGACCACTTTAACTTTTAAAGGTGCTATAAATGTATTCTTACAGTACATCTTATATTTCACAACTTGAATAATATTAGATAATTATGGTGATAAAAAAATACTAAGAAATTTACTTCCTTCTCAGAACTGAAAAAATTCTTTGTATTCTTTTAAGATCTCAAAAATTAATTAATGAAATATTAGGAATAAGATGGACACACAGTTATATTTAGATGTCAACCCATTTCTTAATCCATCATCCACTGGCAGCTGTTTTGAAGTGATATTGAGTTTTTCCACAGAAACACATAATAATTAAGAACATTTAGATTGAGCTCCAAATGAAATTGTTTATGATGATATTTTCTTACAAATAAAAATATTATTAGCATCTGAATCCTCTCATTTTGATAATTCAGTGAATTAGCAAGACCCATTAAGTTGACCTGGCCTGTGTCTTTGGGATTGCTGATACTGAAATTATAAGCTGCTGAAAGCAGACAGGAAACTACCTCTCCTCAGGTGTGTGGCTCACTGAAGAGGATACAGAAGAACCACATGAAGCCCTCTCAGGAGCCTCTGGAATGCAACATATAAATTCTTAGACAAAATCTTCAGGTAATGGCAAGTAAAGCCCATTAAGAGCAACAAAACAATACTGTCCTATACATACACATACACTTGTCATAAAGATATTTCTGCTTTGTGTATTTGTTGCAATTATTGCTCATTTTCTGCTGTAACCTGTTTGTAAGTTTAGATGTTCATAGAGTATTTGGAGAAATATGACTACAATAGTGAAGGATTCAGGTGCCATCTAGTGGTGAACAAAAAGAACCTCACTTTCGAAGTCCTATCAGTGTCATAGGAATCACATTTTTTATATTTCGTCTGTAAAATGGTGGCACAGAAGATAGCTCATTCTGTGTAGTACCTGCATGTTCATAGCTCTTTTGCATGGGTACTCCAGTTATTGAAAATGGGAAAGAGTGGAATTGTTTGGATAGACAAATTGTAACTGATGTACTAATCTTCGACACAGCAAGACATATATGGACATCTACTCGAAAATACAAACCCCTCTTACCACTAAGTCACAATCCACTGAAGTTTAATACTGACATTCCTTAAATTATTTATGGGTTAGGTTTGTCCAAAGCTATGTTACATTTATTAATTTTGCTGTTTACTCCAAAACTACATTTAAATAAGAATAAATAAGTTGCATTTCACCATATAAATGAAGTGTGGTCTGTGTGTATATATATATATATCAATATATATAATATATAAATATCTAATAAAAACCTACTAAGGAGTCCCATTTTTGGGACTCTGACCCCTAAGCTAGACAAGTGGCTCTATCAGATCTCAGATAACATCGATCTCAGTCTGGAAGAGCGCAGTCCTAGCAAGAGTAGAAATACTGCACCTACCCTCAAACTCCCAGGCCAAACAAATGGGTAGAGACCGAACTTTATAGATATAGTGATATGCAGGTGATTGTGAAGGAACTTCACAGCTGTCAGAACACCAAGAGAGAAGTGGGTCCAAAACAGATAAAGTTTCAGAAATTTCCGGATGTATGTAGGAAACTATGCTTGTGGAAGGATAGACAGTTCACGAATGAGGGTGGGGGAACCGTTACAATTTTCCAAGTCATAGAGAATGCAGATACTGTATATACTAATAAAGTCCTCAGGTCTCATCTCTACTACCCTAGTAACAATTTTATTAGTTATTGGTTTGTTTCAGTGGGCCTAACCCCAAGGCTGCACTGAATCCCACGTACTACGACGTTAAGATAACTCAAAGTTAAAAAAAAAATAAACTACATTAAAATGTTAAGTAATTTAACTGAAAACAAAAAAAAACTGAAAAACTGAAAACAAAAAAAACAGTTTTTGACCACCGTATTCTGTTAATGCTCATCACTGCAGCAGTCATGGAAATGACTTGACTAATGCACTTGTGAACTCTTATTTCACTGCATTTTTATGCCATTTAATGACAGGACGTGAAAACGCAGGTATTGTTCTGCAACAACAAGAACTTTTACAAAAGAGATTAGTGGAAAAATGCTGATGGAAATCAGAAAAAAAAATTTCCATTGGGTGTGCATGGGCTTGTGGCTACCCTGCAATGGGCTGGCATCCCATCCAAGATCTGCCCCTCCTAGACTAGAGCCCAGAGCTTTTAGGATAGGCTGTGGGCTGCTATGACCCCCAGGGTAGGACAATCGGTTAAGGTGAGAGTGAAATATTTTAGCAACATAAAAAGTAGAAATATGCTGTCTGCATTGGTATTCAAACCCATACATTAATACATGAGAAAGAAAACTTTTGCTGCAAAATCAGCTTTAAATCTTTAGTTTTAAGTATGCAGCAGCTTTGCATGCCGTTCGGCAGTGATTTTGGCCCTTTGTTCTAGGCAGATTTGCTATAGGTTGTTCATGTTGGTTTGATGATTTTTGTGGACTGCAGTTTTTAACTAGGTGCTACAGATACTCATTTGGGATTTTGATCAAAACTGCTGTAAGACGTTGATCTTTTTTGACTTATTTTAATGTGTCTTTAGTTATGTTCTTTGGATTATTATTGTGCCAAACTCTAAACTTCTTCCAAAGATGCAGCTCTTTGTGGGAAAGAAACATGTTATCTAGTAGCATTTTCCTGTATTTTTGTCTATCCATTTTCTCTTTTTTACCCAAATGCTCAGTATTTGCTGATGAAGAGCAACCCCATGACAAGATGCTGCCGCCATTACCATGCTTTCCTTGAGTATCAGAAATGATAGTCGTAGGCCACCTGGCATTTTGTATTTCAGTTAAAAAGGTCTATATTGGTTTCATCAGATCACAGAGCCTTTTCCTACAATGCACTCAGGTCACTTATGGTCTCTGGCAATGTCCAAACCTGTATTAAGGATATTTTTCTTTTGTACTGCCCCATAGACAAACCTTACAGTGGTGTCTTTCAGTCAGTATTAAGAGAACAGCGTGTGGTTTAGTGTGTGGTTGCTGTTTCCGGACTTAGAGGCTGTAAGCTTGAATCCCACATCCTGCTGTACTACCCTTGAGCAAGGTACTTACCCTCATTCGCTCCAGTAAAAAATACTAAACTCTATAAATGGAGAAGACATTATAAAAAGCTCAACATTGTAAGCTGCTTTGGAGAAAAGCATGAATTAAATGAATATCCGTACATTTTATCTATGATAAGAAGAATTTGCCAAACTATCCTAATAATAGCCAATAAATCGATTTAAGTTTTTACCCTTTTGTCCAAATTTCACGATTTTTCACCGAGTATTTTTAGCACATAGACCATAACAGTAAAAAGATTCCAGAAAAATCACTGGTGAAACGCAGAATTCTGACCGAGACCTTAAATATCGCATAATCATTTCCATGTAGATTAAATGGGCAATGTTACCCTGTGTCAGACAATGTTGGACTTAAGAGAAAACAATCACGGCAATAATTATAGTGATACAATGTGTTATAAATGTGACTTATTATATACCATAGCAAAGCCATGCCAGAAAGAAAAAATATCAAATGGAAACTTCTATCATTTGAGAAACTGAAACATGTCCAATAAGCCAGTGACATAAATTAATTTAATAAGACGTGACCAATAAAGTTGTGCTCATGGCATCACCCAAACTGATTCTGGCAGCTCGGTTAATAATTTGGTTCTCTTTAAATTTCTCACATCTAAAAGTTACAAATCCACAGACTCTGCTTGGACCCAAATCATGCAGCTCTCTACAGCACCAGGTTCTTGAGCTCTTTGTGACCTCTGGGCATTCCTGTGCATAAGTTGACTTTGAAAGTGAGCGGCCAGTCATACTTCTTCCAATTTTGGATTTAGTAAAATGATGCAATGGTGTGAAGACTTTGCTGGCAAATGTCTGGAAGCATCAAAGCCTGCATACACAAGCAGGGAGGGTATGTTAATCTCCCAAATTCCACTTAGAACAAATTATCTGGTCTTTCACTTCCACTTTCTTTTCTCAGTGCAGTTGGAACAGGATTTGCCATTACTATTAATAAAGTTAGTGAATAAGACCATATTTTTCAGAACATGAAAAATGTAAAGCAGTACAAAACTACATAATCATACTGCTGAAGAGTAATACCATGTTTTCACATTGTCACTTTAGCGCTCGAGCAAAAAGACGAACAACCAAAATTAACTTAAATATTAAATTTTCCAGTTTGTAGGTGCTAGCCACTGCAGATGGTGATAAATAAAAGCTGAAAACATTTCAACGTTTATTTTCCAAAGCTGTTAGATTAATTTTATATTAAGTTTAAGCTGAAAAATCAAGTATACATGTGTGACAAAGACAATCAGATAGTTCTGTTGTGCCTCAGCAAGTAGCACTATCATCTGTTCAGCCACGGCTTCAGAATCGACTCAGTCTGGGTGGAGTTTGCACGTTCTTGCCGTGCCTACGTGGGTTTCCTCCCGCAGTCCAAGACGTGTTTCAGTTTAATTGGTCACTCTAACTTGCTTTTGACCTCATAGCATGTGACTGTGTGTGTGGTCACCCTGCGATGGACTGCCGTCCCATCCAGGTGTGTTCAATAGCCTATGAGCCTATGATTCCAAGAGCGGCTCCGGACCTGACCCTGACCAGGATGAAACAGTTAATAATAATGAATGGGTGGATGTTTCTAAAGCTTTATTTGCAAATGCCAGCCAAACAAGGACAAATTCAAAACAGATAATCTGATGTTCCAGGGACCAAAGTAGATATAAAATTTTGAAATAATTCAAAATATGATCATTCAAAGTGACCTGTACATACAAATCCTTAAAAAAATAATGATTTCATTCACTGTCAATCATCCTTTTGCAATTTCTAGTTTTAAAAAGTGTCAAGGGGTCAAAGTCATCAGTTAGTGATCACAGGAAGAAAGCATTTTTAGTTTTTAAAATTTAAAATATATCTGTAATAAAACCCTTTCTATATTTTTCTTACTAATTTAATTAAAGACTACTGTAAAGAACTTATGAAGCTAGAACACAGTGACCCTTACCTGAACAGCCATATAAGAAAACTAGCTGGGTGGTTAAATCACAGCACCATAAATGTAGAGGAAGTTCTGAATATCCTCTTACATATGCCCTATATTTCTGTACTTTTTATAATGTTTGTAGCATTTTAAGGTGTTGATTAAACTGTGAATCTGTGCTGATGTTAATGAGTGAGTATAACTGAAGCAACAGCACCTTTTACACCATTCCTCTGTCACTGAATAAGACCATATTTTCCAGAACATGAACAATGTAAAGTGGAACAAAACTACATATTCATATTGCTGTCAGCAATCCTGTAAAAAATAAGACACAAAAGGCCACAAGCTTTCTGTGTGCACCATTTTTCAGCTAGGCATTTGAGTAAAACAAAACTGAAAAAACAAGACGACCACACAAAAGACAAGCAATACAGTATCTGCACAATAACAAAATATATGCAGCAAATCTGGATTGAAAATGTAAAACATGTAACACCTGCCACCTTTATTATCTGCCACTGTGATATTATGCCTAAATTTCATGGATGAGGCATATTACAGTTCCCACCCATATAAGACTGTTCGACTTGCAGATGTTATTCTTGCTGGAAGATGTCGAGCCAAGTACAAAATATACTAAGCAAATCCAAATCAAACGGTTTTAAATAAATGGGTTGAAAGCACAGGGAATACATAGGCTTGTAGTTCTGCATGACAAAAATATAGACAATAAAAAAATAAATCATTACTAGTTTCAAATATGTCTACAATTAACATTTTACATGTACTTATTATTATTATTATTATTATTGCTTACTCTCTGGTAACAAATTCTGGTAATAAAAATTTTTTAAGCAGTTGCTGACAAAAAAATACTTATTCCAGTGAACATGGCATTTACAATTGTAGCCATGAATAACAGAAACTTCAATATGTGTTTTGCATACTGTCAAGCAGTTTGGAAGTTTAGATGAAGATAATTTACAGGAAAATTGGGAACATTCATTGAAAATGACCAAACCATAAGCATGCTAAATGCTAAAACAAAAGGAAACTATAAAAAAGGTGTTTAAATCATGTGAACTTGCCCATTAAGCTATGTTAAAAATAAGAAATATAACATCTTCAATAGACATGCAAAGATAGCTAGTGTGGAGTGTTTTGTAAATGTAAAAGACAGTTTATGTTTTGACATAGTGGCATGTTTTAGACTCATACTTGCTGACTGATCAGCTGTAATAAGATTAAAAAAGATCAAGAGCACTACCAATTTCTTCAAAGGTACACAAGGAAATGTATTATTTAACGTTTATTAAAAAAAAAAAAAAACTTTAACAATACTCATATCAAGATCCCACTGATGGTCAGAGTAAAATGAACAGTTAATGTACAGATGTACATATAATTTCCTCAACACACACATTACATTTTTTTAAAAAGGTGAATGTTGTAATTCTCACACGACGTGTTTACAATATGCTTACTCATCTGAACAGACCAAAACATCTGTGTTAGATATTATCAGAAAACCAGTCACAGTTTTGTCATTGGTATGTGGAGGCTGTTCCAAGGTCCCATCCAAAGCTCTTCTTCATCAGACTGAGTCTGGTCACTGTGAGTCACTAAGGGTTCCTTCACATCCTCATTGTCGACAGCAGACTCTTGTGTATTTGTGTCATATGTTCTGTCATTTCTAACTTTCACTATACTGGATTTTGACATAATAATCTCTGGACCTGTGGCGCTGGATGTCAAGGAGGCACTGAGGGGTCTGGTATTTAGATTTTCATCAACAGCTGAAGAAACGTCGACTGCCACCGTGCTGTTAAGGGGCAGGTTCTCTTCATGAGTCACAGCAAGCTTATCAAGTTTTTTAAATTGCCTCCCCAGCCTGGAGGGAGAGTTCCCTTTTAAGTTATTGGACTGGCCTGATCTCCTGGTTCTGAAGATTGAGCCATTCTGTGCAAGATAGATGCTTCCATTGATGTTGCTGTGACTATTAATGTTGGATGTGCGGTTCTGTTGAGTCTCAGGACCACTGTCTTCCCCTGTTGAACTCATTTCATATTCACGGTCAACCATCAGTTTGAACCACTTTTTTTGTGCACTCTGTGAATGCAGAGCAAGAGAAATAAAAGAATTAACAAGCAAGCCAAATAGAAGACAGCGTAACTGTCAATCAGTCAAAAAGAATCACATGCAGAAGTCAACACACAGAAAGAATGTTTTTAACAAGTGGGGGACAAGAGTTCAGAAGTCAAATAGATTGATGTTTAAAGTTTTTGAAGTTGATTAAAATTTAGTAGGCAAAATCTAGTGAGTGACACTGCAAAGCATATTTATTGTAAATTTCATAGCTGTAGAAAAGAAAAAAGTGATCCACGCTGAATCTGAAACATTACATGCTTAATGATTTCTGAGAATTTCTCATGTCTTCGAATCAAAAAAGAAAACAAGAGCAGTTAAGAACACCCAAGCCAGAGAATATGCAGGCAAATGCAACACTGTCAGACATCTTACTTTGTATCTTCATTTTCCATTTAAAAGGAAGTAGAATCTCCTGTCACACTGGAATCTAGAACTTCTTCCTCATCATTTGTCATTACAGACTGCTGAGATTTATTGCCGGAGCTCCTACTGGTATTGGTTATAGAAACACTGGAATTGGCAGTAACATTAGAGATGAAACTTTTTCCTGACTTCCTGCTAGGGTTACTACTGATTGATGCTTTTTCAGATGTTAGTTCATCCTCATCAACTTCAGTAATAGGAGAAAGTCCGTGATCCTCACTTGAAGTTTCTGTCACAATGCTGCTTGCCTCTGTACTGTGTGAATCATAGCTTCTGCTGCTTTTCACAGTTGAAACACTAGATCTTCTGGACATAGCAGAATCACTCAGTTCTTGCTTCCCAGAAACTGATTCATCATCTTCGTTTTCCTCTTCAATTGTACCTTCTGAACTTCGACTAAAGATAGATTTCCTGGACTTGTAGCTCCCATTACTTGATACAGTATCTCTAGAACTTCTTTCAGTTTTATCAGATATCTCACTTTTAGACACACTACCTTTTGAGGATTTCTGAATGCTACTTCCACTGTGAATTGATCTTGCTGTCCTGTCTGTACCACTGCCTTCCTCACTGGACTTTACTGAAGAACTCTTGCTGATCTCCATGAGTGAGGATCTCATTGATGATTGTGCAGAAGACCTCTGAGAGCCTGATTCTGAAGTTGCACTGCTGGCAGCACTGCCTCTCCTACTTGTTTGTGTTTCCCCGCTGGACCACTCTGATGATCTTTTACTGGTTCCCGTGTAAGCAGACCTCATTGATGAGCGAGCAGAAGAAATTTGTGATTCTGACCCCGTTTCTTTGGACTCCTGTGATCCCATGCTTTTCTCTTCCTCATCTTCTTCTTCAGATTCTTTTTCCGTGCCTGATTCTTTTTCTGTCTCAGATTCTTCTGTCCCTGATTCCTTTTCTGTCTCAGATTCCTCTGTACCTGACTCTTTTTCTGTCTCAGATTCTTCTGTACCTGTCTCTTTTTCTGTCTCAGATTCCTCTGTACCTGACTCTTTTTCTGTCTTAGATTCTTCTGTACCTGTCTCTTTTTCTGTCTCAGATTCCTCTATACCTGTCTCTTTTTCTGTTTCAGATTCTTTCTCCTCCTCTGACTCCTGCTCTGTCCCAGACTCCTTTTCAGTCTCAGATCCTTTTTCCAAATCAGAGACATCACTCCCAGATTTTGACTTGTCCTCTTCATCAGAATCTTCTGGATGTTCCTCTTGCTCTTCATCTGAATCCACTGTGCTTTCATTGGCATCGTCATGATCTAAATCAACTTTAAGATAGTCTTTCTCTTCAGTGGATGGTGCCACACTGCTTTTCTCAAAACTGTCATCATCGGACATCTTCTTCTTGCGGCTTCTACTCTCTGTTTCTGAGCCACTGGCTTCCTGTTCACTGTCTTCAGTGATACTGATTGAAACCTTAGACTTTCTGTCTTCAACTTCAGAATCAGTAGCAGCTTGAGATCCTGACTCCACATTTTCACTTCCAGCAGAACTCTTGCTCAGGCTGCTCTGTGACTTTCTTCTTGCTTGGAGCTTCTTAGCGATGTTAATTCTTTTCAAGACTTTGCTTAGTTTATTCCTTGTTGATGACTTGCCATCTAACCTTTGGAAATAACTACCATTTATGAGGTCACCTTCCACACTTTCCTGGCTGTCAACGCGACGAACAGACGTTAACTTTGCATAATTTTCCTTCAGTCCTTTGGAAAGCATTGGGAATATTTTGGCTTTTTTCCATGAGGAAAGAGCAGAAGTAGAAGCATCTGGAACAAGCTCTGTGCTTTTACCCCCAGCTAAAATTTTGCTTAGCTTCATGACTGACTTCAGCCTTCTGACAGCCTTTGAGCTGCCAGTATCTACACCACCATCTGATGGTTCTGCCTCTTCAATCTCCTCAGGTGGAGGCTGATCACTAAATCCCACTCTCTTGGGAGGACCTTGCATTTGCCTTCTGCCACGACCTTTGCCTCGCATCTACGACAGTGACATCACACTTTCACATACACTGTTAATACCTGAAGTTCAATTATTCATATTTGACTACTAATAATTCAAGAAAATTATGTTTATGAATTTTCACAACATTAAGCTTGTGAATTGTAATGTATAATATAGACAGTAGTTTGCAACTTGTTTCTGTGTCCACAAATAAAAACAGGAACAACATACTTCTCCGTCAGTTCCCCGCTGAGTGATATAATAGCCATCATCCTCCATGACCGCTTGCCCATACTCATCATATACTGCTGATGGAGGTATCAGCTTCCTCCGACTGCCATACTGAGGCAGATCATACCTGGAAAAATAAAAAAGGTCACAGAGTATTTCCATGTCAGTACAATCATCCCATGTTACCCGACCTTCCAATATCTAATTTTTGCCTATAATAGCTCTTGGCTTTTTTATATCATATCATAAAAGTTGTGCTATGTGATTGTGCGAGTATAAACAATGGATTATAGCTGGCGTACTGTGTTCTCTCAGCTGCCTCATGTTAGTCTCGTGTCTCTGCTCACGTAGCTTCATATTTCTTACGCAGTGATTTCATTTATTGCACATGCTTTTGCTTACATTTGCAAATCATGTACAACCGTGAGTCTATACATAGTGCGCGCTTTGGTCACTCGACTGGTTGCCAGTTGCTGCCCCCCCCATGATCTGTCTTGCTTTGTTAGTGGTTGAGTGTTAACAACATCCCAGCAGAAGCAGAAAGCTATAGGATTTTCAAGGACTTCAAGAAAACAGTTGAGGAGGAAGCAGATAAGATAGTGAAGAAGCTGACTTTTAAAGCTAGCTCAGGGTGGTTTGACAGACAAGTTTCAAGTGAGGCGTCATAACATGAAGAAAAGAGTCAGCATCTGTTTTTGACAACGCATCTTTATTTTTCCCCCATTTAAAAAAAAAAGGGAAATACGTTCTTGTTTGTTATTTGGTCCTTTTGTCAGGAACGGATAATCAAGGTTGCCTGTACGTTACTTCATTTTAAATGGCTTCATTATGCGCACGAGCTGAAAACATTTTTTTGTAACTGAAAATAAAGCAACTGCCAACAATAGAAAACAAGTTGAAAATTTGCACAGTACATATCCTACCATTTTTTTACTCTTTTAAAAACATAGGGCAAATTTTTTAATTACCAAACTTAATTATGTTAATTAACTGTCTTTTGTTCTCTTAAACTCATAATGCCTGAAAAATTTAAGCTCCTAGAAGCACGAGGAGGATCAATAAATTTCTATCCTATATGGACTATAGCTGTGGTATCCTTTGTACAGATGAGATGATCATAAAAAATAATAATAAAATAATGCATATAGAGTATTTTCATTAGTGGCACTACTTGCCATGTTAAATGTATGATTCACAATGAGTATTCAAAATGAAAAATGCACATAGTCAATAATTTCCTCTTATGTATAGATGGTTTTATTAAATTTCATAAATGTTAGCACAGAAACATTTTAAACAAACTATTCTGTATTTATGGCTTTATATACCAAGAGGATATGTATAAATACTTACCCATGATCGTAAGGATAGTAGTCCTGTGTGTAGTAATCTTGTCCTGGGTCAATGCCCGACTCCATTGAGAGTTGCTGCAGTGACAGTAATGGCTCATGAAATACAGCGAAACAAACACTTTTCAAAATTAAAATGTTGCAGTAATCTAAACTTAATCTAATCTTAATGCCATCACAAGAGTCCTATACCTCTGGTCGCAGAAGAGAAGGTCTCAGCAACTGCTGTTGCAGTCAAAGATGAAAAGAAATGAAAAAAGACAAGAATACAAACCAGACAGATCTTTCAAGATGATACAGCATTATTAGAAATGGCTGGGAAGGACCTCATCTGAGTCAAAGTTATAGATGATTTGACAACAGGACAGTGAGGAAGTGATGCACAAGAAGTACACTAATTTGTGGGCAATATTAATAAAAATGGTCCGTCTTTGAAAGTATGTATTAATCTCTACAACATAAACACAACTGCAAAGGTGAGTCACATTAGGCTGAACACTGGTTTTATGCAAAAAGTTACAAAAGTTAGTTTGTTACAAAAAACCCAGTTCATATTCATGACAGTGTGTTATACAGAAGGAAAAAAATCATTCCAGAAAAGGTAAGAAACAGTCAGAGGCTGAAAGACATATAGCTTGATGAAAATTATATAAAAGTTAACACAGGGAGGGAATATATACGTAGATAAGGCATCAAAATGTACAGATAAGGGAACCAATACCACTTTAAGCCTGCAAGAGCCATATTGCAAGTTATGATACAGCTTATATTCAGAAACCAATAAAATCATATTAGTAATATTTGATTAATGCTCACTCTGCACAGTTTATGTAAATGCCTTCTGTAACTTCCCAAATTATCGATTGTAAACGTTTGTGATCCTTTACTGGAAGTTCTATAGTGCAGCATGTGAAGACACTTAAGTTTGAAAAAACCTGTTTTCAAAGTAAAATGTGGTCCTGATCCTTATAACTTACATTTTTATATATAGTTACATTTTTCTGGCCTTTCAACCAGTCTTGAATATGAGCTAATTTGCTAATTTTCCCAATATTTAAGTCATGACTTCAGTTATATTGCATAATATAATAATAATAATAATAATATATCTATATATATATATATGTGTGTGTGTGTGTGTGTGTGTGTGTGTGTGTGTGACCTCCAACTTTAAAAATTAATGATTTGATTTTGAGTTTATAAAACTTGATACTATACCTCTCGACGTCCATATCCTCGCCTACAAAGAAAAATTATAAAAATTATAAGTAAAATATTGCCATGATGTGCAAAGTTCAGAACAAAAATACAACAAAAAATACAAACAAATATATATTTGTTTTTTAATTACAAGTAATGACTCTGTTGCATTTCTTTGAATTTACACATTTTAATGGTAACAAATATAGTAACCAACATTAAATAAACATAAAAAAGAGAAAAAAGACAAAATAAGTCCTCACACCTTTGATGCCACTAGACATGACAGGTTTGACTTGCAGGTTGACAAATTTGTCAGGCAAATTACAGGAGTTGATATTTGATATACAGTATGCAACGAGTATGTCACATTAAACTTCATTACTAAATGGTGGTTTAAAAAAATGACATCACAGTATCACAGATGCAGTCCCACCCTATAAAGAGGGCAGGTAGTAATACTCTCACTGTGCCTGAACTAAAGGACTGAGGGCTACAAATGATGTACAAATAAACTGTATGCCATGATTTTTTCTTGCAATATTCCCCTTATGCTCCAGTAATTAAAAAAAATTTATTGTCATATATATGTTTGTGGGTGTGCACAGGTGTGTGTGTGTGTGTGTGTGGAAATTTGTTTTCAGAAGTGGCTAAAGATCTTATGAAAATCAATATATCATATTTGTTAAATCTGTAGCGTTATGGAGAGGTCAAATACTCGGAAGGGTCCGTTTGTTGCTTTTATCTTGTGTGACAAAAGTTTAAACAAAACAGAGTAATGAAAACATTTTTTTGTTTGGTGAGTCATTTTTTTCTAGAGTGATACTAATACAATGCAAACATAATATACATTTAGTAATATATCCATGGTCCAAGTTATCTTTAAAAAAATGATAAACTAGTATGATCAAATTGATGCCAACTAAAAGTGTGAATACTTTCAAAAGGAAAGAAAAAATAGGACTGTTTTAGAATTTAAAAACAGTGTAAGAATAAAATATGAGAATAAAATACATAATTGAGCTAATACATTTAAATTTCGGATTTCTTAAGGTGTCTGTGTGTGTGTGTGTGTGTGTGTGTGTGTGTGTGAGAGAGAGAGAGAGTGAGAGAGAGGGAGCTATACTGAAAATCAATATATTTAAAAAATAATCTTGCTGAAACTTGGCAGTTTCAAAATCCATACTGTGGATACTATATATTTTTAGCATATATAAGCACCTCTTTCTTCATCCCTTTTACCTTGGTATCACATGGTATACTGTGTATCCGCAAGACTGCATGCTTCATAAAGCAAAACAAAGGAAAGCACGAAGTTCTTATTTGTTGAAGTGTGAAACAACGGTTTTTGATAGTAGATCAAAGAATAGACAATTAATAGTTAGCAATAAGGCAGTAAGGGGAGATGAAGAAAAAGACAAAGAGAAGCATGACGTGTTGATGAATATACCTTTATATGCTATTAAACAACACATAATGGCTGGATAATGGAACAAAATGACAACATGATTCTGGAATCGTGGCCACAAATGTATAAGACAATGAGTAATGCTTTTATGAATATATTTGGTAATTTTTAAAATGAATTAATAAAATGAATTGTTATTGAATTTTGATTGACACTATTCTTGTAGTTCTGAACAGCTATTGACCCATAATTCCATTTTCAGTGGTGAGATATGTAAAACTTTGTATGTACCCTAAATAACATTTTTACTTATTAAGTAAACTAAGTACCCAAAAAATCCAATGTGGGTACATGGACATGGTTTCAGAAGACCTGTTTTATGCTGTATTGTGCAGCGTTTTATATACCATGGGCCTCTAGTTTTTTGTGGGAAATATTTTCAAAATTTTAGCACTAAGGAAAGTAATTACTTAATGATTTGTTAAACCTTTAATTAAACAAAAATCCAGTATCATTCCAAAACTGGGGATTCTTTGTTTATGTTGTAGGCATTTAACAAGAAAATAACTGAAACAACTGACGACATATAAAAAAATAAACCCACAAATAATCCATATCTGAGATGTCTGTTAATGTTTAAAAGTATGGCTCATAATAACCTGAAAAATATTAAAAACACAACAGAAAAACAGAAGAAAAAACAGAGATGGTACACAGGATTACATAGAGGAAGGGAATGCAGGACAAGAAGAAGCACTAGGTTAACTGAGTTACACAAGAGTGGCCTGAGGTGGAAACTGCATTTCATGGTCTTCCACCATGAAGATTCCACTGGGATTTGGCGTTTGCTCCTCAGAAGGCCCTGGTTCAGATGAAGACAGCTGAGCAGACACTTGTGATTTCAGTACACTTGGTGATGCCTTCATGATTCCATCTATCATACTCTGTGTATTGGCAACTGACTCTTCTGCATTTGTGGGATTCTGGGGTATCTTCAGAATTCCCTTAAGTTCATTCCCTGAGGTCTCAGTTTCAGTAATGGTGGGGTAGGTGCATGTTGAGGGCAATGCGGAGAGGATATATGGAGGGAATGAAGATGGCTGACCGGATGAAAAAGATGGGAGAGGAGGTGGTGAAGGTGGAGGAGGGTCCTGGAAGTCAATGGGAGGAATGAGAGGTGGAGAACAATGATGAGGTCTTTCTGGATCAGAAAATGATGCAGAAAGAGGCCCAAAGGAAGCAGACATATGAGGGGAGTCAGGGATGATCTCCACTTTGACCTCACAGGGTTCCACTGTCACATAGCTGGAGATACTGGAGCTGAACTTACGTAGGACTGGTGGGGTGGGCCTATGGATTGGAGTCAAAATGACATCACCTTGACTGAGGGTGACACATGAGAACATGTTCTTGCCTGCAGATGATCCAAAGCAAGTGTTTTGATTGTCTAGGGCTGTTAGCAGATGGTATGGACTGAGATCCAGCATATCACTGTCTTTTCTAACTGGGACAGGAGACAAAGGAACTCTGGAGTTGTGACTTGGATGCAGAGTCCTTTCTTGTAGGGCCTGCAGTTCGAATTGTTTCGCCTGCTCCTTCACAGTCAGTTTAATGTCTCTACTTTCGCTGACTAAGATGTCAGCACTTTCCAGTTCATCTTTACGCCCTTTAAACTCCTGCTTAAGCAGCTGCATCTCCCACTGAATTGGATCAATGACCCCCCATAGTTCCAGACTGTTGGATGCATGCCTCCGGTGGAGCCTCACTGGCAGTGTCCAAGCATGTCGTGAACTACCAGCTGCAGACTTCAGAAGAGAGTCTTTCAGGCCTGTTATCTCAGGTGAATTCGTACCCAGCCGTTTCCTTCTCAGTGAAGCCCTATGCATTTCTGGGCTGCTGGGGCTCACTTCCTTATAGAAAGGATTTTGAGTTGTTAGTGGATTTGTATCAGAGAGAAATGTAATGCTACTGGCAGATTTGAGCAATCTGTTGTGCGACACTCCATTGGCAATGGACTGCTTCGGAGCTGTATTGGCACATGACACAAATGTGCTTATAAGTCTTTGTTGGTCTCCTTCTTCTATCACAGACTTTCTCCTGCTTTATTGGAAATGGTAAAGAAGAGAAATATGTGAAAGGAAGCAGATGAGAAGCAAAGAAAGAAGCAGAGGGGAGGGTTGTATTGCAAGAAAACATCTGTTCTGCCATCATGAAACACAAGTGAGACAAATTTCTTTGAAGAGTATATCATATTAAAATAGAAATCCACCAGTTGTCATGTGCTGTTCCTATTATGAGCATCTGATCATCCCCTGACCTAGGTTTTCCCCTTTCAGAACACCAATTCTTATCAGAGAGAAAGAATTAGAAACATGAAAAGATTTTTTAGGAAACATATTAAAAGTGTGATGAAGTATTTTAGGTGTGTATCATAAGAAAAGACAACCACAAACACTGATGGTAGATGTTCATATTGAGATAATACAATGTAGAAAAGATGCAGAACATCTAAGTTCTGCTCTTCGTCTTCAAGAGATGCAACATGATATATTCTCACGCAGTTAACGCTTATTTTATGAAACAAAATTCTTAAAAGACAATATCTATTATTTTGTTAATGACTGAACCAATTATGTACATTACTATATATAATTTGGTGGATAGAGAAAACATGTAGAAAAACTAGGGTCTCATCCCTTGTATTTGTAAGAGATAGTCGTAGCAATTTGGATATGACTTTGCCTGCACACAGAGCTTTTGGCAGAATTAGAACTTCTACACCATGAGGTTTTTACAAAGTCTAAAATGAAACAACAAAGTCTAAAACACTGAATACAAAATACACCAAGAGGCATTTATTAAAAAATGACTTTTTTGGGCCCAGGTTAAAGAAAGCTACTTAATGAAATCTAAATCCAAAGAATGGCGATGAAAAACATCACAGAGGACAAACGGGTAAATGGATTAGAAATATAAAACAAGGATATGGAAAATGGCATACAGTTTCCAATGAAGTGGTGTAATTAAAAGATGGACCTCAAAGATGAACTAACATACCTTTGAAACCAAAAAAATGAACATACAGACAAAACCCTTATACTATTTAACTTACAGGAAACTCTGAATTCCGAACTCCCAGTCCTCATAAAGGAATACAGGGAAATTCAGTAGAACTAACTGCTATGTTGAGATACAAAGCTATAATTTATCAATATATTTATCCAGAGACCTTTTAGAAAATGGGTGATTTGTTAAATGGAAGACCAGACCAAGTGAATAACTCAATCCTGCTATTAAAAAAAAAAAAAAAAAAAAATATATATATATATATATATATATATATATATGAGACTAATAAAAGGCTATTTAGGCACCAATTCTATAATAAATCCACTTAACTTCCGTCCACACTCATTTTAGGGACACTATTAGGATTCCTTGGCTTTAGAGGCTACACCAAACCTACAAGGCAACAATTTGTCAAAAAAAGAAAATCTTTTTTAACACTTCACTAAATAAGTTGCATTTTATTTCCTATTTTTTCCTGTGTCTGTGTTCTTGGGGTAGTGGGAGATTTACATATTCTATCTTTTTTAAGTTCTGTGTGTTTTGTGCTAATGATCAGTAAGTCTGTCAAGTACAAATAAGTTCAAACCCCAAGTGTCTATATCTTTCTTAATGTGTTTTCACATTAGGAGTATCGGAATATTTTTCTTTCTACTAAAATATATAAAAATAAGAGCAGCTGTTGGTATAATTTTATGCATTCTTTATATCATATAATATTTCAGCTATATTTAGTGATAAACCCTTTACAGGGGTGTTGACTGTTGTATTCAGTTCAGCATATACAAACATCCATGTCATTGCCGAGACATTTAAGACTACCCCCTCTATTTGTATTTTAATGTTTAATAATTAATATTTGAAAACATTTACAGAAAGTTTCGTAAAAAAGGAATACTTACATGGTGTTGTCTCCTACTTCTTCATAGAGATTGTGGGAAGTGCCCCCAGCTGACTTGCCTGCTGGAAGAGCCATCTGTATTCTTGCTGTTTTTGCACATTCTGCTTGGCGCCTTTGGGGAATGAATGGAAAAGTTTAGAAAGACTTATACATTTTTTTCTGCAACTAACTGGCTACCTAAGTTTGATAAAAAATATGTATATCTATAGCTTGTGTCTGTCACCCATGTCATATGGCACTGAGGAATATTACAAAGTTATTCACAAATATACTCTATGCATGGATGAAACCTTAGAATCAGAAATGATTTACTTACTCTTTGAACCTGGTGAGGGGAAAAAAAAGAGAACACAAAAAGCTAAAGTCAGCAATAGAGTTTTTCATGAAAAGACAACTGATTTCATATTATTAAGATACAGAAAAGTGAAAACTATTCACTGAATTGAGAATTCCATTGTTTTACTATTTTAATTGTTCGGGGTCCTTTAAAGTTCTTACTGCAAAATGAACTGGTTTCTGTTCAATGCTGCATTATTTATGCAAAACCCTTTAAAAATGTTCAGTTATCAGCACACACGTTGACAGCGTTCTCTGTCAGTTTGCTCCCGATTAGGTGATTGAAAAAGAATACAGGTTTCAACAGGAAATTCAGCCCAAATCCTATTACAAAAATGGAATATCCAGTGATGTCCTTGGGCGTTTTGTAAGCTACCAGGAAATCACACTGTTTTGTCCATCTTTCTTCGCCCCTTAGCATTAATTATTTACAACAAATGCCTCTAAAACACTGCCATCTAATAGTTATAATAGTACAAAGGAGTATGACAAATTAAAACAGGATTTTCAGAGACCGTAGCTATGTTATCAATAATTTGTGCTAAACTAATGTAATTTAGGTTCTTCAAAACAGAGGAGTAATACTGCTAAACCAAACTGTTATTTAACTGCAATTTCTGCTATTTTACTGTACTTAACCGCTTAGATTTAAACACCATTTATTTTCATTGACATGTCATTAAGAAACAAACAGACATATTTTTTAAAATAATTCAGTATTATAACAGTGACAGTAATATTGGTCTTTTGCACTTAACCTAAAATGGCCTTGGTCATTTCCTTCCAAGCCAGATGGCTGTGACTCTCTGCGTGTTTCCAGCTCAGTATAACAAGTGTAGCCCATCTGCTGTCTGCTTAATAATCAAAATAGCCGTGTTTAAATAACACTACCAGCCTGTTTGCCCATCTGAGCAAATGCCTTTAAAGCATCCTGTGTTCTCCTTTTCCACGTCTGGCCTTTTACAAAAGCAGCTTTCTTGCTTCCTTGCTCTGTCTTTATGAAGCTTCTTGACAAGCATTATATTGCATTTTAGCGTATGCTTCTTTATGGTCTCAGGCATAATGCAGAACTAATCCAAAAGGAAAAAAAAAATACTGACCTCGATATTTGTGGCAAACAGAATTAATAAATTTTCTTTCAAAATGTGTGAGCTGAGCCAAGCTTCGAAACGATTATCTAAATGTAACTGTTTTCTTTAAACCTGTGAGGTGGGGGGTGGGGGCACTTACTGTCTGTAGGTGACCATGACTATAAGAATTGCAGGAATGCAGCAGAGGATGATGATGATAGCCAGGGCAAGTAGTGCCCCCTCTGTGTAGCCAACTGCCTGTGCTGCCCTCTTCACGCTGGCTAAAATGTCTGGGCTGCGAATGTCAAGGATCCGTCCACCCTGACCCAAGTATGGCTGGAAGTCCTTGTTGATGTCCAGCAGCTTTCCATTTAAAAATCTGAAAGACAGACAGGCTTCCAGTGTATAAGACGCACAGTAAATATAACATATAACCAAATTATCACTATATTAAATGGCATTGGCACATTTACCATAAAAAAAAAAAAGCAGCTGGAATTGTTCCTTTTATAATCATAGGGAAAAAATTAAAACAAAAATACAGGAAAAGAGACAAATGTTTTAATTGATAATTTGAATGGTACTTTTAGGCATGGTCTGCAGTCACAGTTTCAAGTTAACAGGAAAACTTATGCTGGAAATCTTACTTCTGCGGGATGCAAACACGCAGGGGTGTAATGTGTTTAGTGTGAACCAAGCTTTTCCTGGTACAACACGGGGCCGTCTTATTAAAGTGAGTGATCCATTGGTCTACTTTTCCTTTTCATTGACAGACCCCACAAGTCAGCACTGCCAGTCAGCCACAGAAACCTCATTAGTATCGAAGGTTCAACGCATTGCTCACAGTGCAGCTTCCCAAGGCCATTTATTATGTGAAGACTAACACTGCATGAATGAAGACAAGACTCTGTATGTGTGGCCTCTGTGTCAGGAGCTCTCTTTGCCCTTTATTGAATGGATGGCAGCACCTCGTCTGAGTTCCCCGAGAACTGAGCTCACTGTGTAACAGGGAGCCACGGGTTTATTCATTGTGTCCCTTTGAATGGCGGAGTTGAAACAGCCGTTAAAGTTAGAAGCACCTGAAGAGGGATGAGACGGATGGAAAACGCTGAGAAGCACTCACTTGTTTAGCTCCTGCCTGGATATGGGTCTGTTGTTTGTTGGGTCGATAGCATACACCATTAG
Organism: Arapaima gigas; assembly: GCA_900497675.1. NCBI lineage: Eukaryota > Metazoa > Chordata > Actinopteri > Osteoglossiformes > Osteoglossidae > Arapaima > Arapaima gigas. The sequence goes on along the minus strand of UFQX01000264.1, from coordinate 468,555 downwards.
GTCGGACTTGGTATAATCCTCCTGGTCAAAGCCATCTCCAAATCGACGTGCACCGATCGACTCCACCACTACCTTTGCCCCTGGAATCTGATCCTGGACGTAGCGCTCCAGGATGCTGGAGAAATGCGGGAATTAGAATTAAACATTTATTTAAAAATATATCGCAAAGTCTGGGATTATGGACAAGTGCTAAACTGTTTTATTCAGCAAAGGGGTCATTGTTAAACTGTTGTAACTATACTGCATATATGGTTTTACAACTCAGGACAAATTAAGTTAAGGTGCACAAATAATGTCACCGAACAAAATTTCGGAGAAATTTCTAAGGATTTCAAATCTTATTTCAAGAAATAGACCAACCTTTGTCACTAAAAATGGTTTAAACAGCAAAAAAAATGAAATGCATGAACTCACTACTAATAAATCAGCATGTTATAATTCATTCATTTAATTTACCCATTTTTTATAAGTAGTGTACAAGTATTTGTTAATCATTTGACACTATTTATTAATCACAAGTTAATGAGGACCTCTGCTGTCTCAGAGCACATCTTTTTGCCTTTTAACATCGGTTGACTACATTAATATTTACGCAACCATATCCCCCACTGCTCTACTGTTATACAATACTTTATGTTCATAACTGACAGTTTTACTACAGATGGTGTTACAGAGCTGTTGTACAGTTCTTCCTCTCAGCTACATGCTTTATAAATGAAAACGTCAAAACACAGCGTGCGTGAAAAACGCAGCATCTGAACCGATACCCCTGTAAAAGCAAATGCCCTTGCCTTTTAGACACTGTCAGCAGGTGTCCTCCAAGAATGGCTTTCTGTTTGCCAGGGCAAACTGGGGAAAATTGTACCCGGCTTAGATTGATGGGCCTCCCCTCGGGAGGAGAAGACCAAGATAAATAGCCCTCCTCCGCAGCTGAGGCCCCTGCTCTGTTGGCTAATGTGGGCGGCAGTGCCAGGGCCCCAATGATGAGGAAATACTGCTCTTATGCGCCCCTGATATGGTTTGTCAGCTTGTCAGTGAGTTTGGACCACAAAGACAGACAGAGTCACGTGGGTGCCCTGAAAGCCCCGCAGCAGATCGCAGCAGGATACGGACACATAGCAAAACAGACCCAAATGAAAACCTGCTCAGCTCTTATGCACACATTGCTTTGGCATAGCACTTAGCACAACCCATCACAAAGAGCCGACCTAGATTCAGTTTCAGAACAGTTCCTCTGAGCTGCCTGTAGGATTCGAAGAAACCGAGTCCAAAAAAAAATCTGGAGAAACCATCAGCAAAGTGCTTAATTTCAACTGCAGTGGGTAAATATACAGTTTTCTAAATTGCACACAGCCAGTTATTTTGAACAGAAGAGCTGATTAATAAAAGAACACAGGCAGCAGGTGGGTTTGCGGTTGGGGGCCTAAGTCTTGCCATCACTGTATTTTCCCACTGTTGATCCTGTACACACAACCCTACTTTATAAGTGGGTGAAAAGGTGGCACTGCAGCACAGCAGGAAGGACTGCTGCCTCACAACACTTGGATTATTTGGGTGTGCATCTAATTCATTCTGTGCTGAGTTTGCTGGATGCTTTGGTTTGTTCTCATAGTCAAAATCCATCTGTTTCAGGCTAATGGGTCACTCTAAAAGGCCTGTGGTGTGTATGACTGCCCTGCAATGCACTGCTATTCCCTCCAAGATGTACTGCTTCATAGTCTAGCACCCTATGATTCCTGGATAGGATCTGGGCAACTGGGACCAGGACAAGTGGTTCACAAAAGTGAATGTAAATAACTCTAAACTGTAAACAGGTTCTAACAGAAACCTAACGTTATGAGCTACTTTGGCGATAGGGAGCAGCTAACTGAATAATTATTATTTTCTTCAATTTCACTCAATATGTGGTCTTATCACAGAATTCATCCAACTTTCCAACAGCCACAATTTCTTTACACACGGGAGTAGATGCCACTAAGACTCTCTGCTTACCCAATTATCTGCTCTTTGTTCTCTTCCATCACAGTCGGTGGTACATTGGAAACCACCACCTGCATATCCAGTTGATTGGCCACGGAGATCTAAAAAGAGGGATTCAAATCACATTTAGATTTTGTTTCTCTAACTTTTTCCTGAAGTTACCAATTCTGTGGTCATGACACTATGTGCTAATTTAATGGCTTCTAATTCCCAAAATTAAATAAGCAACATGGAACCTCTTAAGATGCTCTGCAGTCAAGTTCTTCATGCATTCCCCACGAAATTAATTCTCCCCTTGAAATGAATAAGTGGACAAACACAGTGTGCTTTGGCCCATTTGAAGTCAATTGTAGGCTTGCTATGTCATTAAAAAGAATGTGTGAGTCAAACAGCTTTCACATAAAACCCATTATCTATTGGCCAGACCTCCTTAGAAACAAATACAATTAGGGACAGATTTGTTTTTTACAGCAAACAAAAGTGATTTTGGTAGAAAGACACAATCAGTTACATCACTTGTGATTCAAAAGGGAAGAGCAGAAAAACACAGCAGCCCAGAAATACTTTTTTCCCTCCTTTTTGTTCCTTAAAGCTTTTTTCTCAAAGATGTAAAATCTTTAAAACTTTTACTGTGCTGATCACCCATAAAAATATTAGAAAGAATACAAGACACAAAATCATTGCCACTAGATACCATGAGCTGCACACAAATGTGCTTGTATGTTATAAGCGGTCTCTGCCTTATGTTGTTTTAAAGCTACATTGCATCTTATTTGTTACCGTGTCTTACAAGACACTAACTTCACTGTTATCTCGCTAGGTCCACAAAGGGACAAATTTTAACTCATGACTGTAAGTTAAAAATGTTTTAACATTTTTATTTTAAATAAATCACATTTTTATAATAGTAACTCTTCTCCCCTGAGGAAAATAATGTTACTGAAATGCCACAGAAACCAGATGTGATTCTTGTCCGCTAATAGTGTGTGTGAGAACAAAGGCGACCTTTCCAGAACTGGTTTTGAAACAATGCAGATGTTTGGGTGGATGACATAAATTGTAGCATCTTAATATCTATATTAGTTTTGTAAATCAAGGACAGCATTCAGACAAGATACTGTATCCAAGTACTGCCATTTAATGGATTTCATTAGTGGAGCACATTAGGTAGATAGTAGAGCTTGTTTCTACTTCAGAAGGAAGTAGAAGTTCTCCCAGGATCAGGATCCATAACCTCTATTTTCCATGGAAGCAGCACTTACCACCACTGATGCGCTGGCACTCAGACCACTCCCATAATTGTCTGTGGCAATGACGTCCATTGTGAAAAAAGATCTGCGCATGTTTCTATATATGATAGCTGTTTTAATAATTCCTGTGTATTTCTCAATCACAAAGGGATCTTGGCCATCTTTAGTAGGGGGTATAATTAATCTGTACAGATTTTTCGTGTAGTTCCCAGTGTCGTTGTCCTTGGTCTGTCAACAAGAAAAGCATAAACAAAAATGCATAAATAAAAGCACTGAGACGCAGGAATACATCAGCATACCTTGAGGATCCGGCCCTAATTTTGCTGCAACCATCCTATACTGGCAGTAGGGGGAGATTTTGAGCTTCCAAAACAATCAATGTGCAACTATGCATCGATGTACCACTTTACTGTGATATTTTCAGTGTTCATCTACACTGATGCTGTTTTATAAAACTGTGTGGGTCAGTGAAAGAGAATGTTGAAAACTACTGAATAAAGTAAACAACAAATTTTCCTCCAGTCATTCACAGGATCAGATATTGCGAGAGAAATTACTACAAATGAGTCTATCTATCTAATTTATAAGGTCCTCATACAAGTCCAAAAAACCATTTAAACACATGTAAACACAAAGTGTGGAAACATCAATGCTTTGACCACCATGACTTGGTGTGTACATTTCTGCTGCTGTTTTATTGTAAAACCAGTGCAGGCAAGAAAACAAACAAACAAACAAATATATAAAGTTCATGTGTTCGGTGTGGGTTTCCTTCGGTTCCTCTGGTTTCCTCTGACAGTCGAAAGACATGTTTCAGGTTGACTGGTCAGTCTAAATTGCCCAACGTGTATGCGTGACTGTATGTGGTCACCCGGCAATGGACTGATATCCCGCTGAGGGTGTATCGAAACACTCTATAGCTTAGCGCCCAGTGGTTCTGGGTTAGACTTCAAACCACCACCACCCTCACTGGGATTAAGCAGTTAATGATAAGAAGGAAAACCGGAGTCCAAGAAGGAAACCCACACAGATATGGGAGAACATGCAAACTCCACAGAAACTGAACTCGATTCAAACCCGCACCCAAACAGCCCAGGCACTGCAAAGGAGTCAATGCTATTTGCTGTGCCACTGTGCCACCCACATTTCAATAATAATAAAATAGTGTAGTTTGTTTAGCTGAATAAGAAGCACAGATAAACAGTATACAGCTGCAACCTAGTTAGAAGTTAATCAAATGCCTTGTGTCATTAAGGTAAAGGGTGGCTATTTTGATAATCCTTTTATTTATTTTTTTTCTTTTATTTTTTTCCTGTTTCCATTTTCACATAAAATACTATCAGGTATGGAATACATAACCAAAACTTTTGATATATGAGTACATAACACATACATCAAATAAAACACGTGTAGCCAGCCATTGTACTATGAGTTCACATTTAATTAAGCATCAGAATATTCAAAAGTTAAGGGAAGGGATCATTGCCCTGAGTATATCATCCATTCATCCATTACTGTTAATCCTGAGCAGGGTCATGGCGATCTGGAGCTTATCCTGGAATCATAATTTCTAAAGCTCAGTAAAAATTTGAAGACAAAAAAAAATGTCGCATTCAGAAAAAAAATACAGTAATGTGATTGTTGTGATTGATAGTAGAACATTGCTGGAACAGAAGATAGATAAGTTCTTTGCTGTATAGTATAAAAGGAATATGAAGAGTGCTGCCAGAATCTGTAACATGGGTGGGAACATCTTGACAAACTCATAAAATTGAAATAATCACCATGCAATATAAATTGTGCATATAACCTAAATAATAATGTGTTGTTAAATTATTAGTGGATATTAATAATTTATTCTAATAATTCTGATCTATTCTATTAATAATATGAATCTGGATGTGGATATCAGAGCATACAATTAGAATATAGTTTAATTATAATAATTATATATATACATATACATATATATAATATATATATATATATATATATAGAGAGTTTATAATAGGTTATTTTCTTTTGTACCATCCTTCAGTTCTTGTCTTGTGTATTGCACAATAATGTGCCATATAAATAAATGCAGTAAACAGATGCTGAAGTCCATACTGCAACCTAAGTCATGGTATCTCCTGTTCATGGTTAAAAATTCAGTTATATAGACTGTAGCAATCAGAATTTCCGACGGGGGTTTAATATTAAACGTGGATTTTTGGCAATTTAACATTACTACCGTCTAATTTTCTCCTGAAACCCGTGTCTGTGTAATAGCCTGCAGAGTGAAGCTATCAAAATTGTTCAGAAGCCGTACATGCTTACTTTCACATTGTGTAAATATAGTTACCTCAAGAAAATACAGTTCATACAAAGCCTCATTGAAACTTATTATAATGTTAAATTGAATCTTACTGAGTGACGATGTCATTAAAATGTAATTCTGCCGAATTATAATTTTCTTCTATTACGCACACACTAGCACACACATTGTCTTATGATACACATACTTATGATTCCACTTCATTCTGTGAAATCTTACTTACGATATCCCGTTTTAAAATATGTACACGGATAATTCCTTCACATCGATGCGTTCAAGTTTTAAAATGCTTCAAAGCTGTTTTTGTCAATATACCCCACAGTTCCAAGCTGTGCAGTTAATACCGTAGCTTTTCTTTGGTTTGTGCATTTCACCCATCCTCCTTTAATAAGCAGCTTGGGAACTGAAAAGCCTCAGTGTCACCTGGCAGTTTGCAAGTGAGCCATCACCTCCTGTTCTCTGCAGCCACTGACAGCTAAATTGCATAAAGCACTTAGACCCCAGGTCTCATTATAATTGCACAGGGTGTGGGATTAAAAGCAGCGATGGACACAAACAGTGTTTTATGAGGTTGTTACTGAGAGATACTCAGCTGGTAAACTGCTAGTCTAAAGTGTGAAGTATCCAGGTAGAGATATGTCATTAATGAAAATAACCGTGGGAATAATGAAAGGTGTACGCTTACTTTGACTTGAAGCACAGAGGTGAATGTCTTGGTGTCCTCAGTTACCCCACCTATGTAGAGGTCTTTAGTGAAGACAGGAGGGTGATCGTTTTCATCTTGGATGTCTATAAACACCCTGGCAGTATTGGCTGCAGAATAAAAGAGAAAGACAAGGCAGGAAGCAACCCATGAATAAACCCATAAATATGCAAAGTGTTTGAAAAATATGCGTGCAGATAGCATTCAGTCAACCTGCTGCAAGCGGCTGCAATAAAGCTCTTCCATTACCGATTGAACAATATGCAGGGCAAGCAATTAAGCCGCATCTTTAACAAGTTTTTGGTCAAATGTATCACAATAAAATGCAAAGTCAGAAGAGATACAGGAAATGGCATCATATGCTGCAACTCTGATTTAATAACTGCAGTGCCCTTTTCTCAAAGATTATGGAACATCCCTGAGCTTGCTTCTCTTACCCTCTAACAGAAAACAAGGCCCTTTTGGGTGGGATAAAATGGATAACAGTAGAGAGACTTGTTGCATTGGTGATTAACATATTTAAATTTGATGCAAGACTAGCTACATCAACATTTCTAATTTCTCTAAAAGCATTGTTTATCACAAAATTGATATGACAATTGAGGATGATGATGCAGGTAGCAGTGTTGAAGTTTGATGGCACCCATAAGCAAAAATTCAGCTGTGGGTAAATTTGTTTTGAGTACACAGTGTTAAAAACTTTATACCAGCTACACAACAAGTATCATGACTGACATCCATTGTATATATGTGCATTTCTTCAAGAAGGGAAGGGAACAAAGGCAGTTTCAGGAAGGGAACAAAGGCATTTTTCTCTTTGATCTCTTGTTTCCCTTATAAAATGCAGCTTATTTTGCTCATGAACTTCCAAAAATGACAAAAAGCATGGCTTGTAAATAGTACAGCTAAACCATAGACAATTACTTTTGTAAGAAATTGAAAAGAGTAAATGTAGTATGTTAAATATGCAGCTGGTACATTGACTATAACTTTGGAGACCACGATGTTAGGAAGAAGTGACATTTCTCCACTAAATTTATAAAACTGTGCTTGTTACTGTTTGATCGTTCTTATTTCATATGCATGGTGCTCTCAATCAATCTGAAACAATCAAAACAATTATTAAAATTTAAACTGATTAGAATAGATGACAGGAAATATTCTCTTTGGAAGCTTGGATACTGACATATTTCAAAGAAAAGCCCAAGGAAGCAACTGGATTTCAGATGCTTCAGATCAAAATAAAAAGGATAAGTAAAATTTTTGGGCTATTACACACAAGATGATCAGCTTGCCGAAGGCTGACAGTTCTGATTGCTTACTTACTTTTTGAAGGTACGCGCAAATTTGACATCACCACAGTCAAGGAGTCCGCCTGCACGCGAAGGACGTAGCTGGTGACAGATTCGTAATCTAACTGCTTGGCTGTGTAGATGACACCTGTGCGGTTGTTTATCCTGAATTCACCTGAAGGAAAAAAGAACATTTGTCGGATCAAGGCAAGACTCAGCTTTCAAGGTGTATTGACAGGAACATCCAACTCACAGTGTAACCAGGAACCCTGTGATGTAATAAATCTGATGGCATGAAATGTTTAATGATGTTTCCCTATAGACCACTTCTGGTATTCTTTTGGAAAAGGAACACACAAACAATCTTAGAAAACAACAAGTGAAGAAAAGAAACAATTCATTTAGGGTAAAAATGGTCAGATTTCCAAATGGCAAACACTGTGCACAACAGATATTTTGCAGTTATTGTAAGTTGCTCAAAAACATGTCACAGTTCAAACACACGGATGACTTACGAACACTTTTTTCTAAGTTACACCAGAGTATATGTAGCTTCATGAAAACTTCTAAATGCTAAAAAGTGAAGATGTTTATATCTTTTTATTATTTTTGCTCAATGAAAAAAATGCCTGATGAAAGATGTGCCGTGTTCCCCTTCATCTTGTACCATTACCAGTACTTTTGGTTTTGTAAAATTATACGGGAATGATTCATTTCCACTCATGATTTGATTAATTTCTAAACAAACTTACTTTTTAAAAATGGTCAAATAAGTAGCAAATTTTATTAGTGCCTATAAGAAAAACTAAAGGTACAGGTAGTACTGAATTAATATTTACCATCATTGCAAATGCTTTAAGAATCAACTGATGATGGATTATTTATTAGCTTAAATGGCAGAAAAAACATGATATACTGGGAGGTCACCAGAGTGTCATTCAGAAAGAGACCCATTCTTACACATTATTCCAAGCCCTTTCAAGAAAAACTTGTCATCTGCTGAAAGGCACTGAAGAAGAACTGGTAATATCTTATTGTAGATAAATTAAACAGAAAAAAAATGTTTTTCTAAAAAAAAAAATCAGAGCTACTGTGTTAGCAGAAACACAAAATTTTAAATTGTATAGAAATACAAAAATTATTAAAATATATTTTGAATCAGTTTTTAGTTTGAAGACATTTTAGATAAAGCAACCACCTAGTATAAAATATCCCTTGGACTATGAAACCTCTGTGAAGTTTCATACTGTGATTTGATGGAATTTTCTTTTTGCTTCTTTTGACTCTGAGACTTCAGAGGTGAGCAAATTCACAAAAAAAGCAGCATGAAATTCACAACTATGGTCTGTGAGACAGACTGGACTGTCAAGTCAGCTGCTAAAATCTTAAATGAAGAAGTCAAGCTGTCAATTGATAAATAAAAAAAACGAGGGCAGCTTTAACATGGATAGGAAATTCCTCACATTGAAATGTTCATAAAGCACTCAAATTATAAAAAAAAATCCTACAAACAAAAGGGTTAACAGTGTCTATTCCAGAAATTGTCTACTGGACATTCCAACAGGATTTGATTTATATAGAATTTCTTTCTTCCTCTAGGAAATAACTGAGTTTGAAGTCTTGCAACCTTCCACTTGTTACACACCCCTTCTTTTGATACTGATTGCTGTGTCCAGCTAAAAATCGTCCTGCTTAAACTATGATTAAATAAGCATAAGCTGAATATTCTTCGATGCAAATGAATGTCTATAATATAATGTGAGTGTTAGTGAAGTATCTGATCGTTTTTTTTTTTTTTTAATTTTTAATCAAGAGGATGATTCGGGTCAATAAAAAACTGCCGGAACCAAAAGGTGACAACGTTTTCCCGTCACGTGACACTACAGCACTAATTGTGTGTTCATCTTAAAGATGACGCAATACCAAAAAGGAAAAATATTTACATGCCTTTATTATATTTTGCCTGTGTTAATTGCCTATACAAGCTACATCCTAATATGACACCAACGTAAAAGTTAACACCCTTTGATTATTTGCCTGGGGGTCATTATTAGTCTTAACACTTTTGGTTTTTGTAGTATAAAGAATAAAATCACTGCAATGTGATTGCACTTGCCCTCCTTGGGAATATCTGATATTAATAATTTAAATGTTATTCTCCATATAAAACGAAAAACAAAATGCACATGAGATTTGCAACCAATGCTAGTAGATTTTTAGAATAACACAACTCCGTAGTAGACACATCATCATATTGCCTATCTTGATGCAAAAATCAAGGCTGAAATAGGAGTCAGGTATGACTTTGTACACTTTTATCTGGGAGTGAAGTTATAGGATGGAATGTGAATTACCTGTGGACAGGTGCAACTGTGTGACTACTCGATGATAACCACTGACTTCTGCTAGTCCAAAAAAATTACGCATCGTGTATAAATCTAATCATCTGACATGTAATCTATGGAGGTCCAAGTAATTACGGCCTATACACAGGCATTACTTATTTTTTCTATCATTTTCATTTTAAAGAAAAAACAAAGAAAAAAACAAATAAATAAGTACACTATACTATGTTGGTCTATTAACAGGGTTAGTACACTTACCCCTTTCATTTCCTGCAACAATAGAGTAAACTATCGTCTGGTTAACAGCGGCAGCTACGATCACCCCAACCTCTGTTCCTACAGCAGCATTTTCACTCACAGGGGGAAACCTAAAAACAGAAATAAAGAATAACATATAACATAACACACACCAGATAGGGAATATTCAGCACACATATGGGCACACATGTAGGTATAAAGCAGCAATAACAGGTCAACTGTCTGATCATTTTCAGCACTGGTGGTATAAATAATTTTAGGCAATTTATTTAGTGTCTTTGTGTTCTACTCTACAAATTGGGTTGACGGTACGCCCCTTTTGTTACAAAAATATTGTATAGACATCCTACTTCTTCTCACATTCACACTCATATCCAACCACAACACTCAAAAGAAGTATTAGAAATAGATAGAATAGTTATTATGATCTCAGTTATTTAAATCACATCAGCATATTATTACAATATAATACTGTTACACTATTGTAAATAAAGTGTTTCTCTTAACACTGGTGGTCCAAAAATGATTCAGTGTCCTTCATAATTCACGGTACCAGTTTAGTTTGGTTATTAAGTGCTAATTATCAATACCACTTATTAAATTAATGTCAATTTACTTATGAATAGTTTGGTTATTAAGTGGTAAAAATAAATAATTTTTGTTACATTGTCATGTGTAGAATTATCTTTTATTTTGGTTATTAATTTTTTGTTTCATTTGGAAAACTATTTTTTCCCCATACAATATGTCAATTTGACCACCTAATAATGGGAATATGTCTAACAGGATGATCCCATTTGGCAGTCAATGAGTCTATTATTTCTCTATTACTTGTCAAAGGCGTGCACTGCTTTATCTTCCCATTTTGTTATTTTTTAAAGCAAGCTTTGGTAATACTGCAGCTCAGCTGCCAGCAGAATTAGGGTTTCGAGCTTCCTTTGTTTAACACAGCCGGATTAAAGCAGTATATGTTCACATTTTCTTAGGGCATTATGTCTTGCAACTCTTTTGCCCTGTACAGTATATACATTTCCCAGTGAATCAGAGCTCTTGTGTGCTGTGAGGGCTGTGCTTGGTGGCTCTTGTTGAAGCAGCACATTCCGTGATAGCGGGTGGCCAAGTACTCTCAGGGGCACCAGGATTTCTGTGGTTCACCACACACCACCAAATGCTGTGGTAGAGAACAACAGCAAGCCTGCAAACTGCTCACACAGACTGCAACATTTTAGAAAACAAAACCAAATGTCCGGTACAAACGGCACTGCGCCCATGATACCGTATTTTAACTAGACAACATTTATAGTGCGACTTAAGAAAAGAAACAAAAATGACCATATTATACAGTTTTTGTATAACAGAACTAATATTAAAAGCATACAGAAAAGGTGTGAGCCAGAAAGAGACATCTACAGAACAAAAATGTTTCATTCAGAAAGACAATGAGAAAGCAAAAGGGAAGTCAGAATAATAAAACTAAATGGGAATATATACTGCAAGAAAGAATTCCAATGAAGATAATAGGGAAAAAAGGGCATAATATACTAAAAGATTCAGTGGAATCTGGTGAACTGAAAAGTATAAATTACTAACTGTATTAGTAAACTGTAAAGAAAATTGTTAAATGCATAACAGGACAGTCACATGCACACAATATGAGAAATTTAGAGTGACAAATTGACCTGAAACAGATGTCCTTGGACAATGGGAGGAAACAGGAGCATCCAGAGGAAACCAACAGAGTAAAGCAGAACATGCAAACTCCATACAGACTGAGCAGAAGCTGTGAAGATGCTCCACCATTCTGCTGACCTAGATCATTCTGAACTCCAGTTGTTTGCAGCTTTCATCAGAAAAGCTTTTCAAAATTATTAAAAATGGTAACATGACCAAAAATACCTATGCGGTGCAGCAATCACTTGGTATCCGAACGCTCTATAATCGAATTTTCGCTGTAACGGCTTTTGAAATTTAATACCTATATATCAATAGCCGAATAGAAACTTTTGCTATAACGAATTTTTATCTGAAGCTTATCCGAATCAAAAAAAAGCAAATAAGAATCAAAATCAATTTTATAAAAATTAACAAATAAAAACTGTAGAGTACTGCATGGTATATTGTAATGAAAATACCATATGTGTTGGAGAAAGAAGAAATTGCGCAGTATACTAATATGAATTTGCCTGAAGCAAAATAAGTGCTGTCTGATCAGCAGTTCTCACTCTGTTTTTTCTGAACACATTTATGTCACATGAATGACTCGTTAACCTTTACAATTTCATTTTTTAAATAAACCTATTCATTTAAATGCTGGTTGTTGTGTGAAACAAAGAGGTGGACATGACGGGTTACTTTGACACACGTCTTTATTCCCTTTATTCCCCTCTCCTGACACTGAACTCCCGCTGCGAACCCCACACATGCAGTGGCACTGGGGGTCAGTAACGTGAAATGTCCTGTACTGTACACACTGCACCACACGCCATAAACATGCAAATGAACACTCTCTGACAACACGTAATGACAACATTAAGCATTTTCTAATTAGGTAACTGGTGTTTGGCGTATTTATCATGCTGAAGTCAAGAGTTGAATGTTATATAGGTGCTTTCCGATGGGTTGGGAGCACATCACTTATTTATTTCCCTCTTTAAAATAATGGGAAAAAGGCAATCGATACCCACAGTTTCGATATCCGAGGCATTTTCAAGGATAGATACCGAGGGATTACTGTTCATGGTTTCTTCATTCTATGTTTCTTCATTCTTCTTATAAACTCACAGGAGGTAAGTACTGTGTTCTACAACTTCAATAGCTAAAATGCAACTGGCAAAATGTTTAATAAAAATGTATGTTATTTTTGGTCATAATGCTGTAAAATAAAGTAAGAGTAGTCCCTTGTCCCTTTTTTTATATGTCTGGCATTTATTTATTTACTATTACATTTACTGGAAGTTTCTTCATCTTAAAAAACAACTGAAGTAATTTAATTTGTGCAAGGAAAAAACTGCCTGAAATTTCATTAGAAGAACATTTTGAGCCATGGGGATAAGAAATAGGGTGTATTTGCATTGTAGCAAAAAAAGAAGTTTTTTGGACAAATAGGTTTCGCAGTTGTTAGCGGTATATAATATTGCAACAATTGTAGTGTAGCAATATTTTTCAGTCACGATCAATCACCACTTGTTCTAATGGAGGGTCATATAAAGCATCCATTAACTATCTGTCCAGAGGACGGTCATAGTGATCCAGATCATACTCCACTGAGCCCCTGGCTGGGACACCAGTCCATCACAGGGTAACACAGAATGACCAATTAACCTGCATCACAGGCATTTAAACCACAAGGTAAGGCAGAGCAGAGCAGAGCACCTAGTGGAATCCCATGCACACACATGAAGAACATACAGACTCTGCACACTGAGCTGGATTCAGATCTGCACCCAACCAGTTCAGGCATTGTAAGGCAGCAGCACTACTTGTTGAGCCACCATACCACCCTCACGCCTTAAAACAACACTTGAAAATGAAATATTTAGTTTGGTACCTCTGTTCATACATTCTTTTACCCTCACTGCCCTTTAAATGTTACAGTCAAACATGCCAAGGCAAGAAAAGACAAAGTTGCCCAATATAAGACTTTTGCAGAAAATTTAACATATACTATACAATTTGGGGCAAAAAGCCATGGGGTAGTCAAGAAGTACTGGAGGAATGTGGGCAGTGTTATACCAGATCCACTCTTGAAGGTTCTCAGCATTGTAGTTGAGCCAGATTTAATGGCACTTTAGAAATTACTTTTTCAACTAACCCAAATAATCGATCTCATTAATGATAACAAGTCATAAAATCAATTGACAAAGGAGATCTCTTAAGCTGATTCTACTAAGTGTCTGATGTGCAGAAAAAACAACAAAGGATAGCTGCATATATAAAAATAAGAGGATAAGACATTATGGAAGCAAATATCTATGTATGCTGCATGTAAAAATAGCATTGTGTGTATAAAAATATACAAGCATGCATACTTACCATTTTTATTCAGGTATAAATGTGAAATGAATATAAAAATGCCAGAGTGAGTGATCATTTTTGCTGTCATGATGCTAAATTAAAAATACATTTCCCATTAGATTAACTATTCTTAGATGTATTTTCTGGCTTAATGAATCTTGCTCTGCAGTCTAAAAAAAGCTAAAGGGCAAAAAATTACAGACACTTTGGCGAGAAGGTTATCAGTACCTAAAAAGTAAGAGCCTCACGTATAAGGGTCCATTATAGATTAGAGTGGATAAGTAGCCCACTGGGACGAAGAAAATCAGAAATCTAATAATATTTTATTATTTAATTGATAATACTGTGAAAAGTGTTAATGCAGATATATGGAAAAAAAAGCTCCTAAGCAAATTTTAACACCTTAACTGTGCATTCCCTGCCATTCATTTTTTCATTAAGAGAATATCTACCCGTGTTTTTTGCCTGTGCACTGCTCGCTGAAACAGGTGGTGTGGACCTTATTGCAGAATGTTATGCAAATGGGGCATTTGTTTGTGGAAGCCCACGGCCATAGCAGCCACAGCTGCATGCTGATCTTTCAGGTGCTCCTCCCTGGAGACGGTGGTTCCCCCCCAATTACCTGCACTATAGAATCAAGGTAGAAATGCAACATGGGGAACAACACCTGGTTACTGTGTTAGGTAAGTAAACTTCACTTCTCACCATCTGAAACCCATAACAGGTGAGAACAGCCACTGCTCATGTAGGAGCTGATTTGGAGAATCTTGAAGCACAAAGAGGAAACATTTAATTTGATTTTATTTCATTGGTAAGTCTTGTCAGTTTATTATTTACTATTAGCAACATTATTGTTTCAAGTAGTTTCCGTCCGATCGCAAGAATTTACCTCACTATGAGATGTATGACTTGTGGCCCACACGTAGGCCCTAAATCTTGCTAAAAATAGTTTAATATTGTTTAAAAAAGTCAGTGGAAGACAGTATAGATATTACAACTTCAATAATTATATAGGTCTTCGAAAATCTCATATTGTGCATCTAAATGTCACCAAAAGCAAATCAGTACATTATGATTTTCCTGGACTTTTAAAATGTCACCCCACATCTGAACTGTTTTGAATGTTTTTAATTAGTCAGGATGCTGTGTAAAGGTTAAGGACACAAGCTTGTAATGTGAAGGTGAGAGGTTCATTTCCCAAGAGAGGTCCTGATGTAGTACTTTTGAGGAGGGTACTTAAACTGAAATGCTCTAGGAAAATAATGCTGTTTTAAAATATACATTTTAAAAATAAATTAAACAACAAAATATAATATATTGTTACAATACCTTGAGGGGGGGGGGGGGGGCAAAAAATTATTAAAAAAGTAAAGCTTGGTATAATGGCAACGCTGACGATATACTTTTTATAAACTAAGCTTGATTAATTAAATAACAACGGAGTTTTTGCAACTTTATCATTATATTTAAAGTTGAGGAACACTAACATGTACATAGAGTACAGCACTGAATAGGCTGCCTGACCATACAAAAACAGCTCATAGCCTGGGTACTTCTTTATGTTACTTCCATTTCAGCATTTTTTTGCAATTAGTTAAATAAATCACATTTAAAGAAACAAAAGGGAAAGTAAAAAAAATGCGTGTGTGTGTGTGTGTGTGTGTGTGTGTGTGTGTGTAAACACACACGCACACAGACAGACACACAGAAGAATGTTGAATATTAGAACATTCTTCATCCTTAAACATTAGAGCACAATGTTTTTCTGTGATTGTGTGGCAATGCAGTCTACAAGCAGTTTTCTCATCTTTTATTCATATGGTGCAAAAAAGAAAAATAAAATCAGATTGAAAAAGGCAAATGTAAACACCAAAGCAAGCAAGCAAAAAAAAAGGTTTATGTCAGTAGTGGTCGTGAGGCTGACTCAAAAGAGGTCAGCGCTAATGATTTGGAGAGCCGAAATGCACCGTCATTAATTGTGTGTGGGGAAAGATGTAGGTCCGGTACTGTCACTGTGGGTTTGATGGGTAAACAGAGTAAGCCTCTGAGAGGATTGTAAAAGTGCCACAGCTTATGTAAAAGCTTACCCTCCTCCACAAACTGTGCACTAAAAAACATCCCCATCATTTTCACTGCTCATTCCAACATCAGTTCTCAGTCTTGGAGGTACACCTACAGTAAAACTTTCCACATAAAACCTTCATGTTCAGCAGAGTATGAAAAAGTTTGATTATAGTTGTTAACAGCAGTCCCAAATATTACTTGTGCCGTTGTTTTTTTTTTTCTGATGTCAGGGCTGTGACAGTGTCCAGAGTGAGCTGCAGGAAGAGGCACAGACTGGTGTAACAACTGACCGTTTTTAATGAAAAACTGCTTTAAAGTTAATTCATGTATAAATTTACAGGGACTTCAACTTGCAAGTTTCTGCAGCTTTCCACAGCTTTTTGGTTGCTTTGCTACCTGCTGCTGCGCCAGAATAAAACAAGAACCGAGCACTGCATCTCAACGGATAACTTTAATATCTGACACAGCTTGAATGGCAATGTGGCACTTATAATCATAAATTCCAGTGAGCCTCTGCTGGTCCTTAACAAAAATAAATGGAAAGTGTCTGTCTAGGGGAGACAGATGGAGGAGGCTCACAATGAAATACTGAACTTTCTCATTAACTAATGGATGACTGGTTTTGTAATTAGGGTCTGTTGATGCAGCACAATTGACTGCCTTGGGGACGCTGCCTGATAGACTTTGGAAAATGTGAAGATCCCTTGCAAAAATCAAATGGTGATTTGGGTTTTAAAATCCCCATATGCTTTGCCCTCTGGTACAGAAGCAGAATTGCAGCGCTGCATCACCCCTACCCCTCATGACCACAAACACCCAGCGAATGTGTCCTCGGGCAAAAATGAATTTGTAACCAAACCACTGTGTTCAGTAAGCACTGTCATTCCTGTCCCATCACACCGTGTAGTTCAGTCAGGTTTGAACTTGTGATGAACAATACAATTGAAATATCACAGAAAATGTGAGTGAAGCGTTTATCAAAAAGCATTTTAAAAAGAGGCATATGAGTAAAAATATGAAAGAATCTAAAGCCATACCAACATTTTAGCTAATAACATTATAGCTAAGCACGGATGTAAATGTGTGCTGTACTGTTGTGCATTTTGGTCATCTCAGTAAACTGAAATTAAAGCTTTGCCTGATATTTGCAATGTTTCATTTAATCTGAAGAACAAAATTTCAAGCATTCTTTACCTGTACTCTTCCTGAGTGAAGATTGGAATTATTGAGGGCTGAAGAACTGTGACTTCAACAAGGGTCCTATTTGTTTTCACTGGTTCTCCATCATCATAAGCAATAATAAATAGCTGTAAGTGGAAAAGAAGAGATTGAAAGATACAAAGCTTTCACAGAACAGCTCTGTAGAAGCAATGTGGCAGCTCTGTTTTAGTTGTTCTTTGAGCGTGTTTACTAAAAAAGAATCAGGAATCATAAATGATTGTATTTACCTGAAAAACTGTGTTGGGCTGCTCATTGAGGTTGACTTTGCTGATGACCCTTCCAGTTTCTTCCTCCACATCAAAAATGCTGCCACTGTAGGGAGAGCGCTCTAAGTCCACCCTGTACCGGACCCTGCTGGCAGCCGTTCCCTGGGAGGCACAGGAGGATGTCATTATTTCTGTTGGAGAAGCTTCCACCCCCCCACACACCGAACCACTGCAGAGTTGATTTATTCTAAATGTTTTTGCACTTTTCAGTTGTTGGCTCTGATTCTGGCACAGTTTAAGAAAAAGAAAAACTTTGGTCTGTTATTCCTTCAAGTGACCACAACACAGCTCCCTGTGCAAAATACTGCAAGCAATTTTCATCAGCTTTGTATTTTGTTTTAAAGTTTATACCCCATTTAGCTACATGAATGCAGGTAAAATGGTAGTAAACACAGGAGATAATAAAATTTGGCAGGTTTCTCAAAATGTTTACATCAAGCAACATAAGATACCGGTTTACTTATCTGTAATTCCCAAGTTACATGAAAACAGTTTCTGAACGCCAAGTGTTAGTCCATGCATCTAGTATCAGCGACAACTTGTCTAGTGCTTAGTTGTCCTGAACCTATCCATAGGGTGTGAAAAAATGTAAACCCTGGAGTGGGCACCAATTCATCACAGGGCAAAGACATACACACCCGTTCACTCACACGTATTCCCTCTAAGGGGATCACCAGCGCAGCCGAAACAAGTGCCTTTGACTGTGGGAGAAAACTGAAGTATTTGGAGGAGACCCAATATAGACTCAAGGAGAACACACATAATCCACACGAACTGGGCTAGATTCAAACCCATGACTGAAACCACAGCCCTGGAATGATGAGGCACCAGCACCATATGCTGAGCCACTATGCTATCCTGACAAACTTACTGAGAAAGCAATATTTCTGCACAGAACTAGATGACAGTAAAGTGGGCTACTGAGTTAACAGAAAATACTATTTGGAAATAAGTACTCGACGAATACGTGCAGACTACCGATGTGAGTGCACATTTGTGCTGGGGAGAGTGGAAATGGTTAGAGGAGAAGCAGATCCGCTGCAGCTCCTGCCTGCAGCACCCAGGCGGTGAGCTGTGATGAGTCCTGCCAGAGCATTTGCAGTCGTACTAACTGGTGAAACTCTGTAGGACGCTTTTAGTTAGGTCTTTACAACAGTGCTGGACAAAATGAAGGGAGAAAAATGTTTAGCTCCTGATATTTTGTCAAAGTATAATTACCCGTCTTTTAATAAAACATGCCCTTCCCTTTTGTTACATAAACTCAGTAAAGACACAGTTGAGACAATACCATAGTAAGCTGTGAAAAGGTAAATGTTTAACTGTACATGATTACATTATAATAGTTTTGTGTAGTGAATTACTATTATTACAACGATGAAAGAAAAAATAATGCTCAAAGGAAAAGATCAAAAATTATTTCGATAAATATAAATGTACTGTAACTTCTGATACTATTTACATGTTTGCATTACATTTGTGTTTTAAAGAACAAAGTTAAAAACAAGACTTTTTAAAAAAAATATATGTTTTAGAAGTGCAACATTGTTCAGATAGAATGTGGAGTTTTCATTCACCAGAACAAGCCAGCAGGTCTTCTATTGCTGGAACAGTCAGGTGATGAGCTCTGTTCTCCTGCACTCATTCTTCTGAAGACTGCCAGCTTCACCACAGAGCTCTGTGGCTGAGCGGGGCTATGTGAGCTGTGTCTCGGCTGTTAAAAGGAAGTGCTGAAAGTCTGACACCGGTGGAAAATGCAATGCAGTAGCACCCGTTGTTCAGAAACACAGCACTGACAATGTGTCAAGTATATAAAATACACTACAAACATTCCCCACTATATTTCATGAGATATGAAGAAGAGTCTCTATTTTAAAACTGGTAATATTTTTTATTGCTTTAAGAGTTTTCTGAAATACCATTTGTATCTGAAATTTATATGCCTCTTTATTTCAGTACATCATTATAAGGCACTTAAAAGTCCTAATCCTGATGGCTCCAGCACTGCAATATAACTGACTAGCTGAGTTACCTTGTGCTGCCTGGGTCAGAAAGTGGAAAGGCGAAAAGGCGACAAGGTAAAAACTAACAATCAATACATCATCAAACTTTATTACTCTTAAAGTGTTTACATTTAGTACATAAGTATTGTTAGCGCTGTTGGATAGACAGATGCCAGAGAGTTACGCGCACGCCAATCGTACTGAAGTGAGAGAGAGATCAGCATCATGCTTGTGCAATTCAGTCAGTATTTGGAGCAGCTCTGAGTATAATGTAGCTACATGCTGCTTGTGACGTTAGAAGGTACTCTTTGCGAGCCTATTCCAAGACTGAATGCAAAATTTTCAAGATAGCTAGTATCCTTTTTGGAATTTAATAAGCTTGACTGCGCAAAAACCTGACTTGTTTTTGATTCACGGGGTGAGAAGAACCTGTGTGCCCAATGTCAAGTCTGTGGCTGTACAAAAAGAACAAACTCACAAAATAGGGATTGAGCTTTATAGATACAGAAATAACACAATCCCAGTTTAAAGCTACCACCAAAACAGCTGTATTTTTTTGGCATGTTTGGGAACACTGTTTTCAAGTGAGCGCATTGTAACGGTGCACCTTTGGGATGGCCAATCTAGTCAGCCACCTGCAAAAAAGACATCACAGGGCTACGGCCGTGATCAAGGCCAGGAAAACTGGCCAAGGGAGCACTTTTTCCAGTCAGCCTGCACTCTCATCTCCTCAGAAGTGCTGCCTCTTTACCTGGGTGCTGCTGGCAGATGGGTGCTGGCAGTGGTTTGCATGGGTGCTGAGCGATCGGTGTGATCTGTCAGCTTGCCTGCCAAACCTGCACACAGAACTGGACACAGGGAGACAGCCCGGGCCTACCTCTGCTACACCTCCATCTGCCAGCTGCTGTTTAAAGGTGCCAGAACTTGCCACGGTTGCAAAATAAAAGACGATATAAATTAAAATTGAAAAAATTTATATCTTCATCAATCATCAGTTCATCAATCATCATCAATACAGAAAAGTCTCCATATCTAATGACTTATCTGTAAAATATGTTAAACAAATGTAATGTTGTGGCACTATATCTAAATAACAGATACAGGAGCTTGCCACAGTTCAGTAAATAATAACAAAAAAAACATATACTGCCTCTGAGCAGCAGTGGGCTTCTGACTGAAGGGAAACTGACCCATTGAGACAAAATATGCCTATTTATAACATTTTCTTTCTTATATATACATATAAGAGGGTTTATAACTTAAAGCTATAAATAGTTACATTTGCTTTAAAAAAAGGGAGTTTTTTAGAGAAACGTAAGCACCTAAAAGAATTAATTTTAACATCGTACAGCGCCTAAAAGTTATAGCAAAATAATCTCTGGGTGCCACAGGGTAACATACTGTTTCCACTGTTCCATGTAATTTCATTTCTGCCATTTTTGCCAACAGCAGGTATCATCTTCAGCTATAGAACTGCTTAGGTAAGTCCATTATATTAATATATAGACAAGGAGTGCCTGTTGTATTACTTGCATTTAAAATATTGATCAGGAAGACAGGTGATGATTAGTGCCATAAGTAATTTATAATATGATCAATGAGAAGCAAAAAGCTATCAGCTTTGAGCAAAGAAATATATCTGTGACAGGTAAGCATTTGCTCACACTTTATACAATTTTGTGTGAAGAGGGCAGGTTCCACACCAGCTTTCAAGACTTTGCAAATACACAACACATTGCAATTTCCATTCAAACACATATAGTTCATACTGACAAGGGTATAAAATTTAGATAAGCAAAACTGCTGAAAATTGCTTAAAAACACAGCTCTTTATGTATAATTTGGTCTTGCTGCCAAGTTTGCCATGGAATCCCGCTGACATCATCTGCAATATCACCAAGTGCGGCATTTGTATTTATAAACAAGGTTTATAAACACCTGTTTGCGCTTCACGATAAATGTTGTTGGCATGTTTAAAAAAAAATTATGTAGTAATCTGTAGTAATTTTTCAAACTGCAGTCAGGTATTCAGGTGTACATAATAAGCACGGGATATTGTAAGCATTATAAAAATCATTGCATCAGAATATTTCTTGTTTTCCTAAACATACATGGTGAAACAAATGATCTGTCCTAAACTGTTCCTCTTTACTATCTCCCTTCTGTGGCCGTCAAACCCTTTGTAGTGAATCTAGGCTGCAGATTCTTGTCAATACCTCATGCCCTTTCTCATAATCCAACAGCCATCGTCCTGTCATCATTCACACCGTGTTATATATGTTGGTGGAAGGCTCAGGTCTCAACCACATCAGGTCTCAGTTGTTGACCCATAGAATGACCTGCCAGATTCAAATAAAACATCTTTTCTCAGATCTTCATGCACCCTGTTTGTTTTTGTTGAAAATGCCTCCAGGCATCTGGAGTGTGAGACTGTGACATACAGTAATAAGCAGCACATTAAAGGAATGGTTGTTTGGTGAGTAGAGTGCAGGGGAACAGGGCATATTACAGCCATTATATAGGTTTTTAACTTTATTTTTGTTTGAGTTTTTAACTGGCCTATATGATTTGTGTATTTGTAAGCAGTGATGAAATGTTAGCACTGTATATTTAATGAAACTGCCATCTCTAGCAATCAGGTTTTTATTCAGTGAAATACAGACACATAACTTCAGTAATCTGGCAGCTGAATGAAGGTTTAAAAAAAAGAAAGTATCTTCCTCATATAAGTAAGACGCAAAAGGTGGATCTAAAGATGAAGATTTATTGACGATGAAAACTGTGATGAGAATGAGGACAATTTAAGAAAGCTGTAATTTAGTGGATTTTCTTCAAAGTAACAAAAGTGAAAAGCTGGTATGTTTAGAGTGAAACCAGTATAATTTCTCATCTGAAATGTGCACAGCAGACAGCAGAAACATACTTTTTTAAATTAAATGCAAGTTTTCAATTTTGATAGTTGTGGGGCAAAATGGGTGATCATTTTATTTTTTAAGTTTATTCATTTACTTGCAACAGCTACTTTAGTTCCCAGGTGATACACCTCACCTGTCAAGTGTACAGAGCTTTGGGATCTATGTAAACAATGGAGACGAAACTAACAACTACCATGACAACTTCTACAGGATGACATATAACAAAATAACAAAGAGCATGGATGAAAAATAAACAATAATGTAATCATGAGAAGAACTCTGCCATGTCAGTGACAGTCTGTGTTTCTAGAAAAATGCATTAATTTGAAAATCATTCAAAAATATATATATTTTTTGAGGGTATGATAGTAAAACCAGTTTCCATCAAATAGTATTTTATAGCCACCATTGTTAAACATACTCACTGATGGAAGTAGTCCAGCCTCATTTTCTTCAGTTTCCATGTACTTGTGAGACATTTTTAATAAAGATTTGCCTTTTGCACGTAGAATGCTCGAGAGGCAGCAAATGTCCATATGCACA
Organism: Arapaima gigas; assembly: GCA_900497675.1. NCBI lineage: Eukaryota > Metazoa > Chordata > Actinopteri > Osteoglossiformes > Osteoglossidae > Arapaima > Arapaima gigas. The sequence continues at coordinate 445,387 of UFQX01000264.1, read as the reverse complement.
CACCACTGTAAGCAATGCTGCCCAGGTTATGATGGAGAAAATAGTAACTTCTTTAGAAAGGTTAATACCTCAAATTTTTACTTACAGGGAGGTCCTGATCATCTGCAGTCACAGTGGTGATGACGGTTCCCTTTTCTGCATTCGGAGCCACCATTCCCCGGTACAGGGTTTGTCTGAAAACGGGTGCGTAATCGTTCATATCCTGAAAGGCACAATTAGGTTAGCTCAGTATTGAGGTAAAAACAGGATTACAAGCACATTCTCAGGAGCAACTGCTCAAGCTGGTCCATTCTCAACTCGGGGATAATAATACACATTTGTAACTGTCAGCCTCGAGTGCTGCCAATGCCATTAGGGCTGTGGGAGGGCACAGAACCAAATGATGTATTTTCAATAACAGATCATGCAGAACATTAAGATGCTAACACAAAGATACGCCTTTTTGGGAAAGCATTTTTTTTTGGTGCCCACTGAGCAGATGCTGCAGAGTTTGCCACGCACCAGAACTGCAGTTAAAGTAACACCCATTTGAGAGGTCTCATTTGGATCTCTTACCAAAGGGTTGAGACACAGCATGCCCTCAGCACAAGCCTGCAATGCAGCTGTTCATTTGCATGCATTCAGTAAAGTAAGGTTTTCAAATGCCAAAGAAGAATTTAACTGCTCAGGTGTCCCGGTCAGAGATCAGCCCATAGTTCCTACAAAGATATCTTTGTATCATATCTGCCTCCCCAAAAACTGACTCAGTGAAAGTGTTGTTTTTTTTTTAATACATGCAGGAGAAAAGGTCTTTCCTGTAGATAGACCTATGCTGACCTGAATACAATGCTGCAGTTAAAAAAAAATTGGTCTTTAGGGTACAGGTTTATCTTCCGACAATTTAGACTTGCAGGATATCGAGGAAGCTGAACACCCACATTTATTTAAGTTTGTATTGATATTTATGGGAAGTGCTGTTGTTTGAATAAATATTAGGCTATTTAAACAATAGGAGGGGAAGGCTGGTCTTCCACAAGTACAGCTGGCTCTGTTTCAGCCCACACAGCAGCACAACATTGCTAAAGTACTGAGATTACACCACAAGCAAGATTAGAATGAGGGTAACACAAAGGTAGGAGTGGGATTTGGCAGTGGACAGGAAAGTGAGAATTTGCAATTACAAAGCAAAATTCCCAAATACTTTTTTAAATAAAATGGTATGAGTGTGGAAGAATGATTTTTTTGTTCATATACAGTACTGTGCAAAAGTCTTAGGCTGCAACTTCAATGTCTGTTGAGAAGTACAGGTAGATTCTTATCTACCATCAGGGAGGTTTCTCATTTGTTCCAAATTCATTCTGCAGCCTGAGAATGACCTCAAACACCCAATCTCAGTCATACAGAACTATCTTCAGAAGGAAGATAGAAGGAATCCTGCAACNGGAGGTTTCTCATTGGTCCCAAATTCATTCTGCAGCCTGAGAATGACCTCAAACACCCAATCTCAGTCATACAGAACTATCTTCAGAAGGAAGATAGAAGGAATCCTGCAACAGATGGTATGGTCCCCACAGAGCCCTGATCTCAACATGATCAAGTCAGTCTGGGAGGACATGCAGAGACAGTCAAAGTCTGCAGAAGAACTGTGGCCGGTTCTTCAAAATGTTTGGAAGAACCTTCCAACCTCTACCTTAAGCTGCATGCAAGTTTGCATAAGAGAATTGATGGTGTTTTAAAGGCAAAGGGTGGTCCCACCAAATATTGATTTGATTGAGGTTTTTTTGTCTACTGCACTTTTTAGAAGGTTTATTGATTAATAAGTATTCATGGCATTATTTTTGGAACCATCCTTGCTTTATAGCATTTTTCCCACAGGTGCCTAAGATTTTTGCATAGTACTGTATGTATACAATACCAGAGTTTCATAATTTGTAAAACACTCTTGTAATGTGATAAGCTTGACACTTGGCACTTGATTGAAATAATTTTCAAGTTAAGCATTCGGAATGTTGGTATTAAAAATACATCGGAGCTAAAAGAGAACATGAGAGCTTAGATTGAAACAACCTGCACAAAATTTGTCAGAAAAAGATTTCATTTTGCAATTGTTATCTGTCTGTTTGACTATGATAACATGTACAGTAAGCAAAGTTGTCTAGTTTAACATAGTACAGTATTTTCTGGGGATATACAGTACTGTGCAACAGTGCAGTTCTTCTGCAGACTTTGACTGTCTCTGCATGTACTCCCAGACTGACTTGATCATGTTGAGATCAGGGCTCTGTGGGGACCATATCATCTGTTGCAGGATTCCTTCTTTTTGCTGAAGATAGCTCTGTATGACTGAGATTGGGTGTTTGAGGTCATTCTCAGGCTGCAGAATGAATTTGGGACCAATGAGAAACCTCCCTGATGGTAGATAAGAATCTACCTGTACTTCTCAACAGACATTGAAGTTGCATGCCTAAGACTTTTGCACAATACTGTATATACATGTATACTTTCAAAAGTATTCTCCAAGTATGAACTGCATACTGGATAAGGCAACACCATTCTAATTACACTTTTAGTAGCTTAAGTGACTTTCACATTATGCAATTAATCAACACATTAGATTGAAATGTGCAAAAAAAGTCGTAAAATACCCCCAAATGGAAAAAAAAATCTGAAATACAGTAATTTGAAAGAGACACTCAAACAGCTTATTCTAAATAACTAATTAAACATTACATAAGAGGGAAACTGTATAATAAGAATAGTTTGAAAATTGCTGAAAAACTTAATTGGCTTCAGAACAGTTCACTTCTGAAATATGCTTTACTTATATGACATACTGTGTTAAATTGTGTAGAAAAGTTAAACTTTATTTGTGACTCAGAGTTCCTTATCACAGACCTCTGTGCAGAAAAATGGTGTCAGTGCAGGAGTTTGCAGAATTGCCCTGCAGTGTCCTGCTGATGCTGTTAGTGCCATAATTCCACAAGTTTAATGAAGAGAAGACCACCTTTGTGTTCAGTTGAGAATCATGCAATCATCTATGCAAGATACTGAAAATATACATTTTTTGTGCCTGTATTATCTGGCTGAGGTCTCTATTTGGGTATTTAAAATAAACTAGCTGTTGTCTCTTGCAAATGTAAGTGCTGGGTCTAAAAGTCAAGAAAATTTTTGGTTTGCAATGTTAGTTCTTTATGATGAAATCGAGCAATCGAGATGTAGTTCTATACATGTTCAAATAAAACTAAAAGAAAATAAAATTAATGCTAGAACTAATTTAAAATGCTTAAATTAAAGACTCAAGGACAGGAACACCTAAAGATATTACTCTCTACATATAAATAAGTAACATCTTCTTCATGACAAATAATTTTTTAAATTATGGACCCTGTCATATTGTCCTTAGTGAAGGCATGCAGAGCAAATTTGGATTAGCTGTATACAAACTTCAGGAAACATAATGTCTAATGATGCAGAAACTGCAGATTTATCTGCAAAAATCTGACAGAACAGTAATCTAAAACTCCATAGCCGACTGAAACAATATGATCTTCAAGAGTATGAAATTCAGTGTAAACTGAATTCCTGATGAGTCATTTACTAATGCAACAGCACGTTAATATCCATTATGTTGGCTTTTGAAAAACCAAACAAACAAAAAAAAACAAAGGATTTGTAATATTTCGAAATTCATGTTCAAGTCACAAAAGTCTGTGTGAAGTTTCAATAACTAAAAAGACAGAATTGAAACAGTGAAATAAGGAGAAGATAGGACCCAAATGAGAACGAGAAGATAAATAAGAGCATTTGTACCATGATCTTGACTATGACAGTGGCCAATCCTGGGGGCATCTTCCCACCACTGTCCACAGCCTCCACCACAAAGGTGTACGTTGCAGCAGATGCAGGGATGTTTTCAAAATCCAGCATTTGCAGCACCGACAGCTCCCCGGTCACTGGGTTGACAGAGAACAGCTGCTTGGCCTCCTCTGTCCTGATGCGGTATGTGATGTTGGCGCCAAGGTCAGCATCGACAGCCTTTACCATAAAAATGGACAAGCAAATACCTGACAAACCTCCAGATTAGCAACAGAGAAAAGTTCTAACCAATGTATCAGCAGACATTATTAACCTTTCACTTATTTTGAATATTAAGGAAACCTAATTTTTTTTGCTTAATAATGAAAAAGGTATTACAGTAGAAAATCGATTATTCAAACAATAATCTGAACCATCAATTGTCCGAATCACTGCTGCCCTCAAAAAAAAAACAGAATTAACTTTTATACTGCACTGGTTGTTATGCTGAAGTATTACTCCTACCACATAATGCATTAGTTTTTGACTATTTATTTGAACATATATGCAGTATAGCATAGAACTAGTCTTAAGTTGTCATTACAGGAGTTAAGAACCAAATCTTGGCTGTAGTTGCTGTATGGACTCAGGACAGTGCCCCGTGAGACTGATCCATCATTATCTGTGGTACAGTTTTCCGCTGTCAGCACGGGTGTGAGAGTGTGGTGGTGGTGGTGGTGGGGGTGGCGGCTTGCTTTCGTTCAGTCTGCTACAAGCCACTGCAGTGCGAGGTTATTGCAGGCATTTTGTTTCTAATCATTCAGTGTTGCAGTTCATGTTTGTCCCTCTTTTGAAAGTGAAATATTGTATTTGCTTTTTAATTTCAATTCTGCTACAATATTATGTTAATAATATCATCTGCAGGCAAAAGAAACCGCAATGTGTTGTTAATTGAAGACAGGAAGACTAATAGTTAATAGATACAACTAAAAAAAGATAAACTAATAGATTAATAGACTGGAAAGTAATGAAACTGTTGTATCTCTTATCTAATTACACTTTCTTTTGTATGAACTGGGTATTCTCATGTATGTTCTATCTGAGCTGTTTGATTAACCAAACTGACCATGGTTCCATTTAGTTTATATAATTGACTTCTACGGGGATTTTTGTGGATAAGAACCTGATAATAACTTAGAAAAGGTGACATAATATTAAGAAGAAAAACTGAAGAGATTTGCATTTCATGCAGTTTTAAAATGGTTGCAAGATAAATAGGCCTGGATGTCAAAAGAAGGTGGGACAGCTGATTGTAGAAAAGCTTTTTAAAACACACTGATGATTTCACAAGAGAGTAGGCTTCAATAAAAGCTCTGACACAGTCCTCCGCCAGCCTGTGCACAAGCAGAGACAATAATCAGAACTGTAACCCTGATTAAAAGTGATAGCAGGCTGACAATGGAATAGAAATGAAACTGTTAAACTCAAAAACCTATGTGGGGGTATGAAAACCTTTCAGGCAGTAGCCTTTGATGTGCAGTGCTCAGAGGGATTGCCACATATGCTGATAAACCCCCTTGAGCAGCTACGCAGGCAAGATTTCTCCTTCCCTCGTTTTTTTTCCATCCAGCTTGTATCACAAGCCATCAGAGGGGGCTTTTCACTGGGAGTCACCAGGCACTGATGCAGGGTTAGTCAGCACACGGAGATTAGTGGAGAGTTCCCCCCCCCCCCCGAATGGTGCCACCCACTGAATACAAATGTCCTTTCTTCGGTGCCAACGGCAAGAACCTCCAGCCAATTTCTAACATTATGACGTAACTGTTACAAATCCCACTGTGCTCTATGACAACAAATGTCAGAGAAAAGCCCTTCTGAGAACATCCGGTGGTGCCCATCACACCTGAACATAATGCAATGAGTAATAAAACAGGGGAAAGGATGCAAACTAAAAACAATCCCTGTGCAGTTGTATGGTTTTCCCAGCTCAGCTCTAGAAAAGTACCTGACAGAACTAAAATTATCAAGTCGTTGCAAATAGACCTGTTGCTTTCTGCTACTTCCCAGTCCTCACTGTGCTTCACAAGCACCTTCTGAATAATCTCGTGCACTTGGATCCACCTACTCCTGCTCTGGCATCCTGTTACAGTTATACACCGTACAACAGTCGCCTCAAAAACAAAATGATTCACCTGAGCATTTAGTTCTCTGAATATCATAAACTATAAAGTGAATTTCAAAATGCAATAAATTTATTATCTGTGTTCAAGTTCAGTTGGCTAAATATTTTAATTTTATATCTAAAATGATGATTTAATATATGATTTCTTATACGGGAATACACTCGTATTCAAGTGCCAAATTATCTGTTAGCCTTCTGTGCTTTGATGCTGACCTTTGGTTGCTTCTGTTTCTGTGGGATGTCAAAAATTTTAAAAAAGCAAATTCAGGAGATTGAGATAACATTGGAGAGTTGAAAGCTTACTCTGAGCTGCAGGAAGACCATCCCCACGGGGCTGTTCTCTGGAAGGTTCACACTGTATGAGGTCTGGGAGAATATGGGGCTGTTGTCATCTATATCTAGAATTTGCACATTTAGTGAGATGGTGGTCCGGCGGGGGTCTGGAGCACCATCCGATGCCTCCACGATCACCTCGTACCAGCTCCTGGACTCGCGGTCCAGTGGAACCGCAGTGAAGATGCTCCCATTAACATAAATTCTGAAGAGTCCAGCAGGGCTCACAATTCTGTAGCTGACCTGTCCATTGACCCCTGCATCAAGGTCAGAAGCCTGGAACAAAGTAAGATCCATTATCAGCATGACCAGGAAGACAAACAAACATGGACAAACACAGACATCTATAAACAATGTAGCAGTTGTGCCTGTAACAATGCAGGCACAATTACACAAACACACCGTTAGAAAACATAAAACAAATGTTATAAGAATACAAACCAGACATACAGGTTAACTGCTCAATGCAAACAATAAGAATGACAATGTATTCTATTAGCAATTAATATTTTTAAAAGGCCATATTCAAGAGTTAGGTTTTACATGAGCAATTACTTCAGTGAACTGCTTTTTGTATATCCATCTGCCCAAGTTCCCCTGTGTGCTGCTGAACAATACACCATTTCCTGGTTGACAAGACAGATTATTCTTGCAGGTACTTCATCTTTAAATCAGACTCAGAAATTAGTTATATTGAGAGAGAATCCCTTGACTGTCCTCATGTTATTATATTTTATTCAGCAGGAAAAAAAAAACAGGAAAAAATGATTGAAAATTTTCAGCAAAAGAAAAAAAACTTAATTTGTTCATAATGCAATGACAAGTCATTAACATTTAAGCTCAGTATGTACAGCCCTTTTCTGCTTTACGGTCATGTTTCCTCATGCGTTGCAATTACTGTCAAGTGGAGTCCAGCACACAGCCTTTCAACTCTGGAGGCCACTGAGGCTGGTTACAAGATAACTGAGCAGTCTAACTTTACTATATTAATTAAAATGCTTGTATTTTTGTGTTCACGCATTTGACAGACAGAAAAAATTGCAATGTCTACCTTGTAATCAATCTTGAGAGAAACTACATAGTAAACTGTCCACAACGCATAGCATTGTTTTCACACGTACAAATCTGTTTACTTCTCTTGACAATATTCAAGCTGCCTCAGACTAATTCCCCATTCTCTGAAATTAATCCTCACATGCATACACAAAATAAGCACAAAAAATGAACCCTGCACTGGAGTGGGTGAACTACTTACAGGCATTAAAGGAACAGACAATGAATGCATTCATCTTCACCAAGATCAATTAAAAGTTAATTAAAATGGTGAATAAGAAAAACAAACATATTTCTTGGTGTTGCAACAGAGTGCCAGTAAACACAGCAAGTATAATTATTGCCTACAAAAGGGCAAGCGTAGACAGAAAGAGAAGCAGCATCTTCCTCTAACTTGTCTTGCAACTCCACCAGTAAATAAATTAACGGGAGTTTCTGACTGGATAAACAAGAATAAATCCCAAAAAGAGGACTAAAGTATAACAGTGGAAGAAGAGTGTAACAGAGCAAGAAGACAGTACTTCATTAAACACGGCTTCCTGTTATATTATGAAAAGTAGAGAAGAAGAGAAGATCATGTAACTTTAAAAGTTCGGTAGCCAAAGATTTAACATCAGCAGCAAAAACAGATAAACTGTCATTCTTGTTGACATCAAGATAACACGGTATTTTATGTATCAGTGACACTTTTGCTTGATATCAAAATAAAACATTGTAATTGTAAAAATAAGAAGGCAGTGGTCTTTGTTCTTCCTCAGAATGTAGATGCAGAACAGGATATCTTTCCACAGTTCTGATGTCTTTATGGTGCAAAACACTCTGACCCAATCTTACAAGTGCTATGAGAAACATAACGGCACATAAACCGATTTTACATGGACCTCTGGATCATGAGTCTTCCTTACCATAGAGCATTTCTATGAGAGGTGCCTGTGAGACAGGTTTTAATATCCGTTTTTGCTTTGAGAAAGTCAGTGTGGAAGAAAAATGCCAGATTGCTACAGAACCAAACCAGTTCCAGATTTAAGTCCACATCACGGCACATTGCATATATACTGCCCCGTCTGCAAATTTTACTCACAAGCCTAGATTCTGCAAACTTTCAAACTTCATTGCAAATATTAAAAAGAAGAATTAGATGCTAGAACTAGACAATTTACAGACCCTATGGTAAAAGACACAGGTACAGTTGCATATAATAAATGGACATCATTACCTAGTATCTATTAGTAAGAAAAATAAGAAAAGTAACAAATAGAAAAGCAGATTCTTTCTGAACACGGGTGACAGAAACAATAATAATGCCCACTTGATGACCCAGTGGAGTAAGTGGAACAGGCAGTAGACTTCTAAGCAGTGAGGCATGTGCTGAGTCCTGCTTCATCAAATTCTCAGTGGATTTGCACCCTTGTAGCAAAAAAAGGAACTCCACACACACTGTGTTGTCAAAGAGTTTTCTAATTGTGTGAATTCCAGGAAACACTGACCCATTTTCCACTGACCTCATGCAATATTAAGTGATTTGACTGACACCCCAGAGAGCCAGTTATTGTGGTTTCCACATCCAACATGTCAGCACACAACAACTCATTATATAGCATTCTTGACCCCACATATACATTTTAGTATACCAAATCCTTAAAAATACCAGCCTCTGCAGCTAGTGCAGAAGTGTAATACCAGAAAGAGAAATACAACTGAAAGGAAATAGAATGTTCTCCAAAATCATCCGCTAGTGCTAACAATTAGACAATCATTGTTTCTGATTCTATATCAAATCTTAAATCAAATGACTGTCCCTAAATGATCCTTACCCGTGCAGGGATACAGGGGTGATACTTTTCTAAAAGAATGTTATAAGTAATAAAAAGTCTAAATCATTGCCACACTGTTTAACAGAGGAAACAAAGGAATAGAAGTAACAGCCACACTGAGACAAAGGTTTTTACTGAAACCTGCAAGTTAATCAAAGACTGAATACCTTTTTAATAGATTTTTTTTTCATTTCAAGACAATGAAATTGTCTGATGAACAATTTTTCATTTGATCAGACAATTCACTGGTCAAACTGCAAACCATTTTGAGAAATATTTTTGTGTTTATGATAAAACTGGGTGATTATAATCAACTCTCCATAAACAATATAAATACTCCTTTAAGGTTGCTTTTAACCAACCGAGCTCCATTGTTGTATAGCACTAACCATCAAGAGCGGAACAAAGTAAATAAGGATGGGGGAAGAAGTATAATATAAATAATATCCTTAAACTGACAAAATTATAGCATTTTACTGGGAAAAAAGGCCTTTGGGGTTGATGGGTAGGCTACAAGTTCCCATGGTTCTGGGTCAGTGATATTTTCTTGGTAAATATGTCGGACTATTCCTGTGAAAAACAAGGTCCTGGCACCAATCATTCTACCATTGGCACGTTATTGCTAAATCCGAGAAGCATACCTTTACTTGACCAACAAATAAATTTGCCTCCTCTTCTTGGACGGTGAAGTTCTTTGGCAGAAGTGGGTCAAAACTGGGGTCATTGTCATTGACATCGGTGACCACGATGCTGACAGTGGCTGTAGATGTCTAGGATAAAAGAATCCAGAAAAAACAAAAGAATATTAAGAACACTGAAAGACACTATAAAAGTGTTTGAAACTGCACATAATAAGTTTGTTCTTTATTAACTTGACCACTTTATATAGGGTATTTTCATGGCTTAAATCAAGGTAAATACTACGCAGTAGCTTGGTGTGGCAATTGAGCCTACCGACATTCTTGTCCTTAACCACTATGCCACCTGTTGATCTCAACACTGCAACTGTGACTAATAATTCATATTGTTAATTATATTGTTTGTTTGTTAATCAATAGACATTGTGTGCTGTTTTTAAAGAGAGGCCACTGGTGAAATGAGTTTGCATTGTATGCAAAATCCAAGAAATGCAGCCACTAAAGTATTGTATCATTGAAGACTGGCAACCAACAAAGAGCAGCCAACATCACAAGTTCCACCTTGATAGCTTCTACTTGGCTGAAGTAGTTAAACTGATGAGCCACAATGACTTTAAGTACAGCTATATTCAGAATGTTTGGTAATAAACCAAACTACTATGCATAAAGGTCCACATTTGCAGACGTCACTCAGTCCCAGCCTTATGAGATTATAAGTCCAAGTCCAAGAAGCATTCTTGTCAAAGAAAGCTTCAGCTGTCATTATGCATTATGACATGCATTCAACATGATTGAGCTGACAGCACTGTGATGAGTAGCTCTGGAAGATCACATGCAAATGTCCAAGCTCATGGCTACTTATGTCCCGAGCATCATCTCCTCAAAAGACTTCACAACAATATAAATAGGTTTACAGCGAATCCTCACCAAGAACATTCCGGGGACAATTCAGTCCTGCTGCCCCTCACAGCTTGCTTCAACAGTCTCTGGGAGCAAGGTACCAATATCAACACATAAGACAAAGTAAGGCTTATTTCACTTCAACCTACTGCTTCCTGTGGCCACATAGGCATAATGGCTTTCCTAAAGCATAATGTTGAGATGTACAAAGTGGTGAATAAGAAGGTAAGCAAATATCACGCATACTGGCTGATAAGAATCACAGCCATCACAACAAATGCATTGGTACTCAAAGGCTTTGACCTGCGTGATAGCTACAAGGCAACTTGCCAAAGCTGATCATTATGGATTAATGGATGGCCCAGACTAGGTGATCGGTGATTCTCCCTAACCTCAAGCCATCTCATGGAACCAAGACGTGGGTTTGTTGGTTCCCTGGTAGCAACTCAATGGAAGGAATTTAGTCAGCCATGAAACCAGAGTCGCCTGACCAGGACCTAGAAGACCAAGTTGTGGATTGAGTTTGAGGTTGATAGGCTCAGGTTAAGATCCTGACATCCATCCCTAAAACTGCTGTTCTTCTTTCAAAGACTGAACAAGTGAATTAGTTTTCCAAAACATGGTGGCATCCTAAAGGTGCCAAGCAGAGAGGTATTGTGTTGAAAACCAAGGGGGGAGGTGCAATGTTTTGAATCTCCCTCACTTTGGTTTTGGTAAGACAAGTATTTTTTTACCTTTGATGGCAGCCATTTTGTGCATGTCAAAGTGTGGTTTCCATTTCCATAAAAAAGTATCCTACTCCATCTTTACTGTGATCACCTCTAGAAAAAAAATGTCTCTAGGTCTTCAGTTAACAAATTAACATTGGTCTTACTGTTTATATAAAAGGGGAAATTGTTTATTTACTATTTGTTTAAATGGGGTCGCTTCATTATCGGTATTTCATTTATTTGTAACTTTAGAGGTTGTCCATCTTTGTAAATTAGCTAACTGTGTTGATCCTGTATTGTTAATATGCATGTACCGGATATATGTTTACATTACTGCATTATTAAAACTTTTGTGTGTTATTGTTGTTTCTTTTTCTATTTATTTTGATTTTAATGGCTTCTAATTTGCATTGCGTGTTGGATTGTTAGTGTGCAATAAACCCACCGTTCAGCAACTACATGCACTTAGGAAGAGTCTATCTATTGGTCCAACTCAAGAAGGGGACTTCTCAGCCAGAACAGAATAGGGATAAACCACGAAACACCACCCCCAGCACTATTGTTCCACAAGCCACATGACTTTGCACTCTACCACACAACACAAGGGTGAAACCCATCAAGAAATTTTAATTATCATTTGCATGACTTGGCACATATAGTACCGTAAATCACTGGGCTAATTATGGAGAGGAGAAAAAACATAATAGATATGACTTTGACTTCTGTGGATGTAGTTATATCAGTCACGGATTTATAATTTAAAACAAAGCCAAGCTCCACTGAACAGTTCCCTGTGCTGCAGTAGAGGCTTAGTTGCAAATTACACACCACCTGAATATTTTAATAAACACAGCAGGTGTTTTAACATGATCTTACAAACAATTAGCCAGTTATGAAGTGTTTGTCAATTGAGACTTAAAATGATATGTTCAATAGATAACTGAGCATAATTTTGCATGGGTACAAAAAGGATTAACTTGCACCTTTAATAAATATTGCACATTTGCATCCTTTGAAAGTTAACCAGTATTTCCCTAGACTGATGAAATCAAAGCAGCATTATTTTTACAAATGTGTTATTATATATATTTAGGACAATTATTATTATTTAAAAAAACATAATCTTGCATCATCCCCTTCCTGTGAATTACAATGGAATAGATGATATGTTGCGTATAAGCTGAATACTAAAAGAAGCCCAAATGATCTCTTAGGCTTTATAGTAATAAATTACTATAAAACTGCAAAATAAAATGATTTCAGTCCTAACAATTACAAAAAAACTATAAAAATGTAATATCAAAAAAAAATTTTAAAAAAGGAAAATATTTCAATATTTAGATATGTTGATCAGTGTAATAAAAATTGTGAAATGTTACCTGCAACCTTCACATCCAAAACACATTGTGCATTAATAAACAGTTTTTTGCATTAGCAGCAAGGGAAATTAAATGTAACATTAAAACAATACTACATTAAGAATATTAGGTATCAAGTAAGAACCTGTGTTCTATCTGGAAATGGGTCCCTAGCATTAAAAAATTCAGGCTATAATTCCGCTTCATTTTGGCCCATCTTTGCATTTCAGAGGACTTAATCTGACACAGGTACCCGGAAAGTGTGGAATCAATACCGCCTGTCCTCTTCACTTACTGTCTAGATTAGAGAGTTTTGTGGCAATGGTTTAACCTCCACCTCCTCCCATCCTTAGCCCTGTAAAACATGCTTGTACACAGATACATTTCTCATTGCTCTGCTGTGTCTGATATTTTGTAAAAATGATTCCAGCACATGAAGCAGTTAAAAGGCAGAGGGGACTGTGTGGGTTGTGCACAGGGGGTTTACTTGAGTATTATCTGACATTTGTTTTGTTTGTCAACAACCCATAGCAGCACATTTTACTTTAGGGAAAAAAAGCAGCTTTGAGGGCTGTGCCAGTTAAAGAGGGCTTCAGATTAAATTATGAATTTTATTAAAGTATCAGGATCTGGCTGGAAAAAGAAAGTGCTTAAATTTCTCAGAAAGGTAAATTTATTGATAAATGTGGTTTAAAGCATGCTGCTCTTACAGTGCAAACTGTAACCTGACATATTTGTATATATCATTTCATACCATAACCCACATAACAACACGAATACTAAATAGCAGATTACTGGTGATTTAGGAAAGAAAACTCATTTTAAAAGAACGTAAATATGTAATCTAGTAATTTGGTGCATCAAAAAAAGTTTCAGCTGTTCTTCATTTTCCACTCAGTGTTGTTGACTAGAGAAACCTCCTATGAACTTGTGAGAAAAGAATAGCAGTATGTGTGGTTCCCTCATGACAGTCAAAGAAATATGAGAAACAAAGCACCTACATAACAGGAACCTTCAAACTGAAATGGAGCATCCCTAAACACAATGCTCCTTTTAGATTAAAAGCATTTTTTAAATTTTAAATTCAGATTTTGACAAAACTTTTTCTGCTTTGGGGCCTATGATGAAACCAAAATACATTTAAAGCATCAAATTTAATAGAAAATGATGTGAAAACAATTACATAATATAACACTTTTTGTAAATATGATCTGAGGATGTGTCCGTTCCCTGGATCCTCTGCGTGTACACACAGCTTTTTGTGTGTTCATATACTGGGACTAGGAGAGGGGAGCTCAACTGAAGCAATTATACTGGGAAAAGATGTACATAATCTTGACTTCTTGACAGGTTCAACTGTACTGTTCCAGCATGTCAGGTGACCCATATTCAAATAATGGGTGTCTGCGTATATATTCTTAGAGTACCAGATGACATATAATACCTTACAGTGCAACTGGAACTAGAATCAGGTTGGCATGATTCCTTTATTAATCTAATAAAAAAAACAGGAAAAATGAAAAAATATGCTTTCCCTTTGTTAACTGGTTCTTTTTCCAGGAAGCTGGTAAAAACGATTTCAAATTGACTTTCGGAAGTAGCAGACCATGTAAAATACTATAAAATGAAAAAGTTTGCTATGTCAATATATTGCCCTTCGAGAAAATAAGAACAGAATATTTGTGCCCTTGAAAAAAAACTGTGCAACATCCTAGGCGACAGTTTTGATATACTTTTTGCTGCTTCATTTATTATTGCATTTTATCCACCTTCACTGGACACACAGTGTAATATTTTGAAAAAGTCAATAATTGACTGTAACATTTTAATGTAATGTGAATAACTCACATGACATGAAATCAATGTAAATGGAACTAATGAAAGTTACACATAAACAATCAACTAAAAATGCGACAACTAAAACCTGAATGAATGCACTTACCTTTCACCTTTCATACAGTACTAACTTGACAGCTTTAAAAGTATGTTCTCTGATTTTATTTGAACTTATATAAAAGGGCATTCTTTTTGCACTTTCTGCCGAGTTACTCCCATTGCACTTTAGTATAGATGTCAGTTCAAGGCTCTTCAAACCCAAAACTTAAAAATTCTCATTCTATTTACCTTCACGTGCAGCCTAAAATGCTCTATTTTTTGGTTAATTTCAGATACATACTTCTGCTATGATTTCATGGAATCCCCATGATTTTATTTTATACTCAACAGTCTGAATCAAACTACACTGATGCTTACATTTCTAAAAAAAAATGACTGAGAGCCATGACTTTGAACATGTAAAAAAAAAAGCAACTGCACTTGAGAACTAGCAGTGGGTGAACACTGTAAAAAGCAAATACTTTTTTTTACAAAATTTAGAACATCCCAATAAATCAGCTAGATTGGGTCTCTCCAGGACCAGAATTGTACAACCCTCTGCTCCAGTTATGCACCTGTGAAGCTAGAAGCACACTGAAGGGAGTGATAAAGTGTCTTACCCCATCGGGATGGCCGTCTGACGCAGTGACGATCAGGGTGTACTGCTCGGTGGTTTCCCTATCAAGGGGCTTCCCCAGGAAAAGCAGTCCGGAACTGTGAGAATCAAAAACACAAGAGCCAGCCCTTAGTTTAAAAAAAAAAAAAGAATTGCTTGTGTCTATGTCTTAGTTACAGAGCAGGTCTTTTAAAGTCCATTTAAATTAATTCACAACCACTTATTCAGCCTTAATTAATCATGGGAAGCTCAAAAAGTCAAACAAAAACTGAATTTATATTGAAAAAAAAAATCTATTAATATGCAAACACCTCCAAGCAGGGATAACACAGAAAGTGACTTTGAATTCAAATGTTCTCAAATTACTGTCTCCAAAATGTGGTTAAAAACAATGAACTCGACTGATTTTTCACTTCGAAAATTATGATCACCCCTGAGTTCAAAACATTATACTTGTCCTCATGTTATGAATGTTCCACTCAGAAATTTGGAAACATTTTTTGATTGTTTATTTTTCAATAACTTGTTTGCTGAGCAACTGTAAATCTGCAAGTCCATGATCAAAAATACAATCACAAACGTAACACAAGCATATGTTTATAAAATTAAGTTAATAATCTACATTAAACAACTTTGTGGATGAAACATATCTTTATTTTCAGTCATTTTGAATTATTTATTTTAATATAGCATGAACTTAAGTTTGCAAAATTCTGAAAGCATATTTTTTGTACAGTTTATTATCGCTTTAACTTTTAAAGAACCTTTGAGGTACAACACTATTACTGGTTAATTGCATAACATTTTAAGGTACTTGTCTGGCATCTTTGAATGAAGAAGAATATATACATACATTTACACTGAGCAATAATAGAAGTGCTTACGTTCTTGAAAGGTTAAAAACACTCTGGGGATCGCCACTTATGATACGGTAAGTGATAGGATCCCTTTCACGGTCTGTCGCCTGCAAAAAAGAAAATGAATGTAAAAAACATTCATGTATATCAGTTTGACTTTCCTGTATGTAATGCAGGACATGGAAATGAAGTCTGACTTGTCGCTGTTGTTATTATCATCATTCACAAACAATTTCAGAATGGGGGAAAATGTGATCTCGGTGAGTTTGACCGTGGCATGGCTGTCAGTACCAGACAGGGTGTTTTGAATAGTTCAGAAACTACTGCTCTCCTGGGATTTTCACACACAACAATCTCCAGAGTCGGCGCAGAATGGTGCAAAAAACAAAACATTCAGTGAGCAGCTGGTTCTGTGGGTGGAAACCCCTTGTTGAGAGAGGTCAGAAGAGAATGGCCAGAAGGGCTTGAACTGACAGGAAGACTGTAGTAACTCAAATAACCACTCTTTACAACAGTGCTGGGCAGAAAAGCATCTCTGAATGCATGACACGTTGAACCCCAAGTCAGATGGACTATAACAACAAAAGTACACATCGAGTTACACTCCTGTCAGCCAAGAACAGGATGCTGAGGCTAAAATTGACAATGGCTCACCAAAACTGTTGAAGAACGGAAAATGTCACCTAGTCTGATGAATCTGGATTTCTGCTGCAACACGCAGAAGAGTAGAGTCAAAATCTGACATAAACACCTTGAAGCCACAAACCCAACCTGTCTTGTATCAACAGTTCAGACTGCTGGTGGTGGTGTAATGCTGTGGGGAATGTTTTCTTGTGTTCCACAATACCAGTTGACCATCATTTGCCACAAATTGGCCACAGTTTATCCATCTTGCATTGGCTACTACCAGCAAGATAACGCACTATGTCACAAAGCACAGTAATGGCCTCCACAGTCACCAGATCTGAATCCAACAGACCACCTTTTGAACATGGTAGAACAGCGGAATGACAGCATGAATTTACAGCTGACAAATCTGCAGTAACTGCATGACCCATTTTTGTCAACATGGACCAGAATGTCTAAGGAATGTTTGCTGTACCTTGCACGTACGCACGCACGCACACACACACACACACACACACACACACACACACACACTTCAGTTTTTAAAAACTGTAAAAAGAAACACATTACAATAATACTTTACTTATCAAACCAACAAAATTGTTCCATGTTCCTGTATGTACGTAAATGCATGTCCCCACTCGAAGTGGAAGATGACTAGTTCAACACTCCATAGCATTTTTAATGTTACAATTCAATCTTTGCTTTTAGTACATAACACAAACACCAGGTTTGAAGTTCAAATACGCATTCAAAAATATTGACGCCAAGCTTCACAGAAATCTTCTCTGATGCCATGTTATTTGGCCTGCTGGGCACAGCCATTATCACTTACTGTTGTGGCCCTCGCTACTTCCTCACCTGTAGGTTAAGCAGAATGGCCCCAATCCTCATAGCCTCACTAAGTTCCAAGTTGTATATGAACAGAGGAAAGAGGGGTGGGCTCTGGTTGTTGGGTGGAAGAACTTCAATGTACACTGTCGTGATAGAGCTCCTGCAATTAAAACACATCATGTTGCAGCACAGGACAAGTCAGTTCCCTTTAAACACAGAACTTTTTCTGAAATGATGAATATTTGTAACTTTAAGAAAAACCTTAGTGGAGTATGCTTTGAAAACCTTGAAAATCTGACATTTTTCTTAATGTAATGACTCCTTGTGATTTTATTTTACAGATAACTCAGCTCTGTAAAAAATAAGGATGACAAAAGGCATTTATCCAGCTCAGATAACAGTTTTAATGGACTGTCTTAGCTGCGTAGATTATATTGTGTCAGAAGTTTACGAGCTACATTTGAAGTGAATCATTTTGGTGACAAATTGATCTTTATCGAAGCTCGCTTTTTCTGAGCACAAAATTTTGGTAACAATAAAAAGAACAGTTAGAAGACGAGGCTGTTAAGAGGAGGACCTTTGAGGGAGGAGGCTCTTGTTATTTATAACATTCACTGAGTAAGAAACGTCACATAGTTTCGCAGTCTTTCAAGTGTGTGCTGTCAGTTTGAGACACAGCATAATTCAAACTGAAATCTCAAGTGTAGTACAGTGATACAAGTTCAAGCTATTTATTATAAACCCTTGTCTATTAGAAAGCATCATGTAATGGTGTTACTGTGTTACTAAACAAATACAAGGTCTCTGTAGTTCTCCAGAATGTCGACTTGTGAGCGAAAGTATTGCATTGGTTTGGTATTGAACACCTCAGAAGAAACTCCAACAGGTACAGTAAGTTGAGTACTGAGAATGAAAGACTTTATTGCCACTTTGTGGCACTTTATTGCTATTTAAAACAAGTGTTATGTTGGAGTAGACAATATTTTCATGAAATGTAATCTCCAAAAATATACTATAACATTATCATTTTGCTTATGTATTTATTCATTTATACAGTTGAACAGCACTATGTCAGTACCTTTTTAGTGTTACTACACAAGGGTTCCTTCCTGGGACCTTCAGAACTTAGAAGTTTTCAGGTCTTCAATATCAGTACCAGGGGGAAAGTGGAAATGATTTCATACAAACCACCTCAGAATTAAAGTGACTGTCTCACCAAGCCCAACGAGTTCAGTCAGCATCTTCAGACTCCTAACTGATTCACCTTTTCTGTGGCTCAGGTGCGCTGTCAGATGCCTTCACAGTAAGAGCATAGGAGCGGCCCACAGTAAGTCTGACCCCAGGAGCCACAGTGATCAAGCCAGAACGGTTATCAATTACGAAGTCTTCTTGATGGCCAGTCAAGATCTCATATGTTATCAGCCCATTCAGACCCTCATCTGCATCACGAGCTGTAACCTGACAGCAAAGGAAATTAATTATTAAAAGTTTTACAACTTTTACCTAAAAATCAGCTTTTAGATAAGTCATACCAAACATAGTAATAGCAAATATAGTGCTCATATCTAAGATGCAGCTATTCTTGAGCTGCACGATGCCTCTATATTTTAGAACAGGTACACAACAACAACAACAACAGCAACAACAAGAGTGACAAGATCAATAAAAAAATAATAATAATAGTAGTGACTGGGTAAATCTGGTACTCTATGGTTATGCTCAGACTGTTCAACAGGGTATGGCTTTTTTTTATCTCCCACACAGTCCAAATCGAATCTATCAGACAGCCTGCAAAAAATGAATCCAACCTAAACTTTCCATATCTTTAATAAATGAGTAGATGAAAAATTTGTAGTTGCATTCATTTGGAGGGGCCTACTTTAGAAAACCCAGATGTAGATCATTGATTACCTGTAATACTGGGTCCCCAGGCTTCATGTTGGTGTAAACATTGACACTGTAGGAGAGGTTAGTGAATGTGGGAGTGTTATCATTGGCATCAACCACTATGATATTGACTGTCACTGGAGCACTTTCCTGGACTCCATCAGAGGCCACCATCTACACAGAGAAATGCAAATATTAAGACAGTTATTTTGCCATTTGTGAAATGATTTTTATTATCCATGTACTATATGAACTCTTATAACTGAAATATATATATATATATGAGTATGGATTTTTTGCAACATCAAAAAAATTTGAAAAAAAAACTTGGTGTTTAAATTTCCAAAGGTAAAAGAAGCTTTGTTGTATCTTTAAATAATTAAAAATCATTTATCCTTTTGATCATAGGACTTAAACACAGATAAGGGACTGTAAAAATATTCTATGGGTACTTGACGTTAGCAACCTCAGGTAAAGTTACAGTTATATTATATATTAAATTAAAACACTACTAAAATGTTATTAGTGGGTAAAGTTACTCTCCGTGACTAAGTAACAAAGTCCAGGAGAGAAATGCTGGGATTTCACAATTAGATTTTGGTTCTTTTACCACAACTGTACAACAATGAATTGCAATAGATTATAACTGCCAGTGTGACATTATGTACACAAATACCAAAGTTGTAAATGTGACATTACCAAAGTTGGTGATCATGTCTGCTACAGTTGTTAGAGAGTTAGGCAGAAAAAGCATGAAACAAACTTGTTTCTAGTTTACATAATAGACATACTAAAGTAACTCCTTGGTATTCAAATCTAATTCATCCCTGAAAACGTCATATATTGTATTTTTCAGATAATGAGTGCCTATTTCCCATTATTTTAAATGGAGAAAAATAAATAAGTACATAATTAATGTGTTCTCAAGTCATCGGAAGGCACCTATATAACCCATGACTTTAGCATGTTACCTAATCACTTATCTAATTAGAAAATAGTTAATGTCGTCATTAATTTGTATGTTTATAGCATGTGGTACAGTGTGTACAGTACAGGGCATTTCACATGTTTGTGCCCCGCTCCAGTGTTACTGTTTCATACAAGTTAGATGAAAGGGCATATGTGGGAGGTTCGCAGCGGAACTTCAGTGTTATGACATGATAAATAAAGGGAATAAAGGCATGTGCCAAAGTAACGTGCCACATCCTCTTCTTTGTCTGACACAACTACTGGCATATAAATATATATGCTTATTATAGGAATAAATTGTGCAATTAGTGTGATGATGTGGCGCAAACGTGTTCAGACATTACAATACTCTGCCTGGCAATATACAGTATTTATTTATTATTTTTTAAAATAATAGCGAGTTAACTCGCTGCTGGCTGTGGGCAGGGTTGAGGTAATTGTGTTCGTTCGTGAGGGCCAGGGTAAACGCACGCAGCAGCAAAGGGTCGGAGTAGGTAACTGGTCAGGAGTGAGGGACTGGAAGCTAGAGGTAGACGTGGGTAGGAGATTGCAGGTCCCGCAGCGCATTGCGATGACTACACTGAGACCGGATATAGTGTTGTACTCTGAGGCTAGGCGAATAGTATACTTCATAGAGTGGTCAGTGACCTTTGAGGATGACATGGAAGTAGCGTATGAGAGGAAGAAGTTGAGGTATGATGAATTAGTGGCTGAGGCTCGTGAGTAGGAGTGGCAGGCATATGTTAAGCTGGTAGAGGTAGGTGCCAGAGGCTTCATGGCAAGAACTATTACTTCTCTGCTGAGTGGGTTTGGAGTTAGAGGACGTAAGCTAAGGGAAGCGGTGAAGGAATTATCGCTAGTAACTGAGAGGGCTAGTCAGTGGCTGTGGTTGAGGAGAGCTCAACTAGAGTGGGGGAAGGTGGGGTAGGTGGGATAGGGTGGCAGTATAGTTACTGGGGGCTACATGGACCTTTGACCTAGTAGGCTTGGAGGGGGGTGGGTCTGGGATGCCAGGCCTCACTGCTGAGCCATCTGGAGGTGTCGTGGGCCTAAGTCAGCAAAACACCAATGAAGGATGGTGCCTACCTGATGACCCCGGTGAAAAGCTTATAAGGTGAAGAGCTTACAAGGTGGCATGTTAGGGTGTATAGTGTGTTAGGGTTGGAGGGGAGTAGGTGGGTAGGTTGTTAGGTGGGTAGGGTAGGGCTCTATGCTTCATCCCAAGTGGGTAAGCGCAGGATATCTGTCAACTTATCCTGTATATTCATAATTAATATTATTTTTTAAAATATAAGATTTTTATTCATGCTTTTATTTTTAATTATGAATATGCTTTGGATAAAATGTGTTACAGCAAAAGTTTTTTTGGATCCCAGTATATAGGTTTTAATTTCACAAAAATTTGGATATAGAGAGTTTGGATACCAACAAATTACTCTACTTTGTACATAGATTTGTACACATTTTATGAATTGACTACAGATTATAAATTATGTCACAACACCGGGATGTGAAAAGCATTAAAAGACAAATGATCCATCCATCCATCCATCCATCCATCCATCCATCCATTGGACCAAATGTCCAAAAAACTGAAAAGAAAAACAAGTTCAGATGGGCTTCCTCCCATAATAATTTTGATTTGATAAATGGGAAAAACTAATATTTGGTCAATTTGTAGGACTATGGAGGGCCTGGTATTGTAGGAGTGCTATTTCCACTACAAGCTGTGGACACAGATGATTTCTGCATTACGACAGTGCTCCTTAACACTGCTGTCTTTGTTCGATAATTTTTGCAGTAATAACAACAATAGTAATAACAATAAATACAATTTAAAGAATTAGGAAACAAGAAAAAATACAATTTAAAGAATGAGAAAAGCACTGAGTTTTGATGACATTCAAAATGTTTGTAAATATTGTCAAGGCCAAACCTATGGCAGTTATAACACAGCTGATGACTTTCAGCGTTGTAACCAAAACATGCAGGAACGCTGGGACAAGTGGATATCACCCACAGGAGATTACTTTGAAGAGGAGAGTACATGAAACATTATGTATGCATGCTTATGCTTGGAATTAATGATAAGTCATACATCACACAATGTAAATCACATTCAAGTGGGCATAGAGTTTTGTCAAGGACAAAAAAACTGAAAGGTCACATTAATAAGGGTGCAAGCATAGCAGAAAATGCTGGAAAATGCTGGTAGTCTGAGAACTGAAGGTTCTTACCGTAAATGTGTAGGTCATCTGTATTTCTCTGTCCACAGGAGCTAATAGTGTCAGGTAGCGTGTGATCCCAGACGGCGTGATTCGGAAGATCGTATTGTAGCTATTCAGGGATATCCTTAACATGGGATCTTTTGTCTTAAAGCACAGAACAGAGAGACATGAGTTACGCTGTGCATTGCAACCTGTGTTCAAATGAAATTTATATCCCTGTACACGGTGAAAACACTGTGTGCAGAAAAATGAAAAGATTCAAGGTTTCTTCAGACAAAAAGAGTTCTCAAGAATCTATTAAGTGAATGATATTGAATCAAAGGCAGGCTAATAACTAGCAAACTCATAATGTTCAGTCAAATTCACTTGTTTGCTCATTTATTTCACAGGAAAATTTGCTCTGGAATTTTATATGAAAGCTTGCATTCACCAGGACACTTTTTGGATACTACAGGTCCTGCTTTGCCTTCAAGGCTAGAATAGACATAATAAAGAAAGATTAAAGTTTCTCTTGTAAAGGAGGAACTTTTACTCCTCACGCAGAATTAATCATGCTACAAACAAAATTTATTTAAAAAAAAAATCAATTTTACATTTTGAATTTTATCTGCAACGAATGATGACTAAATATTATATTTCATTTGGCAAAAAGTTACAAACTTAAACTTGTAAGCACCATTAAATTACAGAATTTGATACCGCAAAAAACAGTAATTCAAAATGAACACAAATTCACAGTCACTAAGACATTTTGATACTAGAAACCAGTGTAATACTATTTGAAAAAGCTGAAATAGTATGACCATGATGCCTGCCTGATCTCATCTCTGTGCCTTCTGCTCAAGCTGCCAGACGAGCTTAGACATTGCTTCTGAATTCATAATATGTCAAAAATGAAAATAAAAATTAAGAATGTATGAATACACATAAATGCATGAAAAAAAACTTCTAAGCATATGTGTATACGGCTTATTGTATTCATTGTACAGTGGGTGAAAAAAACATTGGAAACGCTTAACAGAACATATATCTCTATCAGGTAACTAATAAAAGGGCTCCAATGCTTCATATATGTTTTTAGGTACTTGGGATGTGACAAGGTATCTTTAGAAAGTATCTCCCCTCCCCAGGAAGAAAGGAAGCAAACATATACACTACACTTTGTATTCTGGAACTTCCACAAACAGATCAATAAGGTTTTGATTGATTGGGATGAGAGGTCATGGTATTGTTCATTAAACCAACACTAAGTCTGTTTAGTAGTGATACGGTTAGCATTATCACAATAATGGTAATACTGCAGCAGTCTAAGGTGAGTTTTACCACAAGATGCTCTTTGTCACATACTATGTCCTTGCCCGTAGTATGTCTATGCAGAGCAGTCTTCAGAGCCAATGACTCCCTGCTAGACAAAGTGCCCATAGCACTACAGATCCAGCACCACGGCGAACAGCTGGCTACAAACAATGTGGCTGGAAGGCATCCTTTGATTTGCTCCAAACATCAACCCGCCCAGATTAAAGAAAAAAGTAAAAGAGAGTTCAGGTTTTATGTACATTACTCCAGGTTATGAATATTAATACAAAACACTCATAATGAAGAGTTTTTGTGGTGATTGGGTCACAGGCATCAAAGTCACCGTTTTGCAGTTTAAGTAACTACTCTCTCCAATAACAGGCATGTCCCTGTTGGGCAGCTTTGGCTTACTTTGACTTGGAACCACTGCTCCTCTTTGAGTCCTCTTAGAAAAACATCTTTAGACCAATTTTAACTCTCACTGCTTTACAAATTTACAAGAGTTCTAATTGTAGAGCTGCTGAATGCTTGACTCATACTGCCTGATCGCTTTCTATTCAGCTTAGTTACTCTCTCATGTAACTGTAATTGTGATTTTATTGTAAATATTTTATCCAAACCTCTAACCAATGCGCAGTGGTGGTTTTTCCAAAAGTAATTCCATTCAGAATATCAAAGGATACATTAATTATTACATTACTATTTGTAGGAATAAAATAAAATTTAAAAAAAGATATTTTAAAGATATATATATATATATATATATATATATATATATATATATATATATAAAATTCACACACACACACACACACACACACACACACACATATGTGTGTGTCTATTTATTATATATATAATGTTATTTTATATATGAATTATGTTATAAAGTTACCAGTAAACTGGTAACTGTAAATATAAAGTATTTAAAACACTGAAAATAATATTTGATCACTAAAAAACATTGAAATACTTTGCTAAATGTTTTAAATGGTTTTAATATTTAAAGTGAAAGATGTGTCAACTGTACAGAAACTTTAATTCTGGTGGGGGGTAGAAGTGTCAGAACACAAAAGATCAGTTATCCGAGTATAAAATAGTATAGTATAGCGTTAACAGGATAGACTCAAAACAATAAAGTGAAATCACAAAAAAAGAATGAAAGTTTCACACATCTAAGTTGGTACATTACAAAGTCCCTTATATACCTACAGGTGTAGCATTTTGCGCCAGCTGAAATGAGGAGACAAAATGTAGCAATGTTAAAAGGCATTTTAAACTCTTTGTAAAAACATATTTTCATGAAGTAAGTCTGTTGTACAATAACAGGGAAAGAAATCCCTAATAAACTTTTATATGACAACAAAGACATTAAACTATAGATTTATATTTAGGACATAAACAATAGTTAGGGGTCTGCTTATCGTACGTGTCTTACACTGTCAGTTCAGAAAATTATTTTAAGGCTACTTTGAAATTTTGTGAAGAAAAACTCAAGGACAAAATAAGATTTCTGACTGAAACTGATGAAACTGTCTAGACAAGGCTAAAATTATGACCAGTTTTCTTTCACCTGATATTCAGTGACAGCTCATCCTTTTGTTTAATGACTGCATTTTATGTAAAAGGGAACACTCTAAGTTAAAGGGGAATTTCACCTTTTGTAAGATGGTTTTATAAGCAATAAACTTAATTTTTTATTATTTTGCATATTTTATGAAGAACTATCTTTTTAAATATGTGTATACATATTTATTATGCAATGATTTATATGGTAATGTTCAAGCAGTAGTGAAGGCTTTCGGATTTTTCGAGCAATTATTTTTGAATGTCAAAAGTTATGCAAAGAATAATACACAAATAAAATGCATGGCAACCACAATTCCTTCATGATTGCTCATGTTTCATAGCCACAGAAGGCACAATAAACAGCATCTTTTGACATTCATCTCAAAATGCAGAAGTAAATAAACATGGTTAGAATGCAGCCATCAGTGAGTTTATTACAAGATGTCATGTAATGGAATACATTCTTTCCAAAATATTACTAAAATTAAGAATAGCCACATTTATATTGAGAATTGTGTATACTACATGCAACAACCAAAAAATGCCCCGGTTAGACCGAAGTTTTACTATCTTCGGGTTTTACTGGCTATAACACCACTTTGTCAGACATTGTTACATACTGATACAGCCTGGACTTCAAAACAGAAATAACTTAAAAAACAGGATCAAATACTGAATTAATGAAATATTTTAGAAATACAGTTATTAGAAAACGTGCAGCCTTGTGTAGCATCTGGTGTGTTTAAAAATGTATTAATGGAATTTTCTGATGCTGAATTGACTTTCATAAGCAACAGAAGATGATGTAACTGAAGATTATTGAAAATATTTATCTTTTTGTTTGAGCAATGAGTTAAACATTGGTCTGCTTTTGCCATATTACCCAGGAAAATGTTTAAAAAAGGGGAGAATGGTATACTTCCCCCTAAATATTTGTTTTAGAAGGATAATGATGAACATGGAAGCACACTGAAATGCAATAAACTGAAGTAAAACAAGTTAGAGAAAAAGTCACCCTTTTAATATTAAATAAAACCTAAGGGAATCTTGATGTAATGCTCTCCAGTTAGTAAAACACCTAAAGGCAATCCAGCCAACACTTTATAAAACTCAATTCAGTATGCAGTTTTCTATTCTGTATCCACATAAATGCTAATTTATCTCTTTCTTCATGAACGCTTTGCTAAGATTTGCAGGTTTTCTGAAGCAAAATTAGAGCAACTTATCTTCCAATACATAATCTTTAAAAGGATCTGAAATGGTTTTTGGCAAAAAATGCTTAGTGTTGCGTGGCAAGACTGGACATTTGTACCTCCTCAATGTCATTATCCAGGGCGATGATGCTGAGGGGAGCTGTCAAATTGGCATTGCGAGAGATGGTGGTCCCCACTTGTGCAGACTCAATGATGAAGCCCTGGTAAGTAGACACTTGGAAGTATGGAGCTTGATTATTTTCATCAAGGACCTCTATGTGCAAACTAGCAAAGGCAGGTAGGGGGTGTCCATTATTTTGTTCTGCCTAAAAAGAAAGAAAAGAAAATAATCTGTTCATGAAGTACAGCCACAAGTGCAAGTATTGGGTCACTGAAGTAAAATTGGCTATTTTTTTGCTCCACACGCATGAGAGTTCAGATCAAAGGATGAATATGAGGCTAAAGTGCAGTATGTCAGCTTTTATTTCTGAGCAGTGGATTTGATACAGTATGTCAGGTGAAATAGAATAGAATGGAAATAAAAAATAGAATAGGAAATCTAGTTTGAGAAGACACAGCAGATCAGGAGAAAAATAAAAAGACAATAAAGGAAAAAATACTTCTTTTAGAGCAGCTAGGAAGCATGAGTGCTCATCTCTTTACAGCAGGTTAAATACTTTTGTCCGGTGTCTGATCTGTGTTAGAAATAGCTTTAACAGTTTAATTCCCAAAAACTTTTCAACCTGCGATGTTTAATATTCCCGTACAGGCATAATATTATAGTAGGCATTAAAAATGAAGATAAAACATAATAATAAGCAAAGTCAACTTGTAATTTTTTTGAAAGCAGTGCCCACTAAACTAATAAATTTCAGTGTGAGTTACCTGAATTCTTGATTATAATAGTGTTTACTAGTGGTGTGAACTGACAGTGTAAAAGTCACAAACATGAAAACTGTTAAATTCATAAAAGGCTCATTGCTCTTACAATATGCTCAGTTTGCCATCAAAAATTCTATGTTTTGTGCATGTTTTTATCCAACTTCAGTGAATAAATATTGGCATTTGTTCGCACAATTATTTCTAAAATTATTTTTAAACATTTATTTCAAGTTCTTTATTCAAAGTTTGCATGCAGAATTTATTTTGTTGAAACATGTCAGGAGTTAAACTTGTATTAAACATACATTGTGGTTGATATCAACACATATGGCCATTAGTGTTTATATAGTCAGTTTATATAGTCAGTATATCATAAAGTGATACATTAATCCTACAACACAGAGCAGCAGCATCAGAAACTGGTCAATGAGTGGAGTGGAGCCATACAGCTTTGTGTTGTTTCATACTTCTCATAATTGGCAGGTGTTTCTCAGTCATTTAACACTGAACAATTTAACAGTACATTTGACTAAAATATCCCAAACCTCTCAGCAGTTGAGGAAGGGCTCAAATCTACTGAATTCTGCAGATGATGAGGGAGAATTCCTGTGTCTCCGAGTCCCTCACCAGCATGGTAAACATTTCACGCTGGGAGAGCAGTGGGCTTAAGTTGCTGGACTCTGTTCAAAGCAGAGATCTGAAGCATGGAGACGAATCTGTGTGGACACCTGGCCATGACCTCCATTTGACTGGTGCTGTTGGAAACCTTTTTTTCTGAACACCATAACCTTGACTTTTACACGAGTATTTTAAAAATGAGATTGTACAGAACATTTTTTTTCAACCTGAATAAATATTTATATTGTAACCAAATCAACATTTATAGATCATAGGGTAAAGGAACAATATTTACTGGGACAGCCAGTTAAATCTGGAAACATTTTATGGCCATAATCTGGGGTCTAAACAATGTCACTAAGTATGTTACAAAGCTCAAGGGGAATAGTATAAGAAGACATATCTAGTGCATTTCTTCACTTTTGACCGATCAAAATTAAGCATTCTGCTTCAGTTACGTTACGAGTGAAGGATGAAATGGAACTTTGTGCAAATAAACCCGTGTACATATTTATACATGCCTATACACTGTATCGAAAAGACATAGCTTCATCACATTTAAATACACTGAGTATACTGAGCACAAGCACAACACAAGACCCTTCTAAGTGGCAATGTATTTATTTAGAACTTTAATTCACAGTTTTGACCTTTTATTCATGAAAATGTGCATGCTGTGAGAGGCCAGACTGGAAATGTAAGTGAAGCCGTCCAGTACACTTGTTTTTTTTTTCCCAAGAAGACAGGAAAAAGGCAATTTATACACTGTCCTCCTTCTCTTTCACCCCATGCTTTAATCTAGCCGCAAACTATACCCTGTGGAAAACGGCTCTCAGAGAAAGGAGATTAACCCTTTCCCTCAAAGGGTTGACTTTTTAATGCTGTCTCTCTCAAGGCTGGTAAATGGAGTTTTGAGTGACCCCAGCAGCACATGGAGCAATGCTGCTCCTCAGCTTTGCCAAAGGGCTTTTAAAATTTGCTTTCAGTGCCAGTGACCTGGGAGAAGAATGTAGCCACCAACTTACATGACTCTGAGGGACAGGTACCATAATTACCCCATCTGCTTCCATGTAGCAGGAGTAGTAGTAGTAGTAGTAGTAGTAGTAGTAATAATAATAATGAATTCTGATACTGGTTGAGGTCATGACACATGTACTGTTACAAATTCTACATTAATGCTGAATGCAGAGTTGAGCATTTACAGCAAGAAGAATCGATGATTGGTGGACCAGGAATAGAGTCAATGACCCATTATGTTGTCCCAGGACAGAGGGATTGGGTTAACCAATTGGGTCTTTTTTCAGTGGTTAAGCTGCATACAGATTGCATACAAAAATGTTATCATGTTCAGTACTTTTTAACAGCCTATATGATTAGCAATGTGCATTCTTAATGTGCAACTATGTATGATGTTATTGGTTAAAGGACTGATTTTTTCCTATAATCTTATTATTCTGACATTCTTACAGCTTTAAGTCTTGACAGTCATTAATCTACACGTTAGAGTTTTGGTCCTGAGGTCTGTAGCTTGTCTCTGTCTATCTCTGCCTCTCTCTGTCTTCATCAGTGGGTGGAGCTCTCCTGGGTGACACCAGGTTGCTACTGGCGCCCACTTAAAAAAGGCATATAATCCGCATGAAGAGCTGAACAAGAGAGAGGCCACCTGTGCCAGAGATTTGTGTAACTTTTTACTGCTGGTTTGTGAAACTGTCCAGCTTATGTGGTATTTTTTTCACCTGTATTTTTCTCACAAGTGCGGTGGATCCTATGTAATTAGTATACAAAGTTTATCTAATGTTGTGGAACAGTTTTTGAAACTATATAGACATATGACCACACACACACACGGACGCACGTGCACACACACATCACCAGACATGGGTGAGTGCCATTTTATTTTACACAAGTTTTCTCCTAGCTTTTAACTTAGTTAGAGAGCCAGGGAAAACAGTACACTTTTGATTGTGTTAGGATAGTTACAGTGAAAGGCCAGGGATATTCTTCCTGTGGTGTTGCTATAATAGAAGGCAAACTTCTTACCTGTTTGTAAGGTCTGGAGGTTTAGTTTTCTCAAAATAACCTGTGCTATATCCCAGCCCTACAGTGAGCTGCAACACTGCATGTTTGCGATTTCATCGATTCAGTTTTTGCTGATCATTTCTGTTTACATTTATAAATTCTTAACATTTTGCACATGTTTATGGCCTCATAACAGCATTTGTTTTCTGCTTCAGCAGGGATTATACTGGCTGTCTGTAATAAGAAGCAGCAGAAATAACTCAGTGTTTAAACTCATAATTTTTATTTAATATTTTGACTATTTTATAATCACATTCATTGTTTCAAACCAGAATATTTTGAAATTAAGACCTAGTTCTCTGGTTAGGACCTGCAGAACCTTCAGCCGTTGTTATTTCTGTCATTATGTATAACTGGTTTACCACTTTATATCCATCTTCACTCTTCACTTAACAAACATTTCAAGTCTTGTCATGTCATGACACAGCTGTCTAAAGTCCCTCATATACTTTAAGTTTCATATTTCTGTTTAATTTTTACAACAGGACCTAGCAGAGCAAAATGTCACCACCTTGATAAATTGTTGATGAAGGGGTGTTTTTGATATAATAACACAAAATTGTTTTACGCAATATATGTGCTTTTTTCAAACAGAACATTAGGCCACAAAAAGGGAAAGCGACACTGTACAAACAGTTAATTTGAATTTATAATTTAATTTTCAGTTACCTTTATCACCAAGTCAAATGTGCGATACTGATCCCGGTTGATTGGCTTCAGAAGCCTCAGTTCTGCGTTTGTCTGATTTAACACAAAGTATTCTGTATACATTGATGGTTCACCTGAAATTGGATAAAAAAAAAATTAGTCAGTCTGTGTTTGTATGTTAGTCTATATAACATATAATTTGAGTCTAAACACATGGAACTGATTGTCATAAGCAGCAAGTTGTGAGTGATTAAAAAAATGTATATTAAAAAGCACACACCCGCACTCGCTACAGGATTAATCCATTTGAACACAAGGTCTGTAACAGGGAGCTGCAGAATATTTGGTTTGTGGCTGGTGTTTAGCAGTAAGTCTTGTGTTAAAGTTGTCTTGATTTGTGTCCATATGCCTGGGCCCTCTCCGCAGGTGGTCATGCTGCACGGTTGCCAAGGCCAACAGTGCATTAGACCCCTGGAATTTTGCAATGCTTGAAAAGGATTACTTATTTAATGCTGCTTTCATGGTGACTTGTTCCTTTACCCATTTGAGTTGCGAGTCGTGACTGATTACAAGTAGCAGCAAGTTTGACAGGTACCTACCAGTGAGGATTGTGAAGACAATTCCAGGCCGATCTGATGGGGGCTGTATATTTCGGTCTTGATCAACAGCTTGGATGACGGGGGTGACATTAACTGGATTAATTCTCCGCTGAAATGAAAGTGTTTGGTTTGAAAGGTTAGATGCAATTCCCAAAATCAGACAGGGCAGCTGCTGCGTTCAGTTTTCCAGTAAAGCTCATGTTCAAACATAGGAAAGTGTGCAGTTGTGCCTTTTTCATTTTGCCACTTTTAATAAACAGACATGCAACAATATGTTCAGCGCTGCATTCTCTACATCACTATAATGTACAAAACATACCTTATCAAGTCACTAATTTATAACTTGAACACCTGTGTCATACAAACTTGCAAAATCTTTTCCCCCAAAACAAACAGTATGTCAGCAGCAATGAGTAGAGTAACGGTCAAGGAAAACCTCATTTTTATCCACATGCATAACTGTGAAGCCTCTAAAAGTATAACTTTGGATAAGTAACAACAATAATTAAACGTGAAAAAATAGACAAGGATTGAAAAAAACAGCAATCTTTGAAACATACTGTAAAATAAAAACATACTGAAAACATGGATAAAGATGTGTTTTAAAGAAAAAAAACACAGCATTTCAAGTTTTAGAAAAATAAATGTAAGGAGAAAATACTGCAGCATTGCACATACACAAATGAATGTTATTTAATCTTTCTTCCTAATGTATTTTGACATCCTGTACCAGTAGTCCCCATGCTGCCCCCCACACAGGCTTTGCCCGAAGCCCTCCACTGTTGATAGCCACCACCTGGATAGGCAAACAAGGAGCTGCCGTCCCACCATGATCGGAACACATCACCACACGTACCATGTCACAATAGAATGGCCAGACTGGAGGTGGGCAGTACATTGGACACCTTGAGGTGTTATTTTTTCCCCCTTCTATGCTGTTGCGAGTTTTTGTTTTCCTCTCCCCAGTCAGCAACTAGTTTACCTAAACAGCTAACAATCTCGGTGGCCTAAAAATAGATAATCTTTACTGGGACATTATCCTGCCTCTTGCTTATCCTTTGGTACTTTCAGTGCTGTGTCATGCTGTTGTGAAGAGTGTTATATAAAAATAAACTGAACTGAACTGAATTAAGCATAAACACATGCTCACACATGTGCAATACCCACACAGAGAGTTTGATGCATTGCCTCCATTAGTCTCTATGTAATACATTTTTCATTTTTAAAATTTTATTTTAATATTTTATGTAGACCAGTTGCACTTTTTTTGATAAAACTGCAATATGTCTAAAACTTTAAACAATAATCCATTTTAACAATTCTGCTGTTTATCGTAAAAAAATGTGGTTAGCTGCTAACAGGGTCTAAATGGATCATGCATTTCAATGCATTATCACTCTTCAGGTTTTCAGTTCTGTGATCTTGTCTTTTCCTGGCCAGTTTATGGGCACATACTGTGAGATGCTGTGTGTTATTGCTGTATACTGTGACTGACAAATAATGAGGGCCTGAAAAAGGTGCCTCCTTCTCACTCTGTAAGAAGAAGAAAAAATACTGGCAATGTTCCTCTAGTCCTTTAACTGTAGCTGTGCTGCAGAGACATATATTATGACTACAGTTGACAAAAGATTAAATTAAAAAGTAACATTGTATTTTAAATTTTGCTGCAAATCACTTAAGGTGTGCCGCAAGTTGACCTTGAGTAAACTGCACAATCACAAAAATAAAATCTATGTAAAGGTTATGTAGTGCCCCTATAATTTTGTGCCTTGCAAGATACCACTGTTGTGGGTTGCATATTTTTTAAAGACTCTTTTGTGGCTCTTTGTCCACCCCATCAGTACCACAAAGATTACATGTGAACTGAAACAGCATCCTCTTTCGGAGATTTGCTTTACTGAACTGCAGAATAATCCCTAGCCTTGCAAGTAAAGTGTCAGGGAGTGGTGTACATTAAGGTCCAGCGTGATGAAAGCTAGCTGGCTAGTTATTGTACTCTTTGGTGCAGCAATGATCTCAGTGTTAGTGACTAACTACAAAATACCCGCATTTGGATATTTTTGTTACACAACATGCAGTAAATTTACATGACAGTACATTAGCAATTACTTATACCGGTTTGGCACAACACAGCGATTGTACTTCTGCATACTCATTCTTTTCACTGTAAAAACTCCTAAACACAACTGCGACTGGAACTGTTCACTCATTGGGCTAGAATTCCATCATAACCCATTTTACAAGGAATAAAAGCTTAGTAATACAGATATTGTTTTTTGCTGGTAAGTATCTGTAAAGTATTAGACACAGCGACAAAAAAAATAAATAAATAAAATGATGAAAAAAACAGTCATCCTTCAATTTAAAAACTTTCATTCTGCAAAAATTTACAGTTTTCTGCCACTTTGGTTTATGAATGTTTCCCCCCACTTTGACAAATTTTGCTCAGAATTCTTTATCCCAGTTAATGTCACACATTTCTTTTATACTGGGGTTGGCAACCAAATATTGAAAAACACACAAATACAATAACCCATACCAGTTACTAAAGCATGATTAGCATCACAGAGACTTAGAACAATACACCAAAACATCAAAATTGCATGTCCTCACTTCCCAATTCCTCTGTTTATCAGACGATCGAGATGGGTAACCATTAAATATAATTACTGCTAAAAGTAATGGGATTCATATTTCCAGTTTATGAAATTTGGACTTAGGAACAATTTTTCAGGATTGCATTTCCTTTGTAAATTGAAGGATTGCTGTAATGTCTTTACAAACGCCTACCTGCTCAAATATTGTCAAAGTATTTGAATTTTATATTTACTAATTTAGTAGATATGTTTCTCTGAAACAACTTACATTGTTAAGCTTTATACCGTTATCTACCAATTTATACACCTTGGTGTATAATAGCAATTTAAGGTAAGTACCTTGTTCAGGGGTCTTCTGGTAAGTGGTGCAACACAAAAAAGGTCTTTCAACTCCAAAGGGATCAGTTCTAACCACTATGCATGCAAGTATGCAATTTCAAAAAGTGCATTTATAAAACTTTTGCAATCTTCAAAGAAAATGCTACATTTGTTTATATTTTGAAGCACTTGTTTACAAAATCCCAGAGACAATATAAGGTGGTTTATTTCACACATCTTCATTTATCCCATAGCAAAAATCTCAGGTAAAAATTCAGGTAGGCACAGTAGAGTTGCATCCCAGACTGGAAATGCCAATATGAAGATGCACATTTGCACCAGAATCACTCTGGGTTGAAAATACCAATAACCGATTCCTAATATGACAGGTACCATCCATGTTCATGACTAACTAAGTTGTAAGATTTATACAGAAATTAATAATTCTTGACTATATATAGATATTCAGTAGCAGCTGAGTGTTCTTCTTCTGTTTCTTTCAATAAACGACTGAAGTGCTGTACTATTAACATTAGCAGTGTTTATTTCTTTCTCTACATTTCACTTTGTAAAAATAAATTTTTATCCACATACAGAGATATAAATTTATACATACTTACTTCACTTCAACTGCATATGAAGTACAGGGTTGTGTGTTCCTGCCAGTCCAGGGTGTGTCTTTCAGGACATTAAGTCACACATGTTTGTAGGACAGTCACCTGCCTGGCCTGTCACTGCAGGGTGGCTATCTGCTCAGGCACAGACCCAAAACCTGGCACAATGTCTCAGAGTGACGCTGTATTTAATGTTTATTGGTTCATTCTTCATTATGCTTTCAGATATTACAGCAATAACTGAATATTTTTCTTTTTAATTTGTAACTTTATTGAAATGCCTTGCAATTTATTTTATTGCACTATTACAGATTATAGTTTTACTAAAAATGCTGCTTCTGCTCGGTCTGTGCTCTGTACGAACATGTCCTGTGATTCACTGTGTGCAATCGTCTGGATACTTTGAGGGTGTGAGCCATCTTATCTTCTCCCACACAGAGGTCTTCAGGAAACAATTCCAGGAACAATAGGCATCCTCTGTTGCACAAAACAACAGGGAAGGCGAATAAAGCAAGACGGGCAGCATATGCTGAAGGATAGTATAGGATAGGATAGGATAGGATAGGATAGAAATTTATTAATCCCCACAAGGAAATTCACAGTCTTAAGACTTAAGTTTAAGAATAGGGTTAAAGGTGTTGAATTTAGACCATCCTAAAGAGCCCCACAGTGTAACACTATGCCTTGAGACAGCAGCATTTTTACTGTCTCTCAATTTGATGAAGACATCAAGCTACCAAACTAGGACACAAGAGCAGTGAGGTGTACATTTTTGTAAATATTATTCTCCAAATGAATTAATGGTATGACACCTAAGACCACTTTTGAGGACTCAAGTTTGCGTCAAGAAGACCTGTAAAGATACTCATTGTGCCTTAGACACTGGTGTACTTGCTGACTGTGACCGGGGTGTTGGTGGGACATTATCATCATTCCATGAAGGATGATGATGAGGAGAGCATTCAGGGTGACCATACTGTTTTTGCCTCTCAGGGATGTGTTGGGCCTTTGAAGGTTGCGGGTTTTCTGCGGTGGAAGACGTGTGAGCTTTCCTGCATGGCATAATGTGGCTGGTGCTGTGACAAACACCCATCAGTTGGCACAGACAAGCATCAGAGGAGCTCCTTGGTGCAACTCGAGTGCCTCAAATGTTTCACTGCAGGTACAGAGGGCACTTTGAACAGCCAAGTATAAATAGAAATCAGAAACAACAACAAAAACCGTGCAAGGAAAAAAAAATATACATATATATATTTTAAAAAAAGGCAGGCCTGAAAAGGGTTAGGGTGAGAGGCGAGGAAGAAACACTTTTCAAGTACCTTTCACACAATCATCCAATCTCAACAGGAATGTAGGAACAGAATATGCAAGTAGTACTTGTTCTTAACACTGACACTTGAGGTCATTCAGAAATCTGTATGCCCCTGTTATTATAGAGACGGTAAAGCACTCAAAGTCACTTTTATGCGAGCTACACAAACCAGTCTGACTAGTTTATTTTAGGAAAATAAATAATTACTTGCATTACTTCAAAAGCAGCTCTGACCCTTAATAATATCAGTAGCATTTCATTGCTGAGCATTAGTTTCCTCTGTTATTATTTTCATTTACCTGTTGACCTTCTAATAACTGGCCTTTGCCTCTGGAAGAACTCTCATTGCCAGGAATCAAGCAGAGGACCAACAAGTCAATTGCAAGCATCAGACTACAGGGAGGATTTTGGCATCTCAGCACATTAAAATAAGATTTTTCCTTATATATCTATACGAAAAGCACATTTATTCATAAAAAAAAATCACAGACGTTAAATGTAAACCTTTGAATGGATAGCTGTTGTGCAAAACATTTAACTATCCAGGTCTTTCGCAGGCAGGCAGAAGAAAGAAAACTAACCATTAAGGTTGTGACACAAAATTGGTAGATAGTTTGGAACACTTTTTTAAACTGATCTGTC
Organism: Arapaima gigas; assembly: GCA_900497675.1. Lineage (NCBI taxonomy): Eukaryota > Metazoa > Chordata > Actinopteri > Osteoglossiformes > Osteoglossidae > Arapaima > Arapaima gigas. The sequence continues at coordinate 408,365 of UFQX01000264.1, read as the reverse complement.
TATTCTGTCAATAAAAACAATTAGTTATTCCAGTTCCTTTTTTAAAAATTTACCTCAGTTTTGCCACACTGAATTTTTTGTTTAATTTTATCCCATTCATTGAAGGATTGCTGTATTGTCTCTGCAACTGGATTATCATTTTGATAAACTGAAATCATAAAGACTAACACATATTTAGCACACCAGAAACTAATAAAACTAGTTTGCAAAATTTTTGGCACTTTTTTCCAGCAGTGTTGTTTTTGGCATGTTCTGAAACTAGCATTCTTGACCTTGACTTGCAGAAAATATGATAGGTTGTGTGTTTTTCAATAAACAAGACATTTTACTGGTGACAAAATACTAAACATATTTGCACAGGCAAAAAATCTTTGTAAACACGTTTTGTCAGAGCCGATAACTGCTGTTCCTTCAGTGATGTGTGATATATTAGTTTTTGGTAGAGGATACAGTCAACAATCAGCAATGACCATGACAGCAGATTCATCACATCAAATCTGTATTAGAATTTATAATCTTAAAACCAGAAATCACAGAGGCAGCTGGCCTTTGATTCTTCATCAGTGTCAGAACTTACTGGGTCTGTGAGCTCAGGAATTGCTGCCCTGTAGGTCAGAGGTGTGCAGTCACGGGTGTTGTTAACCAGGTTGCAGGGCAAAAACATGGGCCCCAAGTCATCCCCATCCAGTACATCCACAGTCAGTGTGGTGGTGGTTGTTCGCCTGTCACCAGGGTATGGGGCACGGTCCTGTGGAAACAATTACTTGTATCCATGACAACTGCCATTTTAACATTTATCTTTACCTTGGCAACAATAACCCACTATATGCAACATGAACTGTGATTTACTGAGTGAACCAAAGACACAGAGCCAAAAGAAGCAAAGATGTATAGCAGTATGCAATATGCACAGATGTATCACAAGTGTTAAAAACAATGTTAATGCTTTTGCCCAGTGTAAAAAACATTCATGTAATAAATGTATTTTCTGCTGATGCCATCAGTACTTATTTTGCATGTTTTGTGCAGTTACGCATATTGCCACTTCTTTAATGTGCAGATGGAAAACTTATAAAGTGGTAGATAAAGTGGTACATATTAATGAAGAGAATTTTTTTCTATGAAATTATTCTGAAAAGCTGATTTTTAGGACAATTCATATAGCTGGTAATGACAGATGTTAAAAAAAGATCATTTACCAATAGTGTAATTTTGCTTTGAACATATATAGAACAATATATATATTTATGTCTGTACAACACATATCAGAGTGCAGCTTGTAAGGATTCATGGTATGATGTAAACATTATCACTGTCAGTAATAATTTAAATAACATAAAATCAAGCATCACATGCGTGGACATTTTGGTCTGTCAAGTTAAGATCAAACAATATTTTATGGGCTATGCAGGACTGGGAAAACTAAAGACAGCAAACTGACAAGTATCCAGCTGTTAACTAAACCATTGTAAATATATTCTAATTCAGATTGCGTCTTCATTCATCTCACATGACACTGTCGTTTCAACTCACATTAGCTTGAACAATGACCAGGTAGCGAGTTTTTTCCTCATAGTTGAGCCTCTCCCTCAGGACCACAGTCCCAGAGAGGGTGAGTGGGATGGTGAAAGTCCTGTTTGACATCTGACAAAAAAGCAAGGCATATGGAAAATTACTGCTGAAGGTCTTCTTTCCTATTAATCACAACTATGTCCTGATGTCCTTCTTGCTACATCAGTGAGAAAGTGACTCTGGCATTGTTTTTCAAAGTTATTATTATTATTATTATTATTATTATTGTTGTTGTTGTTGTTGTTGTTGTTTTGCCTTTTACCAAATCATTGTTGATTTCCAGAAAAACATTTGTAAGTAGAATGTGCAGAATATTTAAAACAATATGCAAAAAATACACTTTTTTCAAGATTTTTCACAAGCTGTAGTGTTTTTTCCTGACAAAATAGGGAACAACAAGTTGCTACTATATTTTGTTAAAACCATTAATGAATGAAACATACCGGATCGGCTGGATTATATTGAATTACGTATTCTACTTGTCCATTTGGTCCATCATCAATGTCAGTGGCACCACTGTCTCCAGAGAAGCCACTGAAGATCACACTTCCCACAGGAGTGAGCTGTAAAATATTCATTTCAAAAAGTCATTCAGATAGATAGATAGATAGATAGATAGATAATAGTTTTCAAATATTATCCCATAGAAACTGCATATTTTAAGATAATTTCAAAATTTCTAAAGGAACATGCAAAATGTACTCATATCTGTTAAAAAGTAAAAAGGACATCATGATATAGGCTAACCTAAAATATGTCTGTGGTGTTCACAAACTATTCAGTTGCATGCACAGTGCCATGCCTATGCTTGCCTAGTGTAGAAGTTTATGGAGCTCTCTAGAAAACGAAGGACACACAGGAGTGCAACACTAATTCCTGTTGTCACGCCTCTGTCCTTCTGGCTGTACCACTCTGCACTGATTTTAGATGTGAAAAAAGCAGGTAATGGCTGGGTTACTACATCGGACACAGCGAGGGACAGACTCATATTTCTGTTCCTTTGTTCTGCTTCTTGGCGTCATACTATAATTTCTTTGCATTTATGGAATGGAGGAAAGGTAGTAAACATAAAGACTCTGTTTAGTCAAAGGTGTTACTCTTCTTCAGTTGATTGAAAAAAAAAACAGAATAAGGTACTGATTTGAATGCTGAATACCGTGATAAACCAAATCTGGACAAGCTTCTAAGTGCCAACAAGAGGAAATTCACTTCTGTAATTATTCAAGTTGAGGTGCAACATAAAATCTTCAGGGGAGGAAACGTCACCTATAAAAAACTGAGACTACAATAACATTTCATGGTAGGAGGGCCAACAGCACGCAAGTGACAACCTAATAAGAACAAGAGAGATGGTGTCAATTCTTCTGCCATTAGCAAGTAATTAGCAGTAATTTGAACCATTTTAGTACATACAAAAAAAGTGTTATTTACTCATTACCATCCCTACAGAAGGCAGACTATAAAAACACAGGAAGAACACTTAATTACTACACATGTTCTTGTCTTATTTTTGCCTTATTTTCTTAACCAAAATACAATGAAAAAATTATAAATAAATATAACTGCAAATAAAAATGAACAGCAGCGCCTAGGCTGTTTGGACATGGGTTCAAATCCAGCTCAGTCTGTGTGGTGTTTGCATGTATTGCCTGGGTCGGTGTGGGTTTCCTGAGAATGCTCTGGTTTCTGTCCACAGTCTGAAGACACGATTCAGGTTCAGGTCACCCTAAACTGCCCGTAGTTTGTGCATGTTTGTGTGTGGCCACTCTCTGATCGACTGGCAATCTATCAAGGGTGTAGTTTCATAGCCTAGCAAACAGCAATTCTTGGACAGGCTCTAGACCACTGCAAACCAGACCAGGATAAAGTGGTTAAACATGAATGGATGGATAGATGAATGAATGAATTGATGGATGGATGAATGAAGGAAGGAGATCAAGCCAATTACTGTAGACCAAATTGTATCATCCTGTAAATGAGTAGTTTAGTTTATCTTCTTAATACAAAGATAACACTTATACAAAAAAACATATATTTGGAAGTTAGAAATAAGAGATGTTTCAATAAAAAATACAGTTAATGTGCACCCTAATAGAAAGTCAAAGTTGATGAAGAATTGTCCTCCATGCAATGATACTCATTATTTTTTTCTTATTTCAATGCAACATTAATATTATAATACATTCAAATTGATGATTTTAAAAAAAAAAAAATTCTTTCCTTTTTCCCCCCTCAAATGTGACATTTAACAAGTTGATGTTCTCTACCATGTCATTTGCATAACCTCATGTCTTTTACATAGTTCCTTCACAGGTTAAAATCCTAAGAAGATCTAAGGTAAACTAACCTCTGCTTATTGGATTTAGAGTTTTTACAGCATACTCTTTTCTTCAATAATATAATAAACAAGCATTAATTTTATGGTCTACATTAATCAAATTTCAGCCTTAAAATGAATTGTAAATTTGTGTTTTCAATTCATCCATCCATCTATTGATTCATTATTCAGCAACTCTTTGTTTGTTGCTGTGTTGTTGTGGTCCAGAGCCAATCCCAGAAGCATAGGGCATGAAGCAGGGTACGTCCTGGATCAAGCACCAGTTGATCGCAAGGCAGCCACACACAGTCAATCTGTCACTGACACAAACACACACTGAGGACAATTTAGAGTGACCAATCCACCTGCTTCCCATCTTCGGTACATCTTTCATAAGCACTCAGAAGAAAATGTAAACACACGAAAAGCTCCACCTCAGACCAAACACACAGCCCAGGAGCTGCGATGCACCCGCGCTACCTTTTGTGCCACCGTATCACCCTAGCATAGCTTTCGTTAAGTCAAACTGCTTTAAAAAATAGTTTCAGATCACTTAAAATCATACATCCACCTACTGTAACAAAAAGACAGATTTAAAAAATCGGAACAAAATATCAGTAAAAAATGTACGTGAAATACACCATTTCTTTCACAGGGGGCTGCCTTGCACAGTTGTAGAGTTTAGTTGTGAGACACGTGCCAGCAGTTTGATTAAACTCTGCCTGGTCATTTAATCAACCATACAGTAATTGCAGACGCTTGCAGCTGTTCCTGCCTGTGCCCTCACCAGGACACCACTGAAGATGTGGGAGGAGACATCCATCAGCAGAAGATGCGTGTAATCAGGCACATGGCTTCTGTTTTGCTCTGCCCCCTCCTCCCTTCTCCTGCCTGGTCCTTCCCTTGCATCCACACCAAGGAGGCGGGCAGCTGAGTAATCAGTCGGCGCAAAAGTTAAATGAAAAGTTAAAGAGCTTGGCGAGCATCGTGACATGCGTAGTTCTGTAAAGCGTCCCACTGGACTCGGTGTGTTTCGGGTGTCACGGTCCCTACGAATCAGAAAACTCCTCGTGGACAGGCGGAAGGAATTTAATGGCTAGAGTCAGAGCTGCTATAGATTCTGCTAACGTCTCAGCTTCGTAGAGACGCGGAAAAACAAGACACGTAAAAATCACCACCTCCTACAAGGGCTAATTAATGAAATGTCATGAGACCATCTGTTGCAGTTAGACAAGTTCATCCACTGTATAGATAATGCTGTCGAAGAAATTATAACACACAAGACAATGTTATTTGTGTTCGTATTAGTGTTAAAAAGTTGCCTGAAGTGCAGAACTGTGCTTCCACATTAACAGATCAACTTATTCATGTTGTATGTTTTTAATGTCATTTTCATTAATATTACATTTTTAATCTTCATCTTCATCAATTTGACCTTAAGTATAAGTATTAACCACAATTTTTTTCAGAGTAACAGCAACAGTCAACAGAATAAAATAAAAAAAAGTAAAAAAGCTACATTTGTCCCATGCTGCTTTCATTACCTAAGTTATACTATATATTTTTTTTGCAAAAAATTAGAGGTTTAATTTAAAAATCAGATTTTTTTACTGCAGACTCATGACATTAGATTTTTTAAATATACAACACCCTATTGATTCTTTGATTGATAATTTTTTATATGTCTGTTTTGTGTGCACTTTTCCCATACACCCAACACTTTCTGTACAATCAAATATAAACTAGCCTTTCTTCACTACCCACGATTGCCAAAGAAATGCTGACTTTCTTTGATACTCTGCAGGTCAAAAAACCAATAGGGCGGCACTACAAACACCAAAAATAAGTTGATTTCAATAAGGAAGAAACAAATATTGGGGAAAAAACAGATTTTGTCCAGCCAGAAGAAGCCAGCTGCAAGAGAAGACTAACAGGAAATATTCTTTGTTAATCACTTTTAATGAAATATAAGTCACAAAATCATTGCATATCTATTCAGTTCCCATGTGTGAGCAGCCCAAGAATACCCTTCTTGTGGGGTTATGAAATATCCAGATTTTTTAGACTGTGCTGATAAAACTATCTTTACAAAGTGACCCACTGCTAAAGGTATCTATATTTAGAACAGAGGCCATAATTTGTTTATAGTTCAAAGATTTGTTTTTAATTACACCAGACTGGGTCATTTATCACTATGTATATAATCCTGGAAGCAATATCAATCCATTTATTCTTCCATCCGTTATTATTAATCTCTTTATCCTGGTCAGGGCCCCAGTAGTCTGGAGCCTATCCCAGAATTACTAGGCAATGAAACTACACCCTGTATGTGACACCAGTCCATCGTACAGCAGCCACACACACATTCACACACTACGGGTATTTTAGAGTGACCAGTCAACGTGAAACACATGTCTTTGGACAGTGGGAAGAAAACCAGAGCACTTGGATAAAACCCAGAAAAACAAGGAAACCCCACAAAGACTGAGCTGGATTCAAAACCATGCCAAAGAAGCCTAGATGCTGTGAGATGAGAGCACTATTTGCTTCACCACTGTGCCGCTCTTGGAAAAAAATGCACAAATGTTATTTTACTCCCATTTGCTTTACTGATGTACTATCCTTTAATATTTCCATTTCATGAGCCATTTTGGTACATAGTTTTCTTTTTTGAACTTCTTGTTACATTAATATTAAAGATCGGCAAAATATTAATATGCGTTACATACATGCATTAATGCATGTATTTAGTGCAACTTACAATTACCTATTAATCTGCTTTGTAGAAATTATTTTACAAATTAATTCAGGTTTTACCTTTATATTACAAAGCAATGGTTCTTACCTGTGTGCTACAACTGCCCCAAAATGATTAGCATATCTATGAGAATAAGATTGTATCTAATATTTTTAGCCTGTCCAGCAGATCAGTGGCAGTTGACAGTTGGCTCAAGCCAAAGTGATTCTCACCTTTTCACGTTTGCACACAAAAACATGATGTGGAATTTGATAGGAGAATAGCAAGGTTTACTCCTAGGTCCAGTGACTTACCTCATTTATGGCAACGTAATAGCGGGACTCCCGGAAGCGAGGGGCGTTGTCATTACGGTCCTTCACCACAATCCGCACTTCGTGCAAAATGATGGTGCCAACCAGTTCATTGGTGCACTGGACCTGCACAACTATAGACTGCCAGGAGGAGGGTGGCTGAAAGGCAAAAAAAGCCCATTTCAGGAATGGTTCCTGTCTAACTTGCAAAAGTCCAATTGCCCTTTAAAATCTCATGTGTGGGGGCATAATATTGTATTGGAATTGACATTGCCTTTAGATATTTTCTTTGTTTGGGCAGAAGAAAAATCAACTGACAACATAAAAATTGTGAAAAGTGTTGATAGACAATGTCTGGTATAATCAGCACTTAGCAACACCCACTGTCCTTCAAAAAGCTATTGTGTTTATTCAACAAAACGGACATGCAGTGATATTGTTCCATAGTTTCAAAAACTATTAATAAGCTTAAAAATATTGCTATTTTACTAATTTAACTAGTACCACTAAAATTGTCCAGCTGTATAAATGGGCTAAATTATAATACATTATAAAGCTTTTAAACTCAAATTAGTAATTGTTACGTGTCTGTGTTGCTCCTGTTGTTTGGCGGTTGTTTTTCTGTTTTTCCCCTGTCTCTCTTCTGTTCTGTGTCACAGGTGGTTCGCTCCATCCGTCAATCATCATCAATCAACCTATCGGAATGTGCCAACCGATGACCTGGGGGCGGGTTTTCCCCTTGATAAGCAGCACCACGACACCCCCAAAGCTAGCTTTTTGGCTCACTTGTTTGGCTTTGTTATATTGTTATGTGTGACTTCTGGTTTGACTTTGTTTTGGCTTAAGGATTCTGGTTTTGGATAGTGGATTTTGGTCTAGTCAACGGTGTAAATAGTCACGCACTTGATGTCACGTTGTTCACTGGGTTGTTGGCTTGGATTTAGAACAGGGTAGTATGTGCGCGCACCTACATTGTACTTCACGTAGGGTTGTACGTACTGTTTAGACACATTAGGTAAGTGGGCGGGTGCCAACCCCTGTATTTTCTGTGTTAGTTTAGACTAGGGTAGTTAGGTAGATATTTATTTTTGTTCACTACGTTAGGAATAGGTAAGACACTGAAAATACAGATCAGGTTAGTGGAAACTTTTTGTTTCTTTCTTTGCTTAGGCACCGTCCAAGTTCTCTATCCAGGTTAGCACCTTTGTATTGTATATACTTGTATATTGTATCACGTGTGCCTTGTATCAAACACTGAACAAATTATAAGCCACCCATTTCACTATTTTTTGTGTGGGCTGCTTGTTGTTTATGCTCCCACTCCACCACCCTAGACAGGAGCCAGTAGTGGGGGCGTAACAGTAATTAAAAATAAATAAACTGCAACTATATGGTTTCTAATTTAACATTCGAATTGTTAGTAAAGAATTATACTGTGTATATGTTTTGGAACATTTCTGTAACACTTTTACTGCTGTAAAATCACAGGTACATTCATACTTACAAATAAATACCCGCAAATGAACAAGAAATAAGTATGTGAAGTGTAACAGCATTTGCTTATACTTACATCTCTGTCAAGAACCCTCCCTGTGCTGTTTAGGAATAGCCTTTGTCGCCCTGGATCCAAAATAACCCAGTAGTTGTAGTTTTCAAGCAAGGTTAAGGAAATGGTTCTGCCAGGGTCCACAGCCCTTCCGTTAATTTGCATATTTTCGACCAACACTGTCCCTGAAAATAAAAAAATAAAAAGAAAAAAAAAATCACTAATCACACAGAAAATAGGTTACAACCTATAAATAATGATTTGTAATAAGGACATATGGACTTATTTGATTGTTTGGATAATTTTAGAAAGTGGAAATAAGAAAGCCCTAACTCATGTTTAGTTTTGTGGTACTTGTAGTTGAAAATAATTCATTTTTATACATTACATAACTGATTACAGCATTTCCAGCCCACAAAAGATTTTTTTTAAAATATATTGTTAACAGAAGTATTTCTCCCAAATATAATCATCCAAAAACATCTGTTTTCCTTACAGTGATGACACGTGTGATAACATGACACATTTTCAACAGGTTGAGGCTCAGTTGTTTGACATGTTAACTGGTAGCCACTGAGACAGATTCCCAGCTGCTGCCAACATAACAAAAGTGGTGCTTATCTGTACACAGGAGTTGACCAAGACCAATGACAATTGCATTTCTGCAGCAAGGAACGGTCATTCTCATTGGAGAAATGCCAAAGCTTATTTAAACCAGCTGAAGACATTTTTAAATTTTTCCACAACACAAGACAGAAATTGCTAGCTTATATGCACCTCTTATATAACCCTTCACTCTTAAATTAACTATGAAAATAGGGATTTGGTGTCAACACAGTATAGACATGAGTCATTAATTTTGGATTCCCACAGGCAGCTATGACCACCCTAGTACTGCATGTTTCACAGTACAAGTCTGCAGCGATGCCTGACTGCAGTGTGCGTTGTTATGTGATCCTGGCCTCCAGCGATCTGCTCAGATGAACTTTGCAGTAATGCGGTGGAACAGGACAGTATGTCTGCAGTGGCCATAGGGAAGCTGCAGTTTCAGGGTCCACCACTACAGTAAAAACTGCAAAACGACCTCTTCATACAGCTTCTCAGAGGATGCCAGTGCCCAGTCTCAAACATCAGCAGCGCTTTTTGTAGTAAGTCTGCACTAACGCCAGCATATCAAAGTGCTGTGTGATCAGTGGTGTTCTACTTAAAGCCATAATGACGCTTTCACAAAACAAATGCTAATCTGATGGACAGCTGGGAGACTGGAGCTTTCAGTGTTCTATGCAAACATATGACATATGAATGGGAGGATTTATTGATGATCCAGCTCTGAATGTACAAGTCAGTGCCAAGCAGTGAAGACAATCAAAGCACAAAATTGCCCTGCCCACATTTATGGGAAATTATTTACATTAATACTCAATTCTTAAGCATTTCTCTTTAGGGAATGTCAATATGAATCAGTGAGTGGGTGTGTGAATCCTTCTGGTTTTTAGCTTCCTATTTGGTGTTCCTTTTTAATCACCAATCTTCTCCATCTTAGAGCAGGTGTCACGCGGGAGTCAAAGGTAGATCATTTCATTTGCATTTCTCAGGTTCTTCACCATGGGTAATGAAAAAGCTCATATAACAGCACAGCTGTCAGAATGGAAAAAAATGTTCAATGGACAGGCTTTTTTTTATTTGGAAAGTCTCTGATTTTAGTGAGACATACTGTTCTATCTAGCCTACTCCCATTACACACTGAATAAATTATATATGAAAATATATATTTAATATGAGCCTTTGTGTCAAACATATTATTTATTTTATAGGAGCAAACATAAGAGGAATACTGTACACTAGTTAAATCTTAAGTTTTATTGAAAGGAAAGATATTTTATAGCATGTTGTTACAATAAGTAATCTGTTTTGATGTGGATCCAAACATTCAGGTACACATTCATATTGTAATTCATTTTTTAATAATGTTATTAGATAAGATCAGTCTGGAGCTGAAAAAACCTGCTCTAACCTTATCAGATAAGTCACAAAAAAACATTGCTTTACTAATAGCACTGTGTGTAAGGTTACTTTAAAGGACATTAAAAGACTTGGTCAGACATCAAACTGGGACAGTTACAGTGAAGGTGGACAAATAAATCATGAATTACTTCCAATTTCAGCTGTTGCCTTAAAGGTATAATCTCCTCTGATGACAAAATGTCTGTGGCTCTTCAAAGTGAACCACTTTAAAATGTTTACAGTAATTACCAAAAGCATCCGGACATTTAAAAGGTCATAATGAAATACCCTCTGTTTTCCAGCAATGTTCATATCATCTCAGCAGAAGGTATAATTCTAACAGCACGAAACAGCACTTAGTCTTTAAATAAAGGGAACGTGTTATTTCGTTCTTGGAGCAAAAATCACTGGTTGCACTCACAACTCAAAATACCCACATCCCTGTTTATCATTTAACACACTAAACACATTTCCACCCAAATGAGTTCAAAGACTAAGCCACTTTTGATCTCTCAATTAAAATGTACACCTTAAACATCCAGAAATCTTTTTGATTTTAATCGCAAAATTTTATAAAGCATAACCATCTTTAGGCACACTTGGACAATATATCTACAAGCCAGAGTTATTTGTAAAGCGGAAGCCAATTTTTACAGTCCAAGAGTAATCGGCTCCACTTTATCAAAATAAAACTGTACTCATCTATAATGCAAGGCACATACAGTAGGCAGTAGAAATGCCCACCTTACACCTTTGCAACACATAAGCTCTGGGTTGAAAAATCAAATCCGATTACATTCCCCTTCGAGCAGCATTTGTTTTTGTTCCATTAGGCAGATAATCCATTTTCTTTGTGCTGAACAACAGATATGTTCACCTGTGTAGCTAAGAAATAAAGAATCATAACACAGCTTTTCAAATGAATCAAAATGTACTGGTACCACCACAGTTTGTATTTCCAGTTTCAGTCCCCAGCAGCTTGGGAGAAGGGAACCTTCAGTTACAATGGTATAAAGTAACTCCAGTATCACAGTACAGGTTTATGATGTGGCCAGGATATGAAAACTTGCTAACTTGGCTTCTTTAAAAATTCACATTTAACATGCAAAGGCAGATTTTCAATCATGTCTAAATGATCACACCTCATAAACGTAACCAAATACAATGAGTGTCAAGTGATAGAAGAAACTCACTGTATGTAATCTTTATGAAAATAAGACCAGGCACAGGACCACTTCCGGCAGTTTGAACAGTGTTGAAAAAGAAGGAAAAGAAACACTGAAGCAACTCTGTATAATTGAAATTCTGAGTGTGTTTGTAATGCATTCAGACTTTTTAAACTTGCAACAAAGGAATAGGTAGCATTAGGATTCAAACCATCTCTCCAGAAAAAAAGATGTTTCCACAGTACCACCATCTAATACCAGAACACAATCAATCCACCTGTCTCTATTTGACAAAAATACTTTTTTTAATGAGCAGGGTCAGTTCAATTCTAACTTTATGCAGAACCAAAATTAACAGAATAAATACATAAATCCATGTATCTCTAAGCCTGTATTGTGGAACAGATAGTTAAACACAAAGTCAAAATACCCATATTGGAACATAACTCACTGAAACACACTCTTCTACACATCTGATGTAAACTACACCGAAAAATATAGTTTATTATTTTGGTTCCACAAGGCAGCTCAGAATGACACTATGTCATGTACTGGCTGGAGATGCAAAGGAAACAGCAGGTTCAGAGTGGGATAAGCCAGTGGAGTCTGGCACAGGGCACCCTCACAGGTGGGCCTCCTGCTTTTGGTTGTTGCCACCACATGTACCGGCTGCTTAGAGGATCCACATGCCACTAAAAGTCTGCATCCACCTGCCTGCACACTGTGTTTGGCTGTGTGCTTTCACACCTACAAGAGAAAAAGCAGATGTTCTTGCATTCACCACAATGTGGCTGCCGAATGAAGTCAATCGGACAAATGAAATACTAACTGATTAAAAATATATGCAAAATGAAGATTGCATTTTAATTAAATAACACTTTTAATTGGCACGTTGAATTCAGTATTTTTTTGGTTCTTCAAATGTTCTTTGTTACAATATCAAAGTCTTGTTAAAATAATTTTCCACAGAATGAAGGAGCAAGAAATATCATGCTGTTTCTAGAATGTCCAGGATCTGGTCCTGACTGCTTCGTGAGCTTTGGCATCTGCATTGTATGCCACTAGTTTCGAGTTTTGATAGGAGGCTTCTTTTGCCGTTTCAGTGCCGACTGTTGTTGTTCTGTGAAAGTGGATAATGGCCTTTTCTTTATCTGCTATTCACCCGCGAGTGTCATGCGGCTTCAATGAGTTTACTGTTGGAGGAGCATTGGCTGGTTCCTGTAGCTCTCCTAACCATCGAATTATCTTCGATCATTTGATGCAGGGCATGTTGATCCAGGTGATGTAAAAATTGGCATATCTTTCTTTTTTCTTGTCACTCATATTTGGATGGAGGTAGGTCTGGCGTTAAGGAGTGTTGCATAAGGTCTTTTATTGAAAAGCGATCACTTGCCTGGACTGAGAGTCAATCCCCTCAGTGCAAACACTGCTTAGCCTAGTGCCTTATGATTTTGGCATAGGTTGTGGAACAGATTATACAGTAAAAACATGGGTGCTGTGCAACTCTGAGCCCTCAACAAAAAGGGATTTCTATGTTATTGTAGCATGTCTGGTCAACAGATGGTATAATTCACTCCACCTTGCACCAAGTTTCTTCACTATTTTTGAATAAAAGAAAAACCTGATATTTTATAAATTGCTACTAGATATTTTATACAATATTTACCCTCTTCACCTTTGTGAGTAACAAGCCCAGTGGCATTCATCAGGTAATCTACTACTTGTTCATCGGATCAACCTCCTCATACAGTAAGTGCAGGTGCATAGCTGGCTATGCTTGATATATAATCAATTTTCCTCTCCATCCTATAATGTTTTCACCTGATCATCAATATATGGCCAGCTTAGTTTAATTCTTTCTGTAAAAAATTAAATCCTCTGTAATTTCATAAATGCACCACTAAATACACAAGTTTTAAAGTGCACTTTTACAAGGCTGGAAAAGCACTGGCCTAATAACACTGAATATTTTATGAGATTTAGTTTTTTTTTTTGCAATACGCCTATACTGTGTCTTTTCTTACCGAAACACTTTTTACACAACTCATTTTTAATCATAACTGCTGGCTGAACTACATTATTTATATAGTTCAAATTATGTACCTGGTTATCCGCATGAATTAGGTTATAGTCAAGGCTACCGTTGTCATGAATCATAAAACTACTCATATGTAATACCCTTGCATTTCAAAACACTTTTTATTTGCTTTCATCGCTGCAGATTCCTGAAAGCAACCAGCACATTAGACATTTCATTAACATTTAAAAAATTTTGTTGAGGTTTGTATTTATATAAGGATTCCACTCGGTTTTACACAAAGGCCTGAGCTGCAGTCAATGTGCGCAAACTGAATTTATGTTCAGTTTAAGTGCTCTCACACAAGCCAAGGTAGACGTCCTGGTAACAGAGACTAAAAACATTATGTGTGTTTCTACTCAATTAAAATTTTCCTGTGTGGCGAGCCATTGGAATCATTCAGTAAGTATGACATTACAGATCCTTAAGGACCTCACTGCTTGCTTTTTCTTCACACAGGGCAGACCACAGAGTACACTTCAAAAACAAGTAACAATAAAAGATGGTAACATAAACAGACTCAAACTACATGCAGTATTACCACTAAACTTCTAATTTAAATCAGGTTTTTGGGAAAACATATTAATTGCTCTACTCACTTTCTCTTTGAGTAAAAATATAGTTTGCACTGTTAAATTCTGTGACTGACAACTGCCTTTGTTCCTAGTATTCTGAATAAATTAAGCATGCTGTGCTGTTCCATCTGCAGAAGCCAGCACCAGTTTCAGTGCAGTCATTACAGGCACAATGAAAGTCCAGAAGACAATGCACCTTACAAAATTATAACTACTAAAGAAACAAAAAATATGTTAACCATGCTGCACAAATGTACATGAAAAAAGGTGACGGCTTTTGCTTTTAGTCCATTCTTAACCGCACGTTAATGTTACTAGTTGAACATTTTTCGACACTTCTTACCAGTTAATGTCAAAGAAATGCTTTTTTTCTGTACAGGTTTCGCAATGAAGGAAACCAAGCTTTTGCCTAAGATTCAGGCCAGTCAGATGCTGAAGAGCCACAAAACACTGGCACTGTGTGCACGGTTAGATGTCCATCAGACTTGTGTGGCTAATTTTAAAGTAATTGTTTGTTTTTCTTAGTGTAAGCTCCCATACCAAAGAACTCAGACTTGCCATGTGGTAAGAAAGTATCTAAAGTAAAGGAGAAAATGTTATTGTAGCGTACCACACTACTTAAAGGCACCCCTAGTGGTTGGAGCTGTTATTGTGTGTCAATGGTTATTAATGTGTGCAGCTGTGAATGAGAGTGTGTGCTGTTAGTGGGGCTGGTTCTGTCTTTGTGGGCAGAGGAAGGGCAGGCTTGGTGGTTCACTGGCCTGGTGATAAAAGCTTACTGCTGCCTATTGTGAATAAACTAGCTGTATTATGTAGACTGTGTCAGTATCTTCGTTCCTTCCATTGAAGCCCACACCCATGCTTGCAAAATTGGTGTCAGAAGGTATAAAAATATGCAAAAAAAAATAAAACTCAATACATTAGACACAAATAACTGCTGTGCTGTATGTGTGCGTGTGTTTCAAAATGGGCATTCTATATAAAGTGTAATGTGCCTTTAAGAGGGTGGATGACAAATGTCATGGGGTTCATGGGGAAGGTGGATGGGCTATGAAAGTTAAGTTAAAATAAGCTGGTGCTGTTGGGTCTTTAAGAGGAGATGTAAGTATCCTGGTAATGACTGGTCATTGGATCATGACAGCTGTGTGTGTGTTTGTGTGTGTGTGTGTGTGTGTGTGTGTGTGTGTGTGTGTGTGTGTGTGTATAGCTTCTCATCTAAGAAGACAATTACTTCAGGAATCTCCAAAAAAGTGGAGGAGTGTGCAAATCTGACTAATCTACAAATGTTAGTAAAAGAATGGTGACCCTGAATAAATACCTCTCTGGTCTGATGGTGTTTAGGTGGGAGGCAAGAATTCTAGCTAGCATCTTAACATCTGCAATTGAAAGTGAGATAGGTAGGTATGAACTACATGCTAAAGTATTTTTTCATATTTTAATAGAAGTATAATGGATGCCTCAGCTAGGGTTTGTCTCAAGGAACCCTGACTTAGAGAGTATTTAACCATCTCAAGGAGAAGTGGGTCCAATTTACTTGATTTTTTTCCTAAAATTCATATGGATAACCAAGGGACCTTGCCATTTTGCATTTTACAGTTCAACCTATATTAGGGACATCTAAATTGTACAAGAATTCTAACATAGGTGAATTGTCTAAATTCAGATGTGTTGACATTTAAATAGTATTTGTAAAGGTGTCATTGGTGTTAACTGGTTTTACTAGGAGTTCAGCTGAGGGTTTACAAATTCCTGGGATAAGCTGACATGCAGATTTACATTTTAACTAATGTGCTAGAAATCAACCTGCAACAGGCAGTGTTCTACTTTGTCTGTTCAGAGTAAATTATATTGAGTTTGAAGATCCAGCTTCTTCTTGTCAAGTCTGATGAGGCACATACAGAATATTGAGAATCTAATTTTATTATAGTGATCTTTTTGATTTTGGCTTTTTGCTTTATTAAGTGATATGGTATGATATAATGTCTCCCCTGATGACAACCTTAAGGGTCTCCTACAATATAGATAGTGACACTGAATCCAACTTATTAGTTACTAAGAAATAATGAATTGCATTAGATATTAAGATATTACAAAAATGTTTATCTGCTATTAAAGCTGTTAAATTTACAAAAGGGATGCTCTGAGTAACTGAGAAGAAAGACCAAGAAAAGAAAGAAAGAAAAAGTATCAGATGAGCATGATCTGATTCCACAATGACTGAATACTCTGTTCTTATCTTAAATAAAGGCAGGAGAATTTTGGCCATGACAAAATAGGCTATTTGTGAATAGGAATGATGAAAATGTGAAAAGTGTGAAAACACTTTGGTACTTGGGAAAAACCACGAGGGGTCTGTACAGCCAGCTTGAGTCATGAATGAGGATAGAGTTTGAGCCATTTTGGATGTAGACAAAGCCCAAGTGCTTGAGCAGTTTAAAGCTGGATCTATCACAAATTTCAGGTCATCTCCAAAAATTATATAATGTGTGGTTATATTAGACAGAAAGGAAATAACCTTATTGATAAAAAAACATGTTATCCCATTTGGGAGCAAAAACATTGACAAGGACAAGAGTAGTATGGAATAAAGAGCCAGTTATATATGATAAATTTACCCTGTGGGTCTGAGATTACGTTTGTTAGGGAAAACTGTTTTTTTTTATTAATTATTATTGCAGTGCCTCGACTTGGTGTTAAAATTGGATGAAAAATTTGTCCAATCCCACAGGCTTCAGAGTTTCTTAATTTACTACTGCAGAGAGGTGAGTCTCTTGCAAGAATGCTGTTTCTGTTTTTAATTTTTTTCAGGTGAGCAAATATTCTAGCCTTTTTCACTGGTCCACTAAGACCCTTAACATTCCAGTTTACGAAGTTAACTGCTGATCTCCCAGTGTTATTTTACATTTTAGCTGAGGACATCTAAACTCATGTTTGAGAGATGGTGTTGATCCTTTTCAGCCAGTGCCATACCTCTTAAATAACAAAACAATACTTTATCCACAGTGCGTATCACTACTAAGAGAACAGAAGAAAAAAACAAAAGCAGTACAAGCCTGCAGAACAATGAACTTTTTACAAATCTCTAAAAATTCAACTTGCCTTGCTTGCTTCCCTAACTGAAACTAGCAGCAGGGCCCAATGTAAATCAAAAAACTCTCAATAAGCTATACTCAAAAACTATTTTCACCCTGGATCAGAGGGATCCTGATTTTCTTATATTGACACAATCATCGTTAACCAGAATCAAATGTACTTAACACATTAAACAATAATAAAATCCAAATAAAGCCAATGGAATGAAATAATGAAATAAAATAATCAAATAAACAGATATATGATGTAGGCTTGTTACAAGTCCCCGGACGGTGTGAAATATATACACTCAATCATACTCAAGTAATATACCAACCTGCTTCAGACCTGGTTTGGAGACAGGTTGCTTTGGGGTCTTCAAATTATAATTCAACAAATTAAAGTTCAACAAACCATTCAGTGTCTGAAGATAAGGAGGTTATTATTTTGAAGGAATGTCCATCTGCTCACACACTGAGGTAATCAGTAGTGAAGAAAAACAAAAAAAAACAAAATGAGCCGAGGTGATTGGAATGTTTCCATTTCAGTGTGTAAATACACGGTGGCTCATCAGGCGAAGCCAGCCGGGATGAGAGAAAAAGTTCATATTTGAATGTGTTAGTGTCTTCCGGTGTTTGGAAAATGTATGTTTCTTTTCCAAATGCCACCTGAAGAGGGGCAGGGTGCAGCATCCGAAACTGTGTTTTCTTCTGGTACAGAGGATGCTTTGTATCCTTAAATGCAGAATGCTTCTTGAACAAGTATTCTCTTAGCTTGGCTCCCCTGTAGGTCCAATTTGTGCTGCCTCGCCCAGTACAGAGCCCGTTGTTCTTCCTAAAACCACTGGAAACACACAACGATCGCTCTCTGTGTTTTCCCGTACCAGCTTCTAGTTAGTGGTCCCTAGTTCCAGAGGTTTCTCAAACACATCAGTGCCCATGACCTCCACCAACATCTCTGATATAAACTCGATCTTAGCTATGTCTGCTACCCTCGAGTACATTTATGATGCGCATGTTAATTTGGTGGGATGTAAGTTTCCAAGATCCTCAACATAGTCTAAAAAGGATGTCTTCTAAGCCCAAAACTGCTTGATAGTCTCTTCAGCTGTGGTCAGCCTTTCAAGGTTCTCTCTGGCGACAATTTCTGCTGATGTGAGGCATCTCTGAATGGAGTTTCACACAGCACATCCACCAGTGATTGCAAAGGTTTCACAAGATTTTGAATAAGAACATCCATGTCCTCCAAAAGGCTTTCCCATTGCTTAACTAATTCTTAAGTCAACCAATTAAAGGTAAGAGTTTCACTGGCGTCATCTTCAGCTGGTGGCCACTGAAGATAAATTACTAGCTACGCTAGTACCAACACATGTTGCAGGTGGCTGTGGGCTGGTTTGTTTCTACCTTAAACTGCTTTTTTGTATAAGGTATTCCCAAAGTGCACTTCAGTAGGTTTGGAAGTTATGTGATGCAGAATCCGATGTTAAGGGTGACAAAAAGCCGATTAATTTGGAGACCTTGTAACTCACATCCCTCTCCTACATCTTTAAACTGGAAGTCAAAATGAAGCTATTTTAAATACATGCACATATACGTTCGGTCAAACTAGTAAAGCAAAATTCATATGGAACAGAGATCAAGGGGTATCATTGAGTCTTGAAATATTAACAACAAACAAAATTAAAAAAAAAAAAAACCTTTAAACATCCCAAATGTCCACAGTCCCATGCATGCAGCTCACAGCACCAGATCACCACCACAATGCCTAACAATGTCCTTGGGTGAATGGGAGGGTAGTCTCTGTGACCTTTCTCAACACCAGGCCCGAGCCATCCCACAGGATGAACAAAAGAATGGAAGTACACCAAAAACTCCCATGAATCTGATTATGGCATCTAATACTTCAAAACGCTCGACCTATGTTATCCAAAGATTAATATAGCCGGTAAGAGACCACATCACACACCATATGCAGATATGGCTAAAGGTATCACTATCCTTAAATGTTTTTCAAATAATGCACCATTCTTTCTGAAAATTAAAATTAAAAGATCTTTTATCATCCTTACATGCATTTCATGCATTTGCGGTGGAATAAAAGAAGCTGTGAAAAGAACTGGATTCTTGCTTATTCTACAAAGACATTCTAAAATGCCATGAACAATACTATTAGTGCCCTTTAGAAGTTATAAAAACAATTGTATTGGAGCCATACTTCAAACAGACTGTTCTCCTTTAATTACTTCCACTGGTGTCTACAATCTTATAATCCCTCATTCAGCTGGTTTAAATAGAGAAAAGTCCTCACTCTTCTGATTTGTGAAACTCTGTGTATCATGGAAAAGAAAAGGAAAAACAGAGAGTTTTCTTAGCAGGTTAGAAAGAAGATAATAGCCAAGCATTATCAAGGCTGAAAGGCCATCTCCAAAGAGCTTTATGTTCCTATGAACACTACTGCCAATAGCATCAAGTTTAGTTTAAGGCCCATGGAACTGTAACAAACATCTCTGGACATGGTTGCAAGAGGAAAATTGACCCAAGATTGACTGACCTTCAAACTCAAGGTGTAACAATTTCAAGTCGCATCATCAGTCGCTGTCTAAATGAAAATGGGCTTCTTGGTACAAGACTCCAAAAGACCCAGAAACACAAAAAATCTAGATTGGAGTTTGACAAAATGCTTGTTAACAAGCCACAATTCTTCTAGAAGAATGTCGATTGGACAGACAAAACTAAATAAGAGCTTTTTGGTAAACTACATCAAGTCTATGTTCACAGAAAACCAAACAAAGGTTTCAAAGAAAAGCACACCATCTGTACCATAAAACACAAAAAAGGCTCAGTGATGTTTTTGGGTTGCTTTGCTGCCTTGCACTGGGCGCCTTGAATCTTTACAGGGCACGATAAAATCATAAGGCTATCAAAGCATTTTGGAGTGAAATGTACAACTTAGTGTCAGAAAGCTGAGTCTCAGGTGTAGGTGATGAGTCCTTCAGCAGAATACTGATCTGTAACATAAGTCAAAAACCACCCATAACTGATAAGAAGAAAACATTGGACTGTTCTGAAGTGGCCTGATATGAGTCCTGATCTGAATCCCACAGAACATCTGTGGAAACAACTAAAATTGGCAGTTCAGAGAAGCACCCATCAAACCTGAGAGAACTGGAGCTCTTTGCCCAATTAGAATGGACCAAACTACCAGTGAAGAGGAGAAATCCCATTTAAAGCTACAGAAAGCACTTGACTGCAGTTATTGTCTCTGAAAGACATGCTACAAAGTATTCAGTTAAGGGTCCCACTAATTTTGTCCATGCCATTTTAATTTGTTTTATTATTTAAGATTAAAGTGTTAAGTCATAAATAAAAAGCAAAGTTTCTGTTCTGCTAAATGTGAAATAAAAAATGGTGGATACTAAATACTTTTGTCATTTTCAATTTATTTCAGTATTTTGGACAAAGTGGAAGGGTACCATTACTTTTGGCTACATCTGTATACACGCCATTGAGTCCATATCACCCTAGGATGATATATCCCAGGAATGACAACATCAGACTCAGTCAGTCCAGAAGAGTGCAATTGTAGGAACAGCTAAAATACTGCAGCATATCCTCAAACCAAGGCTTCTGGCAAGAGACCTGAATCTGAGGAATGTTACCACTAAAAGAAGAAAAAACAGGGTGAGAAAGGCTTTGTGATGACAATATGGTAAATTTAAAATGCATCAGTAAATATGCACTGCAAATTTTGGAATAACTCGAAATCTATTGACTAACTTGGGTGGTCCAGTAGTGCTGGTGCTTTACAGCTTCAAAACGCCGCCTTTGGCTATTATGACTTACATTGTTAGAGTTGAATAATAAACTAGTTGCAATTATCCAGTTATACATATGGATAGCTTTTACCAGAACAATTCAAAGTAACTTTGCTCAAGCCACCTACAGCAGGTGTGAAGGTTTATCCCTGTCAGTCCTAGCGCAGTGACACCTCTAACGCTTACATAACTGCACACCCTTAAACAGTTTAAAATATTCATTAGTTGCAACTCATATCAATCATTTCGCATTTCCTTCCATGAAATTTACTTTAAGATGCCTGTCTGGACACAGAAATCAGTAGCCTGATGCGCTTCATGAAGAAGATTATCACATATCGCCAAAACGCATGGGGACAAGTAAGCCCCCCATGCACTCTGTGTTTTCTAATAAAAGCTTATATTTGTTCTCAAGTTCTAAATCCAGTCATGCATGACCAACTCAAATATTAATAATGAAGGGTCTGCTTTTTTCACCAACATCGAAGCAAAAATGACTTTCACATTTTCAAGACTGCTGATACTGCAAAAAATTTGCTGCCCTACGCAATTTTCATCATTCATTCTTCATTCTCCATTTCAAAGCACATAGTATTCAATTAGAAAATGTGACAACTGGTGTACTGTTTTCTGTCAAAAGAATACTTTACCAGTTTATCAAGATGGCAGAAAATAAAGACCATATTCTCAGTGAAAAAACACAATTTGTGTAAACTATATTTTCATAAACACTGAACTATACTTGAAAATGGAAAATGAAAGAAGACATCCATCACGGTAGTGTCAAGTTTCATGTCATTTAGTTTCATTAGCTAGATTTAACTGCCTACCTCATTTTTTAGAATGTACAACTATAAATTAGTAGACTTAAGTAAATTTTTCATGCAAATATTCAGCTTTGAAGCATTTGTTTCTATATGAACGAGCGAGTGGCCTGGTTATAAAATTTGAAGGATTTTTATTTCTCTCCTCAAATATTAGAGGGTGAAAAATTAATCATCAATTTAAATCAGTCAAGAGTGAAACACAGGTTACACTTGAAATGAAAAGCTCAGAGTAAGTCTAGCATTGTCATATTTCTAGTACTTGTAAGTAATGATTACATATAATTAGTGCCTGAGAGATGTTTCTCCAAATATGCATACAGTACTGTGCAAAAGTCTTATAAAGTGAGGATGGTTCCAAAAATAATGGCATGAATACTTATTAATCAATAAACCTTCTAAAAAGTGCAGTAGACAAAAAAACCTCAATCAAATCAATATTTGGTGGGACCACCCTTTGCCTTTAAAACAGCATCAATTCTCTTATGCAAACTTGCATGCAGTTTAAGGTAGAGGTTGGAAGGTTCTTCCAAACATTTTGAAGAACCGGCCACAGTTCTTCTGCAGACTTTGACTGTCTCTGCATGTCCTCCCAGACTGACTTGATCATGTTGAGATCAGGGCTCTGTGGGGACCATACCGGCTGTTGCTGAAGATAGTTGTGTATGACTGAGATTGGGTGTTTGAGGTCATTCTCAGGCTGCAGAATGAATTTGGGACCAATGAGAAACCTCCCTGATGGTAGATAAGAATCTACCTGTACTTCTCAACAGACATTGAAGTTGCATGCCTAAGGCTTTTACACACTACTCTGTGTGTGTGTGTGTGTGTGTGTGTGTGTGTGTGTGTATTTTTCTTTGTTCTATGATGTTAAAAAGCTATGCATGTCAGAAACTTCTTGAATTAATTAAGATATACTGACAAGTGTGGTAGTAGCAATGCTGCAATTATTTCCTTTTAATATAATGGTTCTCAACTCAAATTAATAATGTTTCAGGATGTCATCAGTCAAGCTTTTATATTTTATAATTTTACAGATCAAATAATTTATAAATAAATACATATATACATATTTCATAGTTTTAGCAGTAAGATTACAATACATTTTGTACTACTGCATCTTTATTATTTTTCTAATTTTGCAAAAATAATCAGTCTTGTGTATGGGTGAAAAGTTTAGGCTGAAAATTAAGCACAAAAACTGAGTTCTGGGTGAACTTGCATTGTTACTGTTGACTTATACACTCAATGAATGTCTATAGTATGATAAATATCTACAGTTTAAGTGTGGAATAGAGACACTGAAATGAAGACATATGAATAACAATAATACACCCAGGACATGTACAATTTGGGTCTGATAGTATTTTAAATTATTCTAAATTTAATTTCCCCCCACATTTTCCTTCATGTAATTCTGGGTGTTTCATAAGTTTATTCCAATGGCCACATGGATCAGCATAGGATTAAAGCTGATGTGCATAACCCAGATGTCCACAGAGTACCTATTGGATAAGCACAAGTCTGGACTCAGCCCTTTTATGTTTAAGATTCCTGGCAGCTTGAACCTCTCAGAAAGGGGAAGGAGAAAGGCTTTCCTCACATGATGGATTTCTGTTTGGTCAGAGATCAGGAAACCACTACTAGAAGATGTGACACCAAATGCAAGTGAACAAAAGGGTTTTAAAGTGATCAGACAACTTCTGTGTAATTTTTACATCCCCTGCTTTGAAGCAATCCATGCTATTTTGTTTTTTCTCCCCCCAACCAACACTCCACTGTCATGAGACTGCAGAATATTTTTAAAGAATTCCATGTTTTATACATACATGAAAATGTCCTCAGCAAATCTGCATTCATGCTCCTCAAGAGTGAATTAAATTTGCCCTTTCATTCGAACACAAATATTTTCAGAAAGATAGGAAAGCATATGTCTTTTGAAGATAAAACCCACAATTTATGTGTCTGTATGCGCAAAAAAATAGCTAACAGAAACTCAGAATAACCCCTGTATTAATTCATCGGTGGCTTTGTTTGACAATGCGGAGCTTCATTTCAAATTCAGAAGTCAAAACAATTAAAACTTTCCCTGTTTAAACAAGCAATGACATCAAGCATTTTTTTTCACAAGGCCTTTTCTCTGTTCTGACACTTGGCTGTAAAAAATGAATTTTGCAACTAAACTGTATTTCAGTAGCAAAACTGATACATTTTTCTTGAGCTGTGTTTAAATGAGTCATAGTTTCCAGTTCTATGTCTGGCCTGACTGTTCACAAAGCCAATGGCTGCCCAGAGGCTTTGAAGGCGACACACAATACACTCCATACCAAGGCGATTTCTCCCTTTATCTACAGAGATCACACAGCAATGAGTAGGAAAGTGACTGCAAAACAGAAGATTAGTGCAGTGTAAGAACCTGGCAATCTCCAAACTATTACAGTAATATGCAGCAGCTAAATATGCACATCTTCAGCCTTAAATGTCTTACTTCCTAATGAGTGATCTGCACTAAATTTCACGTTATGCTTTCCAAAAAAGGAAAGTATTTCACTTTTATTGTAAACATCTACCAAGATGGCAAATAAATTGGATATTCAATTACAAGCTGTACTTCAGAATCTGTAGATATCTTAAAGAACCTGTGTCAAACAGAAGGTATATTTAAAAAGAAAAAATATACAGCCTGTGATAGCATTTTATTGAACTGCATTAACCTGTTTTTTTGGAGCAACATCAAGGATAACAGCATTGCTGAAGCACCTGTTTAATGGCATATATATCCAATCAAAGCTTCAAAGCTTGTAGATGTAACTGTAGCCCAGAGAGGCTGAGGGAGATCAGATAGTCTAAGGAGAATGAGATTATAATCCTGCTATAGGGCAGCAACAAGGATGTCATGGGAAGACTGCTGGAAATGCCTGCTTCTCACACCTCTCAAATGCATCACAAATAGCAAAATACAAATACAGTTACAGATTCAGCTGAAGAAGGCTTTAGTGTATTCAGACTGTGTGTTTTTTTTTTTTTTTTTTTTTTAATGTGGACAGTAATAGGAGCCCATCCTCAGGCCAGTAATGTAATGTAGTAAAATCCCTCAGTGTGACAGTCAACTAGAAACTCATGTTGTTGTGTTATGGCAATGATAATAAGGCCTTTAAATTTATTTGTTTGTGTGTGTGTGTGTGTGTGTGTGTGTGTGTGTGTGTGTGTGTGTGTGTGTGTGTGTGGGGCAGTCTCTGTCTCCCATCAACAGGTGGTGCTCTGGTGACAAATTGGATGGAAAATGCCACTGGCCAGGCCAACTGTGAATACGCATTTAAAGAATGAGGACATCTGAACCAGGCAGCAAGATGGTGGCCTGTGTCACAAGGATCGAGTTATTGGTGATAGTCGGTGAACTGCTTATCTTTAGTGTTCTTGTACTCAACTGCCACTTGGGTAAGTGGTGTTGAATCTTTGTCTACAGTTTTAATAAGTCTTCAGAACCTGTTCCTCGTGTAAACACTTGTAAAAGTTAAGTAACGGTTGGAAAGTGTTGTGCCATTTTCTTTACACATTTTTCTCCTGGTTTTTACTGTGGTTACTGACTCGGGGTAGAATGGGGTGCATTTGTTTGTTTTTGTTTGAGTAGTTTAGTTAACATGAAAAAGGACAGGTACTTTTGGTTGTTTTATTGGTTTTGCTCACCCCTGGCAAAAGGGCTTGGCTGTTGGGTTACACTGATGAAAATAATAATAAAATAAATCATTTTAAAAATGGGGTTTTGATTTTATTTCTGGCTCATTCTCTGTGTTATGTTCCAACCCTAGACTTGGTTGTAACATGTTTTTTAGCACTGCTATTTTGATCCTTAAATTATATTTTACATTTTAAAGTGAAACTGCAAAGCCAGCTCCTTTCATGCTACTCACTTGCACAGTATCACCAACTACCAGATGCCAGCGGACATGACAAATGACCTAAGGATCCACATCCAGATGCATAAGTCACTGTTCAACCATTTCCTTTCAGATGTTCCACCAACAAACCAGCTCAACATCACAATCTTCTACATTCACCAGAGTTAAACTTTATAGAAAAATTCTGTCGCTCATTGTGGACTTCTTGGTATTTATGCCATTATTTTGGTTTATGCATTTTATTCAGACATTTTACTCATATTGCCTTTATGCTACAGTGCATTGCAGTGAAACTCTTCCAAACACTGAAGTAAAAAGCAAAGATTTTTGATTGCACAAATGCGACATTGCTCGCACCTTCCAGTCATCTTGATGCACACTGTATGGTCAGCTTACTATGTTTTGTTACTCGTGTGAGAGCAAAATTGAATTTGAACTCAATATCTGTAGTGCTTTAATAGAGGCAGTTGGGATCTTCTGCAAAGAGGAGGTGTTTTGCATGCTCAGTATAATTGGCTTTCTTCCTGACACCCACAACCCTCTAGTTTAGATGAATTTTATTTCTATATCCTCCAAAGATCCAGTCATTTTTGTTTGTTTGTTTAAGTACACTCCTCAACCTGCAAGTGTTAGCATGGCACCTAATGCACCTTATAGGATGTTCAAGCTTTTTAATACCACATGTCTGGGGGTGGGACTTGAATACCTTCCTAGAATATCTTCACCCCAGGGAAGATAATAAGGATCAAATTAATTCTAAAGGAAGTGCATTACCCTCCTAAACTTTCAGGAGGAACTCTATGAAGCACCGGCATCTACAACTATCTACTCTTATGCAGTGGAAAGGCTTATGATACACAAAGACACACAGCATCTTAAGTTTGACTAGTTTAAATCAAGTTAATCAAACCAACAATCAAAAATGAATACAAAAAGAGCTGTGGATGTGTTACATACCATTGGGGCTTTCCTCATCAACTGTTACAATTGTAGCAGGGGGGCCAGTTCTTGACAGCTTGCATTCTGTATTATCAAGAAAAACATGAAAAATGTGTGCAGTTAGACAATATGTTTACATATGCTGTGTGTTTTGCAGAAAGCTACAAAGTTATGTTAAAATTTAAGCAAATTTAATGTATGACATAACGCTCATATGCAGGACTTTTCACAAAAACACCATGAAGGACAAAAAAAAAATCATGGGCTGCTGGCGCAGAGCATGATGCCAGTTAAGCTGCTCTGAAATGTATGACAGCAACAGGAGTGGAAGCGTACAGAAAGCATCACAGTCAGTAGCCACGAAGAAACTGAAGTGTTGGAAAAGAGAAATTCGCTATCTTACCCTCATACTGCCAGTCTTGAGTCAGTTAGTGTCATCAGCAGAAAGCAGAACAGAATGATGGAAGAAAAGAAAAGCATGGATTCATTTGTTCTTCCAATGCTTAAAGGTGATGGCAAAAGAAAGAAGTATATAAGAAAGAAAGGTCTCATATAAAAAAAGTTTGTTGCATAATGTAAACAGTCATGATTACAAATATCTGGGAGATTTAAGATTAATTGATTCATCGATTATTAGAGCAATATTAGGACTTATTGGTATATAATTAGTAATATTATTAATTAAACTCATTTTCTGCAAGGATAGATGGACATAAGAAACATTGGCAACTTGGACTCGATACCTGCTGAGGGGGCATTTCTACCAACAATGCTACTGAGATTAATTTTGCCAGCTAGTGATACAGTTAGACAGCATCAATTCCGGTTGAGCATGGAACTCAAACACATTCAATGATTCAAAAAAAAAAAAAAAAGTCAATAAGCACAAATAAACTCTGTGCCAGACAGTCCCTGGATTTATTACCTTGGCAGAATTCATACAGCTACCCCTTAGTAGTATATTTAGAGAGAAAATGTAAGCATTAACTATAATGTGTACAGTTAAAATTTTTTCAAGGTTTTCTTCTTGTCATTTATTTCTTTCATTCACCAAAAATACCAGAACACTTTAAGCAAGGTTCATTTTTTAACATATTTTAACTGCACACAGATAATACCTTACAAATCTAGCTCTTTGTTTACCAAAATGGCCACTTATGGTCAATTGTAGCTATTTCAGCGATTCAAGTGGTTGTCTGAAGACATTCAGTAACAGACAACATCAGCACTTAGGTACTTCATGTTGAATAGATACACACTGCTTAATCATTAAATTATATTTATATGTGATGACATTTCAACAGTCTTAACAATACATGAATATAGATTTATTCAAACAAAAATCTTAGACGGATGTGAAAGAATTTGTCACTTGTCACAGTCTTGTGTTCGGAAAAATAAGAAACACAAATTCCCCCGGTAATGTGGAAATACACGTAAGCCTTTTTTCCTCTTGAAAAACATTATTACAGGACACTTATCACTGGTGATGCACCTGTCTCACTCTACCCTTGTTTCTGCAGCATCGCCACAGTGGCAGTTTATCTAAAGCACGAGTGAGCTCAGCGCTTCACCAGCAGCCTGTTGGCATTGAATTTCCCTGTTCATTTACCTTGCAGTTTGCGATCCTCCATTCTGTAAAGGACAAGCGATTACCGAGAGAGGTGTCGTCTTACATGGCACAGCACAGACTCTGTGACCAGTTGCCCCCGGGCTCGAGTTCCCTATACAGTCATTCCACTGCAATTTAACACCTGTTGCCAGGTGAGAACCAACAGATAATCTATTATATATTCATGTTTGGTCGGGCTCAGTTTTGAGACAGATAAACCTTATCTTCATCTTAAATTTAACAGATTGAAATGGAGTTTTTAAAAATTTTAAAGCATTTTACAGTTGCTTAAGGAACTGGTTACCCTTTTAAGGATTCTTGTTGCAATCAAGTATTAATTTCCATTATCAACTACTCTAAAAAATTGCCTTTTTAATTTACAAAACTTGATTGGTGCAATCGCTGAAGAAATTTGTTCACAGGAATTATCTACTTCGCATTATAAATCTGCATGGCCTCAGGTATACGGAGAGTTCATAAGAGTTCATTACTGTAGATATAAAGCCTATCTAATTAGCAGACCTGCCTAAGGCTTCTGACATCACTATAAAGACCGGTGGTAAAATGTGTGAAGGAATGCGAACGCTGTAAAAAGCCAACGATTTCCGAAAATGCCTGTGTAAAGCCACACAACGTGTTGGAGACGCGGGTCAAATGTAAGTCTTTTGCAGGCTTCAGCGTGGCTCCAGAGCCGTCCACCCGCTCCGGCCAACGGGATCCACAGAGAACACAGTCGCCGCTGTTCTCCTGGGGAGGACTACAGCTTAAATCAGTCAGTATCACAGCTGACAGCTGCATAAGCATCTCCCTGGGACACGCTGGGAAGCTCGGAGCCTCTGATTGCCTTAACTGAAGAGATGTGCCGCTCCTCCAGCCGCCGCTGGCCCTCCTGCAGATGAGCACAGTGCCGTGCGACTCATAGTGTGATAAATAGCCTTTGGCTGACAGGAGTTTGTGTTGGAGAAGCGCTCTGTCCTTGATGCTTCCTGGCATGTGTGTGCATGCCCTGCTAATAGCTTGGTATAAGACAGCTGGAGATGACTATGGTAAATTGGGTAAAACTAGGGATTTTTTTTTTGTTTGGATTTAAAGACATCAGTGTCATTTGTCAATTTTTGTTTTTTGCAGCCAAAAATTGCAGAATAACATATGAAAGCAAGTACCCTTCGATTATCTGAGACTTTTTTCTTTTTATCCAAAACATTTTCACTTGTCTGAAGGGACCTGTCAGATCTGCAGCATCTGTGTCATTAGCCACATCTGTCAAAAGCTCCTCCAGAAAATCCACAGAGATTTCAGCGTGGCACCTGTCTGTATAAATAATCGCCCAGGAAAAAGCACCGAGAGCAGCGGTCAATTCCAGGGCGTGCAATTAATCAGCACCGTTTTAGTTTTACATCCATGAGGAACACATGTGAATTCAGTTTAGCATGATAGGTCAGTGCCATATTTGCAGTGTCAAATGAGAGCAGTGTCTAGTGTTTTCAAGACACTTCATGTATTGTGAGATGAGCCACCATCTCCTACTGCCATGTGAACTTCGGTTCAACTATGGGCTGTTAGATCGACTGAAACAAAGTACTCACGTGTGTAACTTAAAAAAAAGTTTTTTTTTAAATTTAAATTCATTAAGTTTAATTTAAAAAATGCTTCATGATGGCACAAGTGGTGTCATTTATTTATTATAGACTTAAGCTGTCATGAATTGATTACTATTTCATTATTTCATGGAGTTTGTATGTTCTCCCCATGTCTGTGTGGGTTTCCTTTGGACACCGCAGCTTCCTTCCACAGTCCAAAGAGACATACATTTCGGATTAACTGGAGACAATTGCATACCTATTGAGTAAGTCTTCATGGGCTCACCCTGAGATGCTTGGCATCCTCTTCACGGTGTGCCCGGCCTAAGCCTTACAGCACATGATTTCATGATGGGCTACAGACAAATTATGATCGGTTATGAAAGTAAGTAAGTAATTATTTCTTTGATCATAATGATTGCATTTGCATGTACTGATTTAGCAGATGCTACAATGAGTTGACATTTTACTAGGTATACCTATCTAGTACTGTGTTGAGCCTCCTTTGGACTTCAGAACCGCATGAATTTGTCTGGGCACAGATTCTACAAGATGCTGGAGGTGTTGTGTAGGAATTCTGAACCACGTGGAAGTGACTGTGTTGTATAGTTGTTACAAACTGGGCGGCTACACAGTCTTACTGCAAGCAGCCCTTTCCACGTTGTCCTAAAGACGACTGATAGGGTTGAAATCTGGGGACTGTGCAGGTCACTGACGCAAAGACAACTCGCTATCATGTTCCTGAAACCATTCAGTGATGATACATGCCTTGTGACATGGTGCATTATCATGCTGGAAGTGCCCGGCCAAATCTGGATAAACTGTAGCTATGAAGAAATGAACTTGGTCAACAACAATTTTCAGATACACTGTGCCATTCATGTGGTTATCAGGGCCCTAATGTTTGCCAGGAAAATATTCTCCACATCATCACACTGCCACCACTGGCCTGTACTGTTGACACAAAACAGGATGGCTCCATGGACTCATGTTGCTTGTGCCAAATTTTGACCCTTCCATCAGCATAAAGAAATGAGATTCACCGAACTTTTTTCCAATACTCAGTGGTCGAGTTTTAGTGCTCCAGTGCCTACTGGAGACATATTTTCTTGTTCTTTGCTGACAGCAGCTTTAACTGACGTGGTCTTAGGCTGTTGTAGCCCTTTCAAGTGAAGTCCAGTAAGTGGTGCATTCTGACATGGCATTCTGCACACCAATCTTGAACTCCAGCATGATTTGCCTAGTTGCGGCCTGTCTATTTGCCTTCATGGTTCTCGCCATCCACAATTCATTCCTCTGATCCGTAAGATGATTTGTCCACAGAATTGCCATTTGTTGGTACTTACACTCATTTTGTCCATTCCAGTACTCAGTTCAGCACTAACTGATGCTGGAAATGCTGGTCTGCCCTATTTATAACACACACCACAGTTGCGTAACTTGTGCCTTGTTGGAAGTACAATCTGTGTGAAGGTGAGGATGTAAATGAACTAGCAACACAGTGTGTTCTCCAAAACAGTCTACAATGGTTACTATGCAATTTTTAGTTGACACCTTTATTCAAGGTGATTCACAGGGCTAGACTACACTGCAATCTATTCCCTATAACCAATCACTCATCTATTACAGAAGAACAATGTGACACATAGAGTCAGAACTTAATAAGTGGATACCATAACCCATTTTAATGGATAGTGGTTGAGTGGTTCTGTTTTCACTACAACTAAAAGATAATAATCATTCTCTGTTGTACTGAATATCAGTTAAATGGTTAAACCTAAGCGAATACATCTAATGGGTCCCGCCATGCAGTGTCACAAATTACTTATTCTGATTAATCTAAAACTTCCTGAAACAACTACTACTCGTATTTCTGCTGCTACTGCTCTCTCTCTCTTTCTCTGTCTCTCTCTGTGAGTGTGTGTGAGTGTGGAGATGCCATTGAGCTCAACTCATAGCGAACCTATTTTGGCTGTGTTTTTGATGGTGGTGAGACATAAGTTAATGTGCAGAGCTTCCTCCACTTTCTTTGGCTTATGCCAGATGTTTTCTTACATATTCACAGTTCAGGAAGCATCTCAACATAAGACTAAATACTAGAGTCTGTCCATTTACATTCTGCTTCAAATACTTCACGTTTTTTGCTTCAGTTGACAACCTCCAGTATCCAGATCCTACTTGACACACATCAGCAGTCTTATTAGGTAAACATCCATACAGTTTTATAGGTTTGTCTCAGAGCTGCATTTGTTGCCTCCTAAAGAAGAACAGGCAGCCGCAGCAGTCACCTGAAATATGAGCAGTGAAGTCATTTCTCCCCATAACCTGCTCACAAAAATTGAAGGGAAATATAGTGGACCTGACAAGCTGCAAGTGCTAATAATTTGCAATGCAAAGATGTAATATAAATAGGAGCACAGCAGCAAAGCAAAAACAGGTGACTTTTACCTAATCAGATAAGTGTTATGTTTTTGCATGATGACATTTCTTAGTTTTTTTTTTCAAGATATATTAAAGTCTTAATCAGGAAACTTTATTTCATATATTTTCACATGTTGCGGATTCATGTGGACCAAAAAGACAGGATGTGTCCCCCTATAAGGCATATCTAGAAAAGCTCTGCTTACTGGAAAAGTCCCTTTAAAATACTTCTGTATGACCTACTGATACATATCATAGATTTCTTGGGGGAATTTCTGATTTTGTGTAATTTCTCCTCAGAATCAAATCATACTATGTATTGGATTACAAGTTCTTGCCTTCATGTTTTGTTTTGTTATTTTGAAATAGAATAATACTAACTGAGTTATCCAGGATTGTTCAGGTAAGAAAGTGAAAAGGTAGAAAGGTAAAAAGTAATAACACGTTATATATTACCAAACTCTATTATCTTGAAGTGGTTGCATTTAGTACACTAGTATTGTTAGAGCTTTCGAATAGGCAGACATGCTAGAGATAGCGACTTGTGTGTCAATCATAGTTCAGTGGAAAGGTGCAAAGGAAAAAAGAAATAACAAAATATATATCACCAAATTACGTCACTGTTTGTGCGTGTGTGTGTGCGCGCGCGTGTGTTTGTCATGTACAAAGTTCAAGTCTCACTTTATCATTCTTCCTTATACAAATGTACAAGAGAGAATGAAACTCAGTCCTAGACCACAATGCATAATACACTAAACAGGCAGTCTGATAACACAACAAAGATGAACTAAATAGGTAAGCAGATTAATGATCTGCACACACAAGAAACTGAAGACTGTATATGGCCTGTCCCTGAGACCTTGAAAGCTGACCCTAACACCATCCGAATGGTGGGTCAAATTTGAAATGCGAACCTGAAATTGGTAACTCTCCTCACAGAGTGAGAAAACACGTGCCCCTACAGAGACTCATTTTGACTGATGCAGTTTTACAGCGCATTGCTTGGCTGCTGTGTGTTTGAAGTGACAGACAGGTCTCAGCTGAAAGTGAGGAATGGCGATAACTATGGAGGACTAGAAGTGCCAGGTAAAAAATAAAGACTAATGAATTAAATGTAAAAAAAAAGAAAAAAAAACAAATTTAGCAAACAATATATTAATTATTAAAGTAAATGGTTAATTAACAATTGAAAAAAGAAACAATCCATGTATCATTAAACATACTAAATGGATGTAAAGACAGATATATTTACAAGCAATATGTTTTACTTGGCACTTGTGGTCCTCCATAGATAACTGTAATAGGTCTACTAAAAAAGCTACCGCTATAAAAATAGTAACTATGCAGGCAGGCTTTATTGGTTTCAACTACGTTCTTCATCATAGCATGAGCCATCCCACCAACGCACAAGCATTTGTTTTACATTTTTGTAGAATTAACTTCCAGGCAACAATGATCATACTGCAGTAGGCTGTAGCTCCATATGGAACATTAAACAGTAGCTCATCTACAAGCGTTGCTGAAGAGAAGACGTGCCAGTTCTATTGCTTTCATAAGTCAGTAGCATTACAACCCTTACACTGGACATGAATAGTAATCTTTTTATTTTCTGTTACCACTGGGTCATAATATTTAGATAATAAAGTGTCCACGACTCATTCGGAATTTTCAGTAGTTCTCAAATTGTGCAAGTTTTCAGATTATTTCCTCCATTACGAGATTAAGAGCAAGCATGCAAAATGAGTTATTAATTTCTGCTACTTAAAATATACTGAAAAAAAACTAATAATTATCAATTTTCATGTATTAGGAAACAAACCCAAACCTGAACCAAGTCAGAATTTGTAAGTGAAAAACCAACTCGAACCAGGTCCAAAACCCAATACTTTGTTGGGCCCATCTGCTGGGGACAATTTTATTGAATGCTGAAACTGAAAGCAAAATTAAAGTTTTGCATTTTGACAAATCAGTCTTTAACATCCAGATGAGTTACGACCAGATGTACTGCAGCAGTGATGGTGTCCTGAGTTGTGGCAGTAGGCACGCTGTTGTGGGTTTAGTGTGGAGAGTGGGATGTAAGTCTCAATGCATGACATGACTAGTTTAAAGCACTTAATAATAATAATAATAATAATAATAATAATAATAATATTACTTGAGGTAAGTATGACGGGGCAGTACTTGTTGAGGCAGAAAGCACTTGGGGACAACAGTATGAATTACGGGGGTGTTAAAGATGTTGTTGAAGACCTTGCCTTCAACACACAACTAGAAATACTGCCAGGTTGTACAGCTTTCCATCTGTTAACTCTTGCCTAGGGACACAGACAATTCCTGGTTGTCAGGGGGTGGCGCTGTTTTCATTGCCTATGGCGGTGCTGAGGGCCTCAAAATAGACAAATAACTGATTCAACTCATTGGGCATGGACACATAATGGTCCATAAGCCCTGGCACATCCTCCATGCGTTCCTGTCCACAAAGTGCTCCTGGATACTCTGGCCATAGGCTGCATTGGCTTTCCTGATGCCACTAGTGAGATTAGTCCTGCCAACTTTCAGTGCCACACCATGACCAGACTTAAATGCAAGGTCACATGCTTTCAGCAGCAACTGGACCTCAGAATTCAGCTAAGGCTTCTGGTCTTAGTGGTCACAACAACATACACACACTTGGTGTTATAGTCTGTGACAGATAATATGTATTTCTCTAAGTCCAAATGGTCCATGTATTGTAGCAGCAACTACAACTACAAGAGTCCTTCAGCATTGAAATGACACTTTCTGCCCATACTTTTATTTCCCTAGTGACCAGTTTAGTTGCTAATAATGTGCAGAGATTAATATAAAATCATGGATGACCAAACTTTCTAACTTTTAAATTTGTTGCAATTAGTTTAAAAAAAATTAGTATTGTACACAGCTGTAACTCTGTGATTAAAGTGCCCCGCTTGTTTATTATACTGATGAATAAGCTCGGAACTACCTGAGTGGAATACATATCTAATGTATGTAATGCCACGCGTGTGTTTATGTGTGTGGGCCATAGTGACAAATTAGTTAGGAACTGCCTGCTGTCACCGCATCACATGAGACTAACAAACAAATAATATATGCCACCAAACTTTATTGTCCTTAAGTTGGCTGAATTTAGGACATCGGGTAAATGTCTGTGATGCATGCAAATTCTAATGAGAAGGTCGAACACACACTAATATGTGCACATGCACGCGTATCTGTGTGTGCCTGTTTGTATATGTGTGCAAGTGCGTCTGTCACTTATCTAATTAGATATTATGTTAAAATTACTATGTTAACCACTACATTGGTTAGCACTCTATTTTTTTAGGAATGTATCCTGAACATTAACAGGAGTCTTACTGTATAGTGAATCTTGATCTATGATCTATGAAAAGCTCTTCAGTGATAAGTTGAAATAACTATATCAGCACATGATCCTTATGAGTCATTTAGAAATAAATAATAAATAAATAAATAAATAAATATGTGGAAGAATTGAAGTATTATGTGAGCACGTAGGCAGCCTCACACAACCACAATACTGTAAATGTGAATATTATCACATTACTAGTTCAGGTACATGTACAGTTTATGACAGTGGTTAGATGGTCATGATTTATGTGACAGACAGAACCAGGGCAGCATTGTGATAAGTACTTTATAGATCCCGATATAAGTTTTCCCCAACTTATGACTTTAATATGTTTGTGGAAAGTGGCTTGTAAGGCAAAAAGTCTCATAATTAGGCAAAATTACCATTAAGATACAAACAGCACCTGTTGCTTGTAAACAGGAAAAATCTGCTCCGTATTCAGTTGTAACTTGGGAAAGGGCATTCAATAATTTCATTTGTAAATGTGAAAACATGTACGTCAAAGATTGGTATTTTGTGGGATACCTGTAATTAAAGTTAACTGTAATGGCAACGGTGCTGACAACAGATAACTCATTAAGCTGTCACCAA
The DNA here is from genome assembly GCA_900497675.1 of Arapaima gigas. NCBI lineage: Eukaryota > Metazoa > Chordata > Actinopteri > Osteoglossiformes > Osteoglossidae > Arapaima > Arapaima gigas. The sequence goes on along the minus strand of UFQX01000264.1, from coordinate 371,917 downwards.
GTTGGTATAATTTTTAAGGCATTTGCTTCTTTTGTAAACATAAATATAGGTTTATAAACTGCTAACTACGCCGCGATTAGCGATGCACTATACCTAAAGCTAGATGTCTTGCAATTTGCCAAGTTAGTAGTTAAAAGTGAGCTGGAAGTTATTTACAGATGGATAACTGGATGATTGCTAGCCATGTAATAACTCATATCTTGCCAGCTACCTATAGGCAGATAGGACCAGGCAGGAGGAAGCAGTAATGTGTAAAACACGATGATTCTTGCATTCTATTTATATCTATAAATAAGCCAAATTTTTAAATCCAGAACAATACAATTTCCAAGTTCTTTGTCATGGTCTAAGTCTTTACAAAGACCTTTACTTTCTCAGCAGTCATGATATTTTATAAAGAATACAATCCTGATACATGGTAAAATGCATTAAAAAAATACTGTTTGTGATCATAAACTATAAAACAAAATCCTCTTTAGGATATTAAAGGCTACACTTTGGGTTTCATAGAAAACATGTTGTAAAGGCCCACCTGGACTGTGCTTTAGGACAGTGGACTGTGGGAACCCGAGTTTTATACAGTGACACTGTACTTTAGCACCTTCATAAAAAAGCCATGTGAAAATGTTTTTCAACAGGTAGTTCCCTTGAAAAACTACATTTTTTATGGTCCTCACATACTTTATGATGTTTTCATTTAAAAAAAGCACACACACACAGACACACACACACACACACATACACCATACAAACAAAGTCAACTTACCATCAGATTTATCTTGACACCAACTGAGGGCAACTAAAGAAAGGATTCTGATTCCTATCCCAAGCCATCTGAAGAGCCACGGCACCAGTGGCATTTTCTATCAAGCGCTATTGTCTGCCTTCCTGTAAAAGAAACAGTACAAAGAGCAACACCTTCATCTACCAGTCTGTAATAGGACACAACTACATATTACTGCATGCCTTTTTGCTATCTATCTATCTATCTATCTATCTATCTATCTATCTATCTATCTATCTATCTATCCATCTGTCCATCCGTTCCATCTGTCCGTCCGTCTGCCCATCCATTGATCTACCTACCTCCTAACCAATTAATTAATTATTATTTTTTTTTTTACAATGGAATGCCTTTACATTGCTCAATCTATAAATACTCAGCTTACAGAAGATGACAGATATAAGGTGGATTCATTTCATGGAATATATAAACCATTGCAAATCATACATGACCGTATGTTTTCACTGGGCCTAACACATTATATAACTTTGTGAGTTACTCAGACAATACCTTTGTTTTTAAAGGTAATAGTTTTACACAAATGACATTGTAAATCCTACCTACACAAAAAGAAACAAAAAAAAAAAACTAATCAAAGGTTTACAGTTTAAGGAAGTTGTTCACTCGCAGATCTAGGCTACAGAAGCCAAAAACATTATAACAGCAACAATCAAGAGCTTTTATGTAAGTTGTTCATGAATTCAAATATAACTAGGTAATATTCATAAGACAAAAATCAGTGTAAATAAAAGAATAAATAAGTAAATAAACATGCAAAATATCAAAAATACATTCATGCATGCATACATATCTCAGAATGTGCTATACCAAGAGCTTGCAAACTCCATGCATGTAAATCATTGGAAACAGAAGATTTTTCCAAATGGGAGATAAAAATGAAAAGCTCACAAATTCCCTCACATGTTGGACTGCTGAACTGAATAGGCAGGAAAATGGTTAATGAAATGGGAGAATCTCATTTCACTTCTGAAAAGGAAACATCAAATGATCCTTGGCACAAGACATGCGCCTTTATGTCAGAAGAGACACTTTAGGATTCTGAAAAAGGAAGAGGTGTAGTTTAAAGATGAAACTTGATTTAGATGACATTATATATAGTAGGTGCTCACTTAATTTCAGCACCATTGCTCTAGGATTTAAATAATTTATGCAGAAGCCACGAAAGGTATGGTTGTGATGTACGGTAGTAAGGAAAGAAAAAAAAATCCAGGATAGCTGAAGCATACAGTTAACATTGCTGTAGCAGAAGATCTTTAACAACAGATGATTCGAAAAACCTGTCACTAAAAAGCATGTAGAATGGAACTGTAATTCTGTTACGTTTGTTACAGGTGTGACGCAAAAGTTCAATACAATCTATTATTTTAAAAATTGAGTAATATGATAAGAAAATACTGTTAGGTTTTATGAAACAGCAATAAAACAGTAATAGGAAGAAATTATGGCAGGTTTTTAAAATAAACATCTACATTTTCATTGCATAAAAATTAACTTTTTTATTGTTTCAGCCTAATTAAGTTAAAAAAAATGCAAAGGGAATAAAATCCTGTTTAGGGTATTAAGGGCTACACTTTGGGATTCATGGAAAACATGTTGTAAAGGCCCACCTGGACAGTGCTTTGGGACAGTGGACTGTGGGAACCTGGGCTTTATTTTTACTGGACGTGTCTTAACACCAGCAGTAGCAGAGACATACCTGCCCAAAGTTCTCAACCATATTAATACAGTGAGGAAGCTCAACATTCCTAAGATCCCTCAAAGATTAGATACAGAATAATTTGCAAACATTGAGCAGCAGTGCGTCATGGGAGATCCACAGATCCCTTAGCTGTTACTACAATTTTTGTTGAAATTCAACGAACAATCAACCATAGGTTTCGGACTATGTTTAAAAAAACATCCAAAAACTAAGGCACTAATAGACAATTTCTGTTCTTTGTTGAGGACATTACTCTTTTTGCTAATTGTCTGTCTTCCTCCATTTTTCACACCACACATTTGTAACACATGTATACAGTGTCAGTTCTTGGTGTAGGAATAATCTGCTCCATGAAGGCTAGATTTTGAGACATGAATGATTTGGTAACAAAAATATAAATGAATAACTCAAAAAATAGATTAGATGGAGTGGTGCTCTAAATGGTGTAAATTGGTGCAAGACTAGCAGTGAAGAATTGGCCGGGTGTCAAGTGTCTATGCTGTTATGAGGGGCTCAGTGACACAGTCAGGGAGGGGAAAAAATAACTGCTAATATCTTAAAAGCATAAATGGCATAAATTGTGATTAGGCGTGCAACTTCAATGTCTGTTAAGAAGTACAGGTAGATTCTTATCTACCATCAGGGAGGTTTCTGGTTGGTCCCAAATGCATTCTGCGGCCTGAGAATGACCTCAAACACCCAATCTCAGTCATACAGAACTATCTTCAGCAAAAAGAAGGAATCCTGCAACAGGTGGTATAGTCCCCACAGAGCCCTGATCTCAACATGATCAAGTCAGTCTGGGAGGACATGCAGAGACAGTCAAAGTCTGCAGAAGAACTGTGGCCGGTTCTTCAAAATGTTTGGAAGAACCTTCCAACCTCTACCTTAAACTGCATGCAAGTTTGCATAAGAGAATTGATGCTGTTTTAAAGGCAAAGGGTGGTGCCACCAAATATTGATTTGATTGAGGTTTTTTTGTCTACTGCACTTTTTAGAAGGTTTATTGATTAATAAGTATTCATGCCATTATTTTTGGAACCATCCTCACTTTATAGCATTTTTCCCACAGGTGCCTAAGACTTTTGCACAGTACTGTATATGGAATGATTCCTCATGGCAGAAAATTTAAATAGAGGATTTTTATTGAATTATTTTAAGCCAACAATCTAACAGTGTCTATCTGTCTGGCTGTATGTCTATTTATTTAAAAAAGGACTTTTCTCAGTCTGTAACATTTCTAAGCGTTTGTACGTTCCTTATAAAGGGAAAACATTAATACAGAGTCTGTTCTACTGATATCTAAAACTAAATCAATCGAATCACAGAGGCGGTCAAAGCTCTCTGTGGGTAAAATGGCTGCACTGATGTGCCGCACAGGACAATATCTGAGGTTCCTCTAAAAGGGTTTAATAATTACATGAAAATTGAGATAACAGTGTATGAATATTAAATTGCTTTTCTGACAAAAGAGAGATAAATAGCTTGAAATGGTGGGTGCGGAGAAGAAGGAAGCTAATTTTGACTCCATGGGTCAAAATGATAAATACACATAAGCAGACAAAGAAAGAAACATTTTGGAGAGGGGGTATTTGGGGGTCAGATATGTTTTATTAATTGCCATCGTACTGTTTAAGTCATCAGTAAATCCTTGATAACAGTTCTTAAAAGACAGATCACTACAGTATTTAAATAAACTTATTTGTGGTGATAACTGTGAGTAGAAAAATGCACATTTACATATATCTGATACAAGTGCATACATGTAGATTTATATGCTTATAAGTTTTCATTCAAAGTCATATCAGTCTCAAAAAACATTTCATAAGAAGACTATTTGCCTTGTCTTATTCATGAGTGCAGCTGAATTACTTCATTTGGCAACAACTTTTAAATATCCATGCATTTCTATGGTCACAAACCATAATTTTGTTATATGAATACATTGTTGTCAACAGTAACTGACATTTTTCACAATTGCTCATAGAAAATTAACATTTTATCATGTTTTATAACTCTAAATAAATTATTTCATACTAATGAAACTTCCATTTCTTTTTTGCAACAGCTCAATATAAGATGTTACATAAGTACATGAACCCATGGTGACTCAGTGAATAGTGTTACCACCTCACACAGCCTTGACTGGTTGGCCCTGAGTTCAAATCCAGCTCAGTCTATGTTGAGTTTGTGTGTTTTCCCTGTTTATATGTGGGTTTCCTCTCACAGTCCAAAGACATGTTGGTCATTTTAAATTGCCTGTAATGTGTGTTGTCCCATCCAGGGACCGTTATGGCCTTCAGTCTATTGCTTCTGCCATACTTCTGCCATGTTCCACATCACCAAGACCCTGCTCAGGGTAAAACTGTTAGTAGGATTTAAAAAAATGCATCTGGGAGCAGGTCAGAGATTTCAGTATCTTGGACTTTTGTTTCTACTGTCCTACCTTAAACAAGCTTCTTGGCATGAATTTGTGGATATTTGTGAAACAGTCTCAGATTTGCATAAATTGTTAATGTTTACAATTGAATGCTCAGCAACTTTCATGTGTCCACACTATCCACACTCATCTATCATCAGTAAGTGTTTGTTATGATGGTGCTGAGCCTATCCTGAAAAAGGATGCCAATCCAATACAAAGTAACAGAGACTGTTTTGAAACAGGCCAAGGAGCTGTGAGCCACTAGCTTTACCTACTGCGTCACCATGCTTCCCACTCAGAAAACTGCAGGGAATAAAACACCCTGGTAACTGGCTATGTAAATCACCAAAAAGTTACATTTATAAGTTACTAAAACACAAATACTCAAAATATCCTGTGTTTATTTATCGCTGTGACAATTCCAGCAGTCACAAACTGACAACAACTGAGTAAACAAAAATACCCTCAACTGAGTGATCAAAATGAACTCTTTGGTAAGCATGGAATAACACTCCTTCTTCCTCTACACACACACACACACACACACACACACACAGACACACACACACACACAACCTGTGTAAATTGGCATTGTCCGAGTCATGAAGGCGTAGTGGTGGAAAGGTGAAAAGTAATAACATGCACTGCGTGTGTATGTATATTTTTTTAACACTTACATTTTTCACTTACACGACATGTAGTAAGCCGTGTGTATGGTGTCCGCGTTGTGTGTGTGTGGGCCCTGAGAAAATTTGTCAGTGTGTGTGTTGGACTAGAAAATCTGACATCTCGGCCAACCCATGTATGTGTCATGAAAGATAATGATCCCACACACACACACACACACACACACACACACACCCTTTTTGGATATAAACTATCTCAGCACTTTTTCATGTGTCTCCCAATGACAAGGGCCATCCTTATATATACCCTATTCTTCATTTTCTTTGAAGTAGAACCTGTCTCCCCACTTCTTTTTCATGATATGTTAAAGTTCATAAAGCTGAAGAACTTTGATGTTTCTCCCAGGAAGAACTGGACACAAGTTAGCAAAATTTCACCAATGTCCTTTGAAATTTAAAAGGCCCTTCAAGCTGTGATCATGTTTTAAAGCCTGATATAGAGTTACAAAACAATTAAAAAAAACATTGAACATGCATATTTAAGTGTCACCTTTCACAACATATGCTATTTGCCCAATTTTAGGATGTCCATCTGTTTGTTTGTCCTTTATATATAGTTTTGTTTTTTTAAGCCACAGATCAACAAGTACTTCTTGTCCTATATGAGGTTTGTACATATCTTGTCATATCTTATTATCTTCTACACACACACACACACACACACACACACACACACACACACACACACAGAGTGCTACACATTATTGAAATGTGCCTCTAAGCAGGTCCCACCTAGTGAAGACAAACAAGCCACAGGTAGGCCCTAACTAACTTTGCAGGATGAGGATAAATGGGCAGGGTAATGGGGGGCACTTCAGGAAGGACCCAAACTGGCAATAAGGAGGAGTAAAAAATGAAACATGATACATACAGTGCTGCAGGCATTAATAATGTAAGGTAATAAAGTTTGGTGACCCTTATCTGTGTTACTCTCTGTGGCGTCTGCCTGTTCAACAGTCTTAATAATAGTTATGTACTATATGCTGAAACTTTAATGGTAAAAAGATTGGCAAATATATTATGTATCATTACTATTTATTTTTTTACTCTTTGACCCATGCAGTGGCGGGTAACTCAGCTAATATACATACAATATCTAATCAATACCAAAAAACTTTTGTCATATCTGTACTAATAGTAAATGGCAAAAGCATAATGCATGTTTCAGTCTGATACTGAAGGCAGAAATAGACCATTGTGAGACCAAAAACGTTTTTCTGGCGGCAAAAGCAATTTCCTCTCTGTGATGTCTGGAAGAGGTAAGCTATATGTCATTTTAAGTTATACTGCAACATGTTTTATCATAAACAGCTGCACAGCATGGCCACATTAAGGCTTCTCCTAGTCAGATCAGCACTGTATACGCCAAGAGTGTATAGTACCAAAAACACTAAAATGTTATACTTCTTAATGTAATAAAGCAAATAATGAGAATTATGTTCTTGCCACTTCTCTGTAGTTTAATTTCTCCATACTTAGCTCTTCACTCAGAGGTTAGCTCTCCACTCAGGAGCTAACCTCTCAAATATCATAAAACAAGGAAGAACATGAACTGTGACCCTGCACAGCAGAAAGCGTTTTTTTGATAATGGATGGACGGATATAAAACACTCATAGGGACCACTGCTTTAGATGGAAGAACAGATAATAATACAGTGTTTTGCATCATTTTTTGAAAGTATGAACAAAAAGCCAGTTTTTGCTGTGGCAGCCAGTGTGTCAGCAGGGTTTCCAATGCTGAATATGAATACAGGCTGCATGACAAAAGAGCTTCCCCTTAGAACTCTGTGGACTGTGGTCCCTGAACAGAGCAGCAACACAATAGGTTGAGTTCAGGATGCTAGTTTCTTTTGTTACTGTTGATGTTAAAATGGCAGCAGGAACAATATGCAGCAAGGATGCCACTGGAAGCCTCCAAAGTATGTTGTAAATGAAGTCCCTGTGAAAGGTGTATATATCAGAAATCTAAAGTTGGAGAAACTGCTGCTTTAGGAAACAGAGAAAACAAGATGTATACAGTACAGGTTACAAACAGTAAATGAACAGACTAGAAAAATGGTTTGAACAAAACAAACCAAGGACAATGTTAGCATGAGAGTTTTAGCTAAAAATAGCTTTTTCCAATGTGCCTAAAATATTTTAATTGCATCTAATTGTACTGGAGGTAAATTTATATTACAATTTAATTGATGAAAAATTTAACTTACTTAAGAAACTTACAAGACAGTGTTAAACTAAAAAGTTTTGTCATAGATTTCTGTTGGCTGTGAATGTATAACTACATAGCAATAATTACATTCTTGCATATTTTCATTTTTTATTTTATATATGTTCCAGTGAAACACTATTATATTTTCTTGTTGTATATACCAGCTTAAAACATTTACAGCAAATAAAAATGTACAACGTTTTAGAAACCTACATTATAATGGTGCCCATAACACTGTCCTTTATGCTTGGCAACACAGCAGATATAACCACCTGTATCTACTAGAAAACGATGAACCGTTTATCATGACGAATGCAGACTTTCACCTATTAATGTTTAAGAGGTGACAAGTTCTGCTCCACAGTAAGCACTCTGGCATAATAAAGAAATAACTAAAGAAAGAAAAATAGAGTAAATTAACTTACCAGCCAATCCACAATTAAAAACATCTTTAAAATGTGAAAGTCATGTTAAAATCCAATTCCAACGCAAGATGTCCACTTTTGTGAAACAGAAGAGCGCAGTAGAGACTGGAATCTAAGTTGAAAGAAAAAAAATAGTTTCTGATCTCTCTTATACAGCTAAGCAGCGGCTCCTTCGGGGAACACATGCCCTCTCCTTCATCACATTTCCTCCTCTGGAGGGCTGCTGTCAGCGTGACCCGATACTGCTGCGTAACTAGAGCTCTATGAACCTGTGCTTAGTTGTAAACAATACGCACTCAGCTTACTTTTCTGTAACTGTGAGCCTATTTACTTACACACATCACAACTGCTCAAAACTGGACATCGAAGTATGGTACATGTAAGTGGCAACAGGCTGTTAAGCATGCGTTTCTGTGAGCAGTATTGGACCTTTACAATTTCCCATCAATTTTCCAATCCTCCCCTGCAATATGCATGACACACACTTCAGAAATGCTGTGCCTACATCTTGCAGTGCTGCTTCATGAATCCTGCTCAACTAGGTGTTAAGAAGTTGAATGTTCAAAATTATGCCTGAAACACACAAACATTAGACCACAAAGTTTATTTTTTTTTGGAAAGAAGACATGTTTATGTAATGAGCTGTGAAAGAAAATATAAATATATATTGCATCTTAACATTGCATCAAATGACATTTGGAAAGTTATCCAAGTCTTGTTAGTCCACATATGGTATTCCACAAATTTCCCCGACTAGTATAAAAGTCTCCAAAGAAAAAGATTAAAAAGTATATTTCTAAAACATTTTCCTTTTTAAACTGCTTCATATCTGCTCACTCCTCTGAGCTGTTAAGTTTCTAAGCTACAATTTTCATCTTCAAGCCATATTTAATTCTTCCCCCGATCAAATTGGCTACATAACTTGTATTTTCTAGTGTATTTTTCCGAGGCTGTGCAGAATCCCTCCAAGCATATTGAAGTGAAAGAAACCCTGTTTATTTTCATGCCAACAATATATACCAACCCACAAACCTACACTACTTCTCTAAATGTTTCACCAACAAGCCAGATCACAAAGCTCAGTAACTTATCGAAATAACACTTTAAACACCCAGAGACCTTGTGTCAAAATAACATTTTGGGCAAATTCTTAGCAGGATATAAAACAATCAGACAGAAAATATTGAAAGTGCTGCAGATAAATTGTATCATGTATTCACAGCTTGACTCATTCCATAATGGTATTTCAAATCTTTTTGAGCATTTGAAAACTCCCTTATGTGTGGTTTTGCACCAAATCTTAAACAGGCTGGAGTAATTTGAGGCCCTGCACTGGATTTAACATCAAAGCCATTAGGAGATTTTTTAAGTAGATAATTCCTCTTTTTCCCCAATTGAATTGAATTGTTTTCCTCTGTTTGTATCAGCGGTGAAGCAAAATAAAAATAGACAAACTCATGGGGATTTCTCTTGAATGTATACTAATTTGACAGACTTGAAATTTGTTGATTTATTAAATTTTTTTTACCATGGTCAGGCAGAAATGAGTGTGCTACTCCAGCAGAGAAGATTACGATGGCTAGGACATGTGCTTCTCATGAGGAAAAACAAGATTAGGAGAGTTACTTCACTGGTATCTGGAGGGCAGGCAATGAAGAGGATGGCCAAGCCAAACATGGTGCCAATTGTCCAAGGAAGTCTTGAAGAGATGGGAACCTTCTGGACTGAGACAGCAAGTATAACCCAAGACATAGGAGCATGGAAGATGTGTGTATGTGTCTACCCTGTGTACCACTTAGCACAAGAAGAAATGGGGGAGGGGCAGGTAGCTGTTGGCACTTGCACTCCCAAAGGTTTATTCTTCTCCCTTGCCTTTTTTGGTTGGGTGTTTTTTTTTGTTTGTTTTTTTTTTTTTGTTTTCCTCTCCTCAGTTGCCAGCAGGCTTACACCCAGTACAGTTGCTCTTGTCAGCCCCTCCTTGTCTGGGAATGAGTTGGGTGTGGTACAGGGTGAGGTTGCCACTGATGCATTGACTGAAGTCAAAGCCACACTCCCACACTTTGTTACATTCTCGCCCATATCTACTGAGTCTAAAATTGAAGCTTTTCTGAAGGTCTGTCTGGCCCATCTTGAAATGCAGGTGCAGGAAAAAGCCCAGGAATGTCAAGCAGAACTAGAACTACAGCTTGACATATGCAGATTGGAGATCAAGGTAGAGAAGCAGGTCAAACTACAGCAGCTTGTACTGGAAGCAAAGAAGAATGTTCCTGTTGTTCATTTGACCTCTTGTGGGGCATCTGAAATGTCTCCAGTTTTAAAGTCACCTTTTCCCACCTTTAAAGTTAGTAAGCATATTGCTTTAGTACCTCCATTCCGGAAGATGTAAGTATTTTGGTCCATTTGAACCCCGTGCTACTTCATTTCGTTGGCCAAAAATTGTGCAATCACTTTTGCTACAAAATAACCTGGTTGGTAAAACTCAAGAAGTGTGTTCTACCCTTTCTTTAGAGGACAGCTTGCATTATGACACTGTAAAGGTTTTTATCTTCAGTGCATATACACTATTTTATGAGACTTGGACAGAAATTGAGAAACCACCAAAAAAGTAGTAACTCAAACTTCGTGGAGTCCGCTAGAGACAAAGGGATTCTTTTTGAAAAGTGGTGTGAAGCAGGAGAAGTGCATGGCTTTAGTACATTATTGAGTCATTCTTGCTTGAGGAGTTTAAAGGTTGTTTACCTGAGCATGTTGTAATGTATTTAAATCAACTAAGCAAGGAAGTTCCTTGTCGCAAGCACCTGTTTTGACAGATGAGTTTCTGTTCAAATATAAAAACATTTTCATGTATGGGAGCACACGGAAGTCTGTGTCTACTCACAGTCTCACTCTACCGAACCAAAGACTAGTCCTTCACATCCTACAGAGGAGCATAAGTGCTTTTATCGTCATGTTATTGCAGATTGTATGTGTTTGAAGTGTAAACAGCAATGGTAACAATCAAAGAGCGATGAGTTTACTAGGACTGTGTCCCATTCTGCCATTCTTTTGTCAAGGGAAAAGAATCATCCTGACCATAGTTATGACCAGTTTCTTATGAAAGGTTTAATTTTGTTAATGGGTAAAAGAGACAATTTGAAAGCTATTTAAATATTAAGAGGTACAGGTGCAGTATAGTCATTTATGGTTGCAGGTGCACTGCCCTGGTCTGATCAATCTTACTACGATTCATTGAAATAGGTTTTGTGAAAGTGCCATGTACATCTGCAATGTGATCTACCTACTAGATTTGTTAATGTTGAAGTTCGTCCATCACTACCTGTTACAGGGGTAACACGTTCTAGGAAATGAGTTGACAGGGAGTGTAATGCTTACACTGGAAGTATTGGACAAGTGAGATAACCAGTCAGATTGTTTAGAGGCATCCTATGTTAACTGTCACACGTGGACAGTCTTGGAAAATGGGTGACACAACTGACTTTTATCTTTTCTTCCTCCAGTATTTACAGACCCATTCAGATTCTGGAACTCTTCTGTCTGCTGAAAAACAGGACACAACAAAAATAGTGGATCCTAGCACAAATACCGAACCTTGATACACTGGATTTGATCTTCACCCAGTAACAGTTTATTGTTGCTCAGAAGGGATGACCCAGCTGTTGTTAGTCCTGATGCAGCCAGAGAAAACAATGTAGCATATTTCATTAAAAATGGATTATTGATGTGCAAGTGGTGCTCTAATACTGATGTGGATATGGACTGGAGTGTTTGTCAAATTGTGATATCTGCAGGCCACCATCAGCATGTATTATGCTTAGTGCATGGCTCAGTTGTCACGGTCATGCCCCAAATGGATGTAGCTAAGTTTTGTTGTACTTATCATACCTCTGAAAGTACTGGAAAGCCAAATCAGGAGACTCTACCTGCCACACACTATCCTATTTCAGCTACAGGTGAACACTTCAAACATGTGATAGTGGAACATGTTGGTTCCTTGCCCAAGACCAGGTCAGGTAATCAAGTTTTATTTCCTGTTATGTAGCTGCTATGCGATTCCCTGAGACCTTTCTGCTCCACACAGCTCCTCATCAAAATCTGAATTGTTTAAGATTATAGAAACTGACAAATTCACTAATTTTTTTCTCTTGCATTAGTGCACAGAGTGTCTAGTGTTTATTATCTGGAAACTCAGAGAGCACGTTTTCACCAAACACTGGTCTATGCTACGGAAGTACTGCTTAGATACAAGTGAAGATTGTGATGAAGGTTTTCTGCTTGTTTTTCTGTACGTGAGACTGTACAACAGTCCGTAGGTTTCAGTTCCACTGACCTTGTGCATGATCACACTCTAAGGGGGACCTCTAAAAGTCCTTAAAGAGAAAATCTTGGCTGAAGCCCTAAAACGAACATGTTGGATTATGTCAGCAAATTCTGAGAGCGTTTGCATAATGCCTGCTCTCTTGCTAAATAAATTCTGTCATTTGCACAAAAAGGCCCGAAACGTCATCAAGGAGAGAAAGCTGTTTCTCAGTTTTTTTATCCTCATGATAAAGTCTTGGTGTTATCGCCTATTCCTGAGTCTGCCCTCTTTGCACATTTTTCTGGCCCATATGTTGTTGAAGGGAAGCTGAGTGAAACTGATTATATAATTTGCACTCCTGATAGAAAATGTCAGTCTCGTGTCTGCCATTTTAATATGCTAAAATGTTATAACACCAGAGACATCTCCCAGGTAATCTCTGCAGATAAAATTTCTGGGACCATTGTGCCTTCTGGTGCTTTAGCCAGTAGGGTTACAGATTCCTGCATTTAACGGTGTTGATGAGGATGGTTTGGTGTTGTGAAACATTCCTTAGAGGTATGTAGATTGCTGAATTTGAAAATTTGCCATCCTATCTTGCTCAATTGTCTGAACAGCAAAGAAAGGACATCGTGAACGTAATTCAGGATTCTCTGTTTCTTTTTGGTGACATCCCTACCCAAACTACTGTTCTGTAGCATGACATAGATGGTAAAGATGCTGTACTTGTCAAGCACCATGCTTACCATGTTAATCCCAGCAAGAGATCCAATATGAGAAAACAGTTTCCCTAGTCTGCTAGTGCTGAAATCTGACAGAACCTCTCAATGTTGTACCGATTACCCTAAAATAAATGTAGTTACTATACCAAACTCATTACCTTGTATAGAAGATTCTATAGATAGCCTCGATTGATCTATGCATCTGCAAGTTGGATGTATTGAGGGGATAGTGGCAAGTAGCACTAACTCTGCGTACCGCACATATTTCTGCATTTGTGACCCCCCCCCCGAAGATCTCCTGCAATACTCTGTTATATCTTCTGGGTTGCGCAATGCTCCTGCAACATTTTACAGGCTAGTCAAATTAGGCTTAGCATAGCAAACTTTGTACCTAGTTATACCCAATTATAATACTTATTTGGTTGACATTCATCAGATTTGGTGGAACATCTGACACTTCTGAGAATGGTATCCACAAGTCTTGAAAAAACATCACTGACATAATTTTGTCAAAGTTACTGTCAGATGTCTAGGGGAAGAGGTTGAACAAGGTCAAGTTTGAATTGTTTAGGCTATTTTCAGCTATCAGGGAATTAGTAAATTATTGAATTTCCTGTTACAACTACCAGGTGTGAGTTGTGCACCGATTTACTTAGTCCATGCTTCATCCATCCAAATTCCCAGTATCCCAGACTGTTTAATGTTACACCTCTGTACCCGTAGATTCCGCTGGGTGGTAATATTAATGGGGGCTGTTGTGGGATTCTGCCAATTTGTAACAGAGTAATAATGACAATTTAACAGCGTCTGGAGGAAACCCATGCAAACAAGGGAGAACATGCTGGCTATTAGCAGCAGAACGTTGGTGTAGGGTACAGTGCTAGTGCCTCTCAGTTGCTGGGTTGTGGCTTCAGGTCTGGGGTTTGATTCCTCTTCAAACTGTGATGAGTTTGCATGTTTTATCTATCTAAGCTAATGAGTCTGGTTTGATTTGTACCTGTGAATATTTCTAGACTTTACACAAATTCAGCATAACATTTTAAAACCTGTTACCATTCTGGTGAGTTTCATGTCCAAGCATATTAATTAAAAAAAAAAAACTACTTTGGAGGTATTAATGACCTCAGTGTGGCACTGTGGTGGAGCACCTGCTACTTCAGGTATCTGCATACATGTTCTAAGAGCACAGATTTATTCTAGTTTCCTCCCATATTCCAAACTCATGTGATGCTGTGGAGACTAATTTACAATTGAATCATCCTGTGTTTCTCAGGATGGAGTCAGGATTACTATGACTGAAGTTGAAGAAACACTTTCTGGATAAATCTAAAATTCCCCAAGTGTCCTTAAAAGCCTGTAATATAATGATTTTTCTTCTATAACAAACCACTTTCCTACTAGAAAAACTGTCAATGCAGTCCATGAATACAGATGGTCAATGTCAGGGGAATGACAAATAAAGAACAAGCCTCATGAGTGTTTCTCATTTCTGATTTGTGCAGTGAAAAAAGTTACTCGTTGTGCATTTAAAACCACACATGAAAAAATTCTGTATTCTGTCCTTCATAATTAAATTCCATTAAATATACGTATATCATTGCTGATATATTTTCATGGTGTTGTCAGTTTGAGGAAGATTATGAATGTCAGTAATAAGAAGAAATAATATATAATAAGGGGATCATCTACCAGTGTATAAATTGTCAACGTGTGATCAGTGACAATTAGGCATTTAATAATAATAATAATAATAATAATAATAATAATAGTAACATTTCTGCTGCTTAGTAGGCATTTTTTGTCAAATGTTTACCTATTTTACTGAAGTAACTAACATTACAAGTCTGTAAGCACTATGATATCTGCTGTATATTTGCATGCCCATTATCCCAGCCTACTTTATTTCTGTTTAATCATTTAAATGTTTATTTTGCAAATACAAAATTACAACTTGTGACACATTGAGCAGCTTCATCCAGACGACCCTCATAATCAGGAGTTAGTTATGAACGCAGAAGACAGTGCAGCCTTCTTCACCTAGACCCATAAGCCTAAGCATGATAAGCAACTGCTCAGCAGCTCCATTTCTCCTTATCAGTCCACAGGCCTTAACAGAAGATATGGTAGAGTGAGCAACATATTTTATGAAGCAGAGTATCAGCATATTGCTGCCCTTCCCCAGTAAGCATCTCTTTTATTTCCATCCTTACAGAAGGCAACATTTATGAACATTTGGTTTGTTAGTTGGTAGACACAAATGACAGTATTCAGTTGTCATTGCATAATCATGTATTGTATTCTTAATCTAGTTCTTTTGTTTTTTCTTTTATTCTCACCCACCTCTTTTTATGTCACAAAAGTAAATGACCTGCAGATGAAAAAGAATTCTTGATTATATGATTTATACCAATGGCAAATTCATACTTACAACCAACACCACAATTTACAGACAACTATCTCTCAGAAATTGACATTTGAGGTTTCTATGAAGTTGAACTATCCTAGCAGACAACATCTGGCAAGACTTCAAGTACTAAAAATTTGAAGTTCTAGAACATGTGCTGCAAGCTGAACAAGAGGGTTCAGATTACTGTGAAGGTACCGATGCCTGTGCATGAACCGAAAGCAGTAAGCATATTTTTCGATTTGCAAGCTTGCTACATCCACCATACTGCTCCAGTCCATACCTCATGCTCCTGGAAAAAATTGTTTTCTGGTAGCAAAGAAAGCAAGAGTTGATAAGGAGTCCAAATTCGAAAAAGATGCTACCACTAATGTACCTGGATAAAACTTAGTATCTGGATAATTATCAAAAATTACATGGATATGCAGGGCAAATTCATAGACAAAAATATGTGTGTGGAAATACACAAAAAATGTCAAATACCAAAAGGTCACTGAACTGATATTTTACAAGAAAACGATACTATAACAAGGGCCATGTATTGACTAACATATTCATGAGGTAGATCTAATACAGGCCAAGAGATCATTATTTTTTCAGATATTCATATTTATTTCTGCAGTAGTGCTTTGTACTTCGTTTAAACTCCACTTAAAATTGCAACACCACATCTACCTGCTTAAAGAATGATATCTAAACACTGTCAGGTATGTATTTCAAAATATGTAATAATAAACCAGTTATTATATATCTGACCATCATCACATAAAAAGAATGCAGAGATTTCTTGTTTTGCAATAATACAAAGTCTGCTATGACAAAAAAAAGTCTAGAAACCATAAATTCTTGCTTCTATACTTTTCCTTTCTTCGTGACCTCTAAAACTGTTATTTATGTGCGCAGCCAGTAATTGACTCTATGTCTGTCACTCTAGCCATCACGATTGTAATATATGTGCCATTGTCCTGGATGGAAACACATCAGACTAGTTCATATTGTAAAGGCCTAAATACATTGCACACATTGCTGAGTAGCCTCACACCAGGAAAAATGTTTTTCAAATGCTGAGCATCCCCCATCTCTGTCAACTGCCCTAAATTGGACAGCACATTTTGAGACAGAACTGCCAAAATACACATTAGCATCCTGTGATCAGTCAACTTTATTCAAGTTCCACTGCAGCATGGCAATGCACTTCAGCTCTTCCCAGAGAGGGAGAGAAATAAACACTAACTAAAAACATACCAACTCTTAAAAAAGTTATTAAATGTGAAATATGATAAGCTATTTTAGTTACTGACTGAAATTCTTAGTTTTGTTGCATACATCACATAAAGCTACAGTAGACCTTCATGCCACGATTCCTGGAGGTGAAGAAATTATACTAGTGGAGTCACATGTTGCACAAAGAGCTTCTGTTCTCTTGATAAATGGATTATGTTTGACTCCATTCCATGTGGTCATTTTCTTACATCAGATTCAATAAGGGTAATCGCAGCAGCACCCATGCCAAATTATCTTATTGGTGAAGCAAAAAACAGGCAAATCACCAAACTGCATAAAAATGATCAGGTTATGAAAATGATAAGAAGAACATGTATCCACCATTCATATTTATTATACCTTTCCACAATTATATATCTGTGCGTAATCTATGAGTTTCTTCTTCCGATTTTGTGTACATATGTTCTGGATGAACCAAACAAACCTGCATGCCATTGCAGTTTAACTGAACCTATATGACAGTATATAGATTTGCACTTTTCTTTTTTGGTGTCAGTTTATATTGCTTATATCTGCACAAATCTCAGTTTTACAAAGCGAGAAAGTGTCCCTTAACCTCTGTTGCTTTTAAAGCATCATTTGTCATTATCTGCCTATGTTTATGATTGTGATATGTTTATGAGTGAATAAGATATGTCACTGTTGAATTAATCTAAATGTAATAACTGAAACTGGTGTACATTATCAATTAAACAAAACATGTGTGATATACATTAAATATAGCCTAAGAAAAAGGAAGCCACATGCACATAATTTTATGTCATCGATCTATCGTATCAGCTATGCCCTACAATCAACTGCGAGTCCAAAATCGTATTCCAGATGTATCACAAGCTAATTATTATAAAATAAACACTTTCTGGATAAATCTAAAATTCCCCAAGTGTCTTACGAAACTTACGTATCATCTTTTTCTTGTGAAAAGTTTCAGCCTACCTCATTCTTTATGTATACGTACTCAAAGCCCAGTTAGCAAGCATTAAAGCGTAATGCTTGTCATGTATGGATGAATGGATGCACCATTGAGCTGAACCCAGCTCATAGCTACTGTCTGTGTGGTTTCTGAGGCAAGGAAGGGAATAAAGACGGTTTTGTCATTTGAAATTCTCACCATATACCCTGCCTCTGGACTTCCACAGTCATACACTGGAAAAGCTGTTATTGACAATGAATGAATGAATAAGTGAGTGAGTGCATGAATGAACAGATGAATGAACGTTGCCACACCTGTACTGACACTCAGCCTACACTTAAGTGAGTATAAAGGTTGACATCAGAATGATTTTATCAAAAATTCATAGGATACAGTTCAATTTTATCATCAATATTTTCACATTAACAGTAATCACGAATAAGTCTGTACTACAAACAATAAACTAATAAGAAGTACCATTTTTTCTCCAAACCACTCAGTGGAGAGAAGCTGAGGGTGCCAAAAAATATTTCTATGTGGCAAACTCAGATTTCACATCTTACCTGGCTTGAACTGGCTTGCCGGGCTTGCAAGACACTGGTCACCAAAGCACATGGTTCAGTGCATTAATCGTATTGCACTGAACATTATAGGTGAAGCTGGGTAAATCTTTATTAAAGTAAGCTGAGTCAAATTTGGCACTGAGGGAGGCCTATTTCACGTGTCCTCAGTAAACCTGCTGTAGATGTGACATATGCTGCATGTACATTCATCTGCAAGCAACAATGTCCCATTGTCCAGTCAAGCCATCCATAGCAAAGAGAAAATGAAAAGATGTAGTGTACTGAAACCCTGATACTGCTGTCAGCTGTGATGTGACAGACCACTACATTTCTACTATCATTCATATTTAAAGCCTCCTTATTGTCCCATGTCTAAAAGTACATAAAATTTTATGAATTACATTCTCACAAAACTATTGGAAATGAGTAATCACAACAATTTCTCATTATTATTATTATTATTATTATTATTATTATTATGTACTACTCATTGACAATCAAAAAATTAAACAATTAAATTCAGTTAAATTAACATGGAACTATTAGATGTAAGCATATGGATAGTTCCAGCAAAGGGTTTTGATCTAAGAGGATTTATTGTTATTATAGAATGCATTTCCACAAATTGCATTATTTTAGTGTACAAGTTTAGAAAGTTGCAAACAACTGCACATCTAAAATTTAAATGAAGTAAGCAAATACAACAACAAAATATTGTACAAATACACAAATATGTTTTACATTATTCAACATACTTTTGCTAATACCTTGTGTTCTTTTAGTTGTACCTCTCTTGTTAACCTGAGACTTCCTTTGTGTGCTGAATGACTCAGCATAACTAGAATTTTAAATGACTTTTCAAAGTGGGAAGTTAAGAGCATGCATGCCTGGAACTGATGGTTTTAAAGTGGATGCCTTGAATTATCGCATCAAAAAAGAGAAAGCAATGCTGTCTGTCAAGTGCAAGCGACCATTTTGTTGTGTTCCACAATGGTACTGCTTCTCCAACTCAACAACACTAAAAATATAATAAAAGAGAAAAAAGTTAATAACTTCAAAGTTCAGAAAATGGTCTGTCGTAAGCTTTCCTCTGTGGGGCTCATTAAGAGTTTCATATTTTCAAATGTGTGTACAACAAAGCAGCACATTTGTTATGAAAACAGAATTATGTTTATTGAACTGCAAACTTGGAATCTTTTACCTGTTTCCAGTATTATGACAAATTAGTAGCTGTTTATTTGATTCAGTTTATTTGTTTACTGGCTGGAAGGCACAAGCGATAGGACCAAACTCATGAATCAGCTTAAAAAGGAAAAAAATAAAAATTTAATTTAAATTCGTTAACTTGCATGGTATTGATACTGATGATGCTGTAGCAGATAATCCTAGGAATACATTCAGTACGTCTTAATAAATGACAACTCATCTCTCATCATTGCAGATCAGTAGTGGGAAAAAATAATAGGCACACATCAGAGGACAGCCTCATTAACTTTTCTTTAGCTCAAAGGTATGGAACCATCATGGTGAGTTACTATATGAGCTTCAAAAAATAAATTCAAAGAAGAATTTTAAATTGATCGCCTCTCACGCGTGAAGTCAGCATGGGCCTAAACAGTTGTGCATTCAGCCGATATCCTCAGGTACGTAACTCTTCATCTGTCCAATACAGGAGACATCCTTGAAGAATCCCCTTTTGCTCCACCTACATCTAAGACAGTGCAGCAACAGAGAGTGGTACAGCATCACTGATAAGTCTTTTGAGCCCTAACATGATTGTAGTTAAAGAATATTTCTTACAAGGACCCTGATGCACGGAACAGCACTATTATTCATAAACCTTAAAGCTACTGGAAATGAGTAACACAGATCTGGATTCATCCCACAATAATAGTTTCCAGGTAAAGCACTGCTCTGCTTACTTCATGATGTCTATGTGTATTTTTTTCTGATGCAAGAAGTTTGTAACGCCAGCCTATTCTTTTAAAACAACTATATATGGAAAGGTATTTACACTATTTTACTAACACAGCTCCCAGCTTGGAAAATGGACTGAAAGGCCTTATCCTGTCATTTTGAAATTACTGGAATAAAAGAAAAGACAAATAATAATGGGAAGAAAATGTTCTAGCATAAAAATCAATAAAGAATAAAATTTAATGAGCCCAAGCAATAAATCAGTGCATATATTTTGATTTCGATAAAATCAAAGTGGTTTAACAGTGAGAACATGACAGCAGCACAGAACTTACTGCATATCATTAACAAACAGACATAAATGAATAAATACATAATGAAGCTATGTTTTAAGATCTTTAGTCACACAGTCAGTATAATTAACAACATATCCAAGTCAGTATCCAAGTGGTCCATGGTTTACTGCAAAGACACAGAGAGGCAGGATATTACCTGTACACCCTGACTGGGATTCCTGCCCATGTAAAGTATATATTTATCTACATTAAATTTAGTCATTAACCTAATACTTTTCTCCAAAGCAAATAACAGTATTAAATAACTGTCAGAAGAAAATATAACAACTCGATTTTTATAAACTAGACTGGAGATCAACTCCAGAATGCTTAAAAAAACCCTTTTATTGCCCCAAATGTATACTGCCTGTATATGTGTGAACACAGCGTGGTACAACTAGTAACCAATCAAACACACAGTACAGTCTGATCATCCAATGAGAAGCTAGAAACCAGTCATACATTGCAGTGCGGTCATCTATCTCATTCCTAAAGCGGGATTGAGCAGCCCACACAACGTATGACACTAGAATTTGGGTTCAGGTTGGCTTAGGGGCAGGAGCTAAATGCAGCTGCCAAGAAAGTTAGGTGCTGATCTGCTTCTATTGCTTGTGTGTCTCATTCATTCAGTTCAGCCAATTGCTCACGTTACAAAAATTCAAATTCAATCCATGGTTTTTTGCATTTAATCATTAAGTTTGAATAATTGTATATAGTTAACTGAAAGGTGAAAACATGTTTAGCCAAAGTGTAAGCAAGTGTTCTGATGGTCTGTAAAACTTGAAGGAAGATTTCATAAATAACAGACACACACAAGATGTGCTTTGACAACTGTGTTTTATATGTAGAGGTTTTGGTTTGTTAATAACTGCACTTTTGTATAGCTCGAGTTGTATGCTACTTTCTATAATAGGCAGTTGCAAATGAATAAATGTAAACATACTTTACATTTATTTCCATTTCATATTTACTAGTAGCACTACACACAACCATCAACCATTTTGTTTATTGTCCAAATGTTAATATATCAGAATATGAATTTATTTTGTGTGAAAAGTCTTTTAAATTAAATTTTGTATTTCACAACTGACAATAAGTGATTAATAGGAAATTCATTTCACAGGAAGGAGAATAAACATGGAAAGGCCAGAAAAGTTGCAGAGACAGCTGAAGGGCTCAAAACTCCATTTGGGTTATTCAAGGTGCGTCCTTAATAGACAGTAAAATCAGCATTTATCAACTCTGAGAGTTCACTTAGTCTCATGCCTCCTGTGGACAATAAACTACACTCTGAATTGTAATTAAAGATTTCTAAACATCATTTATTTATTGGATTAACTAACAAAGCCACCGCCCAGTCCACAGGGTAATGGCTGGAGAGCTCACTCGGCTGTTACTGTCTTATTTTTTGTGACCAGTTAGGGAATAACCAAAAGGAGACCGTGACATACTTGGCCAAAAAGAGAGCAGCATAATGAAATGACTTAAATATGGTAAACAGAAAATTTAATATCAGCACCACTGGAATTCTTTTGCATCATTACGGTGCAAATTAGACACTAAGGAAAACAGGACTTTATGGCGAGTTTTGTTCACAACAGCGTTGACAAAAAGTTTTTGATTAAGTTCAAAAGCTACTAAATTGATTTTTCATGACACCCTCAGCAAGTATATAGATAATTCACACAATATAATGGATTTTAGCTTACCTCTTTGAACCCATAGCGGTGAATTAAACACCTATATACACCTAAGTACAGAATGTCTTTACAAACTAATTTCACAAAAAACTTTATTAGTTGTATGCATAGTTAAACATATTGGAGTAGTTCTGTTTAATTAGGGACTTAAATAGAAAAAAAAATACTAGCACTTACTAATAAGTCAAACGGCATNAACTTTATTAGTTGTATGCATAGTTAAACATATTGGAGTAGTTCTGTTTAATTAGGGACTTAAATAGAAAAAAAAATACTAGCACTTACTAATAAGTCAAACGGCATGTGTAAAGGTTTCATAACACATAATGTAAACAGAAAGAGACATAAAGTATATGGAAGGCTGCATCATTTCTCTTTTTACAATTGCTGCATAATGGTGTTTTGTTAGACACGGACTGTACAGTCATACACCCGATCATGTAATGAGAATTTGACTGTTTTTTTTTTTTTTTTTTTAAATGCCACTACTTTCACCTACGCTGTATTTGTTTGCCTGTATGAGTGCTGAATTTGGATTCCATGTATCTCCTGACACCTGAGACAACTGCATCACCAGAACCACCTTATTGCGTATTCTTTACCAGTGTGGTTTGGTTTGTGCTATATTAAATTCTCAGACTCCATTACGCCGTGTTTACTAATTCACTAATGGATAGTCATGGTTCCTGTTATGTCCACCTGTTTGATTAGTGAATTCATTTATTTCAGTTAATTTGCATTCTTTTCATTAATTGCGCTGGTCTTTACTGTTTTGTCATCAAAGGCTGAATTAATACAATTTGAGCTTAATTATGTTTTTTGCATTGCTTTATTCATTTCGCAGACGCTTTTGTCCAAAGCAACATACAACAAATACTACTAGCAGTCTGTACTATTTAGCTGACTCTTTTTTATTCAAGGTGACTTGCAGTAACTTACAGGTGAATTATTACACACTACAGTTATTCACTCATCTCTACCCTTTGTAATGCTTTCACTTGGTCACACATTCTGGGCAATTTTGAGATGCCCATCTGATTTAATGGGATTTGGTGATGCCTTGGCATAAATGGGCATCAATTTTAAGGCTCACAAATGCATAAAACATTTTATCACTGAAACTAGTAGTAATTATGTCTTTGATTTATGATAATTCACCTTACAGAGAGTTTTTTAGGAACAAACTGCCTTTGTAGGATGGGGGAAGACTATTTCTAGGCAGTAATGCCCAATTTATGCAGCAGGAGTGGTCACCCAAACACTGATGTCACCAAGAGGCCACTGCTTTTTCATTCATAAGAGCAGAAGCCAGCCAAGCATTTAGAGGATATTCCTGAATGACACTTGAGACAGCATATTCTACTTCCATCAACCTAGTGTGAACTGACTGAAACTGTCATGGAAGAATGGTGCTGTGTATCTCCTGCAGAATTCCAGATGCTGCCAAACTACTGCACAGTTCAGAGAGGCCACACTGTGCTACCTGAACCTCTATTACAAGACTTGACATGGCTGTTTGCAGGTTTTGCCTTCTGGACCTTCTTTCCATTTTACATCAATATTCCCATTATACAGTTTCGGTGAAGAATTGTAGTGGAAACTGATTAATTTGTGAATTTATTGCCTGTTGGATCAGACAATAATGAGAAACTGAAAAAGTATGAACAAATAATAATATTTAACAACAATGACATCAACATCACAACAGGACAACCTGCAACAAAAGGTATACATTAAAATTATCCCTGTGTTGTTTTTAAGGGTGTTGTAATTTCCCATTCATTTACTGATAAATATGTGCTTTGTTTGTGGAAAAATGCAGCAAAATCCTGCGGTCAGACAAGCTGCTGATTCAAACTGATCAGTGTTTTGTGGGGTAACAGTTCCCCGCTGAATATTTTGCTATAGTACCTTTTAACAAAGTACTTACTTTGAATTGCTGTAATAAGGAACTGTCAGTATTTTGTTGTTGTAGAAACCTGAAACTGCATAATAAAAATAATGATTTGTATTGGTGTCCTATTTAGGGGCAGTTTCATAGCCAAGTGCCCATTGGTTCTGGGATCTGCTCTGGACTGCTGTGACCCTCCTTAGGATAAGTGGTTACTCAAAATTGAGGGGTGGATGGATGATTTATTGGGAAGGTTACAGAGCAGCATCAGAATTAAGTGCAACGCCCATGCTGGCCATAGTGACATGCACACAGTAATACATTATATATCACCAAACTTCATTGTCTTTCAGCTTGTTGAATTTAGTACATTCACAAATATGTGTGTGTAGAGTGTGTGTGTATAGGTGGTGTGAGAAAATTCACCACTGTTACAAACATTAGTGTATGTGGTATATGCCATGGAGTGTGTGTAGCAGTAAAATCTTAGTGTCCCTACTTTCTCTCTGTGCGTGATGCCACTGCTGTTGCTTTAAGTCTATGACTTGAAAAATAAAGCCTTGCATAAAGAAGAAAGGAAGAAAGAAAGAAAGAAAGAGAGACAAGTAGAGATTGGGCTTTATAATGATTGAAGGACTCAGATTCAAGTTCAAATTGTACCTAATCCTGCTGTACCCCTGATCAAGGTGCAGTACTTACCCTGAATTGCTCCTATCAAAATTACCCAGCTGTGTTAATGGGCAAATACTTATATGTAATTTAGTATGCAAATATACCATTGTAAGTCACCTTGTAGGAAAGTGTCAGCTAAATAAATAACAGATGAGACTAACTGATTTAATAAGAAATAATTTACATTCTACTAAAAAATAAAAAAAAAATTGATTTTGAGGATTGCCAATACACCTGACTAAAAGCTGAGTCAGAAACACTTCTAAAACAGACCAAAACAATTCCTGGCTATGAAGACTGTATTTAGCAACCAGATGAGACATAGACGTTCCACATTATATCTGTGATTTGAAAAAATCTAATTTTCTCATCAATACGTCAATTTTGCAGCACTGACAGTTCCGTACTAAAGTACAAACAAATTTCTGCAGGCCACTTATAAAGATGACAAAACAAATAAGCAAAGTGACAATTCAGCTGGGATTTACAATTTACTTAATTCCCCTACCCTGAAGTAAAAATACGCCTCTGACATATAAAATAAATTAATAAAAAGACTGATAAATGAATACATTTATATTAACAAAACCCAATTAGGCAAGACATACAGGTATGTTAAGAAATGGGAATTTGCAGGTGCTACAGTGCATACACGCTCAGAAGTAAATCCCATGAAGGTGAATCTGTACATTTTCATAATTTGCAAAATTTCTTTCACATCCTGCCTGCACTTTTCTATGCATCAAAGGGCAAAACTTCAAGCTCAATCAAGGACTCAAACTTTTCCCACTGCATCCTCATAGGATGTTCCCGGGGACACGTCAGCTGTGTTTTAAATGTAAAGCCCCTCCATGCACTTTGATTCATCTGTTCTGGGAATGTGATAAGATGCAAGCTTAGAGGAAGGGAGCTCACTTAGCCGTTCAGAATATAAACCATTCTTTTAATATAAAGTTTAATTTGTCCCCTTCTATTTTCCTGTTACAACCCATATTCTCTTTTTGAGGAAGTCATGGAGTGTGCGTTCTTTATGCTGACATACTTGGCAGGAAAATACAGTCAGTTTAGGAATTATTGGCTCCAGTCAGGAAAAAAAAGCAAAATTAATATATATAATAAAACGCAGAAGAAGTACTTCCTGAGTGCACCCCACAAATTGCAGTACCTAAACTTTGCCAAGCATCATTGGAACTACAACTGGAACTGTGTGCTGTGATCAGATGAGACCAAAATTGAATTTTTTGGCTATTGGCATCTTTGCCAATTAGAGAGGACTGCATACAAGGAGAAGTACCTATACCCATATTAAAGTATAATGGCGGGTGTGTCTGCCAGGAGCTTGAGACTTGGTTATAGATGGACTTTTCAACGAGATAATGACCCCAAAAATAATGAAACAGGGTTGTGGGAGCACAAAATCAATGTCTGGTTTTGAACCTTATCGAAAACCTATGGTCTGAATTGAAGAGGGTTATCCTCAAGTGCAGACCTAAGAATGTTAAGGAATTTGAAATGTTCTGTGTGAAGGAGTGGTCCAAGATCCCTCTATAGGTGATCTTCAATCTTGTCAGACATTGCAGTAAGAGACTCAGTGCTGTTAAACTCTCTAAATATCAATACCAAATACCAAATATTAATTTTGGTGGCATCGATAATTTTGAAACTTATGTTTGTAGAAAAAATTGCACTATTTGAGAAAATTGTTTGAAAAAATATTTCATAAAAATAAAAGTATATGGTTTGACCATGTATTTGAACCCAAAATAGAACTTACTGGGGGTATTGCTTAATTTATGTATTAATTTTGTTCATTTTCATGAACAGTGTTGATAATTCTGGCGTTGACTATGTTGTAATGCTTCGGTCTATGGATGAAGTTTCCTCTGCATATACGTGGGTGTCCAAAATATAATTTTCTCCCACTCTCCCACAAAATTAAAATTTGAGCTGCACAATAATTCAGTGCAACTTTTTGGAACTTATCAGGCAGTGCGGCCCCAGGTAAATGAACATGCGTGCAATCTCTCATTGTACTGTCTGTCTGTATGCTGCTGTGACCTAACACTGCTCAAAAATCTTCAAAAAATTAGTAAACTAAAATGTCATTCAAACAAAGTAAATAAATAAATGTAATTAATTAATATAACATTTTTTTCAAGGCAAACCATTTTTAAGTCTTTTAATAACTCCAAAAAAAAAACAAATAAACAAGCAGACTACTAAATGATTCAATTTCAGAAGGATGATTTACTTAAGATTGACTATAATCTTTTTAAACCAAATGTTCTATTTAAGTAAAGTTTGATGGTTTGCTGTCATTCCTTATTAAGCTGATGACAGGACTAAATCCACCTTATTAGAATTTTGCTGTCATTAACAGATCAAGCACGTAAGTCAGGTCAAATAACCAAAACCATAATCCGATTGAAACATGCTTTATGTCTACATGCTTCTAATATGTCCTGCCAATGCTTTAATCCCAGTGCCTTCTTCTCTAGTGGAGTAGAAGACAGCAGAGGTTAGACTCTACTGAATAATCGGTGTTTTACACAACTTTTCAGGAGACTAAACATTTCAGTAAAAAATCTTACATCACTTAAATCACTCTGTAGTGTATGTTTCTGTTTACTCATAAGCCTCAAAATGTTCAATATAACTTATAAAAAGGATCACGTGAAGGTTATGTGATGGCTTTCAGGAAGAGCTTAAGTCAGCAAATGAGCAACAAGGGTGACTACATACAGTTAAGTTCCCCATCATTATTTATTCATTTAGATAACACTTTTTCTAAAGTGACTAAAGTATAGTAAAAGTCTAAAGTAAAATGTTTTACCAATTTAAAAAGTAAAGCAATTTTTGTAAGTGCAATTCAGGATAAGTACCACGCTGAAGAATAATGTAGCAGGTTTCAAACCTGGGTCCAGGCATAGGAGGCAGGGCACTTTCCACTATCCTAACTGTTGTCCCCAAACTGCGTTAAATCAGTCATAACAATACTTTGTTCTGTAGTGTATTAGATGGTATGAGCATATTGTTATACCAAGTGAGGTTGATGAGAAGATTCACAATGATGGCGAAAGTGCACAGATGACCATTGGTAAACTAACATGTGTATGATGCTAAACAAAGTTAATACTTTTCATCAGACAGGCCAGAAACATTTATATTTACATGTTAATGACTCATCAATCCACAGATGTATGGGAGAGCTGAGATTAAATTGCCAAAGCTGGGAGTTCTGTGATTTTCATTCATTCATTTCAAAAAAAGGGCATTCTGCAAAATATGCACACACACACGCACACACATACTTACTTGTACAGCAACACACTGGGGTTAAATTAGAGTGAGCAGCTCACTTAAACAGCATGTCTTTTAAAAATCATAGAAAGTGTAGCTGTCCATGCCACCAATGGTTTCTCTTTGGCAAGATGAAACTATATAGTAATAGCATTTATATTATTGAAATTTAGTCTGAAGCCTACTGTATGTCAGAAACAGAAAAAGGTTAGTCAGTGTAAAAACTGTGACAGGATGCCAGCTACACACACTCACATATTAAAGGTAATTCAGAGTTACCAATTCATTCGAAATCTATGTCTTTGGACTGTGTGAAGTGAGCCATGAGACACAGGAAGGACATGCAAACTAACACCCAACCAAGGCTCTGTATATATGTCACACATATTGAATATCGTGCATTGGCATATGAATATTGTGTTCTTGTATAGATAATTTGTTACATATCCACTGCTATGTCTATAATAGAACAATTTTTGAAAGATTTAGTTATTTTCTATCATAGGCATATATTAAATTTAATCAACAACTCAAAACTGAGTGTTTCTTGTTAGGGTGGCAAATTAACAAACTGCTGCCTTTAATTACCAGATAATTAGCATTTTGTGAAGTGAAGTAATTGGTAATATCAGGAACAAAGTACTTTTCTACATCTTTTCCAAGGATTCTGGCAGACAAGGCCAAGCACTCAGTGAAAATTGTCTGCCCACCTTTTTACCTGTGTGCCCACTCTGGGCTCTTCCATCTCCCTGGCAACCAGCAGGTACTAATGATTTCCTTTGTACCAGGGAGTAAGAGGACATCAGAAAAGACACTAAAGTTAAACCACTTCAAGTCTAATGCATGGCAGATTATACCTATAATTATTATTATTCAACTACAGACTAATAGTTACTTTAATTATTTATTACTGCATTGCATTATTTGTTCTCAATTTATTCTGGTTTGTTACATGAATTTCCAAAGAAGCCATTTCCATTGCTTCTTAAAAATTGCAATGTATTAAGTATAAGAAGCAACTGTAACTACTAAATTTAAAATACTTATCATTACACAATTTAAAAGTCAGTGTGGTAAATTAGATGGAAAAAGAGAAAACAGTACAGTGTGTCAGAGGTGAACTGAAGACTCCAAACTGCCTTTAGTGTGTGTGTGTGTGTGTGTGTGTGTGTGTGTGTGTGTGTGTGTGTGTGTGTGTAACTCAAACTGTATGTATGTGATGTCTATGTGAAGTCTATGAGATATGGAAACTGCTCTTCCTCATGTATGAATTGGTCCCTAATCTGTGTCCCCAAATTATTTTCAGGTAACAGTGGGTTGGGTGATATGCAGAGAAATGGCTGTAACAGTGGAGAAACCTTAAGGAAACCACCCGTAGTGACAATCTTCACCTTTGGTTAGCTGAGAGCAGCCCAAGTGCTCAACTTTATTTGCTACAGTAGCAAGAAATCAACCATTTCAAAGGAAGAAGAAATCTTCGCTTCCCTTTGTCAATGTCCCTTTCTACACGCCCATAATAATTGCCTGCATGAAAAGCACTCACATCCCCTGATATTTTGGGAAGCTGATACCTCTCTAATAATACCTCTCCAACCTATTATGACTGTGTTAATTGTGGTACTTCTAGTGGTGTGGACAGACGACAGAAAAGCAGCATAATAACCAGACACGTACAAAATATTAAAATGAAGCCATAAACATCATTTCACTATTTGCTTCAGGATGAAAATTAGATAATTGGTAATATTTACAACATTACAGGTCATGCTGCTAAAAATGGCTTCATCTAGATTTGATATTAATAGGGGAGTACCTAAGAACTGCAGGAATTACTTTCCCATAAAGTACATACATTTTGCTTTTTATATTTATTCATTTAGCTGACAGATTTCTGGAAAGCAACTTAAAGCATTAGGGTTGTATACAAACCTACTTATAGTCATTTATCCATATATTTAGTTGGGTAAAGTTTGGCAGAAGAATAGGCAGTAATATTGGGTATTACAGCAAGAACAGAGATTCAAAATGAAATTCAGCATCAGTTTTTTATTCACTTAAGTAAAGCTCTTAGAATTCGTTAGGAAATAAAATCAATAAATAGCTTTGCTGTGTTCCTGTTGCCATTTGGATGACCCTTTGAAGGTGACCTGTTCTCAATGGCAATAGCATCTTTTTGTAAAAATGAGGATCTCATTTACAGATATGTTAAAACAATATTTTTTAGTCACTCAGTGACTAAACATTTTAGAAGGTATTTTTTTACAGTGGGAGCTGAAATTGCTGTTTTTCCAAATCCTTTCTCTTGCATAGACTTTTAAGATTATGGATGTAAATTCCCTCCAGTAAATTATAGTAGCTTAATGTTTAAGAATGGAGCAAATGACATCTTTAAAAAAATAAAAACAATGAAATATACCTTTCTTAGCACCCTTGCTGCTGAAAAAAATGATAAAAAACCAAGGCATGCACACAACAGAGCACTTTAGTTAATTCAGCTTGAACTTATGTGGATAAATGTGAAGAAATCAGTAACATAATAATACTTAACATTCATAAGATATACACAGTTTTAATCAATTAGTGCCACTGCATTGCAGTACCAAAAATATCTCATAACCGCCCATCTGATAGCTGTAGTGAAAATATAATTGCATTGGAC
Source organism: Arapaima gigas (assembly GCA_900497675.1). NCBI lineage: Eukaryota > Metazoa > Chordata > Actinopteri > Osteoglossiformes > Osteoglossidae > Arapaima > Arapaima gigas. Next base: position 341,014 of record UFQX01000264.1, on the reverse strand, counting down.
AAAATATTAAATATTTTTCCACAACTGAATATATTTTCCAAAAGTTTTAAACTTTCTCATAAGCATGAACATCACATGTCTAATGCTGCAGTCATTTATCTGTCAAACTTTTTTCAAATTGATATCATATAAACTGTGCAACAATTTGAATAACAAGCTCTTACCTGCAAAATTAAATCAAAAGTTATGTGAAAATTACTATGGAGTGATTGACATTAAGCGATTATCAAAAACCCTTGAAAATATAGTCTCCTCGTATTAAGGGTTGCCCATGCCACAGACTGGCTGCTATAGGTACCACAATTTATCACCAGAAAGGGGGACATGATATTTACATAGCGTGCATGTACCACGTGAAAATGAATGGAACCCAGTCCTGTATGATGAGAAACTGGCCATTATTCTCAACTCTGAGCCTGTGTACTGGAAAGGAAAGCATGTGCATCTTTATGAAGTGCAAACTCAGCTCTCAGATACCCACAAAAACACTGCTCATACCTCTAGAGAGTTTGCTCTGACTACTTTAGTTTTTCACTGTATATTTATAGAGCAGATTCCACAGAAGCCTCGTAGACTAGCTTTTAGCTTTTCTATGAACCCCTGGCCAAAATTTGTAAGCTTAGTTTATCTTATTGATGACTTGAATACTGAACACTGTCAAATTCATCCATTCATTCTCTGCTTTTCGAAACTGTCAGCATTTCTAGTTATAACTGATATTATAACTTTATCCATCAGTTATAACCCAAAATATAATATTATCACAAAATGTGAATTAGATGTTAAAGTTCGTGGACATGTGAGAAGATTTTGTGGTGACGATTGCCAGCAGAAGAGAAAAAGCAAAAGGGGAAGTAGACATTCACCATTCAACAACAGCCGTGACAGCAGCTTTCATGGTGTTTACTTCAGGTAGACAGGTACACCTGAATGAACTGGAAAGTCGGGACAACTGAACCCCATCAGTTAGTCAGGCAGAGGACATAAAGGCTATTGTAGAGCGCCAGCTTGCAGTACTGTGGAAATCATTCAAGTCAATCTTTTTGGCTGTTATCTTGTATTGTGTGGCCACACCTGGACCATTTAGACAGAGTGATATAGCTTAGCTAAAAGAGGGGGCACCAACCCCCTGCCTTCCTCTCCTCTAACCTCACCATTCAAATACCATCCTGTTTCTTTTAAATTTGTCCACTAGAAGCACCATCTCCTTTAACTGCCTTTAGTATTATTATTACTAGTATTATTGTTGTCTGTATTGTTTTTGATACTGTTATAACAAGGTTGTTACCGTCAGCTGTATAATGGGTTCAACTACCTAAAGCCATGGATAAAAGTGTGATAAATGCAACAAAGGTTTATGCATGTATGTAATTATTAATGCAAATTAAGAACATTTTTTCATTCATTCTTTATCAATAACTTTATGAATAACTGCTTGTCCCAGTTCAGGATTGTAATGGTCCAGAGACTATCCCAGGCACATAGGGCGTGAGGTAGTGTGCACCCTGGATGGGACGCCAGCCTAGTGCAGCGGCCAAATAAGGAATAATAATATTTTTTGTGTTTCTATGTACGAACATATGTGTGTATGTATGTATGTATGTATGTATGCATTTATTTTTTTTTTTTTTCTTTTATTTAATGAGAAATAAAATTGTACAAAAATGAATCTTTATTACTATGAAGGTTAGAATATTTAACAAAAAATGTTTCTGGTATACAGAACTTTTCTCTCTCTCTTTTTTTTTGCAAAAGTACAAAATATTAAAAAGATATACTATCATTTGTAGTCTAGCATAGAACTGCAAAAGAAAAGCTTAGAAAGCACCTTACGTCACAAGGCAACATATGGAGCTGTCACAAACGCAGTTCTGAAAGCACCATGATGGGCCAAAAGTGAAGAGAAAAAAAGCTGCTACAGTGCATGTCAGAAAGGAAGCAGCCATTTCAGGAACCTCATGCCTTTATATCACCTTTACCCTGTCATGTACAACACAACTTCAAGTGTATGCTCTAATACAAGGCTGTTGCTTGGGAACTAGACACAGGCTACAAGGACTTCACCTTTAAAAATTAAAAATAACAAAACCTGACCCTAAGGGTAGCTGTCAGAGACCTCCTTTTTCATCCATCACATTTACGCGTAAACAGTTGATGGAACAAAACACTTGAGAAAACACTGCAAATTAGGAAAGCTGTACTGAATGTATGTGAAGCATAGTATAGGTACAACTCGTCTAATGGTATTAAATAGAAATGCGTGCATATGTAAGAATAGTTCAAAAAATGTAACCGAAAAAAACCTGAAATTCTTAAATTACATTTATACGCAGTGAGGATTTCAACATAGTTGAAGTGAAATGTATGAATTTAATAAGCTGTGTAAAGCTGGATACAGTAAGGAACAGTCTGACAGTTTTGGTGTCAACAACAAACAAAGCACAAAGCTGTACAATAAACAAGACAAGCTGCTTCTGCACACTATATGAATATCTTTCCTTTGAATAAAGGATTATATTTAGTTGCATCATACCATATACCGTAACTAATTGAATGAGGAAGAATGCAGCATAGAATCTTCAAAGATCGAATGTGAATATCCAAAGAATTTGGGTTCCCGAACCTTTTAATTTAAGTAAACTAATATGCATAAAACATGCATTTCTATCGATTTCACAACTCATTTTTAGTTGGTTCAGGGCCAGCATCCACCATGATTTCTCCTGGCCAATAAATATTAATTTCATCCTCCTGAAACCTGCTTCACAATTTGACCTGGCATGCACCAGTGCACCACTGATGTGCAGCCATCCTCAGTTCATCTAAACCTCTCTCTCTTCTTTGCATTTCTCATTGTCCCATGAAATGGACCATACTTCTTACCCTGGCAACTTTCTATGATCTATTTCTTTCATTTCCACTCCCCTCTTCAAAGGTGGAGAAAAGGAAAAAAAAAACCTCTGAAGATTTTAGAACAGTATGTGCCTTCAGTCCAAGCTGCCTTTAGCCCTGAGCAATTCAGCACAGCTTCTCAAAATCCAGTGGTCAAAATGGCAAGCTATTGTAAGTCCTGCAACTACATCATTTGCAGAAACAACAAAAAAGCAGGAAGGATACAGAGAATAAAATAAGTTTCAGCTGAAAACTTTTGGGGAAATGCCAGCTGAAAACACAACAATCAAACATGCAATGTTCAGCTTTAGATACTAAAATGTTTAGCATAACTTAGTGTTATTTTTTCACTCACTCATTTTTATCCGCTTGCCCAAGTCAAGGCTAGTCAGTGTTGAATAAAATTTAGATGGAGCAATTTCAAAACAAAAGTTTTCTTTATTCTGCAGTTCAGTTCAGTATCAGTGCATATGATCTGTTGGGAGAGAGCAGACCCCACGGTCTCTGCGAAATAAGAAAGGGGTCACCCTGTTCAGACATATAGGTATGAGCGGAGTTACACAATTTTATGAATGGAAAGGCACTGGTAGTAAGACAGACAATGAATGCTGGAGCACCAACATGTTTGCATTATAGGTTAAGGTGGGGTGAACACATCTGGGATAAATGAGTTTTGGAGGTTGTAGGTGATAAAGGAAAGTTACGCAGGTTTGCAGGACAGCTTACAACACACAGCTTCAGTGCCAGTTGCTTAAACTTCCAAAGACAACTTAACTGACTTGCTATTACATATCTTGAAAAATGAGGATGCTTTGGTTTATAAAACGTGCGCTTAAAAATTAATGTTGTAAATGTGCATCGCACAAATATATACCTAAAATTTAGCATTTAATTCCTTACAAGTCTACACGTCTACATTCCCTGTATGCGCTACAGATCCATTTTGTATATTTATCATTTTAAATTTTTGTCACAGCTTAATCACTGTACTCCTCAAAGTCATGCCGCATCTTCCATCAGCTTTACCCTCACAGCAGTCACTAGAACCTAAATGTAACTTTAAAACATACAACTTTAATTCTCCAAAATAAAGCATTTTTCTCTTCATTATTTGTGTTTATACTGCAATAAATATATATAAAAGGACTTTTCAATAAAAGGGCGGTGCTGTGTTTTTTTTTTTTTGTGTGGGTTTGAATCTGCCTTAGTGTGGGTGGACTGTGCATATTCTCAACGGGTCTGTGTGGGTTTCCTTTGGCTGGTCCAGTTTCATCCCCCAGTCCAAAGACATGCATTTCAAATTCATTAGTCACCCTGAAATGCCCATAGTGTGTGTGTGAATGTAGGTGTGTGTAGCCACTCTGGGATGGACTTGAGCCCTATTCTGGCTACATTTTCCTAGCTTACCAACCAGTGGCTCTGGGACAGGCTCTAGACCACCATGACCCTGACCAGTACATGTGGTAAAGAATAATGGATGAATGGATACGTGATTTTTAAAAAATATTTCTAGCTGTTTGAATAGGTACATTGTGGCGCATGAAACATACAATACTATAATTACATATTATTACTTACTGTACCTCATGTACGGTTTTCTGGTCACAAGGCATATCTTTCCTCAGTTTTGCTGCATACCTGTACAGAGCAAAAGAATATAAATTATTGCATTGCATAGCTTTACAAAAAGTAACTAGAAATATCACATTTTGTGGGGTGGAGGGTGGTTACCAACTAATACCCTATGGAGCCTAATTATGTGAAGGTTAGAAGAAATTATCTCCCTAAGTAAAAGTAATAATAATGCCATAAAATACGCATATTTTGAGAACAGAAACAGTAATGGATAGCAGTTGTCTTTGCTGCACATAACAAGTAAAGTTAAAATAAAATGAATTCTCCAACCATTTAGATGACAGCTGAATGCAATCTGTATCAAACTGAAAATGGTCAAGGCCAACATATTAATGAAAAAACTCAATTGATAGTTTATCTGTAATGAATATTAAACATAGCGCACCACCTTAGGATAAAATTTCTTTCCACTTCTTATAATTCTAGACTATGTTGAAGAACATTTCTCCTGCTCAAACTAAACCTTGCATAAATTAATTATTGCATTATATGCAAAATTAACTTACGTTAATATAGTTTTTAAATACGCTTATTTCAGAGTTACATGCTTTAATTCCTGATGGGTATGTCATATGAAGAACACTGAAAAAAATATAATAAACACTTACAATAACAAAATTGTATCTCTATGGCACCAGTTAGATATACATACTACAAATAATGATCACTAATATAATGTGTATTTTCCCCAGAAATGTGCCTTTCCAATCAAAAAACCACCACACCCCTTCTTAAAATGAATTCAGATTAGTTTGGACAATGGAAATAAGGAACATTGCCTGAGAATTAAACAGATTCACAGGTTACTTTGTAAGAATGTTCTGCTATACCAATAACATACCATTATTCACACATATATCCATCAGATCTGTTGCTCTTCTTTAAGAAATTGCTGTTGCCCTGCATGTTCTCTACTTCACCTTAGAAGTGTGCTGTCTTCACAAGCCTTAAGATATTTTGGAAAAATAAACTATATATGTGCTTGTAACTACCAGGAATATCACACTCAAGCATGGCAACACACTTGAGCTCCCTCAGATCCTCCCTGCATGTCTCAGACACACTTCAAAAGCAGTCAGACTTGCAAAATGCCATTGAAATCCCCTTGGCACCACCTGTGCAAGAAGTGTAAAGCAACAACCTCTGTTTACCTTATTTACCTGTCACAAATTCTGGTAGTTGAAATTATCTAAATGTCATTTGACCACAGGCTGTCCTAGATATTATGCAAATGAGTTTTTTTGTTTTTTGTTTTTTTTTTTTTTTTAGTAAGAAGTCTTCTGCAGTGTAACATTTACACTTCTACTCAAATAACTTAAAACAATATAACAGTAAGGGGGGACCCTTGTCCCTCTTGTTCTGGGAAATACTGTCATTTGTCAGACTTACTTACTTACTTACTCATGCCTATTACCCCTTCTGGTGGTCTATGCCCCACACTTGTCAGAAGTTGTCCAAAGTGTATCAGGGATTTCAAGTCAAATATAGTAGTTTCACAAGATGATTGAAATGGCATTGTCATTTCAAATAGGCCTGCTCAATAAGAATGTAATATATTTTCCCTTCAAAAGTTGTATCCATGGTAAGTACGGCAGTTTTGAGTGATCATGTAGCTTCAACCTGTCAACAGAGCATAGCAGAGAAAGTGACAGACTGATGTTCTGGGATACAAAGTAAAAGCCATGCATGCAAGAAGTTATGGGGAAAACTTAAAACTTTCTGGGAAAAAGAAAATGAAACCAATAAGAATACAAATACTGTAACATCTGGTGGAATTGTTGCTCCCATCATGCAATGCTCTGTAAATAGTCGATTTGTGTACCCGTGGAAGGAAGCCCAGGGCTCGGCAACGACTCTGGGGCTGGGTTGGTTGTATGATAGTTCCATGGGTGGGCGTGTTGTTAAACATGTCACGGAACAATAAAGTTCGTGTTCCCGCAACTCTGCCTATCGAGCCCTCTGTCCGTAACACCGCCGACGCGGACTGTTATAACACAAATACCGCAAGCATTCCAATATATTAAAAAAATCGTACACATTCAGTCATACTGTGACCTTTAAAAATCCTATTCAGATTTGTTCTGTAGCAAACTTCCTTCACAACTGTCATCTAACAGTAGTAAACGAAAAATTATAAGCACAGACAAGAATGCATTTATAGATTTATGTGGTAAGATGATCCCGTCTATTAAAGAGCAGGAAGGATATTTGTAGTGCAGTTGTATGAGAAACTGTGGTGCAGATGTCAGTACAATATATTCTTGTGGAGCTCTCATAGATTCATAGTCCTGGATCACTCATGGAAAATGGGACAACATGTGGCACAACAGCAGTTCCTCTACAAATGATCATTCCCATGAAATTTAATTAGAGTTTGCTCATAAATATGCATGTCTTTGCCATAGATACCATACAGGTTGTATGGGCCTTCCCACTTTTTACGTTCATTTTTTGCTTTAATTACAGAAAATCAAGTACATGTTCCTGCCTCAGTTAAAAATTACATGGCCAGTAATAATGAATCTGGTAGCAAATATATGTTAATGGACATAAAAAAAATTCCAGGCCACTTCAAGTAAAAAAAAATTGAGTCACTAAAAAGCCACTCTGTGCTAAAAAGTCCAGAGTAAACTGGAGTTTGTAAGGACACAAGATGTTTCACAAAAATTCCAATGTTTGACATACAAACAAATATACAAAAAAACATAAAATTCATCACACAGTTGTAGAAGGAATGAAAAGTTTAAACTTAAACATGAATTTAAGACAAGTGGGATTGTCAGTCTGGCAAAAGTTTCATGCATATGTGGAAAAATTGGTCATACAATGATATAAAATGACTAGAAGGTCTATCATAAAGAAAATAAATGGGTAGGTGGTACATCACAGCAGCTCTCCTCCCTTTCTCCAAGTGTGCAGCCTACACATATTCAGAAGGCAGTCACTGTCACTAGATATTTTATCACAATCAACAGCAATGACATGTGAGACTGTGTACGGATGTCTGTAAACTGTATAAATGAGGTTTAAACACCAAATGAACCATGACCTGCTATGTCACCACCTCAGCTCAAAGAAGAAAGATACAGATACAACAGATACAACAAACCGAGCTGCCCCTCTCTGGATGAATCCTCATCGCACCCAAGCCACACTCTGCTGCTATTATTATTATTATTATTATTATTATTATTATTACAATAATATGTAGATTAGCATTCTAGATGCCATCTTGCACTTATTGAAACAGGGTGTAAGAGGCCATGAATGCAGTACATTGGTGTCAATTGAGGATGCACAAAACAATAGAAAATTGTATAAGATATACCTTTAAAAATAGCAGATAAAAAAAGAAAATGGTCAAAATTATGTTCAGATTATTGTGACTAAAACTAAAGTGCTATTACACAATAATACTATAAGATGCTATGCTAACAGAGGTGCTATTTTATTATTCTTCTTGAAACCATGAAAAATATTTCCTACTGTTTAAAAAAATGAAAATATTACTACCCTCCAATTACAATTATTTTGCTGTGCATTTTTGCAAAGTGTCAACCACTTAGGCTTGTTTAGATGTACAATTCCAAGGCCCCTTGTAGCAGAACTTTGATGTAAACATTTAATCTGTCTATCAATAGGAAACTAATATGTACCCCAGCAACATCTACCATAAAGATAACTTTTGCTATGCTTGGGTTTAATTTGACTTTAAATGTGTCTAGAACAGTTGTAATATGCTGAACTTAGATTTGACTTAGATTTGCTCAATGTTTAAAAGTTAATTCATGCATATTCATGTGTCATTTGGTGTATATGTGTGGAAACAAATGTTTATGTGTGCGCTTGTGTACGTGTGTGTGTGTGCATGTGCGCACGTTCTTACTAAACATCTGCCACTGTCTCCGAAATCCTTGTTTTTCATTTAATGACCTGACCAGATCAGTGTTTCCCCATTAAAAGCCTGCTAAGACAATGGCTTTATGTGGAGAATTAGATTTACCAAGCAGTTCTCAAGAAGGTATTTTGTCCATAAATCAAGCTAACATTGTTCTCAATAAATAGTTAGTAATAAGGGTAAATGTTTCTTTGAAAACATTTACCAAGCACAATTTATATTGGGAACAACTTTTGCCTCAGTTGATATTTTAATATTCAAACATCCATTTAGAAAACAAAAAACCCCACCTTTGGTTTGTCCTTTGCAGAAGCCCAGTTTAAATCAACTTTTATGGTCACAGTAATTTTAGTAAGTGACACCTCAGCTGTTAGCAGCACCCTTCCCCTCATACTGTCAAAAAGTCTTTTACATAATTGACTAATCCTCAAGTGCTTTATAACAATAATGTATGACAGGAGGAAGAAGCCATAGTATTTCATTCCCAAGAGGCTTATCAAAACATATAGCTGTGCCAGTGACTTAGTAGAGCTGTAAGGCGACACTTTACAGTTACTGATTCCTGGTTTTCTATTGTCCATGTAATATGTTCTCAACTGGTTCTATAGGTTCTTTCACATCTACACAGACAGGTCTGATACATTTTGAACTGGCTCTCATAGACACCTGACCATGTGATCCACACTGATCACACACTACAAAGCCTATGTTCAAGACAGATGACAAACACCATGCTTGAGACTCACCTTTCTCTTCTCACACATTAAAGCAATGATTCAAAATCATTTACTGTACTGTAGTGGAATTGGGGTTCGGGGCCCAGGAAGAACCCAGCTGTTGCATTCTTTTCTTAAGCACTAATCCTAAACTACTCCAGCAAAATATGAAATAATAACGTGTAAATTATAAAGTCAAATAAATGTATCTAACTTCTGGACAACCAATATCCAGGCATAATCAAACTAAGAAGTGTTATACTTTTAGCACTGGAGTGGAAAACCAAAAACAGGTGGCATACGTCACACAATTTTCATGTAAAACTTTCATTAGTATAGCAAGGTTGCCATGTTTTATAATATGCTATCATTGGTATAGGAAAAAATTATAGGGATGAGAATGGAAGACAGGAAAAATTACTCAAGTTCGAAATTCACAAGAACACTTGAGCTGAGTTTTAACACTACCACCAACAACCAGGCAAATTTAAGAGCTATCCAAGCAAATTAAAAAAAGTAGTTAAATTTGTACACAAGGACATTTTTAAAATTACACAAATACCCTAACTGTATAGACTCCATGCATATTTAAATTAAAATATTAATCAGCCTATCATAGGCCACCATATTCCAACAAATATTAATTAACAAATATTAATAATAGAACATATTTCTTATAAAATAAAAAAACATTGCTTTGTTTGGTAGGTATGCCAAAATACATTACAAAAAACTTTCCATATGAATATAAACTTACAAACTGTCAACACTGACAGAGAAAACAGCAAAATTCAACAAACTGTTTCCAGCTAGCCTGCCCAAACATAATGTGACCAACATCTATAAGAGCAGGAAACTCACACCAAGTGAAGCCCAGTAATTCCGTCTACCTGGAGAAACCAGCATACAGTTATGTCTCGTGGGGTCTACTTTTTAACTAACAGCAATTTCTGAATCTCTTTATAGTCCAGTGACAAACTCCACCCTATTTCCTGATGCACCATTGCCTACAGCCTCCAATTCCTGCCACTGTAGAAGGATTGGTGGTTCATGATAAGGAAGAAATGACGGTAAAAAACATGTAGACCACTTAGTTATATGTAAAGCCCCTGGAGCACACATTATCCTTACAAATGCTACTGATATGCTCAGAAGCAACATCCCCAACTATAAATGGGAGGTGCCGCACAGAGCAGTGGAGAACAACATAGTCAAGATCCCATGGAACTTCCACATCCAGATAGATAAACAGGTACTGGCCAACCAATCAAATATAGTGGTGATAGATAAGCAGGAGAAAATAGCAGCGGTGATAGATGTGGTGATTCAGAGTGATAGAAACATCAGGCAGAAGGAATATGAGAAGCTAGAGAAATACCAGGGAAATGGAGAGAATGTGGAACGTGAAAAACCACTGGTGTCCCATTGGTGATAGTAGCACTTGGGACCATGAGTCCTAAGCTGGGGGAGTGTCACCATCAGATCCCCGGTATTACAACATCAGTCTCAGTCCAGAAGTGCACAATAATACGAAAAGCAAAAATACTTGCTCATACTCTCAAACTCCCAGGCCTCTGGTAGGAGACCCAAGTCTTAGGAAAGTTACCACTTACAGGGGAAAACTGGATGAGAAAGAAATTTACATACCATGCCCATGTTATCAGATTTGTGTGTGTGTAATAAAAAAATTATATACACACCAAACTGTTTTATTAATAAATAAAAAAAACTTTCTCAGTTTATTTTTCCTTGGGGGTGGTATTTTTCCTCAGATTCGGTCTACTCGGAAGTGGTGTTTGGTGAGATACAGGCAGAATTCTATAGTGTAATATTGGCAGTTTCTATATTCTCTAATTGTTTAAGGAAAAATATTTATGCTTATAAATTATAAACAGTTTTCATGTAACGTGACAGTGTAGTAACATTAATCTCCAATACAGTCCTCTAATCAACATATATGTGTGTGTGTGTGTGTGTGTGTGTGTGTGTGTGTGTATATGTATGTATGTGCATATGCTATATGTGCTTTTTTATAGTATTTTAGACTTGGGAGCATCCTGTTCCTGCATATGATCCCTACTAGGTGCTGGATTGACTCAGGGGCTTCTTTGCACAGTCTGCACCTGGGGTCTTGCCTGATATGGTGCCTCTATTTCTATATATAAAATCTCAAATAGGTCAAAATTACCATTTTAAATTAACATGTGTATAAGTTGTAATATTAAATAAATAGCATTTTATTATTTAAAAGGTAACAGCCATTTGTCTGATATCATAATAGGGTCTCAGTACACAAAAAACATATACTATAGGGTCAAGCAGAAACAATTCGATTCAAACTTGTAAGACAGGTAGTGGAGTAAAACTAGTCAGAAATGTCTTCACAGCCAGGCAGAATATCTTTATAGCTATTATACACATCGTTGTACTTGACATGCAGCAGCTCACAAGCTTCTTAAAATAATTTTATTAATTCAAACCCATAGACGTCAAACCCATTTGACTTAAAATTGTCTATGATTATATCTGTCTCTCTCACACACAGAGGTGTGCCAAAGTTTTTTTGGAGAAATTCTGAGTCATTAGTGTGCGTTGCTTCTTTCACTTTTGTCAGTTGACTCTAAAATGCTCTGGAAGTGCGGTCTTATTTAGGTAATGATTTTTCTGAAGAGCAAAAAACCCCAAAAAAATGACTGAAAGCAAATTCTTAAAATAAAACCCACAAGATAACATATTTGTACAAAGACAAAATCAATCGATATGAATGTGACTTTCTTTGATGTGTTACAGCTCTCTTCACCTTGTCACTTTGCAAAGTAACTAGTTTAAATATAGCATGCAGTTGAAAGGCCAGTCATAGAAAAAGCTCTAGTATATAAACAGACTTTTAGTTATTATATGTACATGAAACTATGCATCTACAACCTGACAAAGTGAACTAAATACTGAAAGCACACTTATTTTATAGTGCTGTACATTAACATCACAGGGTCTCTTTGAGGAATTGTCCTCAGACTCAGAAATGTCAGAATTCTGACCACAGAAGCACAGACGGGTCATGGCCTTGAGCTGACTGACAGGGTTTCTGGAAGTACAAGCTAAAGCAGTGCACATATAAGCTGGTGAATTCAATCACAGAAAAGAAAAAAAAAATACATTTCCTTAAACAAAGGGAAAAGAAAAAGACTACTTATATCAGTAAGGATTTTTGCTGAGTCACTGACTTGGTGAAGAAAAGCCATGGAATTTGTGCAAGGCATCAAAAGAATATAATGAGGCCATATGTACAACTTTTCTCTCGTACCTCTTACAGCACTGATGCTGTGACATTACTGGGTGCAGAGTGCTTCAGCATTTTAAATCGCCCAGTAACATTGCATTCCTTACTTCAACAGTACTGTATGTAAATACAAGCTACTCAAAATGAATTATCAGTTAATTTAGACTGATATTTGTAATGTTTTTCAGATTATTACTGTGGTAATTTCAGTTAGTCTTGTGGGACATAAACTGGAAACCATGAGGCTTTCAGCTTTCGTGCAGCTAGTTAATCATAAACAGTCACAAGATCTATTTTATACTGTGCGCTAAAAAAAGTTCTTAAAGTTGTTATCCTAATGTGAAGCTAATAGAAAAAGACCTATTTATACAAAACAGATATTTCACCTTTTGCTCAGTGATTCTGTAACACGGTGGTTACGTCCATGTACCAGACAACAGTACATTTTTAAAAGACACATATTAAAGCCTATTGTTTTGTTTTTACAGTCAGAACCAAATCAAACTTGTGTACTGGAGCTTCAAACCACTGTTGGTCAGCCAATAAAATAATTGTTATTTATAGCCTTCTTGTGCTAGTCAAGGAAAAAAATGCCATATATGCATATTTCAGCAACAAAGTAAAGGGCAAACTTGATCATTAAGTTGCTTATTTTGCAGAAAAGTACAAGAGAGAACAAATTGCAGTCTAAATATTTAATTTCAGACATAACTAGTATTCAAAACAGGTGTGACAGAAGAAATAGAATGTAGTTAGTCTTGAGATAAGGCTTAAGAGTGTCTGGCACAGCTATATTTTCAGCACAGTATTATTCAGTTCAGAAGCAGAACTTCAATATTTATGAGGAGAAATTTTTGTATGTATTTTTGTATTTTTTTTTCTACATGTATTTGCTCAATAGTTAACTGTTCTTTGGCATTAATCTATACATAACTTTTAGAAGACGTTTCCTAAGCACTTTCTGGAAAATACCTTTTGAAAACAATCACCACTGTTCATTCCTAACATAGACTGTACCAGAGTAACAGTGGCTCACACTGTTTGCTCTTAGGTGTCCTTCTCCCAGACTGTCCTGCAGACCAGCACCCATAAAATGAATTCACTATAGTACTCAACATTTAGACCCCCCATAATACACCTCTGTCGTAAGACTGAAATTCTGCACAACTTGAGACAATTGTTCTTGACAGAGGAGAAATTTAATTTACTGCAAATGGAAGCAGGGGGGCAGAACAAAGACAGGCTTATGAAGGTCAGTTAAAATCCCAGTGTATTATCTATCAAAAATGGTGACTTGTTGTGGCTTTGGCATTTACACTATATTATCATTGGTCTGCACATCTCCCAGATTTTACAGCTGAATACGCCTTAGGACATGTCCCTCTGGGGACCTGATGTTCTGTCATTGTGCTAATGTGCCAGAGTTCTTCAAAAAAAGAGCGCTTTCTTCTCCAAAAAATGAACACCCCAAAACAAAGACCTGATTCAATTAATGTTTCTTGTCAGTACTTACTGTTTTTTTTATTATTCTTGTGAAAGAGTTTAAACAAGCATCCTTTTAATGACACTAAAAACATCCAATAAGCATGGAGTAAAAATGATTCTGAGTATATACAAAATCTTGCAAAATTGCCTTGTACTCATGTACAGTATAAACATAATTAGATGATAACCTTTCTATCAAAAATAACCTGTCACTTCAAATGCAGAGGAACTGACTACAACCAGAATATTCCTAGTCATAATTACATTGCAAACGGCAAAAAGTTCAGATTATGCAAATTCAATTTTTAACTTAACAGAATCTTAGTCCATGTGCTCTGTTTATGACAGCAACCGAGAGCAACCTGTTAAATGAGATGTTCATTCATGACCTTTTCTTAAAAAACGTTGGTCAGTCAACATAGCAGGTGCAAGATACATGGAAAAGCAGAATGAAATGGTCTATAAATGATTCAGGGACCAGAGACACTGGTTCCAAATGTAATTACCCTAGATTCCATATTAACTTTAAATCATTTTATTTTCATTTGCTTTTCACAACATATTTAAGGCAAACGAAGCTTGACAGTGAACCAATTCAATGTTGAACACTCATGAAGAAGCCTAAAACTACATTTGGGTCTCTATCTAAAAGCACACTAAAACAAATCTATTTATTTATATGGTGGTAGATATTTAACAAAAGAGGGTGAAAAACATCTATTCATAATACATATGAAAATAACACGCATGCTGTTTTGTGAACCTGGGGTACATTTGTACCCAGAAGGTAAACTGGGTTTTAAAGAGGGAGAAACATATCACACATAATAAAAAATATCAAATAAGAAATATTTTGTATCCCAAATGTGAAGCTAAGAGATTTTACTAAGGAGGACACCGATGGAAAAACTTCAAAGAAAAACTTTAAAAATGCTTCAGATAAGGCTTGTTCGTCAGAAACATAAATAATTTCTTTTACTCTACATACTCTATATACTCTACGTTGATACTCAAGACAGTTATGATTTACTAATGGTTAAAGAGAACCCCTTTTAGGAATCATATTCATCCCTCACCAAGAACACAGTTTTGACATACAAACATATATTTTTAAAAAATAAGCAGGTGAAGCATAACAGCTATTTTTCCACTAATACTAACAAATTATTAATAGAGGCTGAGTATTTACAATACAGTTGCCAACACAGACATACAGAGGGAGATACTAGCATTGCCTGACTGAAATCTGTGATCTCATTTGAAAAAAAAAATATCTTGAAGCATTCATTGCTAAAATTACATGTTTATAACATTTAAGCTTTCAAACATACTGGTTCAACAATATTCGTTAGATTCAAAACAAGAGAATGCTGTTATTCTGTTGTGTAGTCTACAGAGAATCTCTTAGCTGATCCTTACAGTATTTGGGGAACATCTCACCTTCCTACAAGCAAGGATGCACATCTATAGTCAAGCGTATTCTTCATGATTGGTACCCATCACCCTTTCCAGAGTTTATTGAAAATATTCCATCAATAGTACATAACCTCACATGGCACTGTTTATGTTAAGCAAACATGAAATGAGAAACCTTCAGAAATGTTCACGGTTAGCTAAGAGGGTTTACCTACTGAGGTATTTTGAAGAGCGCCTACATGCCTGCTCTTGAGTTTTCCAGCACTATAGAAAAGTGGGTTGTGTGCAATTAACTGCAAAATCCCATGACTAAACTTAAACATTTCATTACATTGAAACAGTGTTTCAGTTCTCTTGCTCTACACTTCATCGGTGTCTGTGCTTCCTGTGGCAGATCTTGATCTAGACTGCAGTTGGGCCTCTTGATATGCTGCCCTTTAGTGTTACAAAATCAAACTTACTTACACATTAATGATGACTTTACAAGGAACATATGTCTGGAGTCTACAATACTTACACCTTTCAAAAATCCTCCAGTCATTAAAAGTGTTCATATAAGGGCCATAAGCGTTTTAGCTGTTCTCCAGACAATATGTAGAGAATAGCTGCTATAACTTGTGCTTGTACACACACTTTCAAATTTGTCACCACAACTGGCGCATGGCCCTTTGTTTGTAACTCCAGACTCTGTTTATTGATATCACAGTCAACAAAAGCTGAACCTCTCTCAACATATTACTGTAAAAAAAACCCTAAAAATAATTTCAGAAGTTGCTGCACAGTTTAATAGCACTCTTTATTAATATCAAGTCTGTTACATTTAAAACAAATGTAAAATGAAAGTAAAATTGTCTCATCAAAGTTCTATTCAGTCAGGACTGTTGACGTTGCAAGTATGAGGTTGTAGTCTGTAGTTGTGTCTGCCAGTGCAGTCTGGATACGTTGACAATCTTAAACATAATGACCTTAAACTGACCTTTGTAATGTGAATTCTAGCACAAAATCAAAGGTTCATTTTCTACACTTTAACTTATAACTATTTCTTTACCATCTAACACAGATGCTTTAGAAACTAAAGGAGACTTGGAAGCTGTTCTTGCACTTACCAAGCACCTTTTGTGGTTGTTTTTATGTAGAAATATCCCTGGAGCATCCGGCATTATTGGAATTGTCAAGAGCAATGATATTGGAAGAATCATTCAGCCTGGATTATATAAATTAAAAGTGCGCTGCCAAAAGGTTTTTAGTGTATTTAGGAAATGGACTGTATTCAGTGAGCTGAACACATTTATAAGCTGTGAAATAAATGCTTAGATTATTGTCTGAGGATTTCCATATTAACATCTTACTACAGTTTATTTGTTCATGTTCATACCTTTAAAAATGCATATTGCATGTGGTAATTTCAGTGTGAATGCTGGAATTTCATCATTCCTGAATGGCATTAGCTCCATTGATTTTCTGTGGTGTAGTATTTAATAAGAAAAATCATTTAAAAAATATTTTGTAAATCAAAATAGGATTAAATGTTTTTGTTCAGACTTTTTAATGTAAAAGCTTGAGGCCAAGTGAAAATCTACAAATCATAGCTGTAAGCAATATTTAAATTAGGCAAAAATTATAATCTACTGTAGCTGACGGTATGACATTAAATATGTAGGTTTTTTTGTACCTGTTAACACAGACTATTTAAGAAATGTCCAGTAGCTGAAAGACAGCCCAAGTCACAGTATTATATAACTTCTGTAGAACATTTAAATCAGAGTGTAGATACTCAAACAAAAATAAATATATTAATGTAAACACTCACTGTAATGGAAAAAGAAGAAAAAACTAAACTAAACATTTCCGAAAAACTAGAACTAAAATTTATATCATTAGCCTATATTTATATACTGTCAGCCTATGTGGTTTTGAATTGCTTGACTGGGGTTTCTTTGCACGTTCTCAAAGAAAATCTGTATAGAAACATGGTTGGTGATTTTCAGCTCCCCCGTGGGCCACAAACCAACTCCATAACATGACTGTCTCAGTCATTTAACTCCGATTATAGAACATGTGCAGAGAAGAGAATTGAATAATTATACCATAACTGACTTGTATTCTGGAACAAAACCAATTTAAGGCCATATATTCTAAAGCTCTGAGAATATATTGCATAATATGTTACTTTTTTTATTATTCTTTTATCCTACCTCTTGAAATTTAATTGATTTGCATCTAATAATTTTTGTCAGCATCACAGAGATTTTAGGCAGTAGTCAGACATTTTTTCATCTAAATCTTGATAAAGGCGTTCAGAACACTGATGTCAAAAAGCAGCAGTGCTGAGAAAATATGTCAGGGCTTGTGCAATGTGACCTAAATATGTACAAATTTATTTTGTAACAGGAAAAGATATTAGAACTTAAAATCCAAAAATTGTATCATTAAAGGAAAATGTCAAAAAATGCAGCATAACAGGGAAGTACAATTAGAATTTTTTCACTTATTACATTCCCTAACTGCAGTGTTCACAAGAGAAGCCCAAACCTTAACACTGAGTTTAAAGAGCAGCTAATCTAGTCTATCAGGATGTTAACTCTGGCACATCTCAGGGTCTCACATGAGATGTATTCAAAGGGCAAGCTGAGTGTCAGCGCTGAAACTGTGCTTCTTCTATGTTACAGATACGCGTTGCGAGTTTGTACAGCGTCCAACGAGTGACAAAAGTTGCACGGAATTAGCTAGTTAAAGATTATTATTATTGCCCATTATTTAGCTCATGCCTTAGTCCAAGGTGACTTAAAGTGTATAGTTACTATATGAAGCCAATTGAAATTATTAATCTGTTCTGTACAGTTGGATAATTTGTACTGGAGCAATTCCGGGGAAGCACCTTGGCAAAGGATAAGCAAGGATTTGAATCAAGGCTCTTTGTGGAAAGTAGCATTACCACATTGCACACTGTCCATTAAAATATCAGTATGAAAAATAGTTATTAGGATAGAGTAGGTATTGAGTTGCATTAACCTCGTGGTTTCCGATGCAAAGGAGTGTATAGAAGGGGTTTACCGATGCCTCGTTCCACATTTGTCTTTTTACTGTAGGAGAAACTCATGTGAACATAGACTGAATAACATAGATAGATAGATAGATAGATAGATAGAAATTCTGGTAAAATATGGATTAAATGAAATTTGCAGGTATTACGTCTCCGCAAATAGTAACTCAACGAAACTCAAGACACAATTTTAATGAAATACCTGAAAAAATGTCCAAGGTTTAAAGTGGTATTCAGAATATATATTCATTCAGAAAACAAGATTACAACTGACAGTTCTTTTTATTGTTACCTTGATCTGAATGAGCAACATATTTTCATACACAAAGTGCATATCTACAGAGAAATATTAGCATTTTAATCGGTGTGTCTTGTAGTAGTGGCAACAAGAGGACAAGGGTATCAGTCGTATCCTCACTAAACCATTCAATTAATTGCAAATGTCTTCTGAAAAGTTCAATCCATCCATACAATATCATTAACTGCTTAATTCTAGCCAGGCTGACAGGGTTCGGGAGTCTATCCTCAAACCATTGGCTAGGCTACACCCTGGATAGAACACCAATCTGTCGCAAGGTTAATAAGAAGTTAACAAGTTTAAATGTTCACATCTAATAATGTGGACTGAAAAAAGTTCTTACAGTTAATCAAGTAGTAACAGTTGCTGTAACATTATTAAAGTACTACTGCAGCTCACATGAAGAGCCCATGCTGATTGAAATGCTTGCACAAAGGTTTCGGCTGCAGCGTGCCTTTTATTTTTGCAGGACGGCAATTTTATTTTTGTGTGCGTATGGTAATTTTTTCTGCAAGTGAGCAGTTCGGATTATTGGTCTGTGGGACCTCCTCTTTTTATTCCATTTCTTTAGGACACGAAATGCCTCATTTTGAAAAGAAAACAAGCTAGTGCTCAGATCTTGAATTTTTTTTTTTTTTTTTCCAAATGTGACAAAAGGCTCTGGTGAAGTAATGGCTTTTGTCCATGATCAGTTACACTGAGATATCAGCTAATGTACTGTTTAAACCCATCTCTAGATATACTTCTTCCTCACCTCTGCAAGGGTATGACAGCTTACAGGAACCAAAACTCTGCAATATCAGGATGTACAGAGAAAGGAGATGGAATGTAGTACCGACACCTGATTGAGGACTTTGTTTCATGGTGCAACATAAACCATCTCCAGCTCAGCATTAACAAGATTTAGGAGCTAGCAACCGATCGTTGCCATGTTAAAGAGCCCTTGAGCCCTGCTGCTATCGAGAAGGCAGACATGGAGACTGTCCACATCAACAACATACTGGCCTTCTATCACAACACAGATGCACTGTACAAGAGAGGACAGAGCAGGCTGTACTTCCTTGGAAAGATTAGGTCCTTAAATTTGTGCAGCAACATTCTCTGGATATTCAACCAGTTTGTAGCTTCCATAGTTATCTTTTACATCTCTGTGTACTTAGAGAGAACATTACATCTGGTGAAAACTGCAAACTCAGCAAACTCACAAAGAAAGTAGGTTCTGCCATTGGTCTGACCTCTGACTCAATGGAGGCTGGGCCAGAGGACAGGAGTCTACAATCTATCATAGACAATACAGACAATGGCTCTATTTCCTCCATGATTACCATGAGCTCCTTTAGCCTCCAGGTTACTCAGGTATGGTGCTCAAAGAATCCCTTTTTTTCCTACCTGGCAACAGCTACCTGGCTCCATGACGACACACTAAGATCTGTTAGCAGCTAGCACCTCCATACAGAGAGGCAAAGTGTCCTATGACCTTAGAGTCATTAACACATCATTGTTTATTTGATGTCTAGTATTGATGTGTACTTTTAATTGTCCTTTCATATTTGTCTTTTATTATTTATTGGTTAATTAATTATTTATTCTTTTGGAGTTTCCATCACATTTTTTTGCATCTTGTTAAGCTTTTGTGCATATTCCCTACAGGGATTAATAAAGTCTTATCTTATTCCATCTTATCCCAAAAAGCTAAATTTCTCCATTTAAGAAAGTCTGAATTTTAAAACAATGTTTTAATTTGATCTCACACGCAGACTTCACAGCTCTGATGATGAGACATCCGGGACTTTTTTCCAGACTTGTTAAACAAGTCTGAAACTGATTTACCCACTGCTAAGAGCCATAGGACACAAGTGAAACCAAAGACAAAGCAATGAATAAATATACGTCCGCAATTTTAAAAATACCATGCCTTAATGTGACCTTACTGAAACAAGAAAACTGTCAGATTCTTCACCGTGTCCCAAAAGTATGGATAAAAGCTGACAACGTGCCTGATCCTTTTTTCCCGGCATTATGCTGTATGCATAAAGGGGAAACATTTTAGCTGGTCCCAGGAAACACGGTAATGGTCTTCTCTGTCTCACAAAGATACTGACAGAAAAACAGTATAGCCAGAAATACTACATTATTATTTTATTGCTTCTATGACAGTTTTATGAAAAATGATATGTTTTTTTTTATGGTACCAGCAGTTTGTGTTAATTTTTCTTTATCCTCTCAGATGCATGTAACCATCCTTTTTATACATTTCATTCTTCTCATCACACATGAAAGGAGTCTCAGTCTCAAAAACAGTCTCTCCATTCTTTCAGATGGTAAACCTCAAGTATTTATAATTCACAGTGTAGGTCATATGTAGTATATTAAAATTGGTATGCATACTATAGCATGCCAAAGGTCACCCAGGCTACCAACCAGCATACTCACTGTCCCTAAGCAAAGCTACATGGCATTATTCAAAACAAAAATGTGCAACAGGAGAAACCATTGTACTCTAACCACAAGGGTCTGATAAAAGAGGTATTTGGGTGCTGTAGTTCAGAGATACGTCAGAATGCCAGCTGAGAAGAGGAACATACACAAGGACAAAGGTAAGATAATAATCACTAAGTACATCATGTGCAGAAAGTGGCAGGAGTTTCCCACAATACCACCGATTACAGATGACATGATACAGTCTGTATATATTTCCTGATAAAGGATATATGATCAAGAAGTGATCAATAGTTCCATTCTGGTAGACAACACATTAACATCGTTCCCTTTTGTAAGGAGCCCCTGAGTCACAGGCTACCTGCAATGGTAAATGCACAATGCTTCTTTTGTCTAATAATAATGAAAAAAGTTGTTCAGTTGCATCAGAATTCCTCTGCAAATGTGTCAAAAGTTTTTTTTCAAATGTTTTGCTGACAAAATGACGCCGAACAAAAGCAAATCTGCACACACATTTACATTTGCCTTAAACACAATAATCCTACTTTCCACTGATATTTTACAAGCAATCTGGAGTAAGTTTACTTTCACTGTAATCCATATTAAGTGTATTTATTTAGAAATTCCCAGACAGAACTCAGTACTGAAACTTTATCAATATCTTGTAAACATGCAACAATTGTTGCCTTTTTTCCCTTTAATTCTTTCCCTTTGTTGTTGTTGTTGTTGTTGTTATTATTATTATTATTATTATTACATTCTGTCGCTAGTCTTTCCACTTTTTCAGTGAAACTGAATCTCAGTTGGACACCATTTGAGGCCATTACATATCATTAACTGCATCTGAGAGCCTCACTCATTCAGTGAGCTCCAGTCAGATGAAGGTCAGGCACAGTGGTTTAAAAATTCCAAGCTGCTGTTCAAATGTGATGCCAGTGCACATTGGCCACACAGCAACAGGCCAATTTGGTGGATGACACAGCTCTGCCTTAAATGTGCCCTGAACAATAGGCTGGAGCTCAAAACCATTTAACAGCTGAGTTGCTTCGCAGCCCCGTGACCTCTCCGTGATAGGAGAGATGACAACTCGCACTTTTATCTGAAATCATTAAAGCTTGTTTGTAAATAAAACTCAAGATAGTTTTGTGTGATGTCGTTGGAAATCAAGAGAAAGCTTCCAGTAGAAAGGGGAAAAAAAAGAAAAACAACACGGCAAAAGTGCATCCCCCAAATACAGAGTGGACTGCTTGAAATTATCTAGCCAATGAGAGCTGATGTGGTGTCTTTCGAAGACAGCTCGTAGTGTCCGAGTAAAGCAGAGCTGATAGGGCTGTGAGATGAAGAAAACAGACTTGTAAAAAAAAAGCCACCAACAGCATATATCGCGCAGTGACATTAATCTACCTGCTGCAGTCCGGCTATGTGACAAGTGAAGAAAAGCGTGCGATCAGCTTAATGAGCCACACAAATGTGTCTTTTTCCCACAGCACACATTAGAGTGGGTTGAGTGGAGAATGATGTAGAGTGTAAACAGATGAGCCGCAAACAAGTTAATTCTCATAGGAAAAAAGAGAAAAAGAACTGTATGATTCTGGACGGGACATGCAACGTCTGGCAAATCTGAAATGTCTGGTTACAGTTACAAATATTACTGCAGGAACTGGATTCAAATAATGTTTTATGCTCGACCCCCCCCCCCCCCCCCGCCGCCGCCGCCGCCGCCAAGAAAGCAGTGGAAAATAGCTTAATAGATGGGAAATAATGAGGGAGGGCTAAAGTTCAGTCCATTAGGAGACTTTACTATTGCTGTTTTGTCATCTGGTGAGATGAGTTAAATTGCTGTTTTCAAGTGTTTGACATGACAGCTCGACATGTCCCGCACTCTGACATTACTGTCATCTTGGATCTGATTACAGCCTGAGCTGTAAGTAACTTGTAAGCCAGCTGAACTAAAAAATAGACATGATCTTTCCATGGCTCTATCAAAATGGAAATCAAATGTTATTGTGACAAAAAAGACTGGTTCATACTTATCTTGAAAAGGGCTGAAAGACTACTTCAATATCAAAAACTTGAAGCCAATCTATTCTTTATTTCTGCAGAATGTTCATTGTGCTCAAGGGGAAAAGTCACTCTGACATATCTGTCAATGGTATTTGTAATGTCAGATAATAAAGTTCAGGTTCAGGTTACTTATACATTAAATAGGACATGTACTGCAAGATCAGAATTGTGTTTTACTTATTTATTTTTTTATTTGTAGGTCATTTGTCTTTTTGCATAATGCAAGAGGACTGCATTCATGTACGGAAGATGAACCACCTGTAAAGACGGGATCATGACATTGATTTGTCTTTCAAGGGTAACTAATAGTCTTCAGTTTATACTGTAAGTATTGCCTGTCTACCCCTCCTTGACATCCAGGGACAAAACTTCAATCTACCCTACATCCACTGCATGTAAGGCTGCTCCTGGTACTTTGATTTACTCGAGGGATGTAAGAAGGTACAAGCTCCTGGAACGTTTGCTTATTTAACCATGAAAAAGCTTCATAAAGTTAATTTGTCCCCTTCTATATTTCTGTTAAACTATACCTTGAATTGTGTTGTCCATGAAGTTATGGAGAGTAGCCTGATTACCTGTCAAGGAAATGCTTTATTGTTGTGGTCTACACCAAAATCCCCTCTAGTAATCTCCAGAAAACCCAATCTATTATATCTGCATCCCAATTCAAATTACGATTCCTCGTAAATATTGTAACCTTTTGCTCTTACATTATGTATGTGCTTGATTTGCAATTACCTATTTTGGGCTCTGTGTTGTTTTGATGCAGTGCAGTTCTGTTCTTTTTTTGTTAATTTAACACTATTGGCAACAAAAGCCCAAGGAACTTGGCCTCGAATTTTTAAACAAAGGATCATACACCCGTAAAGGAATATAGTGGAGTGGATGGGCATTCCATTTAGGGTGTAACCCTGCCTTACACTCTATTTTCTGTACGACTACAACCCACCACTCTACAAGCAGAAAATGGCTGGAAAAATGGTTGCGAGTATATGTCATGTCATCATATGGCATTATCTACTAATCATTATTGGTACTTTCTCTTCTCAGTCTCAAAAAGCAATCTCCACCTTCCAGCCAACTGGATCCCTGATGGCAGAACTGCAAAACAAGCAGCCCTGTACCAGCTTTGGCTTTCACTCAACTCTTCTGCGCTTTTTGATTACTTTGCTTTCATTCACTCCACTTTGCTTGTATCACCATGTGTTTCCGATTTCTTCTAACTATGCATCACTTGTGTTAGTGCTTGTATGCATTTGTAGTGACTTTTTGAGAAAGGGGGAAAATGAAGCAGTTAAGAATGTCACATCATACACCTTGAGCAAGCATATTATTGTGTTTTCAAATATATAGAGAGACTAGGGTAGGCGCAAGTTCTACCCTCGCATTTTGGTTTTAGTGTAGCTGAGTTAGGGTGTCTGAAGATCTTTTTATTGTTCTCTTCTGTCTGTGTTTTATTTTGGGTTAGTTAAGTTAGACTGTGCTATATTAGTTAGAATCATTTGGTTCTAATATGTTCTTCTCTTTAGCACTACTCACGTTTCTGTCCCCAAGTGTCTGTGTTAGAAAATCCCATTTATAGTGTCACTTTCCAAATATTCACCTGTGTACATAGTAAATTATGTTTACACCAAAGCCTCCTTTCCCTGATATTTTGTCTCTGTCCAAGTCTTCAAATAGTTTTGATATTGCACCCCTGTACACGTAGATGCCTTCAGGTTGTAATAGTATATTTTCTGACAAATTGACAAATGTATAGTTTCCACTGACGCAAAAATGTTCTTCCACACTAGGAGAGAATACACCTATATACTAGGACTATTAACTTTCTTAACCCCATGCAGTATTAAGGAAAGAGACTTAAGACAGAGGTTTGCTGTATGGACCAAAAAGTTGTGCGGCCTGGGAAGTGAAGCTTCGGGAGGGATAGATACTGTAAATGCTATCAGGTTGAATCCATATGATGACACTTGCACGGTTTTCTTTGTAAGAGAGAGTATGCAAGTGTTTTGCCTTTGGTTTCTTTCATGCAGGTCTTTGGATTGCAATCATGGCGGATAACATTCAAACCCTGCGCACTCTGACCTGGATCCAGAACATGTAGCCCAAAGACAGACAGGAATGAGCAAGATCTCTGCACCATCATGCCCCAGTGGTACATTTTAAGCTAGTTTGTCTTTTCGTTTCTCTGAACGGACTAGAAAGGACAGGTGCTAATATACACATTCATTGCAGAGAAAACCGAAGTCGCTGAAAACCATGAAAAATATACTGTAACTGTGACTGTGGATGATTATGCCACCTTGACCTTCTCCCTTTATTATGTTCTTTTGTTAGTTTAATAAAAACAAACCGAGAGGCAGCTGCTCAAAAATGCTCTTTATTTCATTCACTTAACCACCTGTGCTGCTGCGATAAAGCAATGGTCTGCAGTGCATGTTTTCAGTCACCCGTCTCTGCTCCATATCTCTCCCACCAGCCACACAATACCTGCTAGTACACACACCTTACCCCTTGTACTCTGGAAGTCAACTTGCTCAACTAAAAAAAAAATATATATATATATCTGAAGCCATTATTCTGTTCTAATGATGATTTCAGTACTTCTGACACACTGAAAGGGGTGTATTTTTTTTAATGCTGGAAAGTTCCTGGTATATAAATTAACAATTTTCGTACTGTAACAAGTCATTGTTCTAAAGGGGCTCAATATTAATTTGTTTAAAAATAACAGGCATGAAACATTTATGTAATTATATGTTAACAAGTGTTTCCATCATGGGACATTATTCCAATGATGAAGACTGAACATGAAATTGTAAATATTAAAACTAGAGACAAAATATATAAAAATACATAGCTTTTGGAAATTTTTAAATATTGACTGATACCTTGAAATGCAAGCTCTTGGGTTTCCAAAAAGCTTTTTTGATCAAACAGCATCGTTACTTTCCCATTTGTTTTGGAAGTCTATTATGCAGTCTGCAAATATCAACCCTAGTCACAAAAAGCGCTTCTTTTTGTCTGTGAACTGATGTTGTAGAGCACTGGTTACATTCTAATGTTCCTCCTGACCATCTGTGATTGGTTCCAGTAGCCCACTTACCACCGAACTGTCCTGGTACCCAACATTCAATGTGGACCTTGTTAATCCAGATGACACCCAGTCAACACGACTTTTTTGTTCCAGTCACTCTAATATTAGGAGGTAGGCAGGTATAGCACTCTGAGTCTTGCTTAAGGACTGTTCCTGAATATTGGTGATACTCCTGGACCAGGAATAAAATAAAACCCCGGTTTCCCCACATGCTGTTAAATTGATGGTGTTAAATTTCTCTCTCTCTCTCTACTGTTAAATATATAGATACTGTAGTATGTATAGGACTACATATAAAATGATTAATTGCCTGTTAACTTTTGATGCTGCAAAAACAAGTGTTATACAAGAAATGTGTTGTAGTAATCATCTGGAGTAATAAACTAAGGACTTTCACCCTTTGGAGGAACAAGACTAATGGTTTCTTGTGAAAAAAATGAGTCCTAATTATAGTATTAAAGATATGTACATTTCTACCATAAAAAGAAGAAATTAAATTTGATGAGTTACTTTGAAAAAGACTTTACCGTATGTTTAACCAGCATTATTTAATAAACATTTATGATAACAAAAATGCATTAGAAACTGAGCATATTTTTATTTGTCTCTTCATTGAAAAGCAGCTTGTTAAGGCCATGGAACCATAATATGACACTACAGTACCTGTAACCACACGTAAAGTCAGGGTGAAAATAATGTCTTGTATTATTGATGTGGCTGTACTGCTGAGTACTGTTATTTATATGCTCCATTTTGGCGTTATGTCATTGTAGTCCAGTAAGCCACTCAAGGTAACCTATAAATAAATTAAATATACATGCACCGCTTATTGTTTTACATTTTAAATGTACAAGAATGTGAAGATAAGCATTTTGCAAAAAGCTGAAAAAAACTTCCCCGTGCTACATGTATTACAACAGCTATTTATAGTACACAAAGCAGTTCATTCTTCTGAGTTATTTAATGTAAAAGCATTAAATAAACACACACAGCTCAAGAGTATTCTGGGGTGTCTGATCAAATTTTGGAACTTCTTAAACAGTACTACACGATTACCCATGTTAAATGTTATAACATTTTGCATTATGTCTGCAGCTGTACAGTCTTAGTTCCAGCATTATTACATTAATTGAAAGCATAGACTTTACAAAAGTGGTGACCTTAGAAAAAGAATGGTACATAATTTTATGGTACATCACAGCTTGTAAATGAGTGCAAAAATTTTGATTGAAATAGGTTCTGCACCAATGTGTTTAACTGAACAATATTTTATTTTTAATTTATACAGACTACAACTACAGTAAATGTGCCTCTTATGTGTTACGTACATCTTGAAAAGTACCATTCGATAGAGGCATGGGCTCTGAAAGGCTCATTGTCGGGGGAAGAGATGGTCTTAGAAGTGGCCAATACAGGCTGTCTCAGATAAGAAGAGCTGCTGATCAGTACAACTGGCTGACAAATTTATGCTAAAGCCACCTCGGTGGTACCATCTCTGCTTCTTCTTTCACTAACCCACCACTGTATAGTCTAGTGTAAACTAAATGAATTACCCAGCCCTGCCAAAAACTCATACAATGATGAAAAGGTAAAACGTAATCACATTACATATCACCAAACTGTTTTACCATTAAAGTGGATGCAATTAGTGCATAAGTATAGTTAGTCCTGTTAGAAAGGCAGATGGTACAGAGAGCAATACACATACCTGTTGTAGCCAAGTGGAAAGGAAAAAATATGTATACATATCTACCTTTTTTACCATTACATCACTAACATGCGCAGCCCTGTCTGTGTGCCATGTATAATTTCTTAGAAATTTTAAAATTTTCATTTACTCACATACAACAGCTATTGGCTCCAGTGGTGGTACACGCGGATGACACTGACAGCTACAACGGCAGATCATAGTGACACACATAGAGTAATGAGAAAATTATATAACTATCCTTTATTACCTTTGAACATGTTGAATTTAATACATGTATATGTGTGAGAGAAAGTGCATCCAATGTGTTTGTAGAGTGTGTGACGTGACCATGCTCCTATGTGTGTAAAAGTGCGTCTGTGTGTGTTGCAAGAAAATCCATCAGTGTCTTTACATAACGTGGCTACTCCCGCTCCTCCGAGCCTTGTCAGACTCCGAATTTAAAATTTTCAAAATAATAAGCAGCCATTTTAGAGTTTAAAGAATATGACTATGTAACAACCTCACTTTGGTTGAGAAGAAGAACTGAGGCAAATTTCATGTCTCTGACTGGAATAACAAAGCCGGGCATAAAGAACAAACAGCCAAACAAACAGTAAAACAAACAGAGATTTAGCTTTACAGATATAGAAATATCCCAGTGGGAGCTTCCAGGAACACTGCAGAAAGTCTTCCATATTTTCTTTACACAAGTATTTAGAAACAATACAACTATTCTGTTCTATTCAAGCTCCTAGTTTTCGAATTCCTGATTCAGCAAGTGGTTAATATTAATACTTGGCTTCACATCTAAGTCTGCATAAGAAGTGTTATCCAAGCGATGCTGAATCACAGCAAAGAAATATTCAAAAAAAATAGTGAGGCTAGGCGGCAGCACTGCATCCAGCATCCGTGTTGTCACTCTTTGTCTTGTGTGGCCTGGGCTCAAAGTATTTGTGCTTTGCATTTACAGGCGGTAAGTTCAGGCGGCAAGTCCCCCAGTAACAGGTCATTGCAGTAACAGCCCATTAAAGTAGCTACACTGTATTGTTTTTCTGCTTCATAGTGTCATTTCTTTTTGTTTTTTAAATAAGATTGACTATGAAATGTTCATTGTTATTACTAGTTATAAAGAACAAAATGTAACATATCATAGTGTATAAAAAAGTAAACTATTTATAAACACAAAAATCCATATTAATTACCTCATTAACAATTTGGAAATTTGCATTTCAAGTATTCTTCATCACACTAAAAGGGGTATTTTAGAGTGTTACAAATATTTTAGAGAAATTAATTCCAGATTTTCAGATGAATCCAGAACAAATTGTAATGTTCCTCGTAAGAAATACTGGAAATACCTTCCCAATATTCACATTTGTGGTACCGGGATCGTATCTAGGAACCAGTTACACAATGTAATTGTAAAGCAACATAATGTACAATTACTATACCACGGTATAAGTGTACTTTCCTTCTGTGAAACTCACATGCAACATGGTAGTCTTACGATTATGAAATACAGCTACAAATATATATCAGATCCGTTTATAACAAGATATAAATGTCCAAAATGGTTAATTTTTATTTAAACGAATTATATAAAACTTAATTGTTAAGTCCTGAACCTAATTTTATTTTCTCCTTCAGTAAAATGTTTTATATTGCACACCACCATTATGTGACATGTGAGGTCCATAAAATGCAGGCTTGCTTTATTGCAAGGTTAATGAAAAACAATATTTCCAGTCATCCTTTCAACTGCTGTGTGAAAAGAATAAGGATAAGAATAAATTGTTCTTTATTTCATAGGCGTGTAGAAAATTGACCAGTTATTACAAACAAAACATGCGTGTGACAAATGTAATCTGTGCAAATATTAATAGAACAGTAATACTTTAACAACTCGCTTCAATCACGTTGTCAGTGGTGCTATTAAAGAGCTCAGGAGACTAGACTTTGGAATCACAACCCCCCACCACTTGACACGTTCACCCCACAGCTGCCACACATACGGAACACAGAGAGGATCAACAACCCAGTAAATGCCCACAGTTACCCACAATAACCTACAAACACGGAGCAGTGGTGCATTATGGGAGGGCCGCAGCTCCCTCCACTGCTGCTATAATGCTAACAATTTTCACAGAAACTTAAACTTACAAATAGGTCATCTTCAGTAAATCCTATACATCTGTCACCTTCAGAAGACGTTGGTGATTGGAACGGGGACAGGCAAATGGAAGCCAGTTGCCAGTTGTGTTATATCAGAACTCACCCTACCATGGGGTGTTATCCCAGGGCTATACTGTAATAACACTGACTGTGAAAAATATTTACTCTTCTGTTCCAGTAAATTTGTTTTACCCCCAATATTTCCACAACCGACATACCGAATGCCAGCTCTGGACAACATATTCCATTCTTTAATCCAATTTATTGCACTATTCGTTAATTTTTTTTAAAAGGTGATGCTGATACAGTTATTCATTGATTGTTTAAAATTATATATGATGAAAAAAACTGTGCAATTTGCACTACAGTTTACCTTTTTAAGCAATAATGCTTTTTGGAATGCGTTTGGAATAACCAGTATAAAACTGGGAGGGAAGAGAAAATATAAATGCATTCAAGTCATGAAAACACTGGCAAATGAGTTATCTGTTTAATTGAAGAAATAATCAGTATATCTTTCAGTGCGTGAAATGAAAACAAAGCACGTGTGCCATTTTGAGTATAACCTGAAAAGGGTTCCAGATCATAGGGGGTTCAATGATCATTTTCTGGGGATACACCTAACTGGATCGAACACGTACGCGCGGAGCCAGCGAGAGGTGTAAAATTGATATCGAAAGCGTCTTCTGTTCTTCCACATAAAAGTTTCAAAGTTTCCTTCTGCTGAAAAAAATGAATTCCTGCAGCTCCTGTGCAGAGTCCCTGACTGACTGTTATCCTATTCATACCACACAATACACAATTATTATATGTGTATTGATATATTACTGACATGATTCATGCTCAGTAAAATTGAAAAAGATTGACAAAGAACTGGTTAATACAACAAAAGAAAAAGTTTTAAAAAATCCATCAATCACTTATCTTAAATCATTTATGTTATTTGTTTTTTCACAACACATAAATATATGCCATTGCTGTTAAAATCAGAATATACAGCTTGGTTCTAAACAAATGAAAAGAAATTAAATGAAGTTAATTTAATAAATTACAATAATAATAGATGACTGGAATGGATGGATGATCTTATTTCTGAAACAAGATGACTGGAATGGATGGATGATCTTATTTCTGAAACAAGATGACTGGAATGGATGGATGATCTTATTTCTGAAACAAGATAAATAAAATACAGTTGAATCACCAATTAAACTGACGGTACTGTAAATACCACGTATCTACCTTCATCTTCTTATCTTCACACATATATTTATTTACCCATCTTATCCACTACCTCATACTGTCTGGTTTGTTCTTTTCGGTTTGACATTTCATTCTCTCTTGTACATCTGTATAAAGCAGAGTGACAAGTGAACCTTGACTTTGAACCTGCTTTGTAAAACACAAGAATATAAAGAGTGCAGCTACTGTCATTGCTTAATTGTAGCAGCACCACTGCAATCTACTAAGATGATCAATGCAACACCAAGTACACAAAGCAGTCGACACAGAACCTCATTCTCTCCCGAGGTCTTCTGTACATTTTCATTTAAACAGCAGAGTGCTTGACAAGCTGTATTGACCACTACCTTGGTAATATTGTACTGACTCGTACAACTGACTACTTTGTTCTTTTACCATTTTGGATAACTAACAATACGTATCTCTGCCTGGACTCTTCTCTGACGGTCCATATCAAGTTCAAGGTTTTGGTTGCACCCTAAGATGATGGAAAGATCAGCATCCTGATACCAACAGAACCTCACCCTTGACCATTTCCTGACATCTCAACATTAGCATTAAAATCCTCCACCTATGGTCATTTGGGATTCAAAATCAAAAGTCCACAAGTATCCAGTTTTGACTACAGTGTACTGGAATGATATCTGTCCTTCAGAAAGGCTGAACTTCTTCAAACATTCAAAAATGGTTTCCAAAAGAATCCCTTTTGGCCCTACAGCTCTCCTGCTCTCCTAACAGCTTCATCTTTGCATTGCTTCATCTGTCATAATCCTCTTTGCATATACAACCTGGATCTAAGTTCTACAGGCAGTCACTTGAGTAATGTGTGTCAGCAAAAATGTCAGACAAACTATGCTACAATAATAGTGTGTCTGTAGCTAAAGTTCTTTGTCTGTCATGAAATGTGTATACAAAGTATACAGGGTATATCACTTTGGAGAAAAATACTTCCTACATAAATACATTTAAATGCATTTTAATATCAAGCATAGGCACTTTGCTATCAGAAGAGGATAATTTAGCAAAAGACTTGGTAAAATTGCAATGACAGATGCAATAGAATTTCCAGTAGCACTGGATGAAAAGTCACTTTGGATAAAAATATCTCCTGAGGAACAGCAAAACAACAACAACAAAAACAACAACAACAATAGTAATAATAATAATAATAATAAATCAACATCATCATCACCCGATGGCTGCAGCACTGAAATACTTGGCAGCATCTGCACATTAGACAATTCTGTGAGGTTGTGACAGATATACTTACGAGGAACCTGCAAAAACATTTGTTTTTACATTTCAATACTATTCAGCCATAGGTCTATGTTTTAGTCTTTACTTGATGAATTCAATTCAACAAATGCAGACAATAAAAAATCATCCACTGGCTACAGGGCAGGTGGGAAGGCAAGCGCTCATATTAAAAAACCAACATCCAAGTGTAACATTTTGCATACAATATGCAGTTTCTACAATCCTTAAATGTTTCTTTTAAATCAAACAATTTTACCAAAAAGATAAACATCATTCCATGACGAGATACATGCGTGACCCCAAAACATTTGTACAGTGAGAGTACTACAGCTACTGTTGTTTTTAATATTCTTTAATCATTCCCAGACGTCCACCTGCAGAAAAACATTCAGTATCTATTTCAGCTGTAATCACTTCTTCATATGAAACTAAAACATAGAAAAAACACAGATTCAAAGATTTATCAAAAAAAAATCAGGTTTATTCAATGAAGTAAGGCACTGACAGATGGAAAAAAAACTTAAAATCTAAAAAATATAATACTCCTGTTGCTGGTTTCTCACCACTGAACCCCTCATCCTCTCAATTTCTCTGTATGTTAGGCTTCAGCAGCTCCCTGTTGGCAGGACACCTGGTATCTGCCATCCACCCCCTTCAGCTCAACCAGCATTCTGCTGCCCATCTCAGAAGTTCAGTCCCTCACTGAACTCACAATATTCCTCTGTATTATTCTCCTCACCGGTTTCCTCTTAGTGCTGGTGTCCAGTCCATGGCTTTGGGCCTGACCTATACAGTTCACTATAAAGCTTCACTCCTCATTACCTTCTCAGTTCTCCTTACCTTTTCCAACAGAAATTCAGTTCCGCCTCTAGCAGCTCTCTCTGTACCTTCTTTCTCCTGATCCACTAAAAAGAATTGCTCATTTTCCTTGCCTAGTTCCAAAGCTGGACCTTTGGACTACACCTTGGGATCTCCATCTGACTCTGCAGTACTCTAGACAGTCTTTAGACTTTACCTGTCTCTTTTTAGCTAGTAGAATGGGTATAGAAAAATTATAATCCTGTTTCATTATGTAATTATTTCAGTATTCACTTCATTTGAGATGTCATAAGCACACATATAATATGATGTAATATTTATCCTGGAATTAAATCACTTTAAAACAACAATAACAACAGCAACAGCAATAACAACAACAACAACAACAACAATAATAATAATAATGATAAATAATAATAATAATGGCCCAAACTTGGCTCTAAAAACAGATATCCTAAGACAGATACAAAAGAACCTGCAATGTGATGTCTAGTGTTCCTAAAAAATAACATGTAATGTTAGTCATTCCTATATACACTCACAGGCTAATTTATTAGGAACACCACTCTAATACTAATGGTTGGACACCCTTTAAGCTCTCAGAAGAGCCCAAAGTTCTTCGTGGCATGGAATGAACAAGGTGCTAAAAACATTGCTTAGACCCTCTGGTCCATATTGACATGACTGAATCACATAATTGCTGCAGATTTGTCAGCTGCACATTCATGCTGCCAATCTGCTGTTCTACCAAATCCCAAAGGTGTTCTATTGGATTGAGACCTGGAGACTGGCGAGGATACTGAAGTCCACGGAACTCAACGTCATGTTCATGGAACCGGTTTAAGATGAGTGCTTTGTGACACGGTGCAGTATCATGCTGGAAGTAGCCATTAGAAGGCGAGTAAATTGTGGCCATAAAAGGATGCACATGGTCAGCAACAATAAAAAAAAAGTATTGGGGGCCCAATGTGTGCGAAGAAAACATTCCCCACACCATTACACCATCACCAGCAACTTGAACTGTTGATACAGGGCAAGTTGGGTCCATGGCTTCATGCCATTTACTTCAAATTCTGACCCTACTAACTGCATTTTGCAGCATAAATCGAGATTCATCAGACTAGGCGACTTTTTTTCCAATCTTCAACCATCCAGTTTCGGTGCACCGGTGCCCACTATAACTTCAGCTTCTTGTTCTTGTCTGAGAGGAGTGGAACCCAATATAGTCTTTTGCAAGATTCCAACTAAAGGTTCAAAGTGTCGTGTGTTCTGAGATGCTTTTCTACCTACCACTGTTGTACAAAGTGGTTATTTGAGTTACTGCAGCTTTCCTGCCAGCTTGAACCAGTCTGGCGATTGACCTGTGAGAACTGCTGCTCACTGGACATTTTTTTTTTGTTTTTGGCACCATTCTGTGTCAACTCTGGAGACTCATGCGTGAAAATCCCAGGATAGTAGCAGTTTCTAGAATACTCAAACCACCCCATCTGGCACCAACAACCACGCCACAGTCAAAGTCACTTAGATCACATTTTTTGTTTGATGGGAAGTTTGATGTGAACATTCACTGAAGCTCATGACTGCATGATTTAGTGTGTTGTGGACAACATCAGATATTTAGCTGATTAGATCAATGCGTAGACAAGCAGATGTTCAGGTGTTCCTAATAAAGTGGCCAGAAAGTGTAGGCAACTGCAGATGTTGATAAATACTCCAAAATGACTTGAATGCAGCCACCGTGACTGCAAAAATGAGTAAAATTTACTTTATTTAATTTAAAAACAACCACCAAAACAGGAGTCCCCAAGGCATATCATATTTATATTCAGAAAATTAAGCTTCATTACTAAAATTACTAAGACAAATGAAAAGCTACATGAAGAGTACACAGTATACTAATAAAGACGCTTGGTCTCAGGTGAAGAGGTGTGCCAGTTCCTTGTTTCATTCTTCGGACTGGGAAAAAAATAGACACCAGCGCAATTTTTTTGGTGGAATAACATTTTTTACACATAGTATAACATTACAACTAGCTTTACTTCTGCAAGGCTTTGGTGGAATCTGTTCTGCTTTTTAGTTCCTCAATCTGCAGAGCAGTTAGATGTTACAAAGGAGATGCCCATGAGAGGAGTCTAGCAATGACAGGTGTGAACAGAGCAGAGCTCTGCTGTCACTTGTCCAGCTCATAATGCTCCAGCATCCCCATACAGAAGCAGTCAGCCTGGGCAGAGGTGGAAGAGGCATATCTATGCTAGAGTCCCATCACAACCCCTCCTGAAGCCTCACCACCCCAAAGTATAAAATATCCAACAAATGTGCATGTTATGGCTACCCATAATTGCCTAATTGGTCATATTTCTTATTCTGTACAAAATGTCAGTGCCATATTGATTTTTCAATTGCAACCTAATCTTGCCAACAAAAAAATTTAATGTGAAAGAATCATATTTCTACAACTATTTATATTTTACTAGCCTATGTCTTGTGAGGGTGTAGTGACAGTGAAAACAGATAATTAGGTGAGTTATATGAAAAAGGCCTTACTGGGAGACTGCCTGCCTCAATATGCAATACGATATGCAACTTTCAACAGCACCGTCTTTTTACATAATCACAAAATAAGTCAACACGATTCAAAACAATTCGACATTTAGTCGAAAAGCTGCGGCATACACAGCTGGATGGTCTCTCAGTGCCAACAAGCAAATTGCAAAGAGCAGATAATCCCCTGCTCAGAAGCTGGACGGCATCACCAAGATCAATTATCAATTGACCCCCACTGCCAACAGCTGCCAACAGCAATCTCCCCCAGGTGAAGAAACTGCACAAAAATCTGACAGTTTATGCAACCTCAAGATCACATTCTGATCCGGTGAACTGTAGAGTAATTTAAGCACTGACACATAATATACATCGGTCCACAGACTTTGGCAGGGACTTTGTTACCCGAGTAGAGCATAAATTACAGTATGCTTGCCCAGTTATTCAATATATTGAAATATATATTAAAAAATTACATTTAAAATGTATATTAAAACATTCCCTTAATGGACCTTTAGACAGCATCCCTTCCTGTATCCCTGAGATACAGTGAGTCTGATGTTAGAGCAATGCCATAGAAAGTTGTCAAATTTGGCACAATAAAGCTTCTAGCATGTTTCTCTTCAGATAAAATACAAGTATGACAAACAAGGACACATGCATGAATGCAAACACGCAATTTGATACTTTAAATATGTAACATCTCTTCATTCAAGGGTCACAGTGCTCTGGAGCTGAACCCAGAACTATAGGACTTGAGGCAGGTGACACCATGGACCTTGGATGACATTGCTTTTACCAGTCCACTGCAGACCAAAGACACATATAATTTCACTTACACATACACATATACATGCTACAGGTAAACTAGAACCACCAGTTCACATGAACGATGTCTCTGGATAGTGGGTGGAAACCAGCACACCTGGATGACAATGAATCCTGGTCACCATTCTGCCCAACATGAAACATGAAGACAGGAATTTATAAGCTTCAGGTTGTTGACAACAGATAAGATACAGGGCTGTAGTTCAGGAAACAGAAGACCATGTAAAACAACACAGCGCTGTTTACAAATGCATATTAACTGCAGGAAAGTATGACTCCTTCAAGAAGCTAACTTTTTTAAATGTGATTTCACTGCTCAAGGAGCTAAGTAAAAGAGAAGATGAGAGGATTACTACAACAGGCACGGCCTGTAGCCTGGGCAAAAAAGGGGTCATGAGAAATAGGTCCATTATCAACACATTTAAGATATATTTGACCACATTAGTCATATAGCCATATAGTCAAGGTCATTTTCCTTAAAATGTGCATCAGGCCCTTTGTGTCAATTAATATACTTCTGTAATCTTGAGTTAATTCAACTTTTTTCCCCCAAAGACATACCATTAGTATTTTGCAGTGTTTCATCCTTAGAAAGCATTTGACTAATGCTATCCTGTCTAAACAAACACACTGACTGGATAAAATAACCAAAAAAGTAAGTTATGAAAAAGGAGTTCTACTTTTAAGCAAATAAATAACAACTATAAATGTGACAGCAACGGGGAGCTGTATTAGGCTGACTGCCAAATAGTAGGTGTTCGCTATAAAACAGGTCTGACAATTAGCACTTTGACTTTATGGCAGGGCTACCAATTCAGAAACCACTTATATCAATGCCAATGAACAAAGGCCATTTTACAAGACCAGGTGCACCCTCTGGAGCAAACACTGTTCCTTCATGATTTTCCCATATTGCAGGATGATAATATTTCATACACACTTACTTACTTTTGTTTACTGCTTGTCAATGCCAGGGTCATGGGAGCCCATTCTGGAGTCAGGCTAGGAGGGTACACCTTGGACTGGACACCAAGCCATTGCACGGTAGCCACATGTGGACACTATGTGGAATTCAAAGTGTTCAATCAACTTAACATGTCTGCATGTCTTTGGACTGTGGGAGAAGCCTGAAGCACCCAGAGGAAACCCACGCAGACATGGTTAGAACATGTAAATTCCACACAGACTGACCTGGATTTGAGCCCATGTCTTAGCCCAGATGCTGCTAAACACACTGGACATTGCTAAACAATTTCAAGAGTGGCTTCACAAATACTGGAATGAAGCTAAATGTCTTCCGTGGCCTCTCCAGTCACCAAGTCTAAACACGATTGAACTTTTAGGAGAGTTTCTGGACCACAGAGTGCAAAGTAGGTATCTACCGGCTTCACTGCTCTAAGAACTGGAGGCTTTTCTTCGTGAAGAAAGGTGCAATAACCCACTGCACAGTTCAGAACTTGTGTTAAAGGACTGATTCTACTCTGAAGGCAATGGATGACCCAAATCCTTATTAGCTCCTTTACATTAATATGCTGTTATGTGTTTCTGTTATTTGCTAAGTGTGGACCCTAAGCAATCTTTCAGGCCATCTGGCGTTTTGGAGAATACCCCAACACTCCCTTTCAAGTGAAGAAAATTTTCTTTACTTTCACTATCAAGTTAAAAAAAAAATGTTCCTTTTCACGGAAGTCCAGGGCATTTAGTAGATCCTCAGAAGTGGATTTATTTTGTTAGCCAACTTGGCACATTTCGCACTCATGCGTTATCATCGGTCCTGCAGATATACATTACCTCGCGATACACAGCCTGCACTAAAGTAGAATGTTTGTTCTCCCCTTTGTAAGAGCCAACCTTGGCGTGTGTCAGCACTGTCCTTACTTTACTTTGCTGCTGCCCTTGGTTACTTAAGTGGTTGCTCTCACGGATAAGCACTTCAATTCAGACTTTCTGCAGCAACAAACCTGTTGTTTGCTTTTCTTTATTACACGTGTTAAAATTATTATGTTTTACCAATAAAACTTGCCTATAGGGTAAAATCAGATGGAATTAAAAGTGAGATTACTGACATTATATATTACCTATATTATCAATATTATATTTATAACACACTCCTTGAGCTAACATTGATTTTGAATTGCATAATTTGTATTGAGAAAACAAATGCCCTGAACCATGAGATAACTTCCTCCAGAATGAAGACAATACTATAATTTTCTGTGAAACCAGTTTTAACAGATAAACAAACTGCCAACAGCATCACCTGTCAAAACGGGCATAATCCCTACAGTGGGCTAGTAAAAGTGGAGTTCGGGTATTACACCTCACCGTTTCACAAATACTGATGTTCATCCACAAGATTCTTAAGTTTCAAGTTTAACAGCAGTCTATGACGCAAGCAAAAATATTCGTATAACGTGAGCATCAGCTGCAGTCGGAACAAATGCGACATGTCAGAAAGTTGAAAAGCTACATGAAAACACTGGCAAGTTTTCAGGTTTTGATAAGGCGGTGTGTGTGTGTGTGTGAGGGAGAGAGAGAGAGAGAGAGAAATGTTTTATCAATAAATCCATGTGCAAGTCAGTCACTCACCTGACAGTCCAAAGCAACAACGCAGGTTTTCTCCAACCATGTTAACTTGAAAGTTTATTTTATTTATTTTTTTTTGTATTTTTAAAACTGAAAAAGGAGGGGGGGGGCAATCCGTCAGTGTTTGTCCTTCAGATGCCAAATTCCTTACCTGTAAAACGAAAGCAAGAGCCGAGTGCGGCTCCTGGAGCACTTTAGTCTTATTATTAGCGGGATTCGCATCGGCCGGTTCCCGCGTTTACGGAATAAACTGTACAGAACGTGCAAAGTTTTCCGCGTCTCGCACCGGCAGACGGGGGGGCGGCGGCTGCTCTTCTCTCCTTCGTGAACAAGCGCTCAGCGAATGAACCCGGGCGACGGAACAAAAGCGCGGTTCAGCAGCGCAGCTCCGCATCCATGACGGCCGACCAACACCGCGCTGCCGCCCGAACCGCCGACGAGCCTCGGAATGAGGAGAAGCCCGACGGGCTCCATCGCCACCATCCCGTCGGTTGCCTTTCTGCTGCCCAGCAGCGCCGCCTGCTGGTCCGTTTGGCTCCTGCTTTGCGATACACCGCCAAGAACATTAAGATTCTTAAACGAACAGCCTTAGTCTTAATCTGATGATGCCCACATCGGGCGCGGGCTCTGCTTTGAAAACGTGAGATTATTCTATCTGAGAAATTTTTGACTACGTGTTCCATTACATGTACTTGAAAGGAGCTCTTCTAATAATTTTGGTTCTCATTTTTGGAACTTTTAAAGCTGCTCTGTGCAGCGGTGCATACACCTGGCCTTCTGCGCTTGGCCCCTGACTCTTGGCTCATGGTGAAATACTGTAACCTGAACATGGTTTGCTGACCCTGCTCTGGGTGTCAAGGTGCACAAGATAAGCTTGTTAGTGAGCCCTTCCATCTGCTGGGCATTAGCACACGGGATTTATGACGTACAAGACGACTAGCAGGACTTCTGAGCTTGCCTGACCAAGGCAACATGCAGTGGAGGCTGAGGAAAGGGACATAAAGCTGCAAGGTACACCATGGTTATCTGGATAAAATTATCATGCATATCCTGCATGTGGTAACAAATGAGCTTGGGAGTCATACGCAGCCAGAACTCACTATTGTGTCCCAACAAAACTACAACGGGAAGAAACAGACAGTGTGAGTTTTAAAACATGTAACTATC
Organism: Arapaima gigas; assembly: GCA_900497675.1. Lineage (NCBI taxonomy): Eukaryota > Metazoa > Chordata > Actinopteri > Osteoglossiformes > Osteoglossidae > Arapaima > Arapaima gigas. Next base: position 300,449 of record UFQX01000264.1, on the reverse strand, counting down.
ACAGCACTGGTTCATCCCTGCATCGCTTTATTTGTGACACTTCAAACTGCACTGTACATACACTGAGTTGCCAGTTTAATAGGTATCTCTACCTAGTACTGTGTTGTGCCTCCTTTGGCCTTCAGAACAGCATGAATTTGTCTGGGCACAGATTCTACAAGATGCTGGAGGTGTTGTGTAGGAATGTTGTACCACGTGACTGTGTTGTGTAGTTGCTGCAAACCGGACGGCTACACAGTCTTGCTTGAAACTCTATTTCCATCTTATCACAAAGATGTTCGATAGGGTTGAGATCCAGGGACTGTACAGGACACTGAAGCAAAGACAGCTAGCTGTCGTGTTCCTGGAACAATTCAGTGATGATACATGGCTTGTGACATGGTGCGTTATCATGCTGGAATTGTCCATCCAAGTGTGGATAAACCGGATAAACCACGGAGAAGCGAATTTGGTCAACAACGTTGTTCAGATACGCTGTGCCATTCATGTGGGTATCAGGGCCCTAATGCTTGCCAGGAAAACATTCTCTGCACCATCACATTGTCACCACCACTGGCCTGTAGCATTTACACAAAGCAGGATTGATCTATTGACTCGTTGCTTGTGCCAAATTCTGATCCTTCCATCAGGATATTGCAAAAGGAAATGAGATTCACCCAACTTTTTTCCACTCTTCAATAGTCCAGCTTCGATGCACCTGTGCACTTTGGAGATGGGTTCTTCACTAAAACATTGGCACTGGCATAGGCTTTGGCCGTTATAGCTCATTCAAGACAAAGTCCAGTAAGTGGCACATTCTGAGATGACATTCTGCACACTAATGCTGAATTCAGATGTTATCTGCCTGGTTGTGCCCTGTCTGTTTGTTTGCATGAGTCTCACCATTCTCTTTTGATCCTGCTGATCCACGTGCTGTTTTTCTCCACAGGACCACAAATCACTGGTACTTTTTTGTTTTTCGCATCATTTCCAGTAAACTGTTGAGGCGATTGTGCGTGAAAAGCCCAGGACAACAGCCATTTGGGAGATGCTAGAACTATCATGTCACAATCAGTTACTAAGGTCGCTTGTTTTGCACATAACAACACTCAGTTGAACCTTAACTGATGGTAGAAATGCTGGTGTCCTGATTTATATCGTGCAATACAGTTATGTAACAGATTAGTTGTTGGAATGTATAATTTGTGTGAAGGTGGGAGTTATGCCTAATAAACTGACAACTTAAAGTGTGCCGCATTAGATTAAAAAACAAAACAATGTTTTTGAAGCAAAGTATTTAGATTTACTTGTATTGCGTTTCAAATAATAAACTACATGTTCCTGCTGTGTCCTGGGTGAGTTTGTGAATGCCCAGAGCTGTTGTCAAAAGTCACAGCCAGTGCTAAAAATGAAACTTTACAGTGATTTGCCAGTTATACAGAAAAGTATTTTTAGTGTTTAAATTCAGCATAAATGCATTGGTCAATGGTACTACAACAGAAGTGGAACTTGAACCAAAACCCTTTCGATTGTAAGGATACATCTACAACCACCACACTGCCTGCTACCCCTTTACATTAGGTTAAGAGTCAAATGGCAGGATTGGAATTTACACCAACAAAAATATAAACTGACATCTGACAATCTTTGCTGATTTTTCGCTGCATTTTGTGTCCATGTAGCCACACTCACCATAGTAAAGTTACTGTTTATTATATCTTAAACACAGACACGTGTCCCGTTTCTTGAAACCAAGACCAAAAACTGAAAACTACATCCGAGGAATCCCCTATTTGTCAGGAACACACACAAGCAACCAGTAATGAACATCCCAACAAAGGATAGTAATGAATTTAAGAAATCATAAAATTAAATACACACTGTTACCCAGGTGAGTTGTCAGAGAAAACATAATACCTCTGAAATTACTGCATGCCAACCTGCCACGATGTCTGATTTTGTGAAGTATTCTGTTGTTGACTGATTTTCTCCACATCTGCTGCACTGAACTCCGGCTCTTAGAAAGTTGGCTTTAGCCTCGTGGTGACAGGAGCTCACGGTTTGGAGGGACAGGCTGATGTAGGAAGGGTATCACTTTCCACGTCCTCATGTCTCACCATACCTGGATGACAAGGATATTTTGAGGTTTCAGTGACATTGCTACCATTTTCTAGTCTTTGATTTCTAAGGATTTTCTTCCTGACTTTCTCTGAAGGAACCTTCACCCTCATTACTGAATCTGTTTAAATTAACTGTGACCATTGGAAGCTGACACAGACAGGTGTTTTTTCATTTTGAAGCAGTATTAATTTTTATATTGCTTCCCATAGTAAAGGCATTCCATTTTTTATTCATCTGTATTATTCTTTTTTATTTTTGTTATGATATATATTTTTTATATTTTTGCATCATTCATTGTACTATCAAAGTTCAAAGATTATAAACTTTTCAAAGTATTAAAATGTTCATCTCTCAGCTTTTTAGTGTTCTTGCAGTTTTGAGAGCATTGCTTTTGGCAGCTCCTTCTTAAAATATATGGTTTTAATAGAAATAATGTAAAAAAAAAAAAACAGTCTTCTCCCTGCAAGGTTTTGTTTATTTATTTAGGTAGTTCCAGCACAGTCCCATGGTTGACCTGTTATGTATTGCTTAAGCAACCAGGTTTGATTTTGATGAAATTAACTGCAAAATACTGTGATGATCCCAAACTGTGGAAAAATCAACCATGGATGTAGCCAAAAAAAAAATCTAATTTGAAACACATTCAGTGCGAATCAATCAAACATATAGATGGCAACGGCAAAGATTAAAAGGCGGCATATACAATGAGCCTGTGTTAATGAGAATATACAGTCATAGGTCCTTGTCGGCCGCTTTGTCATTCCCTAAAGCCCATTTTGCCTATCATTTCCTAACCTCAAAAAGCAGTTAAGTAATGTAAGATCTAAAATTTCAAAATAATGAATTATATTTATATTTATATATATAATTATGAAATCTGATACTAGCAGCTGTTAAGCTATAGTGCCATCAGTTTTTAAATTACAGAAATACAGACATTTTGGGAAACCTATAAATGAAATGTACCTAATTTGAATAATGTAAAAATGTACTTTTTTATGTTCATTTTTTCACTTATCAAAGCACTATTGTGAAAGCTATGATTCTTCTAAGCAACACTTATATCTGACCTGTCACTGTATCTCTTAGAAAAGGTTATCTCAGTGATCTTTGGGACACCATTTACATAGTTTCTCCTCCCTTTTTAAATAATTGGAGTCTCTTTTGTATGACTGTTTCTACAAAGTTAAAGGGCTGTAACATTCAAATTTGCAAAAACCTTTGCTCATCTTTGTCTTGATCTTTGCTCTGACCGGACTGGCATTCTTCCTCATGAAATGCATGTGCTGTGACAGGGAACGTGCCTTGTGGCTTCAGTTGAAGTGAAATTTCATAATGACTTAAATTATTAAATTCCACAGGGTAAAAATTCCGTTTTATGTGAATATAATAATATACAGCAGTCTGCCCCCTGAGCATTTTTTTCTGTACAGTTGAGATGTGCTTATGAAGTATTAGCTGGGCATAATTATTACCATTCTCACAATTTCTTAAAAATGTTCATCACAATACCTATACTGTACTTCATCGTATGAAATCCATTGTCAGTAACCTCTTGTCCGCTATGATACTGTGGTGGTCCACAGAATATTCTAAAGTAGCCAGGGCTACTTTGATATATTCATGACATACAGATGGACTGTTACTAAAACTGATCTGTCATATCAGTCCTCCATTTTGCAGAAAAATACATCAATCAATTTACGACATAAATAAAAGAAAAATGTATGACTTCAATTTTATTTTAGCATTTTTTGCTGCATTTTGTTATCTGAAAATATTCAAAATTGCTGACTGTCTTATAAAGTAAGCATTATTTATACAATAAATTGACTATGTCTGCAATGCAAGGGATTTATCAGCATTAAAAAAAGGTAAAATTCATACGTTACAGGAACTTCTTAAATTTTAAAAAAATGTTAATGATTTATAGATGTGAGAAAGATACATTTATACTGGAATAGCACTTAGCCTTGAGGTCTTCATTTGACAAGGCACTTATACTAAAGGTTTTCGTTCCTGAGAGCAGCACGGATTGTGATGAACCCTTGAGAATGTTTTTTGTCTGCAGGGAAAAATGAAAAAGGTGCAAAGAAATGAAGAAGAAAAGATCTTTACTGTGGAGTGGGAATGTTGTTATCTATTTCTTCCAGTTCAGTTGTCTTGGTGACAGATTAGAATGAGGAAAAATTGTCCAAATATAAAGTCCTTTCTCTCCATTTTTTCCAAGAGTCTTATACATCCAACTGTATAAACTGCATTTATCTCAAAAAAATTAAAAAAGATAATTTTTTGGGGTAGAAACTTGTAGTTTCCAGTGTTATTATTTGAACTATATTGCTGTTAAATATGTCAATTTTTAATGAATTTGCAACTCAACATTTCGTGCATTACTCTTTAATCTCCCCAGAATCATGGAAAAGTATTGTTTTTTGGGATGGATTTTGGATTATCTGTAGGAGAATGTAACAAACAGTAACAAAACAATAAAGCAAATTATAGCTTTAAATCTGTTGATTGTAATTTAAACATATTTTTGTCCATGTAATGTTGCCAAATATTGAATGGCGTCACAGGCTATGAGAGTTCAAAGCCCTTCAAACACACATATATTTTCAAGGGGGGATGATGGAATTAATTGTTCTATATTTAAGGCCAACTGCTAGAATAGAGAGAAGAGCTGGGTTTGAATTACACTCTTGTTCTAACACCCTCAATAAAAGTACTTACCCTGAATTTTAGCAGCCAATTGTATAAATGGGTAAATAATTGTAAGTAGTTTACAACCCTCATATTATAAGTTGTTTTGAAGAAAAGTACTACAGGAATTAAAAGGTTATAATATTTTCCCAGGCGTGCAGTAGGTCTGTGGGGAAATACTGGTCCGAGTTTTTTTTTTTTCCTGTGGATTTATGGTGTTGTGAATTTCTTTAAGTGGATATTAGGTTTGAATTGCTGCTATTATTAGGTTCAATTATTGTACTTATGCGTTCAAAGCCATAAAAATGTTCTATGATTTCTGTGATTAAAGTAATATGTTAGTCATTTGGTTCATTAAAATGTTCCTGGTTTCACTTTAATTATTGTTGCTGCATGATTGTTTTGTTTCTTTCTTTTGTTTCAAATATGTTAAATCACCTGGTTTTCTTGAACTGATGTTTAGGGAAATAGGCTTGAAGCTCCAAAGGAAACCATAACAGGTGTTTAAGTATTTTTGCCATTTCTGAGTATAAACAAAAAAACTGTTAAGGCACTCATTCATAACTAACCAACATATGGGTGTTACTTAATAGATAAAGAGCTAATGAAATGATTAGGCAAACTAAATCAGGAATAAAATATAGACAAAAATCCAGTTTTTGTTGGAACTTTCAGGAAACACGTAACCTCAGTGTCAACATATTCTTTGAATGTCTTATGAGTTCATGAAGTCTGAAAGTCAACAGCTAGATATTATATTCAGGATACCCTTAGTTATCTGCAGTTTTTAATATGTTAATGTAGAGATTTGAATTTCTTTTGAAATTCATCTTAACATTTGACTCCCTACGGTCTCTGTTACACTAACTCTATCCCAAGACATCATGTAAGAATCTAGCCAGATTCACTATAAAATTACCCTTTCATCCACTCACATTAGCCCATTAATGGTGAGGGTTGCTGTGGTCGGAGCCTTTCCCGGAATCATAGAGCACCGGGCTACGAAATGACCTCTGGATGGGACACCAGTCTTGCAGACTATAAAATCAGACCGTAGCAGACAGACACCTGCCCACATCTAGTCTTTGCCAGAACTCTGAACTACTTCAAGGAAACAAGCAACAGGTGTAGCTACTCAAAAACATTAAGACTTTAAAAAGAGAGACTAAAGTTGGCTTGAGAGAGAGGGTGGATGGATGGCTGGATGGATCGATTGATCGATCTGTTGTAAATTCTGAAAGACTGCAAAGTTTTGTGTGTACATGGTTGGATGTTAAGTGCTAGAATAATTGACCTGTAGAGTTTGAGCATTAGCTGCATGCAACTTTATTTGAATCTCATGTGTTGTATATTAAGAAGAGGCAGTTGAGTTTCATTGTTTGGGTTAGAGTTAAATAATATTTATGGGGAAAATAAATAAACCGCACTGCAAATCAAACCACCAGAAGTGACCTAGTCACTCGGCAAACTCGACAGGCCCCGATGTGTTACATAAGTTCACAAATGTGTCCACAGAATCCAAATGGTACATTTAAAATTAAATTTCAATCGGTAAAGTTCACAGACCAAATAGTCAAACATTATCATATGAAAACATTTGTCATAACTTTGTTCTGAGTGCATTTGATTTTGGTCAATAAAAACTGATAAACCACTGATATGAAATAAATTTAACCTCAGAAATAAACATACTTTACAAGGCGTATGCAATTAAAGATATTAATTAATATATCAATTTACATGAATGAACATACCTTTCCAAACTTTCCAAAACATAGTTCTAAGATTAAAGGCTCATTCAAACTCTCATTTTTTTAAAAAAAAACAAAACAATTTAATTTGTGACTCATGTGAGGTGAATAGATTTCAAGTGTTTCAATCATTACAAAACTCAACACTATTTTTTGAACATTGTCACATGCAAAGTGCTATCTCCGACATGTTCCAGATGACTGTCGAAAAACTGCAATATTTTAAAATTTACTGTATAAAGTACATTTATGTAAGCGCTTAAGGAACAGCATGTCGGTAATCAGTGCACATTTTTTCCCCTAAAGCTATTATGCCATTTTGTCAGAGACATCATATTTAATTGACACTTTTTGAATACATTAAAGGTGCATAGTATGTGACACTTTGTATCAAGTAAAATTATTTCTGACGGACAAATTTAAAGCATAGGTACAAAACTATAGAGAAAAACAATGTTCATAAAGTCCTGTTTAAATATTGATTCAGTGGTGAAGGATCCAATCGTGCTTAACAAGCTTGCTATAGTTATTACATTTTTTCAGTATAAAAGCATCGGTTCCTTTATTAACATGAAGTGATGGTAAGTGTGGAGGAGTAATAAAGTGCTTTGTTTGGAGGAGTGTGAATGTTAAGAAAAGTTGTAAGGCAGCAACCAGTTTTTGAAGTGCTCTGCCTAGAGGACTAGGATCACTAGATGACAGTTTTTCACTCTTCATTTATTGTCTGGTTTCCAAAGGGCTCTTTATTCCATTATTTGTCTTTTTTTACAGTTACTGGAACAATAGACTGGATCTTGTCTCTGTGGACAATATGATTCTTTTAAGAACTATAAGTAGGCAAGTTTTAGATGACCAAATGGTTTCATGTTCATTGTGCCAAGGCAGCACAGTGGTGCAGTAATCCTGCGGTCTCGCAGCACCTGGACTGTTGACACATCATTGAGACAACTTATTCATTCTGTGCAAATTTTGCATATTGTCCACATTTACTTTCTCCTTGTGGGGAATCCCTCGAAGACTGAAGACATGCGTTTCAGGTTAGCTGGTAACTCTAAATACTCTATACTGTTTGAATAGATGCCTGTGCAACTGCCCTGATGATGGCATCTCACCCATGGTGAACCTTGACTGGCCTAGAGCCCTGTGGCTCCAGGATAGAATCCAGACCACCACAAAACCTACTTGGATAAGCAGTTTATGACAGAGAGTTAGAGAGCGATTGGAAGTGTTCATTTCAAAATGAATTAATCCTTAGGGGAACTCAAGTGAACATTCGCGTTACGACACAGACTGCGATGGACAGAAACCTCCACTCCATCATTGTAGATGCTGTGAGACAGCAGTGCTACCTGTTGTGCCACCTTGTAGACCTAAATGGAAATGTAAGAATTAATTGACAAGACCAAGATCATGAAAAGACTCTTAAGGAAACAAAAAATCAGCAACTTGCCACATTCAATGACTTGACTCTTCTCTTTAATCAGTATCTTTGTCAGACCTTCCACAACTTGAACTTTTTTCTGTTTGAATCCATCCAGATTCTATGTTCCACTGCTATGTAAACAGCAAAATATCGACCTTTCTTGGAGTTAACATTGAAAGTTCTAGTGTCCCAGGGCTTTGTTTCCTTGCTGACAATGTGTGTCATGAACCCACTTCCCTAATAAGATCTAATACATCTGTGCTGGTTTAGAGTCCACAGTGTTTTTACAGTTTTGCAACCTTTTTTCAGTTTTTTGTGAAGCCAATTTCACAACCCTTTCAAGACCTTATCCACAAATGTTTGACTAAATTAAGATCTATACACATTCTGTGATACACTACATCTACACTTTTTTGTATAGTATTGCACAGTAAGTAATACAATAAGTGTAAATCTTGGTGTATAACTTTGTTTTGCTCCCTCAACCCAAAATAAATAATTCCGGCTGTCCGACCATTGCCTTATCACAGTTCCTATTTTTGAAAAATCTAGTCCATTTTAACATTTACCTTTACTTGTCCTTCTTCTTCTGGGAAGTGTAAAACATAACTTTTTAATCAGAACAGTTCTCTAGGCTTTGAAACAGTGACTAGCCATTAAAGAGCAAGCAGGGAATCATATATGAGCCCAGTTCCTCACATTTTGAAGGATGTTCTGCTGTCCAGTAATAAAATATATGCCACATATACAGTACTGTGCAAAAGTCTTAGGCATGCAACTTCAATGTCTGTTGAGAAGTACAGGTAGATTCTTATCTACCATCAGGGAGGTTTCTGGTTGGTCCCAAATTCATTCTGCAGCCTGAGAATGAGCTCAAACACCCAATCTCAGTCATACACAACTATCTTCAGCAAAAAGAAGGAATCCTGCAACAGATGGTATGGTTCTCACAGAGCCCTGATCTCAACATGATCGAGTCAGTCTGGGAGGACATGCAGAGACAGCCAAAGTCTGCAGAAGAACTGTGGCCGGTTCCTCAAAATGTTTGGAAGAACCTTCCAACCTCTACCTTAAACTGCATGCAAGTTTGCATAAGAGAATTGATGCTGTTTTAAAGGTAAAGGGTGGTCACACCAAATATTGATTTGATTGAGGTTTTTTTTCTCTACTGCACTTTTTAGAAGGTTTATTGATTAATAAGTATTTGTGGCATTATTTTTGGAACCATCCTCGCTTTATAGCATTTTTCCCACAGGTGCCTAACACTTTTGCACAGTACTGTAAGTAACTAAAAATAGGTTGGAATTTAAAATGGCCCATAACATTACACTTCTCTATAAATTACTAGAGTTACTTAAAGTAAAATTGGATGCAATTATAACACGAGGTGTTGATGTCACAAGGTGGGTTGGCAGATATGTATAACATAGGTATCTGTTTGTGTGGTTTAACTAGCCTTGCAGATTAACTCAGGATTCGCAATATTGCTCTTGGAATAGTAAAGATCATTCAAAATGGATGTTCCTAATATGAATAATATTATACCCAAGATTGTGTGTATTATGTCACGTAAAGGATGAACACAGTCAACAAGTTAGCTGCATAAATTTATGCATGCAACCATGTTCATAAATCTCAGGAATTAACTGTCTATTTGTGCAATGATACCAACTGGCATAATGAATAAAATATTTAGCTCTTTTGGCATTTCATTCTTTATTTAATCACTCTGTTTAGTCACACAAGGATTTTAAACGCTATAGTGTTTTCTCACCTTTTTTGTTACAGTGTGGAGAACTTAACATTCTTTATAATTGCAGTTGGTTATCCAATTAAAATGTAGCACAGATTTTCAATTTTTTTAAATTTTTCCATGTCTTTTTTTTGGTACATGCTACATCTGAGAGATCCTAAGTCAAGTTGACAGTTCAGTGACAAAAGTATGGCACCGATTATTTTTAAGATGCATGGTTTTGCCCACCCACAACCTATGTGTCTGACATTAGGTCAAGGGATACATGGGGCTGCTTGTCTTCAGGGAAAGAAAATGATGAAGGGGTGGAGGAAAGAATAAAAAGGGAAGACAGTGGCGATGAGTAAAAAATAGGAACTTCCCTCTATTCTAAAGAGATTATGTGGGTGGTTCCAGTAATTACCTATTCCACTCCATGACGGTGAAAAGTGATTCGCTGATGGAAACATGGCAGACGTGAATTTAGCTAACCCTCAATCTACTGAAAATGTACATTACTGGTTGAATTATACGTAGTAAATCTCTTGCTCACGACTGCCAAAAACCACAGGTAATAGAAAATGAAATCACTGTACCTATTCATTCTTAACAAATAAAGGATCGCAGAAACTGAGTGGTCATTTTGGTCTTTTATGTGTTTGTGTTGTGTTGAAGAAGAAAAATAAGTGCAAAAACATAGCTGGAGTAGCATCAGATTTATGTATGTGGCAGGCAGGTTAAATGTATGGCACACAGCTTCTGATATTTAGCTGAATCTTAAAAAAAATTGAATTTCTGGACAAAGAAATTTTGGTTAGCAGCTCTAAACTTCTTGTAGTGTATGGATGTGTGCATGACTGTCCAGTATGTATGGCACTACCTTGCAGTATACTGGTGTCTCTTCTATGCTGCACCCCTCCTCAACTGGCATCTGTGCATCTAGAATAAACTCCAGTTTGCTGCAATCTTTAAAAGGGCAGGTGGTTATGTATAGTGTGTATGTATTTGCATCTCTTTGTGTTGTGAAATGCACATTTGTTTAATCTGAGATGGACATTACTTTAGAAAATGCGTCCACTAAATGAATGAATGTAAATGTTCCGTAAATGCCAGTAACCCAGACATCTTTTTGTGTCCGGAGGGAGCAGTGAAGTTTTTTGGACAGGAATACAGCGACACTTCTCTCCCACTGGGTAACTTGCAGAAATCCGGCCAGCAGACGCCCCTTCCATTTGTGAGATGAGAAATTGCATTGCAGTGCCTGTGCATTCTAACTCCTCTGGCAAGGGTATTCATGACACCCTGGGAATAAGAACTGTGGCCAGAGCTAGAGCAGAAAAGAAGTGTACAGCACTGTAGTGCACTTCATTGTTATCACAGAGCATCATGTAAAGCTTTATCGTGCAATTTAAATCAGCATCCTAGCACTCCATGAAAAATAAAAACAATATATAGTTCTCAATGAAATTGTAAGTCAAGGACCAATTATATGGGCCTAAACAGTTGTGTGTAGACATGCCATCAACTCGAATCCATCACACATGCAATCACAGGCCTGGTTTTCCATTGCGTTTTACGACGCATTAGGGATATGAACTCCACGCACTGTGAGCTGGTATCAAAATTCACACCAGGTAAGCAGCCAAGGAGATAGGAGGCACCGACTTACCTGCAGTGTCACCACATTCCTCTTTGTGTAAAGAGTTGCCTTCTTCTTAATATCAGGCGATATGTTCGTTGCCAAAAAACCCACTTTGTTTCCACCAGTGCACCAAAACCTTAGTCTTTTGGTGTGTCTCAGTGGTACTCAGAGCTGTAGCATCTGGAGTCTTTTGCTCCTGGTAGGACCTTCATTGGCAAATAAGTCTGAAGGGAGAACCTAAACAAAACATGCTCACCACTGTGAGCCAAAGACCACTGTGAGTACATGTGTACCTTGCTAGATATAGTTAGTCTTAATTGTATGCAAAGCATGGCTGTGGTATTAAACTTCATGATTGGGGTTGGTCTTTCTCTTATTCTGGAGTTCTCATTACTGGTTTTTGCTGGTGGAGGAATACTCACAGGTCCCAGCCTAAATGAGTTCTTCCTGGCAGACAAGAGTTTTGCCTAGTGCTGCTCCAATTTGCAAAGAGGGAAACCCCCGCTGCTTGCACATATGCATCAGCCTTTTTAGACAAGGTTAGCAATCTACTTGAGAGGGGCTTGCCTACCAGCTTTGTAGTTCTGCAGGTATACTTCAGTGATCACAATGGAAATAATAGAGCTAGACAGACAGTACCATCATTGAGAGAGGACCATCATTGGGAAGAATAGTTTGGTACATTGGAACCCAAATAGTGAGACACTGAAGTGTTACTGGATTGTTACTGGACCTGACTGCTGCCAGTCACAGACCGTATATAACAAAAATCATGCTGAAACACAAATAGGTTCATAAGTATAGCTAGTTGCAGAGCACATCCGCCAAAATTGATGACTGACTTTGAAGCCATGTCATCTGACCATATGCTGTATGTTTTTGACACTCAGATGAAGTGAACAGCAGAGCTGTCAAGCGATCAGCAGTTGGTGGTGAGGTGGATTTTTCATACAGGGTGTGGGGAGGACAGACCTGGGAGACACAAGCATTCTGTGTGGGTGTTATGAGAACAATTGCTAAACAGATCAGCTAAACTCCCACCACTTGTTCTGAGTGAGGATGAGCATAGTGAGACAGAATGGGCTATGTCCAGGACCTTGGTCATGGATGTAGCTGCTGAAAACTGTGATTCAAAGGCAATTGTTGCCACTTGTGATGGTAACCTTAGGATGTGCTGGTATCAGAATCAGCAGGGAGAAAAGCTATTCAACTAAAGGAGGCCTTTTGAGCGGTGCTTTCACAGGTTCTCTTGCCTTTGCTGAAGTACCAGTAGGCCAGGTTGCAGAAACAAAAGCTTGGATATAGGCAGAGTTTGTTGTGGCTAAGGAGAGAGACTGTCAGATGGCCTCACGGTTTTTTTGACAAATCATTTAGCACCTTAGGAGAAGAATGCATGATTCTACCCAGACTCTGCTAAGCAAGGCTGGGGAAGTGCTGACCTCTAACTAACTAACTAACTAACTAACTAACTAACTAACTAGCTGACTGATTGAATCAAATACCTTGTTCTTGGCAGATGCCAGTTAAGTAATTTAATGATGGGACTGTGACAGCCTCCTTCCTCACATAGCATATTTCAGTATCAAGCTGAAAGCAAAGGAGATTGGGACTTGTGATGTTTGTTTCTTGAATCAGAGAATAAAAAACATTTAACCAAATTTTGATGGCATTTTAATTACATTTTAAGTTTGAAGCCATAATTAATCACCAACAGTCTGAACACATTCATGCATCTAAGCATTTTTTTTCCAGAAATTCCTAAAATGTATGGATTTACTGTTCGGACAATTCATGAACAAAAACGTCTCAGTCATGCCAGCCCATTTAACAGGGGACTAAGATGATTAATGTGGCTATAGACAAATGCTGAAGATGAATTAGAATGAAAGAACAGAATGCTGAAACAACTGAAAATGTTGAAAAAGCAAAATACATCATTCCTAATTCTTTACTGAAAATAAAGTATTATTTCAAAGCATTTTGAACTTGATGTTCTCCGATTGATTGATTCCTTTTTATTCTATCTCAGGATTTAACCACTATCTCTACTCCCCCATATTTTCTAAGTTAAATAATTCATGGGATGTATGATTCTCAGCCTGCCATCAGGTACCTGACTAACTGAAAGGATTTTTTTTCAATGAATTGACATTACCTCCAGGACGTTATATGGTGAATAACATCCTTTTCCTCAACTAACTTGTGTAGAATTACAGTAAATTCAAATGTTGCTTGGTTATCATCATTCCTTTACAGGTTCATGTAAAGCTTGACCTTACTGCAAAGGTTGAAGATAATTTTAAATATTGTAGGATGACTGTGAGCACTTTCTAGTGATAGGCATAATCTGAAGTTAAATCTGAGTCTTTGGATGTTTAATCTCTCTTCAGGAGATGTGAATATGATTAGTTAAATCTAGACTAGACTGAACCTAAGACATTTTTCAATCATAAATCCATTGTATTTGTTGATTTTAATGTACTGAAAAGGGTATTTAAAAGTCTAGAATTAGACTATCCTGTTAGTAACTATCTGAGAACAGCATAGTGGCATAAAGAAAAGCAAGAGAAAAATGTTTAACTTTGGCTGCAAAAAAAGCTTATTCAGGTTGGCAGCCAATGATCATGTGGTTATCTCAGCTGTGCTTCAGAAGGGAGCTACACAACCAGTTAATTTAAAATACTTGGTGATTTGGAAGACCGAAATTAGCAATGTCGATACAGATCTCTGCAAACCCTTGGTGTGGTGTGGAACTGATCAGCTTCATCTTGAGTGACACTGCAGAACTCACTATTCAACCCCCCCGGGGTCTGAAGCTGGGGAGTTTCAGGAAATAACATAAAATTTTTAAGACACAAAGTATATATAGATGTCGATATTGTATATGAAGATATTTTCCATCCATTCCATTTCCCTTCAATCTCTTTTTAGAAAACACTCCATTTGTGCAAAAGCATCATGTGCTACATCATCTACAAAAAAAAAATAATTTGAAATGAAATGGGCAGTGCAAAGAGGTGTCTGCACAAATTACCTATTTATAAATTATGTCTATGATAAATATGATTTCTTTCATCGTATTGCCATTAGGCCTATTGAGATCCTCCACACAAGACATCTGAACACAAAAAAATGAGCAGTCACCAGTTTTGTGGAACATTAAGTGTTTTACTCATACAGTCATACCTTGGTACTCGACTGCTTTGAAACTCGTCAAATTTGGTACTTGCATTTTGATGCGAAACTGTTATCCCGGTACTCGTCGTTTGTTTGGTACTCGACGTGCAAGCTAGAACCTGTCGGTGTCGGTTGCCTCGTGACTCGCTACACTTTCCAGCTGAAACAAAGGGCCACGCGTTAGTCACGCGGTAGCTCTTGCCATGTACACATCCCCTTGTGGCCTTATCTTAGCTTTTGTGATCATTTTTTGTATTTTTGTGCTTTTTTTCTCATCATGGGTCCTAAGAAAATGAGCAGTGATAGTGCTGAGCAGAAAAGAAAATTACTTTGCACCACCATTGAGCAAAAAAAAGAAATAATAGGTAAATATGAGAGCGGTATTCGCATTACTGCTCTTGCTAGGGAATACGGTATGCCTAGAACAACGGTCTCCACCATCATTAAGAATAAAGAAGCGATAAAAAAAGGGTGATGTTGCGAAAGGAGTTAAAGCAGTAACAAAGCAGCATTCCCAAACACTCGAGGAAGTTGAAAAGCTGTTATAAATTTGGGTTAAAGCGACGCAGTTAGCGGGTGACAGTGTATCGGAAGCCATGATATGTGAAAAAGTGTTGCATGCCGATCTTTTGAAAAACAAACTGGGACCGAGTGATGAGAGTGTTGAAGTTTTTAAGGCCGGCCACGGCTGGTTTGATAATTTTAAAAAGAGGACCGGTATCCATAGTGTCGTGAGGCATGGCGAGGCAGCGAGTGTTAATAAAAAGGCTGCTGATTTTTATGTAATTAATTGTTTTTTATCCATGTCTGTTTAGTTTTAAGGTTCTGTATTACAAAACAACCTCATTAGTTAATATTAGCCCAGTAAAATGCAAAAGTTCCGGGGAAGTTTCACAAATTATTTCTAATTACATTATTTCTTATGGGAAAAATTTGTTTGGTTTCGGCACTCGTCACGAGTTCTGGAACGAATTAACCACGAGTACCGAGCTATCTCTGTACTTTGTTCATCTGTGCTGTTTCTAGTCCTGACTGTCTATGGGAAATGAATGGGCGACATATAATAAAGAACAAAGATTCCAGATTGAAGCATTAACACACTCAAAAGTGGCACCATTTCAGATAGATGGACCATCAATTCAAAAAAGTGTAAAACTTGTGATAATTATTAATAATTAAGTCGGTGAGAAGGTGTAAGAGAACAATAAGGGATTATCTGTGCTCTATAACAATATTTAATAAACTTTTTAAAATGTATTACTAGATCAATCAATTGATTAGTCTACAGCTGCTTAAAAAAATTATAGATTGGCACAGTCTGGCTTTGAAATCAACTTCCATACAGACGTTTACATGATCCATCTGAATAAAAGGTAAGAAAATATTATAACAGATAATATTATAACAGATAATTATGGTTAAACATTGGATTGTTTTGACCTTATAGAGAGAGGAAGCAAAGCTGCTGTGAACATCTGATAAAGACGGAAAATATTGTATAAAAATGCCATCAGTTTAACCAGCAGGACAGCACAAAATTTGCCATTTGAATGGTAGCCACTTCCACAAAAATGTTTTAGAACTTAAGGTCCACGATGATCTGTATGTAATCATACTAATACAACTTCATCCTGTTCTACAGGGAGAAAAAAATTTTCAGATTTCTAGATACACTCACCACTGTAACAGTAACCAGACTCCACCCCAATTAAACTACGAGAACATACTTTTTGATGTATTTTTTTACAGTACCAATAAACTTGATACATTTTCAAAGCAAAGGAAAGAAAGCTCAATAGAGTGATTTTTTTTATTCCATGAAATGTGCCCTGTTTCACAGAGGGCATTAGTTGTCTCCGTAATTGTGAATGAATGATGCCAGATTCTAGCAGAAATATTCTAATGTGAAGGCCAAACGTCTTTGTATTGAAGCCATCTTGGCTTTTCAGCAGAAGGAGATATTAGAATTTGAGATAGCATGGAATGAAATAGAAAAAGGCTTTTATTTCTCAAAGAAAAGTTCCATGTTTCAAAAATGCAATCAGTTTCCAAATAAATCCAAACCAAAACAAAACTACTACTTTATACTTCCAGTGTGTATTCTTTGGTCTCTTTTTGGGGGAACAACAGCCAGCTGAGGGTAAGCTGAAGCTTAAAGATTCAAAGTTTTTAGGAAGCCAGTAGTTTATGTGGTTAAAGAGGGTCTACTGTATAGCCCTCTGCTCCATAATGAAGACCACTAGCAGTCAGCTAAGAGTGTCCACACAAAGAATTCCCTTTTAGCTGAAAAACAGGCCATGAGTAAAAGATAAGCACATCAGACTAAGTGATCACTTCTTTCTCAATGGAATTTCCTACAGCATAGCAAAACTAAACGCAACATCATAAAGTTTGGCGTTACTGTAAATGTTTTTCCAAGATGGTCTCCCATTCGTACAATTCATTGTTGATGTTCCGATTACAAAGAGAACTCTTTTTTGCTATTAATTCAAACAAGGAAAATAAAAAATCTGTTCCTGAGCCACAAAAGCTTCACCTTTAAGAAATTCATACTGGATTGTCCAACTGCTAAACTGTGGCAGGTGTCATGTTATGCACAATCTGTTGAAGGAACAGGAAGAGTGTGGGTTAACTTAAACCTGTTCAGCGCCATATATACCAGTTTTTAAATTTTTATTTTGTTTATTTAATCATACTCCTTATACCTCTGTACTGAGATCATCCTTTGAAATAATTTAATCGCTAAATCAAATCATACATTGTCCATCATAATATTACTGCTTTTCAAAAGAATTCTATTCAGCTTGACAGCTTGTTATGCAGCTTTTCTGTTAAATGACATTTCATTTTGGAATTCTTTAAAAAAAGAGTGTCCAATATACACTTAGTCCCCAGTTTATGAGGTACAACTGTCCAGTACTAGGTTTTAATTCCTTTATCCTTTAGAACAGCATCAGTTAGTCTAGGAATGGATTCTACAAGATGCTGCACACATTGTGCAAGAATGCGTAGTTGCTGTAAATTGAACGGTTGCACAGTCTTGCTGCAAATAGACCTTTCTACCTGATCCAAAAGACACTCGGTAGGGTTGCAATCCAGGGACTGTGCAGGTCACTAAAGCAAAGACAGCTCACTGTCATGTTCCTGAAACCATACAGTGATGATACTTGCCCTGTGATATGGTGCATTGTCATGTTGGAAGTGTTTGTCCAAGTGCAGATAATCTGTAGCCATAAAGAGGTGAACTTAGTCAGTAACAATGTTCAAAATCACCATGCCATTCAGATGTTCTTCGGTGAATATCAAGGGCCCTAATGTGTTCTGGGGAAAAAAATTCCCCACATCATCACCCTGCCACCATTACCCTGTACTATTAACAGCAAGCAAGATGGCTCCATGGACTCATTCAGACTGTGCCAATTTCTGATGCTTCCTTTAGCATCATTCAAAAGGATCTTTGATTCATTTACCCAGGGAACTTTTTTTCTTCTCTTCAATAGTACAGTTTTTATGCTACTGTGGGATGTGCTTTCTTGTTCTTTGCTGACAACATTGGCACCCAACATAGTCTTCGGTTGATGTAACCCATGTGAAACAAAGTGGTGCATTCTGATATGACATTCTGCACACTGATGTTCAATTCATGTCTGATTTACCTAGTTGTGGCCCATCTGTTTGACAGCAAAATTCTCACCATTCTCCTCTGAGAAGTTTTAGGCCACAGAACTACCAATCATTGGTACTTTCAGTAAACCCTTAAAAGGGTTGCATGAGAAGCCCAGGATGGCAGCCATTTGTGAGATGTTAGAACCAGCACGCCTGGTGCCGACTATAATGCCACATTCAGTCACTAAGGTCACTCATTTAGCTCATTCCAACATTCTGTTGAACACTAAATGTTGCTAGAAATGCTGGTCTGCTGATGCACAGAAAATTCCACTTTAATTTCAACACATAAATCAAATTCAGTAGTGTGAAAACTGAGAGAAACTGTATCTTTCAGTGGTGTACAAAGGGAATGAATTCATGTAAAATAATTTGTCATTTGCAGCATGACCAAGCAAAATGTTTATCTAAGCTACTTTTTGTGTATAATAATTAAACCTTTCTGCATGGCGTCTCAGTAATCATATGTCAGTGGAAATGCATAAAATTATCAATAACAAGGTAGAAAAGGATAGTTATATTATGCTTTGGAAACAAATTCTTCATCTCTGAAGAGAAACATGAAACTACAATTGCTAAGTGTTATTTTCAGTTAATGCTTTTTGGAGAGATTGATTAGTTGTTCTTCACTTCATTATGCTTTGTGTCCTCTGGTGTCCTGAGCAGTTTGCGTAATTTACTCCCTTTAAGTTTTTAACTAAATTAATGCACACTTTCTCCGCATCTTTTAGTTTGTCTCTGTAGAAAAGCAGTATGTGGCTCATCCTCCAGGTAAAACAAAAAAAAAAGTGTTTTGCACTTAATACCAGGGAAATTGCTGGTACTACTGTTTCTTAAAAAATGAGCAATGTGTCTCTGTATGTTTCGCCATCTGTTCTTTTTTGTACGACTTTACTTGTCAAGCCACAGGTTTGATATTTGGCACATAGGTACTTCATTCCTTAAGTGGGACTTTAGCTTAATTCAGTTCACACTTAGTACTTTAAAAATTTTAAATTCAGACACTGACGAGGTTTGGAGAAGGTTTGGAATACTAACATCATAGGCAGCATGTAGTAAAGCCACGAGCAGGTGGTACGTCACGCCCTCGATGGTCACCACGTCTCACCGCACATGCTCCACACGCACATGCACACATGCGTGCTGATGCACTTTCTCACACACATAGACATACAACAATAGCCGCTGCACACGCTCCATATACACGCACACTGATGTACTTCTCACTCAAACACACACTTACATCACACAGTGATATAATGTCGTCTCACACACACATTGCATACATGTACTTTGTCACTCAAGCACATATACCCTGATGTACTAAATGCAACAAGTTTAAAGGTTTGGTAAAGTTTGGTGATATACAGTATAATTCTTATTTTTAAATTTGTTATTTATTTTTTTGTGCACATCACTTTTTGGTTGTTGACATTGTTTGCCACCACAATGTCAAATGGTGACAGGAGACAGTAGCAGTAATAAAAATAACAATTTGTAGAATCTGAAAAGTGAAAATGTAAAAATTTACTGGAAATTACCCATGATACGCAGGGCTGCACAAGTGAGTGACCAAAGGGTAATATAGTTGGGTGATACGTCTACTGGAATATATCATATACAATACTGTGCAAGTCTTAAACACTTGTAAATAAATACAGTAACACAAGCGTGCTTCCAAAAATAGTGTCATGAATAGTTTTTATTAATCATTAAATTTCCTAGAAAGTGCAGTAAACAGAAGCATACTAAATGAAATCAGTATTTAGTGTGACCACACTTTGCCTTTCAAACACCATCACTTCTCTCAGATACAGTTTATACTTGGCTGGTATGTTGTTCCAAGCATCTTGGAGAACCTGCCACAGTTCCTCTGCAGACTTTGGTTGTCTTATTTGCTTCTGTATCTGCATGTACTCCCAGACTGGCTTGATGGTGTTGAGATCAGAGCTCTGTGGGGGACATACCATCTGTTGCAGGATTTCTTGTTCTTCTTTTTGCTGAAGATAGTTCTTTGTAACTTTGGCTGTGTGTTTGGGGTCATTGCCATGCGACAGAATAAATTAGGAACCGGTCAGATGCCTCCCTGATGGTATTGTGTGATGGATAAGAATCTGCCTGTGCTTCTCAGCAGTGACAAATGTAGCTCTAATGCAGAAAAGCAGCCCCAAACCAAACCTCCACCATGTTCCATTGTTGCCTGCAGACATTCATCCATGTAGCTCTCTGCAGCCCTTCCACAGACAAACTGCTTTCTGTTAGAGACAAAAATTTCAACTCTTCAGTCCAAAGCACCTGCTGCTATTTTTCTGCACCGCACTCCTTTTGTTTTTGGTCATAGGTAAGTTGCTTGTCTTTGTCTCCAACTCAGAGGAATGGCTTTTTGATCACAACTTTTTCATGAAGACTCCTTCTGACAAGAAGGATCGGCCCGTAGATGAGTGTACCAGGGTCCCAGTGATTTGCACCAGTCCTGAGTTGATAGTGGTACTAGACATCTTCTGATTTTGAAGGGAAGTAAACTTGCTGTATGTCTTTTCTGCCGCAGTCAGTTTCTGTGGCCGGCCACTGTGTTTTTGGCCCTCAGTTTTGACCCTTTGTTTGTGCTTCTGCAGAAGAGTTTGGACAGCACATGTAGAAACAGCTGTCTGCCATGAAATTTCTGCTTGGGAGAGACCTTGCTGATGCAGGAGGACCACCTTGTGTCTTGTTGCTATGCTCACTGTTGCCATGGTGTAAGACTTGAAGGTTAAACTGGTACATCTTCCAAAACCTCGCTTTTTTAGTACGAGTGTCTCTCACCCAATTTTATTCCCTCTACACACCTATTTCGTCTACATTATTGATCATTAGCATTTTTTTGTTATATTTGTTTAATCCAGCACTGGGCTGTATGCCTACAAAGACCTCAGGTGTTTTATCTGGAAAGGGGTCTATTACTATATTACTTTCATTCTTTAATGACATAAAAAAATTTCACTGTAATATTTCACTGTTGGCAAAAGTAGTGTTTGGAAATCTAAAATACACACTCTGCTACTGACACACTATTGAAGAAAACGTAAAATAACTAAAAGTTTTTTTTTTTAACTTTCCCACTCTCTGATCCAGGCAGTGCTGGTTAACTCAGCTGGTTTGTATTTAAAACCTCCAAGGTAAAGTTTTGAAAGAATAAAAGTTGTTTTATATTGGTGTTTTTGACAACAGTTTGCATCCAGTGCATTTTGTTGTATGTTTGGTTTAGGTTACTGGTAGGCCTTACTTAGGCCTGATACAAGGCTAAAAAATAAAAAAGATACAGGCTCTCCATGGGCTGAGTGCTAGATGTGTTTACGAAATTTTTTGCTACTAAACAATTTTGACAATCTTCACAGTACTGTTCACAGATGCTATATGTCTACAGAGCAACTTAAAACTGGATATTTGCACATTTTATTTTATAACTCATCATAAGAAAAACTGAGTCCATCTCAGTGATACACTACTATGCACTAGATAGCAGACATGCTAGAGGTGCTGCTTTGCCATCTAATTGTTTGAATTCCACCTCCCGCTCTTGTATCCTAACATTCTTTGGTAAAAATGACCCAACTGTACAAATGGTAAAATTACTGCAAGTTGCTTAACATTGTAAGCCACTTCTGAGAAAAAGTGTCCAGTGAATGTGTGACGCGGGCAGCCACGACAACTACTCTTTATGCCCCTGGGTAACTGCTGTGGTGCTCGTGGGCCGGAATGATCCTGAGACTGTGCGGATGATAGGTGACATTGGTGATGCTGCTTGGGTCCACTGGTAGAGACTGTCAACTCGTTGTATATATTTTTCCTTGGGCGTCCCTTTGGACGGGGACGCGGCTTCTCTGGGTGGAGCTTGTGGAAATCGGCTACCAGAGCTGGGTCCAGAATGTCCTGTGCCGGCACCCAACTCCTCTGTTCCGGACCATAGCCCTCCCAGTCTACCAGATATTGCAGCTGTCCCGCCCTTCTCTGTGAATCCAGTAATTTGTTTACTGCATAGGCAGGCGTACCGTCTACCTCCACTGGGGGGGGCGGGATGTCCTCTGGGAGGGCTTCGTTGAGGGGTCCTGGGACGACTGGTTTCAGGAGAGAAACATGGAAGGTGTTAGACACATTGACGTTGACAGGCAATTCCAATTTATAGGTGACGTCATTGATTTGTTTTATGATCCGATAAGGACCAAGGTATTTGGGCCGGATCTTCCTGCATCCTTCGGGAAATTTAAAGTCTTTGGTCGATAGCCAGACCCGATCTCCTGGCTGAAATACGGGAGCCTCCTTGTGGCGTTTATCGGCCTGAGCTTTGTAGCGTCGCAAAACACTTTCAATCCGTTGATGGGTTTGTTCCCACACTTTCTCACTTTCCTTCATCCATCCTTTCACCGACGGGATATTCATAGGTCCCGCTGTCCACGGTACCAGGGGAGGTTGGTAACCCAGACAGCACTCAAATGGCGTGAGTCCGGTGGAGGAGCTGACCAACGAGTTCTGCGCGATTTCTGCTCAGGCCAAAAACCGACTCTATTCTGATGGGTTCTCATGGCAGTAAATCCTCAAGAATTTCCCAAACTCTTGATTTACCCTTTCACACTGGCCATTGGACTGCGGAAGATAACCGGACGAGAGACTAACGCTCACCCCTAGGCATTCAAAAAACACGGACCATACTTTCGAGGTGAATTGAGGACCGCGGTCTGACACGACGTCCTCAGGGATTCCAAAGAACCTGAATACTTGATTAAAAAGTGCCTCAGCGGTTTGAAACGCGGTGGGTAAAGCCGCGAACGGGACAAAACGAACTGCTCGGGAGAATCTGTCAACCACGGTTAAAATACAGGTGTATGATTGGGATCGAGGGAGGTCCGTAACGAAATCTACCGCAATGTGAGACCACGGACGTGAGGGGATGGGAAGGGGAACCAATTTCCCTGCTGGCAAAGTTTTTGGCGTTTTGCACTGCGCACATGTGGTACAGGAGGTAACGAACCTATGGACGTCTGACGCCATGTTTTCCCACCAGTACCGTCGGGATAGTAACTGATACATGCGTGTCTCCCCTGGGTGTCCCGATGCTACTGAGGTATGGGCCCAAGTGATGAGGCGGTCCCTACACGACGACGACGGCACATACCATTTTCCGTCCGGACATTGAGACGGTGACGGTGCGTCCCCTACCACTTTGTCAATCTCCTCGTCAATGTCCCATTTCACTGACGCTATTTGACATCCGAGAGGCAATATGCTGGGTGCCGGTTCGGTATTAGGAGCCTTCGGGGACGCGTATACCCGGGATAATGCATCCGCTTTGGTGTTACGGGTACCTGGCCTATACGTAATGGAGAATTGAAAACGGGAGAAAAACAGACTCCAACGTGCTTGCCGGGGATTTAACTGCTTGGCGTTTCGTAGATATTCTAAGTTTCGGTGTGATCGGTTAGGATTTGAAACGGATGGTTTGCCCCCTCCAGCCAATGTCGCCATTCTTCGAGAGCCAACTTTATTGCCAGTAACTCGCGATCCCCTATCCCCTAGTTATGTTCGGCCGGAGTAAGTTTGTGAGAGTAGAATATGATCGGGTGTAATTTTGGGGTTTCTCCTAGTCGCTGTGATAATACTGCCCCGACGCCCACGTTGGAAGCATCTACCTCGACAATAAAAGATTTAGACGGGTGTTTTAACACAGGAGCTGAAGTGAATGCCTGTTTTAGTCTATTGAACGCTTGCTCGGCCTGTGGGTCCTACGCCAGGTGCCGGGGTTTCTTTTCGCCCTTAAGTAACGCCGTGAGAGGAGCCGCTATTTTACTAAAATTTCTAATAAACCTCCAATAGAAGTTTGCGAAACCTAAAAAGCGTTGCAACTCCTTAACATTACGGGGAACCAGCCAGTTCGTTACTGCCCTAACCTTCGAGTCGTCCATTGCGATCCCTTCCTCGCTGATGATATATCCTAGAAAAGACACCCGTTGCAAATGAAATGCGCATTTTTCACCCTTTACATATAGCTGGTTCTCTAAGAGCCTCGCCAGGACTGTGCGGACGTGTTTGACGTGAGTTTTGAAATCCGAAGAATACACCAAAATGTCATCCAGATACGCTATCACGAACTTTCCTATCATGTCGCGGAGCACCTCGTTAATAAATGACTGGAAAACAGAGGGGGCGTTACACAAACTGAAAGGCATAACCCGGTATTCATAGTGTCCACTAGGGGTAATGAACGCCGTTTTCCATTCGTCCCCTTCTCGGATGTGGATGAGATAATACGCGTTCCTCAAGTCTAGTTTTGTAAAATACCGAGCTCCCCGAAGCTGCTCTAGGGCAGCCGGCACTAGCGGCAGCGGATATGGAAACCATTTTGTAATCGCATTGAGACTCTGGTAATCAATGCACGGTCTTAACCCTCCATCCTTCTTTTTAACAAAAAAGAAACTAGAGGACGCGGGTGATGTGGAGGGACAAATGAATCCCTGAGCTAACGATTCCTGAATGTACGATTGTATGGCCCCTAGTTTGGCCTGGGTCAGAGAATAAGTTCTTGCCTTGGGTAAGGAAGCTCCTTCTACCAACTCAATGGCACAGTCACATGGTTGGTGCGGGGGTAGTTTGGTGGTATTTTGTCTATTAAAGACTTCTTTCAAATCAACGTATTCAGGAGGGATTACTGCCTCTACAGAGTCGGGACTTTCTATAGATGTGGAGTGTACTTGAAGATCTTGCAGACAGTTCTGATGGCAATATGGAGACCATGATAAGATATCAGAGGTTGACCAGGATATGTGTGGCTCGTGTGCTTGTAACCAGGGTAAGCCCAGAATGATCAGATAGCTGGTCTGCTCTACGACGAAGAAGGATATACGCTCTGAGTGCAGGGCACTAGCGTCCATCCGTATTGGTTCTGTAATCCTTGAGACGGATCCCTTACCGATAGGTCTTCCGTCAAGAGCTGACAGCCGTCGAGGTACCTGAAGCTCCCGGGTGGCGATTTCTAGTTGATTCGCCAAATGCGAGTGCATGAGATTCCCTTCCGAACCGGAATCGACAAGCGCGGGTATGGATACTGAATCAGGACAATGGAGGGTAACTTATGGTGAGTAATCTGGAGCCCCCGTCCATCCCGTTGTGTAGTGGACTCACCGCAGAAGCATCCGGATCAGATTCCGCACGGCGGGGTGCGTCGGGCGGCGTGGAACGCCGTGCACAGGTGTGCGCCACGTGTCCTGGTTCGCCACAGTACAGACATAGATTGTGGCATAATCGGCGCCATCGTTCTTCTTGTGACAACCGGGCCGTTTCACATTCCATTGGTTCCGGAGCACTGGTGTCAAAAGTCACGACTCTCAGGTTTCTCTTGTCACCTCGACTCTCCTTCTTCGGGCGGGCGGACATTAACTGATCCAAGCGAATGGCTAAGGAAATCACCTCCTCTAGGCTCTTTTCCCAATCATGGCAGGCCAGTTCTGTTAGAACATCGGTGATCAGACCATTCCGGAAAGCTGTCAGCAGCGCTGGCTCGTTCCACCTGCTTCCGTCAGCGAGCGTACGAAACTCTAAAGCGTACTCGGCCACGGACCGATCACCTTGCCGAAGTTTTGACAGCAGCTCCCCATTGCTCCTGCCTTCCTGGGGGTGGTCGAACACGGCTCTTAGTTTGCTTTTGAACCGTTGGTAAGATGCTGGCCTCAGCCGGGGCCAGACCGCAGTTGCCCAATCCAGCGCTTTGCCGGTCAGGCGAGTGACTACAAAGGATACCTGTGCTGCTTCAGAGCTGGTCGGATGGTGAGCGAAGTACAGGGAACATTGCAGTAGGAATCCTCTACAGGCATTGGGTGACCCATCGAACTTGTCCGGCTTACTCACAGAGTAAGGGGCTTCGGACGAGCTGACCCAGGGAACCCTTTCTGAGGAATTTTCAGCCTCATCCGGTGGGCGTTGTCCCTGAACTGTCGCCGTGAGCTCTTTTAAGCCTTCAGCCACCCGTCCCAACTGTTGCTGCTGCTCGTTCTGTTGTCTGGTGAGTGACGTCACTGCTTGCAGCAGTCCTTTGAGCAACCGCTGGTGTTGATCGAGAGTCTGAGCGGAACCAGCGGTCGGGAATTCCATACCTGCCGTCTGCGAGGTGGCGAAGTATTCTGTCACGTTGAAGAGAATAAGCAGACGTGCGCAGCACAAATGTGATAAACTCCGTTTATTGAAAGGGGCGTTCCTAAATCGTGGTCACAAGGCAGGTGAGGTTCGGTTCCAGTGAAGCAACTCGGTGCAGGCAGACAAACAGTAAAGGGTGAGACTAAATGGGTGATCAGGTACAGGCAAAGGTCGGTAACAAATAAGACTGGAAGATAACTGCTTGGCACACACACNAAAGGGTGAGACTAAATGGGTGATCAGGTACAGGCAAAGGTCGGTAACAAATAAGACTGGAAGATAACTGCTTGGCGCACACACACATGAACCATGGGGCAATACTTTGCACTAGTCTGTCGGCAATCGCCGATCTAAATAGGCACAACCTAAGAGGATGCAGGTGCAGGTGATCAGGAATCAGGAGGGGCGGAGTCTGGAGCCGGGGGCGTGACAGAATGTAAAGTTGGGGACACTGATTTGGAAAACTTTATTTCTCAGTTTATGTTGTTAACAACTATGTCACACATCTAACGCTGCGGAGTTGTAACAGAAAATTTTATTGTACTCATAAGTACAAACACTGGTATATATACTGTGCAAACCCCGCTCCCTGAAAATAAATGCTATTTCACTAAATAGGTAGGTAGGTGGGTATGTAGGTGAGCAGGCAAATAAGTATGTAAGTAAATAAATAAGACTTAGATGCTGTAAAATTATCTAATCGTGAAGAATTCTGGCTAATGCTAATTGTTATTAAAAAAAGATAAATGCGGGTCAAAACAGAAAGAGCTTAAGATAGTGCCAACACCAGAAAACTGGATGTTTTATAAAAAATGTCTCCATAAATTCCCACTCTGAAAAATCATTAAATAACTGCAGAAATTCTGTCTATAATCATTTTCGCAGTGTAAAAAACAATATTAATTATCAAGATAAAGAAAGTCAACAACACAAATGGTGTTTCAGTCTTGAGAACATGTATTCGGGCAGGCAACATTATTAAGCCTCAAGATCATAATATCAGAAATAAGAAAAGAATATGGATAAAGACTGAAATTGTTGAAAAACATGATTTCGAGATACCACACAAAGAGTGAAAAGTGAACACACACACACACACACACACACACACACACACACACACACACAGGATAACTCAGCTAGTAGAACTTGATATAGTAGAACATATGAATGTGATGGACGATGTGATACAAAATTAAGTTGCTGTTAGAGGATCAGGAATGAAGTGGCTCTGAATAATATGCATTTTGAGATCCTTCTCTGGAAGGGAATTAGTAATTCTGAGAAACAGAGGAAGCTCATTCCCTCACACTGGAGCCATAATTAAGAACCTATAGACTTTCAATTTCTAACCCCTTATTAGTGTGACTACCAAGTAGCTAGACACTGAGGAGTGTAGCACTCTTGCTTTGGTGGAGGGAATGATCGAGTCTTGTAATTAAGACAGTGGTGATCCTTTACCCAACATTACAGCTGCAGTAGTTTAGGTGGAATATAACCACAGCTGGGACCAGGAGCTGTGTAAAGGGTGCTATGAGATATGGGTGGACCCTATGAATATTATATATGATGGCTTTCCCAAGTTTTAGTAAACAAATTTGTTAATGGAGGTCTCAAATTTGGCAAAACTGAGCTATAGCTGGCTGTCAGTTATCCAAGTAGATATACCAAGTTGTGATGCTGCAGTGTAAGATGATAAATACCTGGTGGTTGAAGGAAAGAAGAAGAAAAGCTGAGCATCATCAGCATATCAGTGGTAGGGTAATCAGTGCAAGACAATGATAGACCAAAGGGAAGTAGTGGTGATGGAGAAGAGGAAGGGGTTCCTTAAAGGCAAAGAGCTGTAGACCCTTTTAAACATAGATAGGAAGCAACCAGAGGAAAGAAAGGAATTAAAGATAGTGGTGATAAAGAGAATAAGTTATAAGAAAATTAACTGTAAAAGAGGAGAAGGAATGTGATCAAGGGGGCAGGTGGTAGTTGCGAGAACAGAAAGACAGAGATTTCACTTTCTAAAAGTGGCTGAATTGTAGGCAACACGGGCTCCTGGATTTGATAGGAAAGATGAATACTGAAAACCTGTTACTTATGCAATAAACTCTATCTCTAAAGTATAAGACAAAATCATTTGCAATGAGTGGAGGAAAGATGCGAAGATACTGTAGATTTGTGGGGATTTTTTTGTGCCGAGGACACGACAGAATAAAAGGATCTCCTTATATGCTGCTAAGTCTTTGGGTACTTTTAGATTTCGACCTTTTCCATTTAGCAGCAAGGAATTTGCTTCTGACAAAGTGTATCTGAACTGAATATTCTTACTGGGAAGAAATAAGTCAGCCACTATCACCAACCTTTCCAGAAGAGTGAGAGGTGTGGGAGAAGCTGGTGGAGAGTGTGGTTGTATTTTCAGGGGAGATTTATGTTTCGCTGAGAAATGTCAAAAGAGAGGTGAGCGGCAAATGCCAGAGTGAAGCCAGGATGGGTTATAACAGGCAGTGGCAGTTTTAGAGTTCCATGGAGAAATTTTAGCAGGATCACGGAGACGAAAGAAGACATACCAAGGTGCTTTTGCAGCAGAAGTGTTTGAATCTGCAGTGACTATATTTATGCTTAGTCTTCCTTAGTTCCAACCCTAACCCTGATCCTAGTTCTAGTATTAAATCCGTAGAGGTTAACCATCCCTTTTGGATAAAATACAGAATGAAACTGAAGACTGGTCTGAATATGATGTGGACAAGAAGGATAGAAGGAAAACTATGTACTCACAATTAGTAGGAAATTAGTAGTAAGTAGTTTGTAAAAAAACGCTTTAAGAAAGACTTTTTAGAATGAATTTTTTATCAGCAATTTCTTTCAGAAATGTTGTGCAAAACAGTTTTTAACTCATTTAAAGAGTTACTCAGAAAATAACAGACATCCTGGAAGGTTCTTTGTATTTTACTGAAACATCTACTTGATAGTTACAGTTATTTACTGAAATATTTTCCACAGCACTATAAGTACATTAGAGTTGTAGTGTCTGTGCACTGGGACTTAAAAGTACAATTATAATAACAATATTGAGGAGACAATTTTTCGGTTTAATTTCTTCAGTGTAAGCTTGGATACGTTTCAGACTAAAAACAACAATAAATGACTCCTACTGAGATGCATGGCAAATTTTATTCCATCTTAATAGATGACTCTGGGCTTTTAATTTCATTGGTTGTGTTAATAAATTTACATGCTCCACATCTTGATAAGTCACATGGATATGTTCCAGTGGAATGATTTTTTGATGGATGAATTTTCATACTTGCCAAAAATGTCTTTTTGTTATTCCTGCAGTATATCAGTGAAGATTTTTTTGTATTCCACCGTTCCTATACACAATGTTTACTACTGAAGATTAGGCAAGCTAGAACCAGTGGAATTCAGTTGCGTTTAGTTTGCAATGAATTTATCATCTTTTCTCTCAACAGACTAAACCTGGGGCACTGCATTATTGCTGATGAAGGTTTAAATTTATTCATTTAGCAGAATCTTTTCTACAAAATGCTGCATTATTTATTATTAACTAGTATTTAGCATACATATTTGTCCAAGGTGAGCCATAAATCTGGATGCACTACACTAAACTCTATAAAATCATTCATACTTTTATATAACACAGCACTGTAGCTCAAGCATTAATACACTATTAATGCACTGCAGTACACCACAAACAACTGTCCATAGCTGAAGCCCTGGAGTCTGGTAAACAAAGAATAACTGCACTGGCAACCAGATCACAGAGATACACAAAAAGCAGAGGCCAAAAGAATAAAGACCCTCTTCTCCAAAGAATCATCTAAAATGCATTCTCAGCTGCAGTCCAACAAGAGATCAGCCACAGATCCGCCAAGAGCCGAAAGAAAACAGTAGTGGAAAAACATATGAGAGAAGCAATCATCACACAACACCAGTGCACTGTGGATAAAAGACCTGAGAACAGAGTGGCTGACTCTTCCAGAGCAGGAACTCTTCACCATCACAGAAGCAGATCTCTAAAACTGGGTCACAAACATGAAGAACTGGGCCACAGCATTGCCTGACATGATCCATGCCTAGTGGTTAAAAAATCAGCTTTACATAAGTGTTAAGTTGCAGTGTGGGAGAATTAATTTTATTAAGCAATTATTTTATGTCTGTTTCAATTGAATGGCTTTTTTCCTTTATAAAATAGTCGTCTCTAGGGGTTAAAAATTCCTCATATGGTATGTTGCAGTTCTGTGTCTAAACCTGATTGTAAATACCTTTGAGGGTGTCAATACTTAGTCTCCAGAATTCCACCAGGAAGTTGGGTGGGACTACCTCTCCATGTACCTGTTTTTGCTGATGAGTCTAAAGGGTATCTAATGCTCACTGGCCTGGTTTGCTCCCTGGGTGTTACTATTCTAGAACACTATAAGGGCTGTTACCCAGGGGCAAGTCACTTCAATGCACATTACAGAGTCCTCCTCTTGTGCAAGATACATGGTGTTAAACTTCTGGTTGTGCTGTATTATTAAACTATAAATTAGAATTGTTTGGCTCGTTTCTTGTTTGTTAGAATTCGTCCACAGTACAAACGAACGAGCTGCTAACAACAGGCTCCCACCCTGCCTGGCTAACCCAAAGAAGGACACTACTGGTCATGAAAGGCACCACTGACAAGCATCATCCAATTACTGACTAATAACCTATCCATCTGTAGCATGAAAGCTCCTGTCAGGCATCATAACCAGCAAGCTGAAAGCACATGTAAGTACACAAGCCTTGCCCAGAAAGGAATTGGAAACAACACCAGAGGCTCAACGCACTAGCTACTTACAGACAGAGCTGTCCATCAAGATTCTAAGAGCAGGAAGACCAACTTAAGTGTTGCCTGGATTGATAACTGGAAAGCATATGACTTATTGCCACACAAATTGATAATTGAATGTCTAGCGCTATATGAGGTCAATAAAACATTTAATAACCTTCATCAAGAACTCAACTGATCACTGGAGGACAACATTAGAAACCAACTTAAAGACAACTGTTTAGGAGACCATAAAGTGTGGTATATACCAAAGAGGTGCACTATCCCCACTTCTGTTCTGCATAGGCCTGAATCCTCTCAACCCTCTAACCCCTCATCATCTCTAGGAGTGGCTATGAATACCGGGTCAAGAGTGGCGCTACCATCAGCCACCTCGTGTGCCTGGATGGCATTAAACAATACATCAAGTCTGAAAGAATCCACCTAGTCAGGATGTACAGTGATAATAGTGGGAAGACATTTGGACTGAAGAAGTGCACCAGATTGACAATAAAAAGAGAGAAAGTGATAAAGACAGAGGGAGCTGAACTACCACAAGGCTACATAACAGATCTGCAGGACAACTGCAAGTACCTGGAGATCATCCAAACACAGAGCACCTATGAGGCAAAAACTAGGAAGACAGCAACAACCAAATACTTTGACAGAGTAAGACAGCTCCTAAAGAGCCAGCTGAATGGGAAGAACAAGATCAGAGCCGTCCATACATATGCTCTGATAGTCAGTCCAGTTGCCATAGCAAGTTGACCAAGCGCACTATGCACATGCACACCACAATGTTACAGTATTAGCACAGCCATAAAGAAAGTCCCACATACATCAGCACTAAATGGGGTATTACTGTACATTAAATTTTAAAAAGGTTCATAAAAAACGTGCAGATTAGAGTATTTTTTCAGGGTTACTGTAACTTAATTAGCCTGTTACTTAAACATTATTTCTACTTTATACCAATAAATATTTCTCTAAAAACAATTAGTAAATTTAAAAACTATTAGTAGATAGACTCTACTTAAAAAAAAAAAAACTTCTGTTAACATCAAAAAGTCATTTTGCAAAATGTTACTGCTATTAATGCTTAAACTTCTTACTACACAGCAAGTGTAGTAAGAACTTAGTGCTCAGGATTGTGGTAGCAAATTATTTTAGGAGAGACCACAATTACTCATCAAACAGACAAGCGGAAATATTCACAAAATACCTTTATTTATTTCGCTCTGCGCAGAGTCCCACCACCCAATGTCTGAGTTAAGGGAGTCTCTTTGAACAAAGAAACTCATTATATTATATAGATTATACTGGTATGTTTAGTGTGTGATCAGCTGGTGTTTAACTCTCTATTGGATATACAACTTGTTTGTCTAATTCCTACTGGACAAATGGTATCTACACCCAAAGGCTGCAACACTGCATCTCAGGTGCAAACCGAGGACGTTCACACATTTTGTCTTCTTCACACCCTTATTCTTGTCTGCGGTTAGCTTACTGTGTCCGTGGGATAAGGATATCTCATGCTGTATTGCAGGAGTCCTGTAGACCTTTTTGCAGGCTTAACAACAGCTCTTTCTTTTAAGCAGGGACAATTTCTTCTTTCACAGGATGTATACCTAAAACGTGTAGCAAGAACTGAATGGTTAGGTAACAGGGTCATCTTAATATATCTTATTGCACTGTTGACAAATGCCTGTGCACACATACACAAACGCAGATAAAAAGAAAACGTGTGAAGCATGTGTATAATGAAAGAAAGAAAGGATTCGGAACGGCTGCCAATCACGCGCTACAGGAAACAAAAGCGTGCACCTGTGAGTTGTGTTCAGCAACATATAGAATGACTGCAAGGTGTAGTGCATAAAAAAATGCTCAGAGAATGCCCCACCTCCCAGAGCACCAGCACCAGAAAGAAGTGAAAATAAGGGTAGTTTTAGTATTAATAACAAAAAATAAGAGATATAAAACTGTAAAGATTAAACTTTTGTCTTACTGAAAATATATTTTGAATGAAGATGTAAAGTCCACCTCTTTGCTTTGTTCATACTGTGCTTATGTTACTAACTGTTAAAACAGTGCTTATTTAAACTGTGTGAAACTTTAAATAGAGTCAATGGGGAATCTGCAAAGACCTCTGCTCAAGTTTGCCAGCGTATAACACTAGACTGAAGAGTGCAGACACCAGGTCCAGTGTCACTCTGACCACGCTACAGCCCTCTGTTTGACTAATTTTACCTTTGTACCTATTTAACTGCAGAGGGAAGGAGACATTCTGTATTCAATATGTATCTGTCTTACCTCAGACAATTTGTGTACCTGAAGTGCACAGAATGGTCTCCATCAATGCAAATTCTGAAACAGGGTGGCAAGCCTACGTGTGGAAGGTGCAACACTGGGAAGTTCACTCCATGGTTTTCCATTTTGTTGCTGAGGATGGGGTGGTGAAACACCAGATAGTTTGTTGCATTCAGCCTAAGAGATATTTGATTTTGCGATTGGGTTCCTGACTTCCTGTGTCCAGAACCATTCCTGAACATTCCAGCTCATTGTATAGGACATTATGCTGTAGAAAGGGGCCATTTTGTAGATGGATGCACTCAATTTTCAGTGGTGTCTGACAAGACACATTCTTCAAGAAAATGCCCAAGTGAGCCCCAGGTGTAGTTCCAGGTTTTAGTGCTATAATGAATCTGGAGCATGAAAAGATGGATGGATATACTGCCATCACATTTATTGACCCTTCTGTGGTGGCATTCATAAAGTGGGGAAGGAGGATTCACTGTCTAATAGGCAGTGTGACTCTCTGTGACTCTACTTAAGACTTATTTAGTCCCTGGTTGATCCCTCTGTGTAATAAACCCAGACATACCACAGCTTTACCAGACAGCCCTCCTCAAAGACCTGCCTTAGTTCCTCCACCTAAGCTTCAGTGGACTGAAGGTTGACCTTACCCACGGTAATACACACATGACTGGTCACAGCACATCAGTTTGTGCACTTTCCTCGTATGAATTGCTCAGACAAGCACTGATACCAGTTATGAAAGTAGACACTGCAATTATTCCAGCCAGAGTCACTGATAAGGCAGTCACAGAACTGTTTAAACATCTTGAGACAATTGCACAAAAAAGAGCAGTTTTGTGTTCTATCCTGACTGAAAGGGAACAATAGATTATATATGTCACACTGTTCCCTGAAGGAAGAATTCATCCTTCCCTTCTGTTTGAGCTGAACCATGCGGGAAGGCCTTACTGTGAAAGAAGAAGGTGAAATCAGAGCACAAGAGAGATGAGAAAAATAAAACACTGAATTAAAAGTACTTTTAAAAATACTCATGCAACGCTACTTATTTGAAAATTTAACTGAGTAAAAGTAAAAATGAATTAGGCAAGAACACATATTAACGACAGTAACTGGCTGCGGCCTGGGAGGATCCATAATAACACTTCCCACACCATATTGTGAACACAGGTGCACCACAATGCTGTGTGCTTCCCTGCTGACCTGCAACTGTCTTGCCAAATGCAATACTAATCGTACCATCAAGTGTGCCGACGACTCCACAGCTGATGAGCATTGATGAACTTACGTTGATGAATTCGGCTACAGAGGTAAAGTTAAACAGCTTCTAAATGAGTATAAGGACAACAGTCTGTCTTTCAATGTAGACAAAACAAGGAAATGATTGCTGACTTAAGAAGGACTTGAGCTGTCCACACTCCTCCGTCCATTGATGGTTCAGCAGTGGAGTTAGTGCACAACTTAAAGTTTCCGGGAATGCATGTCACTGAAGACTTCTCCTGGACCCACAATACAGCATGCTAAGTGAAGAAAGCACAGCAGTGCTTTTGAAGAGATTGAAATGAACTGGAATTCCATCCCCAACTTCACCTGCTTCTACAAAACCGCAACTGAAACAATCTTAACATGTTGCCTCACTAGGAACTGCACTATCTTTGACAAATAAGTTCTACAGTCTGTTGTGAAGACAGCCCAGTTCATCAGTAGAGCTACACTTCCCACCAAACAGGGCATCCACAACAAGGGGTGTGAGAAAAAAAGCAAAAGTCATTATAACCAGGTCCCTCTTTCACCCTTTTCACAGTCTCTTTATACGCCTGCTATCTGGAAGACAGTACCACAGCTTGTGGACCAGCAGCACCAGACTTTACAGATAGAAAGCAAATTGTATCACCACACAAAGGAAAAGGCATCAACAAAAAGTGACGTTTTTTGATGACTAATGAATAGAATCAGTGTGTGTAACACATTCATTACATTTTAATATGTATGCAGATTTTTTTTGTAGTATAGGTAGGTGTAGAATGTTCAACTGTTGAAATATAAGGCTGATATAACAAGTATTCTCACATTCTGAAATATTACTTTCTTTCTGGTCATTATAAGAGAAAATTATCCTCTTAAAAGGCACAAAGGGGGAAAAAAAACTGACAATATTTTTCACTTAAGCCTAGAATCGTATGTAAGTTAAAAGCAAATCACATTACTGGTAGATTAAATCAAGCAATTTCTTTAATCCCGTCTGACTTTTATGACCAACAAGGTCTATTTTTTGACTTGGTATTAAATTAAAATTCTGATTTCATTTGAAACACCCCACAAATGGGTAATTAAGAGTCTAGGACCCTTAACCTTGCTGCTCGTTGCAGGTAAAAAGTCTGAAACTCATTTCGAAGAGAAAATTTATTAATAGATATCTTCATCATTAACATTTAAAATTCCTTTCTTCTTCACGTTCACTTCTATGCAGGTCAGATACGGTATAATAATTTGGGCCAGTCTGACCCTCAACGACCACAACCTGTGCATTTTCACAGTAAGACATGCAATGAGCTCGTGAAAAAAGTTCCTTGCAAAATCATCATGTCACACCTTTCTTGACTTCCTGAAGTGATGTCTTCATATTCTACCAAGTCTCAGTTACAAATTATCTCAACATATATATATATATATCGCCACTAATTTTTTCAAGAGTTGGTTAGGTTTACTGACCAGCGTTCATCAGTACAAAAAATAAGAATAAAATGGATTTTGTAGTATCTGTTTTGGAAGAATAATCTATATAGTATTTTGGAGCTTAGTATGGCAGATGCCAATTATAATAATGATAACACTTTAAAATAAATGACTATACAATATATCCATCACTTAATGAGTGTACAATGAATGCTGTACTGTCCAATAACAAGAAGGTATACTTACCATTTCCACTTTCCAAAAATATAGCAGTCAGACAAAAGCAGAACTATAATGAAAGATATTTAAATATTCAAAATAAATATTTAAATATAGCAAAATGAGTATGGGCTGTCACAGTGCCTGAGCTGGTTGGGTATAGTTTTGAATCTGGCTCAGTAGGTGTGAAGTTTGTATGGTGTCACCATGTCTGTGTGGGTTTCCTCTGGGTGCTCCTTTTTTCAGTTTTTTTACAACATATTTATAACATGTGAGATGTGGCCTCTTGATTTGCTTAAGCACTACACTATACAGTGAGATGTTTGACCTTCTTTGAGAACCATGAAAGGACAGACTTCAGCAGATAATATACAGTTTCGCATTCTGGCTTTAGCTTCTTCTTCCTTGCAGTCTGGAAAGTACCCTGAAGTTGCTCACTAAACCAAGAGTTGGGTTTAGGACCTGGGACTTTCAAGAGCACGAGAGCAACTCTGTCCTCTACAGTAGCTGCTGCTCAGTAGCAGTGCTGTTCAGAGTGTGGGTTGGAGCCAGTTGGTAAGACAGTGTTTCATAGAGGTAAGGCTGCATAGTGTTGCTGGTCTTTCTAGGTTGTTATAACCTATATTTCCTTGGGCCTGTTTAAGATATTTGGCCCATTAATGTCAAAGTTTGATTAACTGTAATTTATTGATAATTGTAACCATAACTCTAAGCATTGTAGTTACATTTATAAGCATGTCTTGTTTCTTCAATAAGTGGTTTGGTTGCTGTATGACACATTCCACACCCATTTTTAAACTTATACACTGAAGCTTGTTTTAAAATTCCAAGAAAACAAGTCTCTTAGTTAAATTATTCAGACAAAAAAAGACTGCAGTATCATCAGGTCTAAAAGACAGAGACTGAAAGGCCCTGCGTGTTCAGGCAGCTCCTGTAAACAAATGTCATCTGACAAAAGTTATTGAGCTATGGATTATTGGTCCATTTTCCAAAGGAGGCTTAGAAGAACTCATCTGAATGGCTGATGTTTCTTTCCGTTGCAGAAACTAGAAAATGTCTTCATAGTATGTGCTGCTTAATAAGTGAAACTTGGTATGCTCAGTCTTAATATTTTTTAAACATTTATTTATCTATTTATTTATTTATCCATGTATTATTATTATTATTGTTGTTGCTGTTGTTGTTGTTGTTGTTGTTGTTGCTACAAAGATTTAATCTTTTTTAAACAGGAAAACACTAGAACAAAAGGCTTTTGTATTGACATGCTCAAATTCATCAAGAGCCATAAAGCATGTTGCACGATTTACTGGATTGTTAGAACAGATATAATTTGACAATAAATTAATCATGACTGTGTTTTCTGCTTAATATGCATTATTCCAATTATTTTCTTTAGTTTTATATATTTTAACAATTATCGAGGCATTGCTTCTCATTAGCCTCAGGATTTTTAGTATTTGTTTATGTATTTGTTAAAGATGCAGCCTATTGTTATAGTAAACAAACTGCCACCCCAATGTACATTTAAAAATATTCTTCTTGTGTCATTGTGTCTGAGATCCTGAACATTTGTTTACAGTTGTGAATTTTTATTGTTGTATTGATATTGTGTCTTTGCTGTCTAATATATGCTTCAGTGCTTTCTGTCTTACTGTCTACCATACTGCTAAAGCATAAACCAGTTACTAATGATAAATAAATAAAATATGGAAACCCAGGAGTGCCACATATGCTGTGAAATGTAGCTATTTTATAACTTCATGGCTTATTTTTAGTTCAGTAATATCCTTTGCAGTTGCATTATACTGCTGTAATGGACTGTTGTATAATCATTGTGCAATATCGTGATTTTAAATTTACATCTAAATAAATTTTATACATTTAAATTTATTTTAAACTTTTGTCATTTTTATAACTAAATTATAGCTAAATATGAAGTGTTGCAAATGGAGTGAAAAATATTGTACTATATTTGATTCGTTCCCCTCTGATCCACTCCAGATGCTCTTTTCATAAATATGTGAGTGACTCAAGTGTCTTACTTTCCTCCACCAAAAAAAGTTTCTATTGACCTATTAGAACTTAAACCTAAGTGAATTCTGGAAAATCAGGTCACCTTTTTAAATCTTTTTATATAGTGCTATGTGCTTGCCGCTGCTAAATATTCTAACCCTTAGCTTTTGAGTTGAATTATTTACCTGTATGAGCATTTTCTCTGTATACTAATTCGTTCTGCATGGTTGTAACCCATTTCTTTTCTGTTATGTTCTGTTTCAAGCAAATTAAAAAAAAAAAAAACAATTGCTCATTGGCTGAGCAGGAAACAGCCGACAAGAATTCATCAGAAGTTATTCTTCTAGGTAATTAACTACACGATCATACAAATGCAGACGCAAAATTAGAATTCTGTCAGACATATGACTGCATAAGTTACTCCCTCCTTGGTGATGATGCAGATCTCCTAGAGTCCACTTCTCAGAAACACACTATATGCCAATAACTATTGACTGGCCATGTGCCCTAACTCTGTTCACTGTGTACTGACTAAGTTGTGTCTGGGGGAGGCCATCAATAGAAAAGTTAAGTTTTAGCTGTGTGTTAGTAAGACAATAGAAGAAAAAACAATAGACGTACTCTCAACTAGCAGAAGTACCTGGTGCTCCTTACATTGTAATGGTGATCAGCCTGAAAATATTTAATCCTAAGTAAAATGAAGACTAGAAAGACACCTCTGTACAGCAGACAATAATCTACTGTCAGTATTTAGCGGTTTGCAGTAAAGTAGTGACTTGGAGCAGATATATCATAGCTTTAGGTGAATATACTAGAGAACTTTCCAAAAGATATAGTCAAACGTACAAAAGTGTGGGGCAGCTAATAGTATATTGATCAAGAACAGAGACTTCTATCCTGAAGACTGTCAGCTCATGTCGGAGGAGATGCCCTGCTCCAGTAGTTCTGAGCAAAGTTGTTCCCTTGAAATCACAATTGAATATTAAACTGCATGGAAGGATAAAATGCAAGTCAAACAAAACTGAAATGATCATAATAATGAGTATATACTGTACATGAGTAACCAAAGAAAAATGCTAAGATGAAAAGTCAATGAACCCGTCAGCAGTATTCAGCTTAAGATATTTCTGATGGCTGAAAATGCCAAGTTAAGACAGTGCTCAGATAGACTTTGTCAAAGTACACATTGCTACAGTAATGATATAAAGTTTTTCTCAATTTTGTTAGTATGAGAGCAATTATAGCAGCTTACAAAACAGTGTGCAGTGTGACTATGGAAAGCTCTGCTCCTGTTAGAAGAAATGTCGCTTGCACCAGGCCTCTGGGACTGAGAAAGGAAGAGACTGTCCAAGCAAGCAAGATCACAGGGGATATAACCCTGCAGTACCTGCTCTGATGTGTAGTAGGTGGCATTAGGAGCATGTGACAAAGGTTGTGACAACTGCACCTGCAACTGTTCCCATAAAACCAATGTATGGCACTAATGATCATGTATTCCATCAATTATCTTTATAATGTAGGAATAAAGGAAGTTACAGTCATGGCAGCAGGTTTTCTTTTCTCTGCAAACAGCCACAGTTTTAATTCCCAGACCTGTTTTTAAAATCCAGCAGTGCAGACCTATATAGTTTTTTACATCCTCATGACTATAAGATATTGTTTAGCAGTTAGTAGTTTCCCCACTTTCCTTAAAGGTTTATTGTACAGTGAAGTGAATAAGTATTTGTCCCTTTTCTGATTTCCCCTATTATTACAAGTATGCCTCACAGAATGATTTGAGACCTTTAGGCAAAATGTACAGTAATATTAGACAAAGGGAACCTGAGTAAACACATAACGTGGTTTTAAAATCTAACATTAGAACATTTAAAATCATTATCTATCAATAATATTACTCAACCAACCAAATTTAATCATTAGATTCAGCTGATTCAAAACAGCCAGACATAATTGCCGATAACCCTGCTGAACGTACACGTTACTAAACATTAAGCATTGCCATGAAAGTGAAATTTCAACAAAGTTTCCACAAAGTTTCTACAAGACAAGAACAGTATCCCATGAGTCAAAGGAAATTCCAGAACAGATGGGAAAAAAAGTATTTAAAGTATATTAGTCAAGAAAGGGTTACAAAGCCATTTCTAAGGCTCTGGGACTCCACTGAACCACAGCAGGAGCCATTATCTCAAATGGTGAAGACTTGGAACGGTGGTGACTCTTTCCAGGTGCCTCTGATCTATCAGCATTACTCTAAGGGCACAGTGACAACTCATCTAGGAAGTCACAAAAAATCCCAGAACATCCAAAGGAGTGTAGGCCTTGCTATCCTCACCTAAGGTATGTTTAAGACTCCAAAATAATTTTGTTCCCTAGGCAAAAATGTGAGTCAAGGGAGAGCAACAAGATGGAAACTATTGCTATCCAAGAGACCAACATATATGTCCATTTCACATTTGCAGAAAACACCTATGGATGATGCAGGTCTGATGTAAAGCAAATGCAGCATTTCACAGTAAGAACATCATACCAACAGTTAAGCACGGTGGTGGTAGTGTGATGGTGTTGAGATGTTTAACTGCCTCAGGACCTGGACTACTTGCCATTATTGAAGGAACCATGAGTTCTGCATTGTACTAGACAATTCTTAAGGCAAATGTGTATTCATCTATCTATGAGCTGAAGCTCAAGCAACCTAGGGTTAAACAGAATTAAAGTTCTGGAGTGACCTAGTCAAAGTCCAGACTTGAACCCAGTAGGAATGCTGTGGCAAAACCTGAAACAAGCAGTTCATGCTCAAAAACCTCCAATGTGTCTCAATGAAAACAGATTTGTAAAGAAGAGCGGGATAAAATTCCTGAATCATAAAAAACAAGCAAAACTTGAATAACTTCTACTTTAATTATAGAGCTCACCAGGAGTTTAACACAGGTTACACCCATTCACAGGGATACAGAACATCTCTCATTCCCTTTGTTCTGAACATCCTTTTATACAGTAGTAACTTCCTGCAGTTTAGATTCAACATACAGTAATGATGATGAAGTATCCATTACAGGTGAGGACATGTAAACCCAAAATTATAGCCACAATATCACCCAACTTTTCTGGTGGCAACAGTCACGCAAAGACAACACATCAGCAAAGGACCAGGTTTATGATGCAGGAATGCAAGGACAGGTCATTGTAGATACAATAATTTAACTCAAGAAACTGCAGCAAAGAAAAAATGATCTGTTGGCAGAGTAACAAAAGATTTCTCAGTTGAAACATGCAAAACAATTACCTAATGAAAATGTTCTACCACAATAGGAGCCATTATTCAGTCTTTAGGTAAAAATTCACTCAGTGTTTCTGTAACAATGTATATGTGCCTCGCCTTTGGTTGTACCACATAACTTTTAATTTGTGCTGTTTTTCCTAACTGCTGCTTTGGGGTATTAAACGTTGTTTCCAAAATGTCAACCACAGGTAATACGTTTGAAGCAGCTTTATAGAGCCTCATGGGAGTTGCCCACGCCTCCCTTGGGAATGTGTAGTTATTGCAGAGGAGTTTAATATGTGTTTGCAGTTGCAGTGTGAAACATTCCTGTATGTATGTTTTGATATCTGTCTATTATGCTATATGTGTTAAATGAATATCTATATGTGCAATGTTTAGATATGAAAATTTAGTGCTTTTCTGTTTTTAGCTGTCCCACATGGGATGAACGACTTAGTTGTGCCTGGGTCACAAAAGGGGGAGGAACGTAGAAGAATATTTTTATTCTGTCCATCTTAACTTAATGATCCTTTTCACATTCTATGGGAGGGATTGGCATCTTCTTTTCTCAGTTCGGTAAATACCCTTATAACCTGTGTTCTTGTCTGTGTCTCAGTCTACCTCCAGCTGAACGTAAATACTATGGTATTGTAATATTTGATAAAGTTTCCAGATTCCCACCAGGAATCTTCATATGTCTGTTTTGGTTGGGCAGCATAAGGGCTACATAATGTTCTTTGGTCTGGTCCATTACTGTGGACAGAATAGAAAGAATTCAGAGTGCAAGTTCTGGTGCAGAACTACAGAAGGTTTATTAGGTTTATTAGGTCTGATATCCAGCATATTTTGACCACTTTGACACTTTATATATAAACGTGTTAGATATGAGACAAATAAAAAAGAAAAAATAAATATGCTTTAAGTATTGTAAAAACTTACAGGAAGCCTTAACATCTTTATGTTGGCAACAGTGTATGCAGGACCAGCAAAAAAAAAAATAAATAAATATATATATATATATATATATATATATATATATATATAAAGTGTGTGTGTGTGTGTGTGTGTGTGTGTGTGTGTGTGTGTGTATACACAATTATTACCATTTACCAAACACCTGGTGAAACATTACTGGTTACAGTTGTCAGCTGAATTCATGCTTCTTTGCACAACAGTTGTTAGAATTCATGAGAAAATGAATCGCTAATGAAATAGGGAGACCAGTAAAGTAAGGAGACACCATGGAAAATATGAAAACTGCCTACAAAATATAGGGATAAGTACATGAACAACTGCTCCACTGAAAATGAGAAAGGTGAAAGGGAAGAGAGTGTGGCATTATTTAAATGGAAAAATAAAGTTTCACAGTTTAGTAAGGCTTCAAAAAGCTAGGATTAGTTAAGAAGCGCTATGGTGTATTTTGCGGTTTGATCCCAGTGAGTACAGAAATGCAAAGAATTTTAGCAATGGGGGAAGTATCTGCTTGTGGGGGATTTTGATAAGAAATCTATGAGGTTGATGAGACGAGAGAATGGTGAAACTTTGGTGAAATTGTCTCTATGCAGTATGACTTGAGATCCGATTACAGAACATCATCTTTCAGACTGTATGCAACTGAAAATATCTCAGTGCAAAGCATTATGGAAAAGACCTCTTTATAGGTGGGTACAGCAGTTCAGTATTATAACCCCAGTGTCTACGAAAGTTATCGAAATATTTACAAAATAAAAACTTCCTGTTGAAAATTTAGACTGCAGCTCAAACAGCAAAGCTAAATTTTTTTCTTACTCTTTGTACAGTAAATAATGATTTGTGGCTTTCAGCCAAACATCACGATATTACTTGCTAATGTTAAATGAAACTACTTTTAAATGAAAGTTCACCACATGAGTTCTTCCATTTAATCTGTAGATGTAAACTCACACTGAACCAGCAGTGTAAATGCAATGTAAAAGTATGCAATGTGCCCTATGTTTCACCTGTTCCCCATCTAGGAGTCGAAGTTCCTACTGTGCAAAAGTTTGCTTCTACAATATAAAAAAAACATTTTATGCATGTTCATAATGGACAGGTTATGAATAAAATAGGGTAAAAAAGGCAACGATGCCAGAACTTTCTGATAAAATCAAAAGCCAAGCGGGGATTGACATCGGAGTGTGACGTGGTAATTGCAGTCACAGTTGAACATATGTAGAGGAGAACTGGAACTTCGCTGTAATTACTGATATACATTTGGTCACAGTGGGATTGCGATAAAACAGTTGCAAGAACTTATAAGTGCAGGTAATGAGATGCAGTAGGTTGTTGCTTTAATAGAAATGCTGATTGCCTGAGTTCCACCATGCTTTGTGGCACCATGCTGTCCCCATAAATATAATCCCTTGTAGATCTGTCATCAGCATATGAAACTAAATAAAGCGAAATTGCTTAGTTTAAGATACGGAAAGGGGATAGGAAGTTTACGTCAACTTTGAAATATTATTTTAAAAAGTGGAACAAATAAACAATCAAACATACATCTCACATTCATCTATACTTTTCCTCCTCGATTTTTTCCCCCAGAACTGTCAGAGCATAGCTTGATTCAGCCTCGATCAATAACTATGCTGGTTTGGTGTGTGGCTGAACGATAAGCAACAATAACTGCTTATATTCCCATATATGACCAAAAGAACATCTGAGTGCTTCAGTGCTTGAAGCTCCAGCAGTGTTCTTAAACCAAGTTAATAGTCAGACTGTTTTAGTTACAAACAGCAAGTAACACACTATCAACAAGTTTCATCCATAACATGATTCCGGGTTTAATGGTCTTGAGGAGTGAATGTGCCATTTCCATAGATTTTTTGTTTTTTTTTTACAAAAAATTATTTTTTGTATATGAGACTTCTTTGTTGTTTACTTAGCAACAAAGTAGTCCAAGGTTAAGTGGATTTCTTTAT
Organism: Arapaima gigas; assembly: GCA_900497675.1. Classification (NCBI taxonomy): domain Eukaryota; kingdom Metazoa; phylum Chordata; class Actinopteri; order Osteoglossiformes; family Osteoglossidae; genus Arapaima; species Arapaima gigas. The sequence goes on along the minus strand of UFQX01000264.1, from coordinate 255,878 downwards.
TTGTTCACTGATAATATTAGTTAAAACTTTTAGACTGTTCAAAGCACAGTTTTTGCATGTAAGATCAGCATAGATTTGACTTTCTTTCATTATCTTCAAGCCTATGGGAACCTATCCTGGAATCACTGGGTGCTGGGCTGTGAAACTACATCCTGGATGGGATACGAGTCCCTTACAGGGTTGCCACACACTATGCAGTCACAGACACATGCACAGTTTCCTGTAATCACTGAAGTTGAAATGTATGTCTTTGGACTGTGGGAGGAAATCCACATAGACATGCAGAGAACTTGCAAACTCCACACAGACAGTCCAGGCACTGTGAGGCAGCAGTGCTACTCGCTGAGCCACCATACAACCCAGACTGAAAGAGAGCAATAAATATTAAATCACCCACTAGACATGAGTGTCTGGCTGTGTAAATAGTATTGTAGTCCTCTCAATTCTCTCATTCCCTTTGCCCTTTCTAGTCTCAGCATTTTATTCACTTGATTTTATTCTTGCTCTTGTTAGCTTGTTTCCTTTCCCTTTCCCTTACAGAACACCTACTGGTGAAATCGGTGTTCCATTCAGCAGTAGTGCAGGTACAAGTCAACAAACTTTTCTTCATAGTGACACCTGTCCATTTTATTCAAAATGGTATTTCACTAGGGCCAATCGGGCTCAACTTGCATCTTCTCTTGCTTGAACTATCTGCCTTGAAGTTAACTGTAGCCACTGTACAAGTTACAAACTGAACAAAAGCATGCAAATTAGTGGCATAACATGAAGTCCACATCATCATACAGATGTACTATGACCTTGCTCCACTTGTGTGTATTATTGTGCTATTGCCACACTCTCTTTTTTTGCATTTATTCATTCAGCAGACACTTTTCATCAGTGCAACATACAATGACTATTATGTAGCATTTATGGAACAAACAACTTTTCATCTAATGTGTCTTACATTAGACACACTCCCTGCAGTCACTTACAGTCTACACACCAGGGCAATGTAACACACTCATTTGCTCACACACACTATGGGGAATTCAGAGTCATCAATCTACCTTAAACAAGTTTGAACTGTGGGAATGAACCCAAATGAACACGGGGAAGAGTATGTAAACTCCACAGAGACTGAGCAAGCGTTGAATTGACATTCTCTCACACCACCCAGCTACTGTGAGACATGAACACTAGTAGCTGCATCATCATGCCACCCCTCTTATTACCTCAGGCATTGCTTGACGTTTGCTCAACATTCGACTTCAGTAGGCAATAGTGTAAGCTGGTATATGCTTTTCATCAGTGTTGTTTAAATTAGCCATCATATTTTAACTGGATAGTTTATATTGAAGTTAGTGTTAGGGAGTAATTGAGAACAATACAAATTAATATTCAGAGCACGAAAAATGAAACTTGTAGTCAAAAAAGACAATAAAATTATATATGGACTGTATTCAAGCAACACAGTGGTTTGTTCAAGAAACACCCAGGAAAAAAACTGTATCCTTAACCTTGGAGGTGAAATTGTCCGTATTCGTTTGCTGATTCCAGTTCAAGACCCTGGTCCTGACCTACACAGTTCTTTACATGACTCCGCATTTACCACCAATGTCCCATCTTCCCTTACCTCCTTCCACATAACATCCATTCTGTCTCCAGCTGCCTTCTATCTGTGCCTCCTGTCTCCAGATGCACTCTAATGGATCACTCAATCTCGCTCCCTTGCTCCCTAGCTGTGGACAGTGCTTCCCCTCAGCATCGCATCTGCTCCCGGTCTCCTGGCTTTCAGACACCTTTTGTCGACCCACCTTTTGACAAGACACTTTGGGACTGCTTAACAGCAGCTGTATTGTGACATTAGAAAGCTTGTGCCTCACACTTCTTCTCCCACTGTGCCTTTGTGCGCAGTTTCACTATTAACAATAGATTTAGTTAAGACGTTGACTGGGTATTTCTCTGAATACCAGTACCATGTCATTGCCACATTTGTGCTCTTGTGAAGTCAAAGACACCTTGGTCATACTTAAATACAAATTAATTAAAAAAATCCCTGGAGCATCCCAGAAAATGTCATTGTGAAAACATTGTGAGGACTTCAGCAATAACCACCAGGAATTTCAACTGTCAACTTGACAAGTCTTGTTAATCCTTAAAACACTACTTACCATCTACTAAATGTTGCCAACAACATAAGAATATTATATTTCCAAATTTATACAGAAGAAAATAGATATAGTAATAACACCAGTAAAGGTATAGTAAAGGTATTAAAATATGAAATAATTTTCATAATAGGAATGCATTTCATGGTGGAATATTATGGCCATCCAAGTGACATGAGCAATAAGAGTCTATAATCATCATGAGTGACAGGTGCCTGTGATCTTTGGATATGAGTTATTCGGGTGTGCCGACTTAATAAAGGATGTGGTGAGTGATAGATAAAGGACATGTATCCATTTATCAGAGGCAAAGGACAGCACTAAGGAAGTGAGCCTCATGATTTATTACCCAAGTATAGGCATCAGACAAAGTGAAGTGCATTCGACATCAACTATGCTTTTTTAGTGTAGCTAAAATATATAATCACAATTTAAATGACTAATATCGACTGTGCGAATAATAGTAAATATAACAAATGCGCAAAATCATTTTAAAATGAACATTTTGCGACTGACTTCTGCTTGGCTCATATATTGTTCGAAGTTAAAAACTGTGACACGTGACGGAAAAAAAGTGGCACAGGTTCTAAATAGAATAAAATTGAATAAAACTAGGACAGCACACTCAGTTGTTGCATTTGTGAGCTTATTATAGTGTGGAGAATGTTACACACACTGGTAAAACGCTATTAAATAACAGACACTTCTGGTCGTGCGACACATAATAATCTGTAACAGGGAGGATCACTGGATAAAAACCATAGTTATTAATGTAGCTGATCTAACAGGGCATGTAATTCACTGCAGGATGGCTCTTCATTCTGACCACTGCAGACAGATGATGGGATAACCATCACACTGGGCATTTTAACTGTACAAGATGAACAATGGAATTCCAAAAATTGATAACAAAGTAGGCATTGAAAAACATTGTTACTGACAGCAAAACATATCAGCAGAAAAGTTAATATACTTATACAGCATATCTATATTTGTACATGTGTACACATGTGCATATACATATCCACATACATGAATATGCAATATGTATTTATACACATGTGCATTCCAAATAATAAAAGCATGTGTAGCAGTGAAAATACAATATATTTCACAACAAAGCATATAAGGGAGACCTTTCTTGTTCAATCCCAGTGAGGATGTACCAAACGTCCCATTAAAAGGAGGCCTGTTCCCACCTCTCCTGTGTTGAGCTACAGTTTCAATGCCCATAAACAGTGAGGCTCTCTAAGCTTTTCTCCATTAGTGATTTGGGGGTCATTGTTTCTGAAGACATGTTTGTATTCAGAAATGTTAAGTATAAAGTCATTTAGCGATATGGGGAGACTAGCAAAAAAAACACACATTTGTATTAAGGAAAGTAATTCGACCTCTACTGTTCACAGTGGGGTGTTTATAAGTGTCACCAGTCTGAGTGCATGGTCCTGGTTTTTTTTTATTCAATTAGGGAAAACTGAGGAATATCCTTGAAGGACCTGTTTTTTTTTTTTTGCACATCAATTCAAATTTATTATAATCAGAAAAAAATCAAATATTATTGCTTTGTTTATCTTGGTTTCAAGATGAAATGATTTTTGGAGCAATTATGTGTGTTTAGAGGTTTATGTTTAGAGGTAGCTAAAGGCAGAAGGAGTTTGTCACAATTTCCCTTGTTAGTCGATATGACATTCAGGATCAGGCAGGTGGAGAAGTAGTAAAGTCGCTGATTCGGCAAAGCCTTCTTTGTGAATGTGTATGCTGAAGATGATGAATATCTATTGAATATGTATTCCCCTTTCCATGAACATGCTTTGGTGTTTTTTGGATTTAATGAAGCACACCTCTTTATGGATGCACAGAGGTATTGTAACATATTTAACATGATGCTTATATTTTCATAATACTTGTGTGAAAAGCCTTTTATTTCCTTTTGGAAATTATGAAAGTTCACCTGTAAGGTAAGTAAAACTCCTACTGTAATGTTAACAAGTGAAAAGGGCTCTTAGGCTTATCTTGGTAGGATTGATCAATAAATACTAATATCTGTTGTAATGAACACATATCGGGGTCAATAATAATAATAATAATAATAATAATAATAATAATAATAATAATAATAATAAGGTAGAACATCATACTAAAACAAAAGGGACAGGAGGTTTAGGTACCTGGGCATTCTTGCAGCTCAAAAATGTATTCATTGGAATAATATATCACTCAACCATTTCTTCTTATCACTGGATGTTCAAGGAAATATTCCTGGGGTATCTAAGGAGTCCATCCATCCATACATTCATCCATCCATCCATTTTTAATAACTGCCTGTGCAGTGCCGGGATATGGTGGTCCAGAGCCTATTCTGAAAACATAAGGAGTGGGATAGAGCACATACTGAATGAGGTGCCAGATGCCATAAGGAAACCAAACACACACACACACACACACACACACACACACACACACACACACACACACACACACACACAGCCAAATCACCGATTCATATGAACGTAGGGAGAACCTATGAGCCAGATTGAAGTCTTCCTCCAAAAAACTCACTAACTGGGAAGCACCATTGATGCCTGCTGCACCTCTGTGCCATCGTGCTGTTTCTAATGAACATTAATAAGAAAAATTAAAGTGGTGAAGATCAGTTTTCTCATATCTAAAATTATAACCTCCCACATAGTAAAAATAAATGGTAATACCACCTCTCACCTTGAAGTTTGGACCAAGTTGGTATTAGAAGTGCCAAAAGTTTTGTTATAGATATTTCTTACCTGTGCAAAAAAAAAAAAAAAAAAAANCACCTTGAAGTTTGGACCAAGTTGGTATTAGAAGTTCCAAAAGTTTTGTTATAGATATTTCTTACCTGTGAAAAAAAAAAAAAAAAAAAAACGTACAAAGCAAAATATCACATTTGCATTGCTTTGCATTTCTGAGCTTGTGCAGGGATGATTATACCAAAAAGTGTAGAAGTTTGTACTGGAAGGCACAGGGAAGCGCTACTGTCAAGTCCCCAAAGAGTTTCTCTCAACTTGCTGAGGGCATAGAACACCAATAGGATTTCCTCTCCTGCAAATGCTTGCCAACTTATCACAAGGGAAATTAATTGACACTGTCAGAACTCTTGCTGTTTTCCCTCTGAGTCAAACTTCAGGTTGTCGCAGAACTAGCAAAATGGAAACTGATTTACTGACAACAGATGTGTTGGCTAGTTTTCAGCAGTGTGCCCTTTCCTGTCACCTCTTGCTTAAATGTGCCTAAAATGTTCTGTTTAATATCATGTGAAATGGATTTTCTCATATTAAGACAGAGTTTTTTTTTTCTCATAGTAACCTCAGAAATTAAAAATTAAATTAAAAAACTGAAAAACTCATTTCAACATTTTCCAGTACACCAGATATGTGAAGGTTTGTATTAATAAGTATTATAAACAATTCTACAGAAACATAAAACTGAAAATAAAAAACTTAAAGTAAAACAGAAGTAAAGGAGAACAAAATTTACACAATGGTTGCTGTCAAAAGGCTTTCTTTGGAAAAAAATAGTATTTTAATGAAAATCAGTTTAATCGGTACATGATTAACCATTTCCATGTGTTATTATGCTCTACTGAGTAGAGATTTGAATCACCTATTGGCTACACCGGCAGATAGAGACTGCAAATTATAAATATAATTCACCTGTCAACTTTTACAATGCACATTCAGTAGTGTGCATTCATTTGAAAGAACACTGGCAAATTGTACCATTTCACAGACACATGCAAACACAAAAAACAGAACCACTTAAGAATGCATCCACCAGTCACGAACACACACAGAGCGGGAGTGGATATAGACTGAAGTGCAAGTTTCATCTATGTTTTACATTTATTTATTTAAGTGTTGCTAGTGTATTTGATGTCAAAGTAGAGTATAGGTGGCTCAATGAAGTGCCCATTTTAAGGTGCAGAGGACAAGGAAACTTGGAGATGAGGCAACAGGAGAATCTGGAATCGCACAAGAGCAGGAACTCAGGGCAAAGGGAAGAAAACAGGGTCACAAACTCAAAACAGAAGGCTTCCCTGAAGCAAAGACACAGCAGGAGCCGGTTAAGAATCCCCACAGCCTTGCATCACTCCTTTCCTACTTTTAAAATGTCAGTAATCATTGACTGCAGGTTTGCCAATTTATCTGGGTGCCCCTGAGTGCCCCCCTCCCCCCATTGTTGCTGGAGATGCTACTCGCAGGGGTCATGACAATTTATTTATACTGTATGGGATATTTCTCATCTTATCAGCCTTATAAAGTGTATTGATTGCTGGTCAATGAGACAGTGCCAAACACCTGTCTCACTGCATACTGCGAAGAGCAGAAGAGCAGAAATAAAAAATAGCAACAAGAACAAAAAAAACAAAACTGATGCAGATTTTAGATAAAGTTGGCAAAACCAAACCCTCATCTGAAATATGTAATAATAGTGTCAGGATTTTATGATTGCTGTGAATTACCGTATGCGTCAGTTTTTAGCGGTTCCCAGTTCATTTAAAAAGCTAAAGCTGTCATTATTTTCTACATTATGTATTTCCTAGGGAGTGAACTATGGGAGTTTGTGTATTGCAAAGAGAACTTTCAGCTTGAAAACTAATCCACCACTCGAAAGATGCAGACCATGAATGCATCTCCATTACTGAAATCCATCTCAATTATAAAGTGCATGAGTGACTTTTTTATCCAGTCTCTCTGCAGCTGCAGTTCATGTCTATGGTTTGTGATTCAACAATATTTCTTATTCAATTTGCTATTTGTGAAACCACAGATTCACAAAAATAATTACCCCCTTTGTCCTTTAGCAAAAAAAAAAATAAATAAAGTTAAAGGGCTTTTACATGCCAGAGGCAGTGAAATCAATCAAGATAAACATCTACTGATATGTTTCTGGATATAAGCCACGCATATTCCCTTGAAGCCCAACATATTAGTCATTTCCTCAAGGCATAAAAAACACCTCAGTACAAAAGATGGCATATTTAATGAAGCAATTAAAAGGTCATTCATCATGTGATATTACACTAGTGTTCAACTGCTCCTCTGTTAGTGGGAACAGAGTTCTCCGCCGCTGACGGCCTTTTCAGTCGCATGATTAATAGCAGCGGGCGCCCGAGATCATACACAATGAAAGGGATTTAAGCCTCTAATGCCACCTCAGCTGTTTATGTGCAGGGGCTGAGAAATGGGGGAGGGCCTGGGCACAGATCGCCTGTGTGGCAGGGATGATAAATAACCAAGAGGGAGAACGAAGACCCCGGTGTGGGATGGATCTGACAACAGAAGAGCTGCCATCAGCTTCCATGCTTTCTTGCCTACTGATCGTGTGTGGAATTACAGTCTGCAGGAGGGAACCATCAAAGGCATGAACAAGTTTGAGACTTTCAGAGGGAGTGAAGGAAAATGTGTGTATGCCAGTGCATGCACTTTGGCAGAAGTCAAAAGCAGAAAAGTAGATGAAGCAGACACAGCAAAGCTGTAGTAGACACAGGATAGTCAAAGATAAATGTATATATGTGTGTGTGTGCATACACACACACACACACATACACACACACACATATATATATAAAGTATCACTAGTAAACTATTTTAAAATCCTGATGTTGATGGCAACTGTATTCCAACTTTATCAGCTGGTATTCAGATCCACCACAGGACCAAATTGTAAAATATATTACTTATTTTGGAATACAGAATTTAAAGAATATATTGATCTCTACAGACCCATGTTTTCAAAACTGAAGCTGTTTTCTCAGTACGTTTTGGGTATGCTGCTGACATGCCTCTTTTACAGTAATGTAGTGCACACATACAGCAATACAGCAGATATTCTTTTGAGCTGCATGACTAAAAACAACAATTAAACACATGCAGAGAAAGACTGGCAAGTAGACAGGAACTATATTACCTGTCACCAAATGAAATGAGATGAAATGAAAAAGATGTATTGGAACTGTTGTCTTGACTCAGTGCCTACATCATTCTGCTGATATGAGACAGAGAAATTAATGCTGGAATAAACAAATGCTCAGATAGTAAAAGGTTATGCCAGGATGTTCTACAGCCCATGTGTTTCAAAGACAAAAATTGAGGCATATTGATTTCAAATATTTTTTATTTAATCTTTGGTTTTGTATACAAAATCATGTTGTCAATATCAGCATTGAAAACAAGATATTCATTGGTACATAACAGCCCCTATATTATACAAAAGTTCACTAGAGGAAGAAGTGAAAAGGTAAAAAAAAAAGTTTTAATATTACACTGATACAAACACTAAGTATGCACACTGTGAGTCTTTTTTACACTTCTGTTACTTATTTATTTAAGTATTTCTAATCATAGGCCTTTTCATCCATCATCCTTAACTACTTGTTCTGGTCAGGATTACAGAAGTCAGGAGCTCCTCCTAGAGTCACTGGCCACTAGACTGGAAGGCAACACCTGGGATGGGATGCAAGTCCTTTGCAGGGTAGCAACACATGCACACATTCACACACTATGAGCAATTTACAATGAAAGTTGACCTGAAACTCCTGTATTTAAATTGTGGGAGGAAACTGGAGTGTGCAGAGAAAATACATACAAATATGGTTAGAACATGCAAACTCTGGATTCAAATCTACACCCGAACAGCCCACCCTGGGAAGTGGCAGTGCTACACACTACTCCAACATGCCAGCCTCATATAAAATAGCTACATAAGACAAATGGAACCAGAATAAAGCCATAGCAATGTCTAAATCTTTGCTTAAATTATGATGTTATCCAAAACCCATATTATTCATGTGACAAAGTATTTGCCCCCTCAGTTACTCGATCAATCAATTGTCCAAATTTGACTGAAAATTGCATTCAGCCAATTGAACACAGCAAGGCTTGTTGAATGTAATCCTTAATATATATTGAATATAAGAGTGAAGCTGTCTCCACAAGGTTTCTAACAGAACATTATGCCACAGCTAAGGGAAGTTCCAGAAGAGATGGGGAGGCTGTTGAAATATGTTAGTTTGGAAAGGGTTGCAAAGCCATTTCTAAGGCACAGTGAGAGCCATTTTCTCCAAATGGACAAGACTGGGAACAGTGGTAAATCTTCCCAGGAGTCTTTGACCTGTCAAAATTACCTTAAGGGCATAGTGACAACTAATTCAAAAATGCACAAAAAAATCCTAGAAAAGCATCCAAAGTGCAGGCCTGTGTAGCCTCACCTAAGGTCAGTGTTGACTACAGACTAAGAAAGAGCCTGCGCAAAAATGGAATTCATGGGAAAGTAGAAAGGTGAAAACCATTGCTAACAATAATGCTTGTCCCACAAAAAACATTCAGATGATCCTCAAAATTTTGAAATAATGTCCTATGGACAGAAAAGTCAAAAGTGGAATTCTGTGGATGATACAGGTCCCATTATGTCTGACATGAAGCAAGTACAGCATTTCACAGTAAGAACATTATACCAAGAGTCAAGCACGGTGGTGGTAGGGTGATGGTGTGGGGATTCCTCAACTGCCTGAGGACCTGGACTACTTGCCATAATTGAAGGAACCATGAATTCTGCATTGTACTAGATAAATCTTAAGGAAAATGTCCAATCATCTGTCCTTGAGCAGAAGCTCAAGTGACCTTGGGTTATACAGCAAGATAACAATTGAAAATACAGAAACAAATCTACACCTGAATATCTGAGAAGAAACAGAATTAACGTATTGGAGTGGCCTAGTCAAAGTCCTGACCTGAACCCAATAGAAATGCAGTGGCAAAACCTGAAACAAGCAGTTCATGCTCCAAAACTTCCAGTGTGTCTCAATGGAAGCAGTTTTGTAAAGAATGGGTAAAGTTCTTCAACAGCGATGGGAAAGACTGATGTCAAATTACAGCAAGAGTTTGACTGCAATTATTGCTGCTAAAGGTGGTGCGAACAGTGGTTTGTGGCAGCATTAACTTTTTCACATGAGTGCTATAGGTGTTGATAACTTTGTTCTTTAGTTAACTAATTCAAAAACTGTGCTAACATTAGATTTTATATAAATATCTGAAAATTCAGTGTGACTAATATGCAATAATAGGGGAAGTCAGAAAGGGAAAAATGATTTTTCAAAGAACCAAAACTAAATCAGGACTTTTGAACAATTCACATCTAATGAAACATGTTTCACTGTATCGGTACATTCCAACATCTCAATAAACTTTGCAAACTCAACAGATTTTTTGAAGGTTTTCATTATGAGTCTGACTATCCAATCCATTTATACATGCTTCAAGAGTCTAGAATGGCTCAAATTGGCTGAATGTACTAGTAATAAATGACAGAAAAGCTCCTTGACATGGAGGGATGTAGAAGTTAATGGACATCTATATACCGCCATGTGTTTGGCAGTTGGGTGTATGTAGAAATGTGGTCTAATACCATCTCAAAATTGTGTCTAATTTGTCTAATACAAGACAAATGGAAATCAAGTAATGGTGTTCTCACTTGTAATATGTCTGCTGTGATCTATTTTTCTGCAATTATAAAAAAACACCTCTTTGTGATGGGTAGTTTTTGACCAGACTGTCACTGTAATAACTGCACACACATCCCATGTTATCTCTGACTGAGCTTGTTGGTTGGCTGGTTATGACAGATTGAGTTTAGAGCAGTATTTTGTCAAATTCAGACCATAAGAGCCTGGATCATAATGATGTGCATCTGCAGATAAACAAAGTCATTCCAAAACCTCCATCAATACTGTACATGAGACAGTGTGAAGGATCTTAGGACTTCTCTTCAAAGAAAAACAAAAATAATTGACTTTATAGGTTGATCTGCTACTGACTTTATCATTTTTATTTTGCAAAGATTGTTATTAATCTGACTTTTTTAAATTGCAATTATGATTTATAAATGTCATACTCCACAAACTGGACTATGCAGTCTGGCAAATGATTGGATGGTTGAACTGGCAGCTCACATTGCCCAACATCGCTCAACCTTCTACTGCGGAATGAGAAAAAAAACGTCTCTTGTTAATGTAACAAAGTTAATAGTTGTACGAGAGATATGTTTTAATACAGTAAAATAGAGAAAATTGAGAATATTGTTAAGTACGTTCATGTATTTCAGTATTTTCACATTATTACAGGTTGCTTTCCTGTAGACTATGCCCACAGGCATATCTTTAAGGAAATATTCTTAAAATTGCTTTTGTTCCATTTGTGTTTGTTTTTTAAAATCATTTCCTGTATCAGCACCGTGGCAAATCTGGAGACCTAGGAAATGTTGTTTTCTTTTAGCCATGTTAGGAAGCGTCCTGTGGTTCAGCTACTGTTTTTGACTAGTCTCTTTTAATGCAGACTAAGACGGATCACATTCTACCTTTAATACTTGTTTTAGAGCTTATCCTTTAAAACTTGTAGTTGTATGCTGACATTTTCCTGAGCCATTTTTAAAACAAGTATCTCTGCTTTTATGTGACATGCTGTGGACACTTTTTTCTTCCATTGGGTTTAGTTATTTTGGCTTGAAGGGATTTTAAACCACAGGAATCTCCTCTTTGAAAAACAGCAAAAACCTTGCAGCAAGTTGCACAGTGTGAAACCCGATTAGAAATTTGACATTTAAAGGGTTTGCTTCCAAACGAGATAAAGGAAAATGAACCGAGACATATTATGGTGTTTGTAGTAGAAAGCAGGAGTCGTGGCATGTTGAATAATCACTAGAACAATGACAACATTTGTGTTAGAATGGGCAAGTTATTTTTTGTAAAAATAAGACATAAAATCAGTTCCACAACTCCGCTTCCTATTTTGGTAGGAGCTATCACTTTGAACGTACGTTCATTCACGTTGTTTAGTTCATGCTATCATGTTTAGATTCTTTGTTTATTTATTTTTATGAGGCTTACAGTCTTACCTGTTTAGACACTAAGGTGTTAGACAGCTAGGTGTTTACATGTCACAGAGGTATTCCTTCTGCAGCAGTATTTAAAAACCAAAAAAGATCATGCATGTTATCTCTAAGGTATAACAGGGATCTGAGCACTTTGGAGCTCTGTGTGCATGAGGACTCAGATACTGAAAAAAACAGGAGAAGTGATATTGCAGCTATTTCTGCTGGGTATCTAAAAACTTATTAGAAATAAGGGACAAAAAAAGAACTTATAGCAGTATTTCAAAACAGTTTTTTTTTTCTATTTTAAGTACAAAGCATGGAAAAAAACATCCTCGTGTGAACACGATGACACAAAATTACAACTTTCAAGTGCTTGTGTTTTTGTTTTACTATTCTGTTTCTGTCTGATTTTTGATAAACAGATGGAACAAAAATAAATTCTTGAAATCGAATAAGTTTTTCAAAGAGTCACCTCAACTCTTCTTTAAATAATCATGAAAGTCTCCAAGACAGCATCAGTCTACAGTGCTACAACACATGTTTGTAGTGGAATATATTTGTTTAGTATTTACATATTAAATCTTTGTTTTTGCACTTGATCTATCCAGTGTAAGCCTGCTACTAAGACTAGAGTTAATCTGATTAAATGTTTTATTAATGCAGTTTAAATGTACAATTGTTTGCAGTGAAGAAAGTAACACTCCAAAACCAGCTGTAACCCAGAAGGTCCTCTTTTCACTTTTGTAGGTTATAGCTAACATATTATAGGTGCCTATGCTTCTTAGAGTTTGTACTGAGCCGAGTGAATCCTAACTAACACTTAATTTTATCCCAATAGCCACTTCAGTGTAGACTTCAGATCTTATTTGATGACCTTGCTCCTTAAGAAGTATGCTAATAGTATACCTCATGTAATAACTTTAATTCTTTAGTAGTTGTTTTTCTTTATGCTAGGAAAAGTAATTTAAGTGTCCTTTTTTTAATAGTAACATAGTCCTTTATCACAACACCTATTTAAATTCTATTTACATTATAAAGCTGATTTGATGAGATATGTGAAGCAACCATTGGCTCCTGAGATTAAATTACTGATTTGGGGAGAAATAGTTCCATCGATGGAAGCTGTTATAATAAAATAAAATAATTATTATTTTATATGTCAATATTTAATGAAAAAAATATATAACAAGATTTAAGGAAAAAAATGTAAACCTGACTGCACTTGTTATGAAGTAATAACTTCATCACATATTCTCCTCCTGCACAGCTTTAATACATGACATCACCACAGAACTTAAACAGTGGAAAATAAATACTGTATTTAGATAAATACAAACTATACAAACTGGCGTTTTCAGTTAAAATCATGTTCACATTTCTTGTTAAACTGGCAAACAGGTGACGCCCTTCTGTTGGCCATCTGCTAGGTAACTCCCTTTGAAAACATGCTTGCACTTCATATTCAAACCATGCCTGCCCTTTTACTTAAACAGCTATAGAGCAAGCCTGTGAAAAGCAGATTGTGAGGACAGGGTTGGCCTGCTTTACTATGGAAGATCAGGTCCAAGATAATGTTCAGCTGGTTCTCACTGTGCTAGAGACTTAAGGACTTAAGGGCATTCTGCCCTAAAAAGAGAGGACTAGTAAGAAATGCCAGAAGAAGGAGCTTCTATTAAGCAGATAGGTACTGGGTTTTTGAGATAGGTANTGCTAGAGACTTAAGGACTTAAGGGCATTCTGCCCTAAAAAGAGAGGACTAGTAAGAAATGCCAGAAGAAGGAGCTTCTATTAAGCAGATAGGTACTGGGTTTTTCTTTTGAGTCTGTTTTGTTGTGATTAAAACATTTTTCTCTTAAAGAGCGTGACCTCTACTTTGGAATAATTTAAACATGAGAATCAACAAAAGAGTGAATGCTGACTGTACATGTCTAACTATATGCTTATATAAGGTAATCTAGTTTTGCCCTCACACATGACTGCATACTTACCTTTAGCCATAGCGCCAAAAGACTACACAGCAAAGTCATTCATATAACAACAGCAGTTTACATGAGCAGATTTTAGTGAAAAAACTAGTCAAGAAAATATAAGATCATATTTATAAAGACAGTGATATGACTTCCGTAGAACTCATAACAGATATCCAGGGTGCACGCAGCTTCTACTGATGTGTTTGATTTACTGGTAACACACTCTTTCCTGTATCCGACTGCTCATGTGTAAAATATTCTCACTTCTCGCAGTAGTTGCAACTGGCAGCATATAGAGGAAAAAAGGCTGAGAATAAATGCATAATAAAAGAGCACAAACTTCTACCGCCTGCTTGTCTTATTTTGCTAATGAAGTTGAATTTAAGAATCAAGGCCCCCTGACATTGCCCAAAAGTAGTATCAAGTAACTAACTATTCATAATTTCATCACATTTATTTAATTGCAGTCCTTTTATTACTAAAAAATTTGATTATTTAGAAGGTGGTCACAATTTAAACATATTCCTTTTACTCTGTCTTGTTTAAAAAAATGACTTTTTAATTTTGTTATAAAACGTGCTATGGCCACATTTGCTTAAGCCAATCTTAAAAATGCTTTTTTTCTGTTTGTCCCTTTAAAACAGAAGAAAGCCTGTGACATGGTGTTCATTTGCAGCAAGTTTTATGCTTACATGTTTTCATACCAAATTATTGTGGTAAGCATTTATCTGAGGTTGCCTGTCAAACAAATGTACATGGCTGCTTTAAATTATTTATAAATCTGTCTAACAAAACTGTGGCTTTGCATTCACCTTAGGAAAAAAACCACAGAATCGCGTACTTTCTCGTAAGCTAACAGACTTCGATCAGCGTAGACACTTTGAGACACTTCGTGTGGGCTAATCAGATTCTAATGGGTTGAATATTCGTAAAAGAAAGAAGAAAATCATACACCCACACGAAATTCATCATAAGACTCAGCAGGATGTGCAGAATTTCTGAAAAGTGACATCAGCCCTTCAGCTGACTCGTGTTCTGGCTAAGAAATGAAAAATGACTACTAAACTAAAGGAATAACAACACATAAACTAAAATAAGATCGATATATGCTAAAAGATGTGTCTGGTGTTATAAATAAAACTTTAAAAGAGCGTCATTTTTACAGCACAATGCATGCGAGTGTCTAAAATGCTGATTAACTCAACTGTAAAAAGCTTGCACCTTTTTTAGAAATTCTTTTTAGAAACATCAAGTGTTTTACAGCAATGAAAAATATTTTAGCAGAGTTTTCAAAATTATTTAAATCCAAATTACTTTTCTGTAGTTCACTATTTACTGGAAAATGCTTTCAAAATACATCTTAAATATTATCTTTTCTTAACTTTTCTTAATATTGCAGAGCAACGTCAATTTAATTCACGTAACACTACATTAAAAAAACAACTGATAACTTGTTTCATTATCACTTGTGACTTGACACAAAAGAGAAAACGAACAAAATCCAATTCTGCAACTCATATTAAGAGATAAATAGATACTATATATACAGTATGTTAATTTCAAAGAGCAAGATTTTCTTCAGGCATTATGATGTGGAAAAATTGCTAAAGATACTTCTAGATGACCAAGCAACTTCTGCAAAATGAGGCCTTCAACATGCTGAAGCTTTATATCCACATAATTTCTAAACTACTTTTGGGAAATATCTTGGAAATTCAGAACAATACTGTACACTGCAGTAATTTCTCCCTATCAGAATCTAATTTGTCCTTGAAAATGTATCAGATACCGAAATTGCGAATACCAAGTGCCTATTTCCCCCAAAAATAGGAAAATAAATAATGTGCTCCCAGCCCATCAGAAAACAGCTATATAACTATCAACCCATGATTTCAGCATGATAAACTCTCTAAACACCAGTTGCCCAATTATAACACATTTAATGTTGTCATTAATTTGCATGTTTATAGCTTGTGGTACAGTATTTACAGTACAGGACATTTTGCATGTTAGGCCGACACAGGAGAACAGAGAGTGCATGCTAGAGGTCCGCAGTAGGAGTTCAGTGTTATGAGATGTTGAATAAATGGAATAAAGATGTGTGCATTAAAGTAACATGGCACTTCTGGGTCTTCATTTAACACAAAAATCTACATTTAAATAAAGAGGTTTATTTTAAAAAATGAAATGTGCAATAAATGTGGTGACATGGAGCAAATGTGTTCAGACAAAAAGGAAAAGGTGGAAACAGCTGGTAACACCTGTGCATGTGCATGGCTGACTTCAGATAAATTTGTAAAAGTGCACGGTAGAGTTTATTACAAAACATACAGTATTTTTTTACAGTATTCAGCATAGTATTGTACAGTATTTATTTGTAGATTTTTTACATTTATTTTGATTCCATTAGCATTTTGATTTTTTTTATTATGGATAGGATTTAGGTAAAAATTCGTCACAGAAAAAGTTTCCATTCGAATACTGATATATAGATATTAATTTTCAAAAGCCTTAATAGCAAAAATTTGGTAGAGAGTTCAGATACCAAGGGATTGGTGTACTTAAAGTTGTTACTGCAGGAAAGGGTGGCTCTACCAAGAAAGAATGTGTATGTTGGGAATATTTTGCAAACAGCATATGTAGTTTTTTTCTTCTTATATATATTTTGTATTGTAAGAAGAATGTCTAAACTAACCTTAATTAACCTTGAGTTTCAGTTTTCCGATATACAGTATCACAGAGAAAGAATGTAAAATGTCAGAATTGGTCAAGTTTGAACATTTATATTTAAGACACTGCACATGATTTGAAAGTGTATATTTCTTAGCCTCCAAGAGATGGTTTGCATTTTTTCTTATATGTTGGACATGCAAAGGAAGATAGTTTTAAATATCTTCAAGTTATGTAAAATATCTTCCCTAACGCATATATTTAGACTAATGATAAAATGTTACTGAATTCACTTGAAAATGGCAGTCTTCACACACACAGGTTCAGAATCAAGCCTATTCTGTTGTGCGTGAAAATATTTTGGGGGAGATTTAAAAGACCTTAAGGTTAAATGATGTTTGCATTGCTTAGAGTGTCTATGAGACAGTAAGCTGTTGCATTGAAATGGTGTGCTGGAATCTGGTTTGATCTCATTAACATTTAACATGTTTGTTATTTTGCCAGTAAATCACATTTGTATTCAAGCTTTTTATGTCTTATTTTGCCAGTACTGTAGATCGCAGAATGAATTTTGAATTTTTCAAATTTTACATTCGACTGAAGAGCATTTTTGTTTCTTTCAAAATTTTCTGTACAAAACCTAATGTGTGTCCTGATGTCACTAATACCTAATGACAACTAAAACATCATTACAGTCCTTTACAAAACTGAATCACCTGTGACAGCCATTATCCTGAAGTGATTTTATTTTATTAGCTTAAACATGAACTCTCAGTCCTTTCACTTTACTTTACAAATAGTCAAAATTTGTGATTTCTCCAAAATGCAATTAATTAAACTAAATTTGGTGTAATTTCGGGAGTGATTTAAATAAAACCTGTTTGTGAACACCTGGAAGTGACTCAGTGGTACTAATACAGTGTACCTGATGGGAGCTGCTGCTATGACAGGACACAATGCTACAGGTGATACCAGGAGCTGTAAATTCAAACACAAATAACTTTTTGGAGCCTCCATATTTTACTTTTCTTTTGTAATTAAGGTCCACCACATCAGTAAATGTTCATAGACTTCCCAGTACATAACTTTGTCAAAATATCTAGTTATATTGAGATACAAGAATGAATAATATTTGCTATAGTAATAATGATTTTAACAAAATTATCAGTTTGGAATAAATTCAGCTCCCCAGCTTTGCTGTTACACCACCCTTTTCCTCTGTTCTCATCTCACTTACAAGTGTGCTGCTGTTCCCTCATAGAAAGTATAGAGTCTTCACTTTATTAAAGCAACTTGTGCTTGGTAGTAGAGAGGCATGTTTTTCCTACCAAATAATTGGTCCCACCTATGGCCTTCTTCAGTTCTCGTTGTTTTTAAAGCTCCAAAAGCACAAAAAGTGCTCAAAAATAATATATACAAACCAACAAGGAAATGACAGGAGACAAAATAATGACTCAAACAGATTCTTTGTCCACCTCTGAAGTGCTACATTTCAGACCAGCTGATCTTTCCTGTTTTTCACTTCCTTCTCATCTTCGGTGGGCAGCCATTGCCAGAGGAGTCTCCAATCTCACATCCTTGCTGCAACACTGAAAACCAGCACTGCACCAAGACTACATGCCCAGCCAACACACAAAGGAAAGAGCAACCTTCAGCAACCCTTTCTAGTCTTTTTTATTCCTGCATCTCTGCCTTTTCTCTTCCCCACAATGTTCGTCATTAATTAATAAAGTTATTAAAATGCTCATAATGCCGTGACAATACTGAAGGGATGTTGCTGGATGACAGAGTCCCCTAAATTTGGTTATTATTATTATATAGTATACTCCAGCTATTTCACTCTCCTCTACATCATGCATTTGTAGCAAAAATAGCATAAATAAATCATTCCTTCCTCAGACAGGATTTGGAGTAAATGAACGTATTTGTGATTGATGAAATCGAGTGTGGATTTAGAACTGAGGATAGCCATGGAGATGCTAAAGTTCTGCCATAAGTAATTAAAATGTTTAGCCACCTTTGCTCTTCAGAGTCACACTGTTTTTATAATTTCTCAGTTTTTGAATATCATAATCCTTCAGTACTATTGCTGTCCGAGCGGAAAGATTATGTGTGTTCCTTAAGTTCTCCATTCTCCATTCATTGTTTCAGCCACTGAATATGCCCCTGGGATAAATTCCCACAAGAGACATACAATTCTCATTCTGGGCTTCCAGCCAAGAGTGAAATCTACTAAAATATGCATTTACTATATGCATCTGCTTTTACAGAGCATTCACGAAGATTGAAGTAATACATGCAGTAATAAATTTGGTCATAATACACATAAGAAAATCAAGAAATAAATACAGAAATTCCAAAAAGAGAAGCACAGATTAAAAATTACATTTTGCTGAACACGATGAACAGGAGGAGGCCAAAGTGGCCCAGCAGGTAACACTGATGCCTTACAGCTACTGGGCTGTGGGTTTCAATCTGCGTTGGTGTTTGAATTTTCTCCATGACTTCACATCGGTTTCTGCCCGTAGTCCCAGGGGTCTGAAGTGAATTGGTGACTCTAATTTGTCCTTAGTGTGCTCTACTTCCAGGATAAGCTCCCGACCACCCCAGGCCCGAATTCGGAAAAGCGGTTATCAGTAATGGATGTATGATAGACGTTACTAGTTGTATTGGTTTTTCCATACTCATCTTTGGATTTTTAATACATGTCACTACATAAAAAACACTCTTTTTGGATTGCAGGAGGAAAGTACCAAATACCACAAACATGCAAAGATGATACACAGTGCCAAGGGATATGTACCAAGACCTACACCCGTGAAGCTGGAGTTCTGAGGCAATTTCTCCATAACTGACCTAGCATTACATTACTTTAATTCTTTATGTCTGTCTTTTTTTTCTAAAAAAAAAAAAACAAGATTCTAACAGTCAGTGATTGGAGCAGAGTTTTGTTTGACCTTTAGATTTATTTAGTTAGAGTGTTTGTTGTGAGTGACTCTTCAACTCTCTACAGTCATATCAGCACAGCAAAAGGTCACCAGCCTAAAATATGATTCAACCTTCTTTAAACATCTTTCACTGAAGATTTACACAATATGTTATACTGTATAAAGCTGTCACAAGGTTCTTAGTGAGGAATATTTTGTCCGTTTAGATGTTGAGTTCACTCGTTCATGCTTATACTCAACTGAAATTTGATGTGTTAATACAAATTATTGAGCACAAAGAACACATTATCTGTGAAGATTCAGAGGCCAAGGCCTGGCAAACAATAAAAGCAGCTGTTTATTTTAGCTGTCATAAACTATTATTGTCAATAGTAGTCACACATTGCTTGGGAAAAATATAAGCCAGACAGGGAATCAGCTGCTACCCTAACACTTACTTATTGATAAGACAAGTTACTAAGGTGCACTGACTGCATCTGAACTAGGTGGATATTGGTCCAAAATTGTTCACTGAGAAAGTCATTGACTTGGTCCCAGAGTTCACTGTTATCTTAGAGGCTTGCTACTGCCGCAGTGTACCCCACTTTAATCTCCCGTGAACTTCTGTGAACCTCAAGGGCTGTACTTGGCAACAGTATCTTCTGCATGAGTTCCATCCACAATCATGGCAGCAGCATGTTTCAAGACTTTATGTGTGAGAGAAAACCCTGTAACACAAAACCTATGACCCAAGTCCAGCATACACAAGGTTTTCTTTAATGTTAATCATTGCAGTTAGTAATGTAAGCTTGTTACCTGTAGGTTGCTGGTTTAAGTCCAAAGAGGAAATGTGCCGTAGTACTATTGTGTGATTTCACAGATGAATACTATTCAACTTTGTAGTAGTTACTATTCCATTCCTCTTTTATTGGTGACTTTTGCAGTCAGTACTGTTTATTTGAAAGTTGAAATAGAAATACTCTTTGAATGTCTGTCATATTATGTGTCTTAGTGACAGAAGCAATTGCTCTTCGCATATAAATGGACGTATTGTTTATAAGAATATGTAGTGTATATAGTCATGGAGAATATTTAGTTTAAAAATGTACATTAAATACATCTTGTTTATAACAGCATGTATATTGTTTCCTAATATGTTTTTAGAGTTGTGTTTGGTGTTACATTACTGAAAGTAACAGACATCTTGCCTTTTCTGTTAAATGGCAGCTTGAAGGCCAAGATGGAAAAACGGGCAGCTGTGGGAGTCAGAGTTCAAGTACCACTTGAAAAATCCATTTTGGTGGTAGGTGGATGAAGGCAATAAACTGATTTTGTGTTGTTATTTGGATTAAAGACAAAAGGAAACACTGCACTTTTGATGTGCAACAGAGTTTTTTTTTTTTTTTTTTAATTTCAGTTTTCTTGTGAATTAAAGGATTGAGGCCAGAACCTCTTGTATATAACTTGTTTCATTTCAGTGAGATAATGTATACATTTTCCATTTGCACTTTGGATTATTTACACTAACAAATGATTCATATTCATGGCAATACCTTCTCCACCTTTTTTTTGTTTTTCAGTTAGACGTGCTAAAATTTGCCCACACTGAAGTTTACAAAACTTAGCGAGACACACTGGTTTCCATCCAGCAAACTTTACCCATGTTTGTTTTAACTTCTTTTTCTGAAGTAAAGCAACTTTCTGTTTTGATCACCTACAACCTTGAAGAAATAGCCCATTCTTGTGCACAGAGTAAAGGCCAGTTTAGTGGGTAATAAGTCAAATCAAAACTATTTTCAAAAAATTCTTTGCTTGTGATATAAAATGTTATAGGTTCATTAATATATGCATACTGCATGTCTGAAAGTAATGTTTCTTTATTTAGTTTTGTATGATTTAAAACAAAATCACTGCATATCACTATATTGCTTTTATAATCAGTGCTCTTATCCACCCTGCATGCTGGTGCTGTGTGTGAGATATTGGAATGTGACTTGCATAGGCAGGTTAGTCATGAGTTGATCCTAAAGGAAACCATTGCTTTTCTGCTAAATAATCACAGTTTTTTGTTTTTTTGTTCTGTTTCTATTTAACTTACTAACTTAATTTTAAATTATGTTTCACCCTGAAATCACATATCCTGCAAGATCTTTTTTTATGTCAGTGTTTTCACCCAGGGACTGTCCAGGGGTATAACAGGGTGTAACATAAACTGTACAAGTTATTTGCGAATGAACTGACAGGACCACCAGCAGCGGCAGGAAATTACAGCCAGGAAGGACAAATGGAATAATTGCTGTTTTACCCTCCTCCCTAAGGCTAGTTAACAACCCTTTGCCTGTCTTTTTGCACACAGGAACCATGCAAACCCCAATAGTAACACACAGTACCTCATGTTATTAACTATATACATTCAATACCAACCCCCACCCCCACGCCCTTTATTGTGGGACACTACAATACAGTAATTCCTCAATATCTGAATCTAATTTGTCCCTGAAAATGCATCAGATACTGAAACTGCAAGTGACTATTTATACTGAAACTGCAAGTGACTATTTATACTGAAACTGCAAGTGACTATTTCTCCATTATTTTTCCCATATATTTTTTCCCCAAACCCAACCCTTGCAGCCTATTGAAAAACACCTATATAACTATTAGCCCATGATTTCATCATGACAAAACATTCCAAACAGCAGTTACCTGTTTGGAAAACGTTTAATTTTGTCATTAATTTGCATGTTTATAACCTGAGGCTCCGTATGTACAGTACAGGACAGATGTTAGTGCTCCCCATCAGTGTCACTGCCTTACAGAGATGAGAGGATGTATGCATGGGATTTTGAGCATGAGTTCAGTGTCAAGAGATGAAAAAAGGAAAAACATGTATCAGAGAACCTGCCCAGTCTGTGTCTTTGTTTGACACAACAACCATGCACAGTATATGCGCAATAAATACGATGATGCCGCATAAACATGTTCAGACAAAGCAAAATTAGGGGAATCAGCTCATAAAGCACCAACACGGGTACCTTCGTAACAGTATACAATACAGTTTATTACAATGCATGCAGCATTTTTTTAATTACATACACTTTACAGTATTTGTTGATTTTTTTAAATTTTGATTTTATTCACTTTTTTAGTTGATCTTTATATGGCTGATATTTTTGTGCTTATTAAAGCTCCAATATAGTTACACCATCAGCTTCTGGTAAAATTATCAAATATTAAAAGCTGCATGCATGCTAAAATCAACAACTTTTAACACTGTGAATTTTCTTAAATATTTTCAGCACATTAATTTGCTGTTTCAGGTTTATATGTTTATTTCTCCTTTGTAAATAAATTCTTATTGGATCCAAAGAGAGTTTGCTGTAGAGACAACTTGGTTTTCTTTTTGTACTCAAAGTTGAAGAGTTATCCCAAGGGAGCATAGATTTAGAATGGATTTAAGTACCAAAGCTTTCATAGTAAGAAATCAGTGCCATAACAACAGCAAGGGATTTTTCCCAGAAAGCCATGATGTTGTCTGACTATAGCTTCTCCTTCAAAAGAACCATTTTCTAAAGCAGAAATAAAAGTAAAATCTATTCCAGAGTAAAACTTGCATAAGGCACTCACCACAAGAAACTGAATTCAGAATGTTATTGTAATGGTTTTGAAAACTAATATGTTTTTACTTTGTTTTGAACAAGTAATTTAGAAGCTTTTATTGTGATCTATCGATGACTTGATTAGCATGAAATTACAGTTGAAGCCATGAGGAATGATCCTTGTTGAGTGACAAGAAAATCTAAAGTAATCTAAAGCAGGAGATGCTGTGTTAGATTTCCATCATAAGAAAATTAAATTAATACAAATAAGACAACTTTCTGATTTTATATCAGACTTTAGCTGCAACTTTGGTCTCCAGGCTCAGCTGCACATGAAGGTTCATAGCAAGTTTGTTAATAAATAAGCTGTGGCTCTACATGACACTTTTCCTTCACAACCCTCACTTATATCAACAAGCAGCTCCCAGCCACCTACCAAACTTGAACGACCTGTGTCTTTTGAAAGAACTTTGACAAACTTTTGGTCAGAAACTACTTGACCTTCAAACTTTGGACTGCAAGTTTCCCCGCTTGCCGAGAATGCCTCACCTGACAGAACCACTGAGCAGCCCCTGTCACATTCATTGTAAATGTCCTACTGGTGCAACGGGGTGATCTCCTTAGATGTTACCCCACAAAACCACTTACTAAGATGTTCAAATTTGAGTTATTTCGATGAATAAACCCTAACCTTTAAATAAAAGAAAAAAGCAGATCTGATGGATTTGAAGACATTTCACTTTATTTAACCCAGCAGAACACAGAGCTCATGGCTCAGTGCTCTTCCGTGAGCTCCAGCTCTCTGCTGTTTGCCTGATGACTGATAGCTCTCATTAGTCTGTAATAGCTTCTGACAGCAAGGAAATGGATTTGAAAGTAACCTGTCAATATCACCCATTTCAGTTATTTATAGATGACTAGGTGTCATTTATGAGTGTGTCAGATTTTTTAAAAAAGATGAAAAGATAAAAATTAGTTGAAATTATAGTGAGATTTTTTAATGGGATACACTTATTCCACGTAACCCGAAACAACACGTAGAAAAATTACATTTTCAACAAACGTGCTAATACAGCATAACAAGAATGGCAGTAAGACAGAGTGCTGCTCTGCATTGTTCAGTCTCCGGTTATGTTCTGGTAGTCGAGGCCCATTAATGTCATCGCCTGTGAAATGATGTCAGCTGAGGAACTCTACCATGTCACCTGTTGTTATTGATGCATGTTGGACAAAAAAATATATATATATTGAACATGTTAAAGAGTTTTTAATTTTATTTGCAGTTAATGAAATGTCACATTGTAATTTGTTTTACATTTAATACTGCCGTGCCGTTCACGTACAAAGCAATCTAAATAACTAAATGTGATTATGGAGATTAGTATGAAATGTCAGTTTCTTCAACAGGCTTATCTGCAACGACCTTTTTAAAACAAGTCTTCAGACAATCCACAGCCGTCCAGTAGTACCTGTTTCTAGATAAAAAAAACAACTTTCTACATTAGCATCCTAATCCTCCATTTCATGCCCCTCTAAAGTGAAGGTTATAATAGTTTATCAAATTTTACATCAGGGAAGTAATATTAATTTCCTTACCTGTTCAACCAGTTCAGCCTGTTCAGTCTAGGAAGAATGAATTCTAAGCCCAGGAATGTAACAGTGGTCCTGTTATGGATATGTATGTTGTAAAATATGCAATTATATTGTCTTTTTTTTTACTTTGGAATTCTGCATATACTGGGCATTCCCCTTATGTTTTACGTTTCTTCTCTTTGTATGATTAGCAGTAGGGAGTAGAACATATTCTCTCACAAAACATAATGCTGCACAGATCAGCTGATAATATTTGACATTTAGTAATTCTCCACTTGGCATGACGTGTCCACTTGTACACTATGCATGCATAAAGAGAGGCTGGCTAGGTGCCTAGCTGGACTTCAGCAATGGACTCAATAATCCAGTAAATTTAATTTACATGGCATTAGTCTATAATATTGGATATTAAAAATGACTCCATTCAACAATTTGTAGCACTAAATCTAAAAGACACAATACAAAATGTTGTAGTCAGCAGCTTAAACAAGTGCTAAGCAATGAACTTCTAATGATGTTAGGAGAGAGGGGTAAAAAAGCAAAAATAAGAAAAAAGAATTTGTTCAAATTTTTCTGTGTATAATGAGACAGCCATATTTCAGTATGTTATTTTTGAAACTCATTCTGCAGCCATGGGCTTTGAAGAGGCACAGCAAGTAGTGCTGCTGCCTTACAGTAGCTGGGCTCTTCAGGCATGGGTTTGAATCCAGCTCAGTCTCTGTGGATTTTGCACATTTGTCTGTGTGGGTTTCATGCAGGTGCTCTGGTTTCCTCTTACAGTCCAAAGACATGTCTTTCAGGTTAATTAGTAGCACTGAATTGCCAGTAGTGTGTTCATGTAAGTGGCTTGTGTGGCTGGGCTGGCAGCATGTCCAGATGTTAGTTAATATCCTAGCAGCCTATGTTTGTAGAATAGGCTCACCATGGGACACCACGAACCTGATCAGAATCTGGCAGCTAATGAACATAGCGGAATGGATGAGTTTACAGATGGATGGATTCCACAACAATTGAGATTTGAAATTATCATGCCACTATACCATTAAGGCAGACATGAAACATAGTATCACTGCATAATAACACTGTGCGATTCGTTTGCTCATTCATACGTCCTCTAATCACAAAGTACACTTCAGTTTAATGGAGGTAAGACCTGAATAAAAAAACCAGATGTGGCTGTATTTGATGTTGACCATTTGAGCGATGGAAAAATCTAATCTCCGAGCACATGGGCTGCAGGGTTTCGATGCTATGATACAATATGCAGACAAGGAGTAGTTGTGTGGAACCATGAAACAGTTCAACTGAACTGAAAACCTGAAGTCCCTGGCATGGTACCTTCTCTAAGTAAAAGGCATAACCCAACCGACTTTAACAAATACTCAGCTGTGTAAATGTGTAAAAATGTAAGCTGTTTTAGAGAAAAAGCAGTGAAACTTTTTTTTCGCTTTTTAAATTGTACATTATAACCTATGTTATGCATAACACAAGCGCACATTTTGCAAGGCTTTAACAATTAGAAAGGAGGTTGCTTTTGATGGGCAACAGGCACTGCAGTCAGCAAGACTCTCTGTCATCTAAAGCAGGGCAGCTAACCCTATTTCAGAGTATTATGATTTTTTAATCCTATTTACTTGGACAAGTCCTCTCCAGGGTAAAACGGCTGAAATTTAAAAGCCCCATTTAATCAAAATTAACTACCTATATGAGCAATCCCAGGCAAACCATATGAATGTATAATGCTGTCTTCAGTATTGTCACGAACCAGCAGCATGTATATTAGGGTTTGTACAAAACAGAAGGCCGTTGCATTAACTTAGTTGCTAAAATAATAATTCCATGCAATAGCTTCCTTTAATTTTCAATGAGTAAAATGTATTAGAAAATAATTTCTTGTGAAGATGAAAGTAAAGAACAAAGGGGTTAAATTAAAGTCAATGTAGGATGCACAAAGCTTCATTAATAAATAAAACAAGTTTACTGTGTGTAATTACTCCTGCCTACAGCCTGCAGTGTTAGTTCAACACACATAGGAGTTGTCTTTACACAGAAAATGTGCCAAGACTAATCCCAAAGCTCTTAAACTATATTCTGCAATAGCCAATATTAAATCCTTTCATACGCTTTTAGGGTAAAAAGCTCTGCTGATCTGTCACTGAGCACCAGTAACAGCGTCTATTTCAGCTGAGTACCGGAAAAGTAAACTCTAACGTAACTCTAATCCTAGCCTAGTTCTTACTGTTTAGCAGCAGGGTTAAGTTATTATTATCATATCATTTTAGTCTTTTCATTTTGGTTAGATAAATTGTTGTCATGGGCTGTACATTGGTGTAGCACCTCAGCTGTTCAGACATAAGTCTGGATGGATTGATAGATGGAAGGATGGATGGACAATGATATCATAAAAAATACAGCATACAAAACATTTTTCATGGAATAGCATACCTGATGGGTTAAACTGATACAAAAGAATTATTAGCACGTTTTTTTCTATTGTGACAGACTGGCATCCCATCCAGGGGCAGTTTCATAGTCAGGCATCCATTGCTTCCTTGATAGGTTCCGGACTGCGGTGACACAGCTCAGGGGGAAACGATTAACAAAAATAAATGGATGGATTATTTTCTTTTTCTAATTTTAGTCCTGGGTCTCAAGAGGAGGTTCACACTGATAGTATAGCAAATCTTCCTTTATACTGTATTTTCTAAACATGGTTTCTTAAATAAATCAAGCAATTAATAAAATTAAGTAAAAATACTTTCCCTCGTGCAGTGCATGGAATTATTTTTTGCAGATTAAAACTGGCATAATTTGGGTATGCAGGCGCAATATAAGCTCTATAATAAACGTACTAGAGTTTGCCTGTTATGTTTACATTCTGCATTTGGTTTACTAGCCTATATTTCATTTGCCATGAGAAAAATCAGGATGAAAGTATTAAGAGCTTATAAGTGCTTATCTCGGTGACAGTTAAATGTAACTTAACATGCTTATTGATCAATGAGTGAGTAATTGTGGCTCTGCAACCCAAGTGATTAATAAGTTGCTTTATTCAGCACATGTCTCCATCTAGTGGAAACACTATATTAATCCTCAACCTCCTCTGCAGCAAGGATTCTTGGAAAATGAATGATTATATTATCCTGTATTATATATATCAGCATCAAATGACAGCAGAATTGAGACACTGAATAATCGCACCCTGGAATGGAGAGAAGAATAGCCAGGTCAGACAAAAGGTGAAAAAAGTGATTTTTCTTATATCGTTTATAATAGGGTTCCACTCGCAATTACATGGGATACTGAAATCTACATAAACCCTTAAAATGAAACATATTTTGCACTTTCTACATTTGGCAATGTCTATTTTGAGTATATGGAACAGCTTCTTTTTATTTTTTCTAGCTAGCTTAGTTCAGTTGTTTTCCCTTATGTGTTTACATTTATCATCCTGGAAGAAGAACTGCCAGCTCACTGGGACAGAGGGAGTTGTGGCAGAGCGATACAAGGCCGGCTACTTCGCAGACAGCCTGTGGAGAGAAGCATGAGGAGCTACTGGCAGTGACAGGCAGAAATCCCCACTGTGCCCATGATGCACAGCTAATTTCCCAATTTTCATTATATCTCAGCACGTATCATCCTCTGTGTCATTGCTGTCACTGTTTAGTGCAATTATTCTGAAGATGTAGTCACTCTCTTCTCTTTATAGTCCAGTCAACGTCTGTACTCAGTATGCTTCTTACAGAAAATGGAAAGATAAGGGATAGGCAAAGCTAGCAGGTATTGTAACTGTTCTCTTAAAACATGCTGCATAAACAGGATCTTCACTGTAGAAACTGGAATTTGTGAAAACAAAGTTTTGGGAGGGAAGTATTAGACCAACCCCCTGGCTACAACCAACCAACAAATTGTATATACGCATATAGTCAGCCAGGAGCGTCCACCGTCTCGTTGCTGTTTTCCATAAACCCACCACCACCAGCCCAACTCCACCTCTGTTTTGTTCAGTCGAGGGTCTGAACAAGTGCACTGTAGGTGTGAGCCCTCCAGCGGGTGCTCAGCCCAAAGGGACAGTGCACTAACTGTCCAAATACACAACCAGTCTCGTACTTGCTCAATGTGCTTAACTACATTGTTGAAATATATTGCTTACTTCAAAGTGTTTGGATAATCCTGATGTTTGATAAATAATGAAAAAACAAGAAAAAATTGAGTTTAATCCGTCTGGTTTACATATAGCGTGTGTGTTTTCATTTGACCTTTCCGGTCAACTTGTGCAAATGGCTCTTGCCAAATCCCAGTAGTTTTAGGGTTTGCTTTCTTTAAACTGTCTTCACTAAGACAGCAACTAACAAATTCCAAAGAAGTATAAAAAAGCTTCTCTTGGGAAAAAAACCACATATCGCATATATTCTAGTGCATAAAATAGTAGAATTTAGTACACAGTATTGTTATTCACTGATACCTTATTTCTTTTAATCTGCATTTGTTAATGCATCATTCTTTCCTCTAATGCATCGGATGGGTCTAAACATTTCAACCATTGTGTATTTTTCACCTTTCATTAACCTATTCATTCATTCTACAAATGCTTCTGTTCAACATTGTCTAGACTCATGCATGTTTTTCTCTCAAATTATCACTTTTTTAAGTTTGCCTAAGTTGCCCATATGTGATAGACACCCCCAGGTCACATCACATCGTAGGGATTGCACCAATTTTTCCTGAGAGCTCCAGTAGCTTGTAGTCATAGTCTCATGTAAATATTTTGTCAAGTGCAAATATTAACACCTGAATCTGAAGGGCAACAGTAAAACAGTGGAAGTAAATGCAGTAAATGAATTTTTGCTAATTAGAATTTAAATTATAATCAAGTCATAGTCAATATGAGGACTGTTAACTAATTCATATGTTTAGATTTAAGAATATTACATAACTACAAAGCTCTCTGCAGGTGAGTGAACAATGATCTGATGATCTGTAGCTGTTAGAAGTCACTAGATGTTATAGATCACTACCTCAGGTGAGCTGTGGAGGATCAGTGCTGTGAACAGATGCTGTGATGCCCCCACAGTCTATTTACACTGGGTGTCAGTTTTTGTACGCCATATTTCATAGCTAAGAAGGGCAGTCAGCCTTCTATATCTTTAAATAATTTCACTCCCATCAAGGTGGGTTGTCTTTTTAGTCTTTAGATTATGTACAAAAAACAAACATGTAGCGATGCTTTGGTTTATTATTTTATCCTTTAC
The DNA here is from genome assembly GCA_900497675.1 of Arapaima gigas. NCBI lineage: Eukaryota > Metazoa > Chordata > Actinopteri > Osteoglossiformes > Osteoglossidae > Arapaima > Arapaima gigas. The sequence continues at coordinate 225,811 of UFQX01000264.1, read as the reverse complement.
ATTATTGTTGTGATTTTCACGTTTGCAGAAATTCAGTTTTTGCTCATTGGTAACCGAATCACATAACAGCTGGTAGGAAAGCTTTATTATTACACATGGATATTTAATTCAACGTTCATAGATGTGATTCCTGTGAAGAAGTGCATTACACTAGGTGTTGTGTAACTGGGCGAGGAACTGAAAGAGAAGGAGTAAAACTGATTTATTATGACATTGTTGAGAGCAGACACATGGTAAGTAAATGTGCTCACATAAAAGGAAGAGATTACAAAATACACATCCCGATAATTAGGGTTTCCATTTAGAATTTTACTTTGATCCTTAACAATCTTTCTGAAGCTCAAAACTAAAGTTCTACGCTGCTGTTCTACTCATCCACGGATTTTCATTAACCTTTTGTTCTTGTCAGTGTCACAGTGGTCTGTGCTAGAGTCACAGGACACTATGGTCATCACCAAGTAGCCACAGGCTCCCACACATTAACGCAATGTGACCACTTAACCTGAAACATTTGAGACACGTCACTGTGAGAGGAAACTAGAGCACTCAGAGGTGGAGAGCATGGAAACTGCATTGAGGCTGAGTTGGATTGGAACCCACCGTCGAGCAGCTCAGGTGCTGTGAGGAGGCAGTGCTATCTGCTGTGCTACCTTGCTCTCCTAACTCCTGTTCCATATACTGTAAAAATATTGCAATTACTTTTCTGAACTTGTTAATTTCTGTCAAACATAGAATTTTAATTTTAATAGTTAAAACATATGTTATATTTCTATACAACAGAAAAACATTATAAGAATTAATCTGATAGCAAAGGATTTTTGTCAAAATGAATGTATTGTGTGTTCCTAGAAACATATTGATCTGAAATTTGAAAAATGGAAGAATTAAATGAATAGATCTACCTCTCTAGCCAAAAAACAACTTGATAATATTTCATAAATAGTAGAATTCATGTTCGATGAGTTCAAAGAAAGGCAACAAAAGGGCAGCATCATAATTCATATCACGCCTGTATTCAATTTAAGGATGACAAGGTCATTTTTTTTAAATAATGCTTGACCTTTTATAAGGCATTTAAGGAGTATTTAAATGGTTCTTTAAAATGGTAGAATAGTCCTCCTGGGGTATTATGCAAATGCCATTTAATAATTTGGCATAAAAGTGTGAGATCAGTTAAATTACTAATGCTAAAAATCACGCTGGGCAGCTTCCAACAGACTGCCGGCAACCCTCTAGGACACTTCCACCTGTTGTAATAATTGCCTTTCATTTTAATTTTCTATCAGTTTAGTTTACAACACAGGCTACAGTAAGACCAGGCAAGCACTTAAATTGTAGAATTTAATATCATTTCATAGTAATATAACAAAAAAGACAAAAAACGCATCAATAAATAATTTCAGAATTAAATTTCAGCTACTAAAATTTCAAGAGAAAACCAATTCTTTAAGTTTAAAGTTAAAATTTCTTTACATTCAGTAACATAATTTATTAAAACAAATGTCTTTTAATAATAAGATATAATAGATTAAAATATAAATATAAAATATATAAATTGATTATTCTTATTATAATTTTGTGTCGTACAGATTCGCAGGAATTTAGTTGCGCTACAATAAAGGTTGTTGATAAATTCCATTATTGTACAGAATATGTCAATTCATTGTGAACTTTCTTAGTTCTATATTTATAAATTGAAAGATATCAGCCTTTTTCTGGCATTTTTCAGACGTTACGATTTAAATATGTTTTATACTAAACGGCAACTAATCACCCATTCACATACAAAACAGATTTTTCCAAAGCAGCAGTACTGTGGCATATGTTTTTTCTGCATAATTTATTCTTTCAATTGTCACTATATGCTACATGCAAATAAAGTGTTAGAAAAGCACAAAACAGGCTTGAGCTGGTGAAGCTCTTCTACAGGATGAATGATGCATTATGAAAGGTTGAATGTAAAGGTAGCTTTTGTTTCCACTGACATAAATGAATATTTTATGCCAAAAACGTTGTTTTCTAAAGGCATAAAAAAACAAGATAATACACAAACATATCACGCATAGATATCCATCCATCCATCCATTTCATTAACTGCTCATCCTGGCCAAGTATGGGGTGGTCCAGAAAATATTCTAGAGACACAGGTTCCAGGCCAAGCATGAGTACACCCTGGACCAGACACCTGTCCAATACAACCATTATATATAGTAAAACATAATTTTTAAAATTCAAATTATCAGCATCATAATACATAAAAACATTATGCCTAAATGTGAAGTTTACAGTTTTTCATGACTTGTAAATGCAGTTAGAAAGGGTTCAATGTGAGATGCAGAACTGCAAAAGAAGAACTCGATACCGACCCAATCTAGTCTGATTGGTATCCGTAACAATCTATAAGGCCACTGTCAACTAGTAAGTTTCATGGATATTTCACAAATGAAACAAGTGGAAGAAGAAGTCGGATCTTTCAAACATACTGCTTTTATAGGCAGGATAATCAGCAAAATGGACACCAAATACTGCTGCACACATATCCAACTGAAGTCTATCAAGAGAGCTATGACAGTACAGCTGTGCCCCTTATCATCTCCAAGTCAAAACCCTCCAGAGTGTTGGTTCTATGTATTCCTCACAAACATCACATTACACTAAGCCTTGCCTGAGGAGGCCAGAGAGAGCAGATGGAGAGGATCTCTGTACTGCTCGCATTCAGCATTGCTCAGCTGGCCAGTTTCTATATTAGAGAAACACTAAGTAACAACACTGGCAGAAAACACTTTTCAGGAAATACACAATTAAATACTTTTACTAGTCTAATGGAGCCTTTTTTCATGTTATGGGCCAAAAGGCCTTGCTTTCTTACCCTGGTTTTGATATGAATTTACCACGATGAAGAGGGTTTGCAGATACGAGGCAATAGGGAATTGCATTTGCATGCACTGTAAAAGAACTGTGCACTTTTGGATAACATCACTTGTTTTCATATATATACAAATCCCTTATTTATTCTATTTATAATAGTGCGTACAAATATCATAAACATCTGCCAGTGTGCTAAAGGAATTGCATGATTTTGACTTTTGGCATGAAAGAGCAGGAGTTTGTTTACTAGCTAACCTGAAGTCAGCACACAAAGACTTCCACAGAGTAAAGCAGATGGCTGAAAAGCTCAGATGTACTAGTTTTATATCTTTTTACTCACTGCCAGAGAATTTTCATACCTCCTAGTACATACCATCTGTACACATAACAACAAAAAGCTATCACATAAAGTACATTGGGAATATGTTCACTCACTATCATAAATTGTTTGCCCAAGTTAGGGTCATGGTTGTCTGGATGCCATCCCAGAAGCATATGGAATTAGGATAGTTACAGAGTACCCCCTAGAAGAGTTGCACTGAATTGAACTGAAGCACGTGTCTTTGGACTGTGGGAGGAAACCAGTGAACATGGAGAAAACCCACAAAGACATGATCAGAATATGCAAACTGACACAGGCTGAGGCAAATTTGAACCTAAAACCAAACATCCCAGGTGCTATGAGGCTACAGTCCTACCAACTGCGCCACGATGCTGCCCTAATGTATCGGACAATTTTGCACCAACTTTCAAGATTCAATGTATCACTTACTGTGAGTTTTACATATGTTGCTGATGAGTCCACAGAAAAAATTGCAGCTTGCAGCTAAAATAGGTTGAACGCCCCAGGATTACACTGAGGTTACATTTAGCAACAAACTGAAAGAAGCAGGATATACTTAAACCTATATTCACACTCATTTTTCAGACTTTGTACAGAACTAAAGTACATGGCACACCGGTAGCACCGATGCACTGTGATTCAACAGTTCTCTATAGAGCACTGTCGACATAAAATAAACAACACACTAATAAATAAAGAAAAAAGAAAAAAATTGAAAGTACCGACATCACTAGAAAACTAAAGCTTGTCCCAGTGGTAACAGGAAATATCTGATTGTTTTTTCTTTGTCTTAAAGCAAAGGATTACTGTACAGATTGATCAGAAATCTGAGTCCACACCATACTTTAAGAAATATTTAAACACTCCATACCCTGCACATGGTGTCACACACATTGTGTGCTTCTGGGAATCTTCCAGCTGATGTGTCAAGATGAAGACAAACTTCCCACAAACACACACCAGGGAGGAGTTAAGTGGAGGAAGGACCCAAACTGGTGACAGGGAGTTATATATGACACACGCAGTAATGGACAATTCCCTAACGTAAGGGTAATAAAGTTTGCTGGTATATATTTTGTTATTATTTTTCATCTTTCCATCTTTGCACTGGACAAGGATTGGTGTGTCACTCAGTGTCATTTACCTGCTCAACAGCACAGATAGCGTACTGAATGCAACCACTTTAACGGTAATACACTCCATTGATATATAATGTGCTATTACAATTTACTTTTTCACCTTCTAACCCAGGCAGTGCCAGGTATCTCAGCTAGTGTTCATACAAAACTGAGTTTGAATTGAAATAGATATATGCTCATGTAGATAAGGAAGAAAATGAGACAAAAAAGTGCAAAAGTTCTTTTTTCACCTTGTAACTCAAAATAACTTTACAATGACAGTAGATGGATTTCATTTCACTGTAGTCTTCGCTTAATGAAAACACTTTAGAAAAAAAGCAAAAAAGTATCAGCAAATATCTCTTTTCTAAAAAATCATGCACTACAGATATGTGTGCTATTTTACATTAATAAAAGACATACCTAGTAAAAGGGTGGTATGGAGGCTCACAGCACCCAAACTGGTCAGTTGAAAGTTTGAATCCAGCTCAGTCTGTGTGGAGTTTGCAGGTTCTTCCCATGGAACATGGATTTCCCCCAAGAGCCCAGAAACAGGTTCATTGCTTACTCTAAATTATCCATAGTGTGTGACTGTGCATATGTGGCTACCTTGCATGGAACTGATGTCCCATCCAGGGATAGTTTCACACCGTAGCTCCCAGTGATCCCGAGATGGGATCTGAACTATCATGACCCATCTTGGGATCAAGCAGTTAACAGTAATGGATAAATAAATTGTAAATCTGATAAAATTCATGTACTGAAATTTATTTTTGACACTTGCAAGGATTTTGAGACAGTAAGCTTGCTCTAAAAATCTGGCACGATTAAAAAGACATTAGCATTTTTTAACTTGTAAAGCAGCATTATAGAAAAAAGTTTCCTGCACTTAAATTGATCTGAGCCCCAAAGTAATTACAATAATTAGAAGTTAAACTGAATTGTGTTACTGATGCAAGCAAAGCAGTTCTCACTTTCATGCTAATGTGATGAAATGAGGAATCTTAGGTTAAAGTCAGTGTTTGGGAAGTCAGTATTGAATAACAGATAGCTAAACATATCTGCTATGCTTAGAAATAGTCAAGCTATATCTAAACAAATTTGGCTAGTTCTTCACTACACTAATTCTAGCGGTTTCATCTGACTGAGGAAAAATAAATGACTGTGCTGGAACTGCTTTAAATCAAGTATGAAACATTTCCAGTTACGTATTCTGTTTGCTGTGTGCCATGTCTGCTGTTCGGCTTTGAACATCCTAATAGCTTGTGTTTTTGCACCCATTCCATCACTATTTAGGTCTTCTCTGCATTTATCATTCACTCTAAGGATGTTGTCAGCTGCTGGAGGTGATACTATGGCAGTAAACCTCTGCCCAAGAGGCCACTGGATGACTTGCTCTGATTTTGATCATTTTGATGTTGGAGCCTCTGTACAGTGCCTAAGAAGCAAGGCGTCCATGGGTCTGTTTGCAGGACACCGGCTGGACATGGGTAGTCATTTGCTTGAATGCAACTTTGCACTAGAAGGATTTTGTGAGGATACCCTGTGTATCCACAAATATGTGGTATGTACAATAAATAACCTGAAGGTTTTAGGTCAGAGGAAGTTACCTTCATCAGGTTACTTTACTTTCTTCAGTTTGATAATTGAAAAGAGTGTAAATATTTTCTGATGCTGTTAACCTGAAGAGGAGCAGAGAAAAATAAGAATAATGGTTGGAGACCTTTGTGTTTTTTTGTGTTCTAACTCTGGTTTCTTGTCCAGTCATATTTTTAGTCAGGAAAATCAGTGTTACGCCCCCACTACTGGCTCCTGTCTAGGGCGGCGGAGTGGGAGCATAAACAACAAGCAGCCCACACAAAAAAATAGTGAAATGGGTGGTTTATAATTCGTTCAGTGTTTGATACAAGGCACACGTGATACAATATACAAGTGTATACAAACAAAGGTGCTCACCAGGATAGAGAACTTGGACAGTGCCTAAGCAAAGAAAGAAACAAAAAGTTTCCACTAACCTGATCTGTATTTTCAGTGTCTTACCTATTCCTAACGTAGTGAACAAAAATAAATATCTACCTAACTACGCTAGTCAGACAGAAAACACAGGGGTTGGCACCCGCCCACTTACCTAATGTGTGTAACAGTACGTACAACCCTACGTGAAGGACAATGTAGGTGCGCACACATACTACCCTGTTCTCAATCCAAGCCAACAACCCAGTGAACAATGTAACATCAAGTGCATGACTGTTTACACCGTTGACTAGACCAAAATCCACTATCCAAAACCAGAATCCTTAAGCCAAAACAAAGTCAAACCAGAAGTCACACATAACAATATAACAAAGTCAAACAAGTGAGCCAAAAAGCTAGCTTTGGGGGTGTCGTGGTGCTGCTTATCAAGGGGAAAGCCCGCCCCCAGGTCATCGGTTGGCACATTCCGATAGGTTGATCGTTGATGATTGACGGATGGAGCGAACCACCTGTGACACAGAACAGAAGAGAGACAGGGGAAAAACAGAAAAACAACCGCCAAACGGCAGGAGCAACACAGACACGTAACAGACAGATTAAACAGTTGGCTAATTTTTTTTTATTTTGAATAATTTGCTGCATCTTACAGTTTTAAGTACCTATTTATGCAGCTGGACTTTAAATGCTTAGTACTGTGAAATTATTTCTTTTACTGACATCAAAAATTTTCACAAAAGACAACAATGCATTTTTTAAATGAAATACCCTTCTTACTGTGCGGAAACATAAAAGCTACATCAAGGCAGTGTTCCAAAAAATAATATCACTTGGCTAGATTCTTACATCTGAAAATGAGAGACAAAGTCAGCTAATGATAGTGTAAAACTGGTAGCTGTTTGATTTTGTTGCTGTGAACTGATATCACAAATTACACTACTTATTTAAATAAAATATAAATGTCCACCAAATTTACCTTAAAATTACAAATTTAGCAAAACACGGCATGACAAATCCCCACAAGCTATAGACAAACACATTAAAGGAGTTCTCTGTTGGCTTAAGAATTCGAAAAAATGACAGTACTGTAGTAAAACGAGTAGAAACAGCTCAAGGTTATGTAATGAACAAAACAATACTCTAAAAAGAGACAATGCAATATGTATGACACTCAGTAGGCAACGTATTTTATTTTTAAAAAACCTTCAGCTAAGAATTGTCAAATAATGATGAGGACTCTGCTCTTAACCCTCTTTTAATATCATGCCTTCTTCAGAACTATTGATCTTTGGTGACTAACCCAAAACTTGTATGGAAGAACTTTTTTATGTTTTAAACAGGCACTGCAGTAGATGGACTCCCTGTAGTCTTGGCATGTATAAATGATTATTTGAAGCAATAAGTTGCTTTAAAAACCTGTTTTTTTTCTGCATTTAATGTGCCCCTGTCTATGAACAGGATGCTTTACACAGGATTACAAAGCCAGTTAACAAGATGGCTGCATAAATTTTGTGTTCTCTCCAGTGACCCTCATATTTTTGCTCTATTCATATTATCTATTGGATAGAATTAAAAATATCTCGTTCTAAGGATGAGGACTGTCCATTTTTTGCCTCAGTACACTCCCAAATAAGGGATTGAGTGGAGTCTACTGAAAAAGTACAGCTGAAACTATACCACCAAAGAAGGTTCCTATGTACACAGCGGTTATTTTTATCAACACGAAGAAGAAGAAACTGGGGCTGTAGCTGTACATTCTGCTACCAGCCCCAGCCAACTCAGCCTCAGGCATGGATTTGGCAGATTTGTCGGTGTACATGAGAAATATCAAATGAACCACATGGAAGCCAAGATAGTCGCCATGGATCTTCTACAGAGTGCTGTTGATGTTAAACTGGAGAGACTTACTTCTTCTGTTACGGCTCTGGGAACCAAATTAATTAAAACTGAACTTTTCATTAATCTGTAACATCTACCTTTCCCAGTTGATCACTTTTGGATCCTTTTCAATGGATGTAACTGATATATTTCTGCTTTGCTGTCTTTTTATATTTAGGCATCTGTGATCCAGTGCCGTTGTGGTCATTTTTTTAAAAAGTGTATGAGAGCACACTAATAGTATTCAGACATGACGCAGACATGACCTGAAGGTAACCTGTTACATCTCTAGAGAAAGATATAAGACCTGTAGAACCTACCCGAAAAACCTTCTTTCCTTTTGATTTCCAAAGACATATCTGCATATATACCTGCAACCGAGGCCCGATCACTGAGCACGTTGAGCACTACACTACCTGTGCAAAGTGGTTAAGTTCAGTACCATTGCACACTGATGGATGTATTTTAATGTTCTGGAACACTTGGACTGCATTGCAAATGTGTCTTACAGCATCTTACAATGCATAAAAATATACAAACAAAGTACAGTTGCTTTTAAAACAATAATAATAACATCAGAAGCATTAAAAAAAACAAACCCTAAGGCTGGATGTTTTATAACAGCGTATAATGAATTTTTTACAGTGTGAGGTCCAAAAGTGTCATATTGAGTTATAGCTTGACACTGTGAAATAATGTTTTAAAAGTTTCACAAAGCTGTAGCTGGAATTTGAATACCAAAATATCAGTAGTATTATCATGGTAAAAGCTATGGTATAATTGAGTATAAATATATGAAATTTCCATTGTTAAGCAATGAATATACTCTCAGATAAAAAATATTGAGCAGATTGAAAATCCAGTAAAATCATCTACCATTTGATTGTGATCACTCTTGTCTTCACAGAAACTATGTTTGGTGTTTTTTTTTTGTTTTTTTTTTGTTTTTTGTTTTTTTTTTAATAAAATGCTATTTGAAAGCCTGGTTGACATCAGTTTTAATAGCAAAGTGATTTTTTCTTTCAAACTGCACAGTAAACCCAGTTTTAAAAGGCCACGGCAGACATTAGCAATAGCATGAGGCACCAGGAGGATGTGTTGCCTCCTGAAAATTATTTACTGAGACAGAAAGAATAAAGCAATTGCTCATTATTTTTAACCATATAAGCCAGCTTCAATACCAAATGGATCACATATTTCAGTATAAAATTTTGCTTAGTTATTTTAAGTTATTCCTTTTAAGATGATTTTATAAAGGAAACATAATGTTTCATTTTTGGCAGCCTGCAGAAAATGTTTTTGTTTGGAATATGAGACTTAAAAGAAAATTACCTTTGTGGTATTACAAATATGTGCAATAAAATTTTTAATAATTTGGAAATCAGATTTGCACATTTTCAGGAGCGTATTCTTTTCAATTCTTTTCAACTTACAGCAGCTGATGGGATAGAGAGTATTTTTTTTTCCCTGTTCAGAGCTAATCCACCAAGTACAGAGAAATTATAAAGTTATGCAGCTCTCACTTTTCAGTAGTGCCTGCTCGGGATCAGTCAGAGCCATGAGTGACGTTCTAAAATTTGCCATAGTAAGCTCCAACATGGAACTTGCTGTAGCACTGAGCTTAATTTTTGCCAGTAAATGGTATATAAAATAATCACTGTTAAAAAGCAAGACTCGTGATATACTGTAAGTGCCATCACAGAATGAAAACAACACCAGTGCCAAGTGGCAGCAACAGTTCTTGTATTTCATGTTGTAGGGCATATATTTTTGGATCAGACAAATTTTGATAACACAAGAGAGTAACTTGATAAACAATATTCTCACGTATTCTCAACATCCTTAACCACTTGTCCTGGTCAAGGCTGCAGGGGTCTGGAGGCTATCCCAGAATCACTGGGTGCTAGGATAGGGGACTATACCCTGGATGTGTCAGCAATTCATCACAGAGTAGTCAAACGCCCACACACACACACACACACACACACACACACACACACACACACACACACACACACACACATTCAGTTGTTATAGTGAACAATTAACCTGCAATGTAATGTGGGAGGACACTGGGGGCAATTATTTTTTCATTTGGGTGAGTGTTGAATAAATTTCTTCCTTAAGTAAAGAAATTAATAATTTTAAAACTGTGTTATGTGTTCACTAAGGTTCCCTTTGTTTGATGCTACCTTTTTTTCTAAACATCTGAAACAATTCAGTGGAACAAATATGTAGCAATAAGGAAAATCATAAATACTTTCACAGAGCTGTACTGAAAAAGGAAAGTTAAAGTGAAGGTCAGTCCTAATATATGATTATCTTTATGATGACTAAAAAGATGTTTTGTACAGCCATAAATTTATTGGATGCTTCAAAGACAGTACTCATTATGCATTATCAGGTACCCAGGCTTTACTACACACTGATATCTATAGGAGTGCAGTACTCACAAGACTGTAAGAAGTTAAAATCATTGAATCAGAAGATGCTGGGAAAGTATGGCCCTAAACTTCACAACTAGATGATTTAAGCAAGGACACAAAATAAGGCAACAAAAGCTTATCATATGGAAAAAGAAAACATTCAGGCAAGTAAATGCTGATCAGTTTAACTTATTTCATGTGCAAAATTTCAGATGTCATTATAATAAACAGTTTAAAGTTATCAATATAAAAACATAACCTCTAGTTTAAAAAGTGCATGTTTCTAAACGGAGAACATCTTTGAGAGTCAGTTCGCATTGTGAAGAGACAAACTGTATATAAACAGACAGTCGGTCGACTGACCTGGTACTCAGCATTGCACAATGCTGCACTCTCTCACTTTCATTAACCACTTGTACTTTTTTAGGACCACGGCAGTCCAGATCCTATCCTGGAATCAGTGATCGCTAAGCTGGCATATTACGCCCAGGAAAAGACACAGGTCCAAAGGGTAGCTACCCATTCACATATTGCACTCACGCAGTCACACAATATGGGAAATTTAGTTTTGAATAAACCTGAAACAAATGTCTTTGGACTGTGAGAGTAAACCCACAGAGACAGGAGAAGAACATGCGAACACCACACAGAGGGAGCTGGATTCACACTTTCGCCGAAACAGCGGTGACAAGCGCTGTGCTACCACGCCGCCTTCACACAACACCAGCACTTCTATTAAACTCTTACAGTATCGATACTTCTTAAGCCTTTTAAAGTATCACCGCATATAATTTGCAGATAAGAGAACCAGCATTTTTTCAACTCAAATCGAGCACTGTTTATAATGACACCAGGCCATCAGATAGACAATTGCCAAAGGGTGACAGATAGTTCAAGGAAATAGTTGATCTTTTATTATATTTGGCTGAGTGCTCTCTTCTTGGCCTTTAGCTTTCTTATCCTGTCTATTAGATAGTGATACTCTGGCATTTCTACTGGTAAGTAATGGTCACAAAGCATAGTGAAAGGAGCTCGCGGTTCATCCTCTGAACATGAGCTATAGCAACAATAGGATTTATTTTTCGCAGGATTAGAAAGTAGAATCAGGCTGCAGCACTGGTGATATTTTTTTTTCAGTTTTACCCACTGAGAAAAATGATTCCATTGTAGGCAAACACCAGAGCTTTGATTATATTTGCACTGGAGCATTACGAATAAACAGACTGTCTCAGCAGGATGGCCTGAAATATAGACTAGATCTCAAATTTCTTGTCCCCTAAAATAGATTGGGGAACTTAGCATGTTGAGTCATTTTTTCCACAGCTAACACTTCACTAGTGATCCCACCCCTAAACAAAAAAGTCTTAAATTTCTCTTTTTCATGGATAATTGTCAATATTTCTTATAGTATTTTAATATTGTAACATGTGTAGCCATGTAATTCTCTCACCAGATGAATGAATGCAGTAATAATAGTAATTTCTTTTAAAAATACATGCAATTGCAGGTTTCATAAAATGATTCATTAGACAAATGAAGACCTTAGTAGACACATAGTTGTAGCATTAAGGATATTACAGTGGTAGTAGTAGCATTGATGAAATTATATTTTACCTTAATTTATCTGCATTGTGCTGTCTTTTTATCATCACTTTTCAAATTTTTGTCATTCTTCTGACTTCTTCCCCCTCTTCTGTGCACTGTGGGCCTGAGGATCTTCATTCTGTGCTCCCTTGTATGCTTGTTTTTTAAGGGTGCTTGACAATATACTTCTCTTGATTCTTGATTCTTCTAAGTCAAATTAAACACTTACAGATGTTACTTTAAAGTTCTAATGTATTTTTAAGAAATATATGTTTACTCAGTAAATCCACCTCAGGAAACGTGTCTCCTCAATACAAAGTAGGGTAATGATCAGACATATTAAGACAATAGAAGAAAGTCACTTGCCCTCAAGCTGACTAGAACATGAATAACTGTAGAACAGAAACGCTTCAGAGAAGAGCAGGGGATATAAGAAGTTTTAAATCATTGCTACATAGCAGACGTTGCCAGTAAGGTTTATGCTTTATATTTCCAGCAAGAATTAAAAAAGCTGTGAAGAATTTATAAACGTGTGCTGACTACAATCTACAACTACATTGAGGATGATGTACTAAATACTTCAATTTAAACAGAAAATGTGTGAATTAATGTGATACAATAAAGATATTTACTGTGTGCCTTTTAAATCCACTTAACTGAGGGGGAATTTCTAAAAATTAAGCTCAGTAAGCAGCTTTCCAACATACAGAAGTGATCTGCAATGGTGGATGTGAAATCCCAGGCAACTAGAAGATAGGGCAGAAAACTGAGGATAACGTGCAAGCTAATAAATATTTAATGAAAATACAAAAATAGAAGAAAAACATTGAGCAAAAAAAATCTAATAGACCTGTTTTTATCCCTGACTGTATTACATGTGACATGTTTTTTCAGTTTGTTTCATTTAATTCAAGGGATATTTAAAAAAAAAAAAAAAAAAACAAAGAAAATTTCTCACTCTTCTTTACAATTAAAATCAAGTGCTACTGGTCATAATATACAGTCATGAAATGACTACACTCCTCATAATCGGTGTTTATTTTAATGCAAGTATTGAGATCTTGAAAACAGAGTCAAAAATTATAATCACCCTCAGTAACAGGAGAAAACTGACTTTACTAGACCTCTGTGGAACTCTTTTTCACAACATCCTAGCTGCAGTTCATGTTGTAGTGGCTCTTGTAATCCAAAGGTCATCGGCTGAAATTCTCGGAAGGTCCTTCTTATAGGACCCTTGAGCAACGTATGCAATTTAGACTCCATCATTTACACTCTAATTACCTGAAATATGTTATTATTGATTCTAGTTTAAAATTAAAATATGCACATGGATATAAAAAATGTGAATTAAAAGACAAATCTCAATCACTGCAAAATATTTTTGTAGGTCATGTATTGAATGTTAAACTTGAACACATGGCTCTCACAGGCAAAGCCATCTGTAAAAAAGTCAAAAGATGTACAGTACTTCCTTCCTTTTTTCACAAGTAGTCCAGGCAAGCGTGTCTGTTAGACCTATGGTGTGAATATCTGTGACAGAAACAAACAACACAGAACAGCACTTTGCAACAGTTCATGGGAGAGGTGACAGGCCGAACGACTGTGAAGCCCACAGGATTATGCCTCTTGCTTCCAATGTGTGGATACAAACACCATGGCAAGAGAGGTTTCTGTCAGCTAATGTGATGGATCCATTCAGGCTTAACTAGGTACAAGAGGTACTCTCTATTCAGGGTCTGATAAAATGGTGGCCTGAAGCCACACTACCTTCATCATGGCAACCATAGTACTTGAAACCTCACCATAAATGAGAAAAATCACCCTGCAAACACTGAAATCCACAATAACTTAAGAAATATTTCAGTTTAAAGAACATACTAATCCAAAAGCCAGTAATGCCTTTAAAAAAATAACGTAAACTTTTCCATTTTGTCTCATGAGCACATTCTTTGTGTACTGAGGCGAACACAAAGTTATACATTGATGTTTTTCTGCACTCAGAGCAATCTCTCATGGATTCCATGAACCCCTGAAGGAAGTCTTGTGGGACTCTTAATAATATACTTAACTAAAAGGAGCTTCTGTCAAGTTAAATTAAGAAGTGTTGAGAGGAAGCAAGTTGGGACCCAAGACTCCCATACAGAGATGTTGCTCAGTTCTGTGAAAGTGATGAGAAGACTCCAGGAAAACCATTTCATCATGATAGTGTACATATACCAACTCAAGAGACCCTCCTAGGAGGAATTAAAGATGGTGGCCACAGAAATGTACAGTAAGTGCTTCTCATTACTTGAATCTTGTTTCCAAATCCTGGGCATGTCCAAGGTGTAAAGATAGCAAGGCACAGTGCAATCTAGGCCATCTTGGTTGGTAAGGCATAACACTAGTTTAAATTACATGTTAAAATTTTGAAGGAACTCTGCAATAGACCGGCGCGTATCGTAGCCTGGCACTAAGTGATTCCATGATAGCCTCCGGACCTCTGCAACTCTGACCAGGATAAAGCGGTTAAAGATAATTGATGGATGAATGGAACTCTGATGGCAAGTGAGTAAACCAGATATGTTCACAGACCCTGGCTCTGATTTTTTTAACCATTTTCAGCAATGCACTCTTGCATGATACATTTAGTTCAATTTGGAAGGTGGAAAGATGGGATTGGGCGGGGTTACATTCCACTGATATCTCTTCTTTGTCCCCCTTTTTCCACAATGTAAACCAGCTGCCCATAATGGGACACATCACACATTACATAATGGAGACTAGGAAAGAGCTCAGTGAAGACCAGCAAGGAAAAGTACCGCTGAATAGAATGTAGGAGGAGCTTTTTTCCTGGTAGTTTCACAACTACTTATTACTACTGTTCACTTTCCGCTGCTGTTTTCACCTGGCTCTGTTTGCTAGCTGCCTGGTCTAGTTGCTTCTGTTACTTGTCTTCCTGCTTGAAAGGTATCAAGTCCCCACTTTTATGTTATGCTACTTTAATAAAAAGCTTACTTATTTTTTCCTTTCAGTAAACCTATTGTTCAAAACTCACTTCCTGCTCATCTGCCAGCCCAGAAAAAGCCACTTCAGTAGAATACATTATACAGTATAACAAATGAGGGTCAGAAAAACATGTGTGATTTTGGTTAATGACATCATCAATATTGTGCAAGTCTTTTTTCCTACTTGCTTTAGATTGTATACATTTTTATATTTACAAGCCAGTGTAAAAGTTAAAATTCAGGACTTGGACTTTTATTTGTATGTTTTTAGTAAAAAGGATATCTGGAGAGTACATGTGAGAGTGAAAAGATAAGACCACACTTCCAACCATGGAAATAGCCAATCTTAAACTTTGCTTTATATTACATCCTTGTTAAGGTACTTCAAATGGCTTTTAGAAGCTTTTTACACAAGTAAAATTACCAAAAAAATATGTAATGTAAAACCCACTTTTCATCTGTCTAAATGTGGAACCTTTCTTATCAAGCCCAGAAGGAGGATTGTGCACCATAATAAAGTATTCCTTCATTCATCATCCGTCAAAGTTCTCCTCTTTTGATCTATTTATGGAAAATGCCTCTTGGAGTTTCAACAGCACTATATCCCTAAAGCCTCTAACAAGATATTGACAACTTGTATAAAATTTAACTTCCACTTTTTAGCCTCTTAAATGTGAAGGATTTAAATAGGAAATATTGTAAAATGCATTATTAATGACACCTTACATACAGAGGCTCAAAATAAATCTGATTTTATGACAGTTATACAGTGGTTCTAGGTTAAGGTTGGTGCTCAACTGCAGGTTTTGGATCATGGCTGTTTTTAGGCTCATAGTAGTGGTAAAATTTTTTGACAGCTACAACAGGTTGAATGCTTTCAGAAAAAGATCATGTAAAATCGCTTCTTTGGCCTTTCTAAGTGTAGAAAAAAAATACACTGTGGAAGGACAGTGTGAGATACATGACATATTTGGAGAGACTGTTGGTTACATGGTAAGTGATGAGCTGAACTTCTGCTGAACTCCATTCTCATAAACAAAGAAGTCTGCCAGTGGGGAGCAAAAGTAGTCTTAGTAAGATTGTACAAGGGTCTGAATCAAGAGTATGGTCTGTGATAACAACCAAGCCTTTAGTACTCTAAGAGGGTAATACTGTGACATTATGTTTTGTTGACAGGGAACTTCCGGAAGGACAAATATTTAGTTGATGACTAAATCTATTCAAGTAGTGGCTTTTTGACACAGCATGTAGTGCTGGTGTCTCTTAGCTCCTAGGGCTATAGTTTCAGAGTTAAGTTTGTTTCCAGCTCAGTCCGTTTGCATAGGTCTCCTCCACGTTTTCCCGTTTCCTCCCACAGTCCAAAGACATGTTTCTGATGAAATGATGACACCAAATCACTCACATACAGTATTATGCAAAAGTCTTAGGCACCTGTGAGAAAAATGCTATAAAGTGAGGATGGTTCCAAAAATAATGCCATGAATACTTATTAATCAATAAACCTTCTAAAAAGTGCAGTAGAAAAAAAAACCTCATTTAAATCAATATTTGGTGGGACCACCCTTTGCCTTTAAAACAGCATCAATTCTCTTATGCAAACTTGCATGCAGTTTAAGGTAGAGGTTGGTAGGTTCTTCCAAACATTTTGAGGAACTGGCCACAGTTCTTCTGCAGACTTTGACTGTCTCTGCATGTCCTCCCAGACTGACTTGATCATGCTGAGATCAGGGCTCTGTGGGGACCATACCATCTGTTGCAGGATTCCTTCTTTTGCTGAAGATAGTTGTGTATGACTGAGATTGGGTGTTTGAGGTCATTCTCAGGCTGCAGAATGAATTTGGGACCAATGAGAAACCTCCCTGATGGTAGATAAGAATCTACCTGTACTTCTCAACAGACATTGAAGTTGCATACCGAAGACTTTTGCACAGTACTGTATATATGTTTGAAATAAGATAGGTAAAACACATAAACATAAATCTGCTCAGTCTCGCATAGTTTATGAGAATGAGAACTTTCCAATCAGAGTAATAGAACAAAATTGGTTAACATGTGACAGGAAAATACCAAACAGCCTTAGTGCCACAAGCATGGCATCTATAAAACAGGCCAGGAGCATTTAGTGATGTTTGGTATCACAAGATCACAAAAAATGTGCAGGTCTGCTGTCAGACCAACCTCTTATAGCAAAAATACGGCAATGTAGAAAAATACAAGCGATACATATTTAAAATAAGACAGGTAAAAGAGTTTGGCAATAAAATGAATGAAATGCAACAGTGAGCCAAATTAGTACTGATAGATGCTGAAGGATGTCAGACACTGAAAGTTAAGCCTCTGTGAAATTAATTCTGAAGACAGGCTGTCTGAAGTTCAGGAGATTATTCTTAAAATGAAATTTAGGCAGCTGTCTAATTGTGACAGTATTTTTGAGAGGAAAGGGGAACAACGGGAAATGTTTTATACTGAGAAAAGATTAACAAAGAGTTTGATAAATGCCTTTTGGAAGGCAGAAAAAAAGTAAAACAACAAGGAGACCCTTTGTTTCCAACTGCATGAGGTTCATTGAAGTGTTACAGGGACATACTCCTCTGGTTATTCATCTGCTACAAACTTTAAAATAAATGTAACTCTCATACCCTTACAATCCATTCTCAAGAAAGGATATTACTATTGTTTACTCCTTTAGCTGATTCCTTTTTCCAAAAAAACAAAATACTTACAATCTAAGGTTTTCACAAGGCAACACAAGTAGTCCCCTCTGAAGGCCACTGGGCCACCTTGCTGATAACGTCATTATTCAATAACATAAAAATCTATTTCTCTCTCAGTGTGACTATGAGTGGTCCTCATGTGTAGAAAATATTCAAAGTACTACTACACTAAATTAAATGTTTTGAAAAATCTTGCTTTATTTGACAATAACCGATTGCAAATCATTTTTCAATTATCAAATATATTACTGCATGCTGAATCTCACTGCATCTTCCACAGGTGATACAGTGTGCATATCTAGACTTCTGTCATTTTCTGAAATCAAGCCCAAAAATAATCTATTATTCTACAAAACTCCAACTTTCAAATAGCAGTGTACCAAAAATTTGCATCCTGTGCTTTTTTGTATTAATTTATTCAGCAGTCCTGCCTGAATCAGACTTACTCTGTGCAAAATTGGACTTCAAGGATCCTTTTAGGGTTGCAGTCAGTGCTTTGGAGTCAAATTTTACTATTTTTGGCCACTAATTTATATTTACATGTATTTATTTGGCAGAATCTTTCTTTCCAGTTATGTGCAACTCAGAGTAAACAATAGAGCGGTTCTCAAAAGACAGAGACAGGGACACCGAATTCATTTCTCGAATTACAGTCATTTAGACCAAGTGGTTTTCTTGATCACAGAAGGTTTGAGAGTGATCTACTACTCCCTTCTTCATTTTTGGATCAATGATACAGGAAGATTAACAAACTCCAAACACCCTCAGCTGAATGCAAACTTGCACTGTCCTTGCTGAACACCTTAGCAGCTGACCCAGCATTACCTGCAGTATCATCGTGCCATTATTCAAAAAAATGTAAATGGCAGATAGATTTTTTTCCCACAAAAACAATAAACTGCCATATTAGATAAATGACCACCAGTGTACAACATTTGTCAAATTATTTTCAGTGGGTTACCATGACTTTTAACTGCACAACTAGCACAACAATCACAACTTGCCTTAATACAAGGCATTTTTGGTGTGCATCTGCTGCATCACACCCATCTTTACCTATATATGAGATGGTGTGGAGCACTTTAATGCATCTTCATCCGGTGCTTTTTTATTTAAATCCTGGCTTTTCCAGCACCACCTTTGCCGTGTCTCCATTTTTAATTTTGCCACAGAATTGGAAACAGTCTTTTAAGATATCAAACTGCAAGATCATGCCATCACCACGTTTTCATCAAGTGACCTATAGCTATTTAAAGGCAGTTTTTTTGGCCAGTTTAGGGGAATAATTACCTTAACTATAGACCAGGCAATCCAGTCATTCTGGAAGGGGTCTTGAGTGATTCTATCAGCTACACAGGCCAACGGTCCGAGTGTGAAAACTGTGAAAGTCCTTTGCACAGCCTGACAATTTTCAATCCTGGCCGACTGGGAAAAGCTCTGAGCTTCCCATTGCCACTAAGGTATTGTTTGTACACTAGATTACTCAGGTATTTACCCATATATACAGCTGGGTAACTTTTACAGGAGCAATTCAGAGTAAGTACCTTGCAGGAGCTGGATTTCAACTCTGGTTATTTATTTGCAAGATGTGGCTATAACCATAATCTCACTTGTTATTCTACGTTAAAGATAATGCTGTAATTCTAGGCCTTCTGTGTTTTTCCTTGCGCTCAAGTTCTAACAGACTGACAGTGTAAGTAAAATCCTTTTCTTTTTTGTGTTATTAAATATTGCTGTATGTCTTGATGTTGATAAGTGCTTGATGAGCTTTAGTGCCTTGCCACTTGATTCTTTTCTAGCTTTTTTAAATATATATATATAGATAGATAGATAGATAGATCTAGATATATCAGAAAAATATCTAGACCTGATGCTTACAAGTAACTGGAGAAAAGTCCACTCACAGTCAAATACTTCCAGCTCTCTGAATACTGCAGTCTTCTACACACTCCATTACCAACGTATTCTTTCCTACTCTGATTTCTGTTACACGTTTCACTCCTGGTGCACCTTCCTCAGAGGCCTTCAGTCTTCCTCTCTGGGTGTTACAGGCACTGTACATTTTCACTTAACCACCATGACCAATCTACTGTGCCCCATCAGCTTGAACATCTGCGCTGCTGTATTTTACAGTAGCTTGGTGTGCAAAGAATTGGGAAGAAATGGGGAAAACAGTTTATAAACAAAAAATAATTTCATCATATATCAGCCACTGCTTTATTGAAGTTACCTTTCATAAAACAGCATATGTAATATACAGGTTCTCATTTTTTAGTTTATACTGGTATGAAAGTAAATTTAACCCACATTTTTATATTTTGTTGATGAAAAGCAGATTTTAGCCAATTTGGAGTTGCTTCCACTAGTGGCTTCTATTGGAAAACTTGTTTCTCCTCAATGGCTTGCAAAGAATCTAATAAGCTACCAGTAACAGTTCAAGTGAGAGAATGAACTCTTTATCTCACACTTTTGCCCCTAAAGCTCAGAAATGGAGATGGAAATTTTACTGCTTTTAAATCGAGGTTCAACTTTATGTCCCAAGTTTTTTTGGGATGAGACCATTTGGGACATTTTCCAGAATACTATGGAATAGAATGCAGATTTTTTTTATATGACACAACTGGTGCTTTTACAGCAAAGTTTGTAGCAATATCAAGATTTCCAAAAATTTTCTTTAATGTGTTTGATACATATACAAGCAGATAATAAATGTAAAAAATGACCTTTGCACATAGTAAATTCACTTACAGTGTTTAAGAGATTATATATTTCAAATGCAGGAATAAAGATATTTTTTCCATAGTTGCTCACCACCTGATCAGTGCAGTTTGATATACTCAGTTTACCACACCTTGAAATCTTTTAAGACAGTATTGCAAAGATATATTCTCAAATCTATTTGATCACATCCATTTTTTTAAACAGACATTTGTATAAATGCACTGTCTATGTAGATTATTAATTTATCTCTCACATAATCTTAAAGATAAATTCATGCCTATAAAAAGGCTGCCTGATACAATATTAATGCAAACAAAATTCACACAGCACCTGCAGTCACATATGCCAGTAAAAGGACAAATGATAAATGAAATCTCATGCCCATGAGCTAGACATTTGCATTTCAAACGCTTCCAATGGCAAGTTTCTGATTCACGCACAAAATTTTTTCTTGAAAAAAACAATTGAGACCATTAATGTGGTTATTATTTGTTCCCAGACACCCTAGTTTATAAATAAGATAAATGTGGATTTGTCGGTAGACCATATTTTGTTTTTGTTCTCACATATATTCAAAAAAGATTCTGTATAGAATCCTTAGCAGCCCAAGGGTATCTAAACTCAGGATGAAACATCTATCATGTATCTCTACATCAGATTCAGAAAGCAAGAACACTCAAGTGAAAAACAAATACATTTAATATTTCCCGCATATGGGATACCTTTAAATAAACCTCACAGAGTTGCTATTGAATTATACACTGAGGACTGACTGTGTGGTCAAATGGAAGCAACAGTTCTGTTCTTTCCAAGAGCCCTTTGAATGAGGAAAAGAGCTCTTATTCAAACTGGGATAAAGCACCTCTCTAGCAAGGGTATTATTTTGCGGAGCTTATGTATTCATTGAATAGTGATGCAAAGTACCAGCACACACATTAAGAGGCTATTGCTCATCTCTCAACAGATCTCTCATCCTTGATGTTATTGGCTTTGGTTCATTAGCTCCAGTCCATTACACCCTCGCACACAGAGTGCTGTGCAATAACTTAAATCTATTTATAACTAAAACTAAAAACTAAGTGCCAGTGATTCAATTTTTGCTCCTCTTGCGATAATCCAACAGAAAAATCAATTGTGATTATACAACAATACTAGACACAGCACGCATCCTCATATCTGAGTAAAAAGACAAAACTTCCATTAATTCTGAAACATTGTTGATATCAAGTTTTTTTAAATTTTAAATTACCTCTGTGTTTAGAAATTTCTGTATATTTCTATGGTTTCTAATTAAATAGGGTCAAGCAAATAATTTCAGTGTTATTTTGTTGCATAACTGATCATTTTATCAAAAGGAAAATATGTTTGCTGATTTACAGTAGAATTTATACAGGCAGAAATTTACTGAACCATAGGTATCTTGCTAAAGAGATCTGTAACATATCAGTTTAAGCTGTAGTATTGAATAACGCTATACTAATGTTTCCCAGTATGTTTTGATTAATTCTACTTGGTCATCCCTGAATCCTTTTTGGGAGACAAGAAATACAGAGGGATCTTCTTTCTTTGCACGTTGACTGTGCAGCTGACCGACAGAACAGCAGCAGTTACAGCTGCCTCCCCAAGATCAGGAGCTGTCGCTGACTGTTAGATGACCAAATTCCTAAAATGATTTAGGGTAAATGAGAGAAAAGATTGCCTGCTAGGGGTGACTGGAGGCCTCAGCAATGTCATCCCATCGGTTTCTCCTCAGCTGAGTGACTGACTCCTATCGGAATTATTGATGCGCTCTCCTTGCTGAAAGAAAGCTTTTGGGAGAACATTGCTCAAACAGAAAACAAGAGAGAATGCCTCTGAAAGGTGCTCACTTTTTCATTTGATTGAAATATCTAAATAGCTCACATGAACATTGCTCACAGTAAGTGACCCCCATATAAAACCACATTTTTCCAAATATAAATTTCCAAACTGGGTTTTTATATTTCTTCTTGAAGAATGTCCTACTAGATAATTTCAGGGAATGTTACACCCCTATTCTTACAAGATTAAATATCCTATTTGACAAATTTCATTTAAAATTTTATCAGCGCACATAAAACTTATTAATTCAAAGATGTTCTTAAGCAAAGCCATTTGGTCAGTGTAAACAGTCAAATCAGTTATGAAAATTTGTCAATTTTTATTGTGCACATTATCTTTTTAAAGTGCTGCACATGAGATTTTACTGTTTTACTGCTGCTGGTGTGTAAAATTATAAGGGGTGTTGCAAATGAAGGATAGCAGGAGCCATAACACTGGTCCTTCCTCAAAATAAAGTATCACATGTGGCTGTTTTGGATGCCACATCGAATGAGTTGTGGGATAGCAAGGTAGTATTCAAAATATTCCTCTGTTCCAAAGCCGTTTACAAAGAGCTTCTTGAGTGTTCTTTGACAGAGGTAACCCTGATCATAAAAGTCTGACAGTTTATAATGACAGTCGGAACCACTGCCTTTAGGAACTCCCAGCTTCCAGAAAATGGGATTATGTTTCTCATCTGCCTTTTTTTTGTTTGCTGTCCTGCATCGTTAGAAGGAATAGCATTCTTGGAGCCAGACCTTGAACCCTACAGTGAATACTGTATGATGTACAAAAATGCACAAAACAAAAATGAAAGGGAAATATCTAGAAGCATTAACCTGTGAATGTTGGTTTTATTCTACTGGCACTAAATTCCCTTTTTAAATCAATTAATGGCACAGCTACACCAGAATTTACTATAGACGGTGATGTCATAAGATTCCATCCATAGGAAACTTTTTTAATTGATCAAAAACTAAGAACAATGAGGATATACAGTACTGTGCAAAAGTATCAGGCATGCAACTTCAATGTCTGTTGAGAAGTACAGGTAGATTCTTATCTACCATCAGGGAGGTTTCTGGTTGGTCCCAAATTCATTCTGCAGCCTGAAACACCCAAAGTCTGCAGAAGAACTGTGGCCAGTTCCTCAAAATGTTTGGAAGAACCTACCAACCTCTACCTTAAACTGCATGCAAGTTTGCATAAGAGAATCAATGCTGTTTTAAAGGCAAAGGGTGGTCACAGCAAATATTGATTTAATTGAAGTTTTTTTTTGTCTACTGCACTTTTCAGAAGGTTTATTGATTAATAAGTATTCGTGGCATTATTTTTGGAACCATCCTCGCTTTGTAGCATTTTTCCCACAGATGCCTAAGACTTTTGCACTGTACTGTATTCCCTGTAATGTCATCTTAATTAAAATACCAAATTCTGCCTGTATTTACTCACCTTAAAACATTATGTGTACGAAATGTGGAATGCAAAGTATTGGAAGTTCTCACTTCAAGTACAGCCTGATTTGTGTTATATTGTTACACACATCAGAAGTAAGACAGAACACCTTTTTACAGCCATTTTACCATACAGGATTTATGACAATGACAGTAATGGTAAGTAAACAAAATCAGATTATGTGTTTTGCATGTTAATGGATAGCCCAGGGACATGTAAACAATTTATTCAGAATGATGGAACTCAGTTGAATAGACCAAACATTCTGCAGTTTTGCAGGCAAGTCAACTTCGTGGCACATTTCAGAAATTTAGCATGATCTTTTTTGACACTAATTACTCAGACATCAAATTTAATTCAGTTAATGAAGCCGCAAGATTTCTAGTATATACTGTCAACCTCATACATCAGTGTCAGCACAAGCTGCAGTCTTTTATTAAATTTTAAAGGCTGTTTTTTTGTTTGCTCCACTAGCTCATAGTAAAGGGCCCGGTCTTATCCAGAAACAGACAGGTACTCAAGTGCTGACAGAACTTAGCTGTAAACTATTTTGGATCACACAACTACTACAAGAACAGATGTGCTACCCTACCTGGCTTTCCCAACATGCTAGCATATTGATTTGACAAAAACTCACAAATAAAGAATTTCCTCTCAAGCCAAAAGTGATAAGCAGTCATTTCTACAATATATAATAGTAAATTTAACACAGTCCCCTCATCCTGATTTTCCCTGTACACATTCATTTGTAGAAATTACAAGCTGGCTTGGATAAAAGAGATATAATAATATCATTACTATTACTACTTCTACTACTAACAACAACAACAACAACAACAATAATAATAATAATAATAAAAACAACAACAAAAAATTCTGAATTTTCCTTTTCTCTTTTCCTGTCCTCTGCTTTGAGTTGCTGCTTCAACATTAGGATAACTAGTTTGGATTCTTATCGCTATATATAATAGGGACAGTGCTGACATTAATTGCTATTATATTTAAACACATGTAACTCAGGAACTGCCATTTTTTAAATATAACAACAGAATTAACCATATTTCTGTTCCCTTTTCTACAGTTGCTACAGTCTGTGCAAAAAGAGAACCACTGGAAGTTGAATGTGCCTTATAAATGTGAATATGTATAAACATGAAATGAAACATATTATTAATCCATACAAAAAAATAATTTTTTACTAAGAATTTGCATTTAAATATGGTGCAAATGTTTTTCATCGTATAGTACAATCAAATAAACTGACATAGAACAGGAAGCAATAAATTTATCAGATTTTTGTCAACTTTGGGGTACGTTCATAGAAACACAATGTTTTGATCTTTCCAAATGCGTATTCACACAAAGTTTCATCTCTTTGAATTTTATTTTTGCTTGTTGGAAAAAATGACCGGCAAATAAAATAAAAACTCATTTCAACCAGAGAATGTCTTAAATTTACTGCAGGAAAATAAAGATGAAACAAAAAATTAAAGTGGTTGTATTTGTTACATCATATTCTCAGTGAAGCAAGAGCAACATTTATGAGCTGAAAATGAGACATGAGATATAACTAAGATAACAAAAAGTTGTAATCAATAAAGGTGACATCTGATCAGGGGAATAACAGTGTCACTTAATCATAAAACTAGGGCATAATCCATAGATACCCATAAAACCAACTTCTCAATCTTCGAATATTGACATGCTGGTGAAACTGAAAGATTAGTTCTTTCAGACTCGGTATGTTAATATGAGGGACCCATCTGTGTACAAACTGTTGGAGATATAACCAAACAAAGCCAAAATGGAGTGTATAGTCTCCGACAGAATGTGAGCTACTGGGAAACACGTCTTGGTCTTCGAAACACGAAGCCATCTGTTACTATTCCACCAGTATTGTGTGGACTCTGTCGATCCCTCATGATTTATGTGAATTACTGTTCACCATGCAGGTGCTAATAGATGCACATATTAATTGAAATCTCAATGCAAATCTCACTTTCATCAGGTGAAAGGGTACCTCATAAACTAGGGATTTTTTTTTTTTTTTTGCATCTACACCAAACACAGGGACTGAAATAAAGCAGTTCTCATATTTAAGCTCCTACCTTTCAACTATATAGAGACTGCATATTTATTAAAATAAATAATGAGTAACTGATCGTGGAGATATACAGTAATCTTTCTCAGTTATCTCACATAAAATCATGACAGGTTGCATATGTGACCTTTCCGGATTTACAAAAGAATATACATCAATTACTGTACTAAATGAGTTCAGTCTACACTGCTTCAAATGCTGAATTATGAAACAGTTCCTGTCAGTACTGCTGGGAAAACAGGCATTCGCTGCTCAGCAACTGCTTTCTTACATGTGAGCTAAATACAGGTTTTTTAGCTACTCCACATGTTTCTTTATGCATGGAAACTAAAAGGCTGTATGACTGGCTTCTGCCAGGCTGACATTACTGAATAATACTGACGTGTTCATGAAGAATGAAACTGGACACAGATTAAACCAGGCCTAATTTTTTTTTCTTTTTTAACAGTTCTGTCTTTCAGTTAGTACACGTACTCTTCATAATTTTGAAATACATTTTTGTTTAAAACAAAGACCTATTATGACCCTGAATTATGTATAGTATCCTAGATAGATCAATAGATAGATATGATATTGTAAATGTACTGTACTGGTACTGCACATTGTTCATGTTCAACACAAGATGTTCATGCATACATGTTTTAATTAACTACAAGATTCTCGTTCACTTACCAAAATTCTGGAAATCATAAAAAACAAATTTGACTTAACAATTGTCAACCACTCCATTTCTTATTTATTTATGTATTTATTTATTATTCATGTATTAATTATTGCCTGTTGTGAGCGCGAGTCTGTTGTATGTTGAGTATGTCATGAGTAGGGGACAACCTATGCTACACGAAGGCAATCCATACAGCCTTTCCTTGTCAGATTGGATTTATTTTGATTTTACATTCTGTTGCAGAGTCTTTGTATGACTGACAGCCCAGAAATTGTCATATACTCAACAGCATTCCCATTTCTACAAACTCCATTTCCGGAAAAGTTGGGACAAACATGCAATAAAAACAAGAATCTGTGATTTGTTAATTCTCTTGAACCTTTATAAACTGCACCCAATGGGAGCACCACAACCCTGATCAGAATTCAGCAGTTAATGATGATGGATGGATGGATGGAGGGATGGGTGGATGGATGGATGGAGGGATGGGTGGATGGATGGATGGATGGATGGAAGAGACATGAATAACAAATACTGAAAACACATTACTTTGTTTCTTTCTATTTTGTGATCACTCTGTTGTGGCAAATTAAGCGTCCAGACTCCTGAATAGACAGCAGGTGATCTTCAGTGGGCCATGTAGTGGAAACAGCAAAAGCTTTTAAGCCTCAAACTGCTGAACTTCAAGCTGGTAATGATGGTTCTCAGGAGAGGAGAAGAAAAAAGAAAGACTACTACTTTCTCAAGACTCTGAGAAAACACACATTTAAAACAGGTCTTTAGATATACAGTACATAATTTTTTAGTATACAAGTATAACACTTGCATCTTCAGCAAGGGACTGAATATGGCAACACTACTAAGATTTAGCAAAGTACTGCCAGGAATTTTAGTAGTAATATAATCTGACAGGGAGATATTGGTCTTTTTGGATATTAATTCAACCACTTGGTGTCAGTCTTAAAAGGACTGAATCAATGTTGTGCAATGATCCATGGCCACTCTAGAACTCTCAAGTTTATTGTCAGTGAGCTTAGCTAAAGTACAGGAAAAAGGGGGAAGGATTTTAGGATTTTATTACATTCTTTCAGCTCAGAGTAATAGCAGAAATAATCCATATTTCCATTTGTGCACTAAATCTGTTCAAATTTCTCTTAAGCTTGTAACCCTAAACCTTAGTTTCAGATCTCCTTGAACATATCATGTTTGACCCCTTTTCTAAAACTAAGTAGTCAAAAATCGCTCATATACAATATAAAACAGTGTTTCTGCATTAGATGAGGGCAGATAGACCTGAACGGCAGTGGTTGTACATTGACAGTATTCCTACAAAAGCGTACAGAATTCTATAAATGTTGACTTCATCTTTGTGAGCAAAGAAGAAATTGTTCTTACTATTGAAGGAAGACGTTCCTTGGTATTGAGCTATGAAAGGTTCCTTGAAATTAGTGAAAAGAACAGCATTGATTAGAGAAAAGATGAGATTTGGCAAACTCCAGAGTTGAGAATGGGCAAGATGAGAGCACCAGAATGAGACTTTATGCATTATTGTTTCTTGAGAAAGCAATTGTTGTTATATTTTTCTGTACTTTACCTTATACTGTTCTGGTGTATTCCTGTGTGTGTGTGTGTGTGTGTGTGTGTGTGTGTGTGTGTGTGTTTGAGAGAGAGAGGTTTAATCTGAATATAAAGTGTTATCACACCTGCCTGCCCACTCTGTCATCTGTCCTTTTATGTATAGTTGCATTGCATTTAGGGATGTTTTACTGCATTACTTATAGCAACCTTCATGTGAAACAACCTCTGGATAAACATTTATTTCCAACATCGCACAACACCAACACAAAAAAAGGAGTAGCGATTCTTACAAAACCTAAGCTACCCTTTACCATTCAGTGGATTATGTCTACGTGGTTGTTGAATGTCTTTCAACTGGCCACACAAAAAAGTCTGAATCGTTCACTTACCGGTTTTTTAAAAGATTATCCCTAGAAGAAGCAATTTTTGGCCTGAGAATACATAAAATAAATCAATAGCAACACATGGGTATCCATCTCTAATGCAAAAAACTAATAGCTGTGGGGACAGTCACCCAAACAGGCCAACAGCTCTACTGTGCCCTTGCACCAAGGATGTCTAACAAACCCCCGACAGTTCCTCCCAAATAGATGATGTAATTTTTAATCCAAAAGATTTTTCTTCATGTTATACTTCCTGGAAAAATAAAACTTATATTAGGAAATAATTGTGAAAGCAATGCTGTAACCAAATGCTATTTGTCTGAAGAATTTCAATGCATATTCCAATAAATATTGTGACTGATCACTAGATTTTTACAGCAAGCAGAACTTTTAAATTTATATACTTAATATAATGCTTATGTGTCACATGTTTATTTTGCTGATTTTTTGCACATGGTGCAGCTCAGGGACACAACAAAACTGTAACTATAGCTGGAATGAAAACTGCAGGAAATTTACAAAGGTAAAAGTTGTCAAACCCCAAATTTTCAGTGAAAATCTCCAAGAACCCACAGTTCTCTGGCCCTGGAAATGAAGCAGGTGGGGATGTAGTTAATAGATTTTCAAGGGATCAGGAATCCTTACGTGAGGTATTTTCACCTGAACAAACTAACCTGAAAGTAATTCTAATATTGTGGGGAGGGGAAAGTGTTACCTGATAACAAAGTACAAAACACAACACAGGTCGTCATGTTTTATTGACCTTTGGTTTGTTCAGCTGCTCTAAGGTTGGCCAAAGAACAAAAGTTGCATTACACCTTAAGCATTAATAATGCGTTTCTCTCAGTGCCCTGTGAATTTCTGAACATAGAGGCTACAGTGGTGAGGGGCTGAGGATTTAGCTTATCAGTTAGAGCCAGCCTTCTGCACAAGGCTAACACTGCATTACAGCACAAAAAAGGTGAATGCAGCCACTGGGTTGGTTTTGATCAGGTGCTCTTTTCTTACTAAGAAGGGACAAGAGTGTACAGCATATTAATATGCTGCTGCTTTTCACCTGAAGAGATTTCAAATTGTACAAAGTCCATTTGAACATCACTCAGGATCATTACTGCACAGCTACTTGCGGGACTTAAACCCATTTACATGTGCTGTATTTCCTTAGTCACTCCAATGCTTGCAGTTACGTAACATTGATAGAGTTGAAAGACAAAATCAAATCTCTTGGTGATGTACCCTTTGAAAGGCATGCAGACTGTACAGCAAGCAATCTCTACAATGTTGACCCATCTAGTTTAATCAAAATAACAAAATACAAGACCTGTCAGATCAATGCAATATGCAGTAATATAATGTTACTTTTGTTTTAAAAAAATAACATTTTATTTATGAAGAGAAAATGTCCTTTAGAGGTCCTCGCTCATTGGATCATATTTATAGTTCTTTTCTGGTCTACAGCTGTATCTGAACAACTTTATGACCTTATATTTACATGCATGGAGCAATCAAGAACTTATACATTGTGGACAATTTGAAAGTAAAATTCTAAATGTTCAATTTGTATTAAAAAGATTATTATATTTGTAGTACTGAAATGTTCCGTGGATGCTGAATTTAATGTTCTTCAACTGTGACAAACGCCATCTTCGTATGTGCTTACTTACAGTGTTACTTATACTAATTGCATTGGGCTTAAAATGTTTTAGTGCCATCACATGGAAGACCTGCTAAAAAGAGATGTTTGACTGCAAATAACATGAAAATGCAAAACCAAATGTTTCATATGTAATACATCTCAACAAAATCAACCCCAAAATAGGACCACCTACAGAAACAGGAGATTTTATGTAATTATATTCACCAAATTGTCAATGAACAATCCACAAGTTCTCTTTCATCAAGTGGGGAGTGATAAAGTAGTAACTTCTGCTTCAGCTCAAACTGTTGACATATCCTTACTTTAGTGGACTTTCCCCATGCTGTCCTGTTCTTTCACTTGATGTTTTCCTTTGCCTGGGCAATGTGGCAGCTAAACAAAGCTGAAATGTTATTAAATATTTAGTTTTATTTCAGGTCTTCATAAATAAATAAATTCTTTGAGCACTTTGACATCTAAGTTGGTCCTGCAATACTGAAGAAGTTTAAATCAGACATTTAGTCAACAAGGGCCTGTCCAATGGGCCTCTTAAAGCTTAGCTGAAGGTTGCTCAAAAAGACTTTGTTGTCTGGCTTATAATCCATCAACGGTGCGATCAATAAATGCTTCTTTTTTCTCCGTTGCTATTATTCTGCAGCTATGTGACATTTTGGTCCAAAGTGACACGAAATTTTAGGTTTGTACAATACAAAACTATTAGTAAGTGTACATGGCAGCGATTGGATGATGAAAACCAAGCTGAAATACTAAAAGACTTTCATACTGACAACATAGCTAGTTGAACAGGAGTTACAAATATCTACCTATCTATCTATCACATAAATAGCATGATTTCAGATTCTTGCAAGAAAGTAGAGTGCCTAGAAAATACTCAAGTGGAAGACAACCCAAAATATCAATTTAATATCAATATCAAATTTATATGCAAACTTAAACACATGGCATGTGTACATGATTCAAGTTTATTTCCTTTTGCAAAAGAGGATTATTGTATATTATTAAACTGCGACAACAGGAGAAATAAATTGCCCTACTTTTGGCCCCTAAAACTCCTACAGAAGTGAGGAACCAAAGAATGGACTCACATCGCTTTCAACTCACAGAGTGAGAAAGGAAAAAGGTGAAGAGGAGAAAGTGCTTAATCATCAGCAATGGTGGGATTGGACTCCAGGGCTCCAGGTTTGAAAAATGATAGAAACATAATCAAACTATTTCTTTTAAGGTGTCCAATAGAGTGCCTTATAGTGGAAAAGTGGGAAAATAAGGAATAAAAAACTGTGACAATGTTGTGAATTTTCTGGGAAATAAGTTAACTTTCAGTCAGTGCCTGACCGCAGTGCTAGCTGCATTTCTTCCCCTCGTGTGTTTAATACATTACACTGCATGTTTGAACAATACAAAAGGCTGGATATGTAAGAGATATGGAACCACTGATACCGCCACTGGAACGGTAAGATGTCACTTTACTAAGTGCTTACTAAGGGCCGGAAGATGTCAAGTTTTTTTTTTTTTTTTTAAATGGTTAAGTGGTTGTTACAGTGGTTTATTCTGTTCCAGCATCACATGAAATTAAAATGATTAAGTTCAGCACACAGCTTTTAGTGGCAAGAAATGCACAAGTTAATGGCAAATTTTTAAAATCAACATGTGCAGACATATTTAATACATGCAAAAATACAAAATATGTTTTTAACCCTCCCGTTAAAAACCTGGTTAAAAAATTGTAGTACCAGCATTATTTTTAAGAAAAAAAAAAAAAACACAAGAACACAAAACTTCAACTGGTATAGAACAAAATTATACCATTATGCTTTCATTACAAAATTTGCACAATGAAATGGCAGTGCAGGAAGAATGCTCAGAATAAACCCTTAAACAAAAAGCAAAAGATACATTTTGCTATTTTCAAATTAAAAATAAATTGCTTTTATATACAGTACTAGGACACAATGCATTACTATGCATTCCTGTAAAATAGAATATAAAAACAGATTTATACATAAGTTTACTGTATTCATTCAGTTACAGATACACTTATTGGATTTTTTTTTTTAAGACTTTCTTAGATGCACCCATAAGGAAAAAAGATTTTTATCATTTAATTTGGTTGCTTTTCTTCTGTTATTTCTGTACCAGTTTTTGCATCGGAATGATTGTCTAAACATCGAGTTTTATAGAAAGTTTTCAACTATGGTACACTGCCTAAATCCTATGTCTGCACCTAAAAATCCTTTAAGAAGGAAGTTTAATTCATCATCTCTCATATTTTATTATTAGAGGAAGCACACTAATGTAGTGAGGAATTAAGGTCCTCTATACCCGGTGACAACTAAACTGGGACCCATATGTATAACTCAAAATCACAAGAAAAAAAATGAGATGAAGGAAAAGTAAACTGCCAGTTTTAGCATCTTTCAGATTTTAAATGCAGTAATGTGCACTGTCCTACCAAAAGCCATGGGACACCTCTTTGATTCCACAAAAATGGCTCTGTAAAGATTGTGTATGTACTATAATCTGGGGACAATGAGTAATAAGGAACATGGTAGCTGAGATCTGTGACCTCAAAACTCAAGAGATTAGCAGAAAGTTAACCACAGTGCTATTAATCTTAGAACAAGGGCTATATGACCTTTGTTGGGGTAGATACAGGTACCAAAATAATGAATTACCCCCTTTTAAAAACTGTATAAAATTATTGAAAAGAATTACGTATAACTAAAAAATAATATTCAACATCATAAAGAAAAGTATGTCAATAGTTGGCACTTACCAAAATAAAATGAAATAGCTATAATTTCAATAATGCTAATTAGAGTTCAAAGTTTAAAAATAGTTTTGTACACATTTCATCTGGAGCAAAAAAAGTTTACTGTGTTGCAATCTGTCATGGTAAACATTGGATACCTGAAAATATACAAATGTTTTTCCATACAGTTAGCAGCTGTAGAGCGATCTACACCATGTGGGTGATGGACAAACCTGGCTTAGACCGAACACAGACGTGTCTCCAGGATAGTATTCTAGGGCACTGAAAGTTAGCATAAAAAAACAGCTGAAAAACTGTTAACATACTGATTATGTGATCACAGCAAGAGCACATTACATTTTAGCTTTGTTGTTATAAATAAACAGGATTTCTTTTTACATTATTGAGATAAAAGGTTTTTTTTAATTTCATAACAGATAAAAATAAAAAGATACATGCCTTATTTTTGAAATGATATTTAGCAATAAATTGATTAAATAAGACTATACTAATCCTATATTTTCTTCTTTTAAGACTTATATAGTTATTAAAACATCATACCAATGATAAATACCAGTAGTTTGATAGGAAATGGGCTCAAAATAGTGGTACTACATTTTGGTATTACAGTGTTCTGCTAGACATATTTTACAATATTTGGCGCTTTAAATGTTCATAAATAGCTGCAAGTTTAAAAACAAAATTATCTATTCATTACTGATCTTAGGCAATAATATGATTCATTTCACCTGAGTTAAACAGTTAGGAACTGAAAGTAGCATTATAAAACAAAAGCATGCTGGTATTCTCTCTTTTTCCAAAACAAAGTGCTAAAGCTGCACTATTCTGCAATAGTTCTAATAAAAATCAGTTTTTTTTAACTCACACTTTACAGCTGACTTTGGGAGCAAAAAAAAAAAAAGTGTTGAGGCATTTCTGAGACCTCTGATTGTGGACAGGGAGGCAATGGCTAGCTTATAGTGTTAATGCCCCTTTGACAATGATATGGGAGACCCTGACAAAGTCTAGAAGAGCAGCAGAGCTGGTGGTGGGTGCTACTTATGTTTGCATTTGGCCCCAAAATGAGTTCAGCAAAACAACAGGTGGCAAACAATGGCAAGAAACTTAATCACGTAGCATTTGTTGCAAAATATACAACAAGCTCTTCAGGCCATATATGTACCCCTCATCACGAGTCTTGCTGGGAAAGACATGAGCAAAGTCAATCATACGGACCTCAACTTCATTGCCGCTTGGCTCCACTTCTGGCTCATGTGAATTCTTCTCCCACACTAACTGGGTGCTGACAATATTGGTGTTGGGCTTTTCCAGTGAGAACCACTCCTGCAAGGCACCATTGTGCTTCTTGCCACTGTGGATCTCAGGAAGAGTGTCACTGTAAGGTTGTTGACCACCTACTCCACTGTGCAGCATGTATGTGTTGGAGAGGTCCTGGGAGAATGCAGCCGCCATGTGCCCATGCGTACAGGAGCCAATTTCACGGACATTATTGTTGTTACTGGACTCCTCTGGTTCTTCTCTGCTCCCAGGAGACAGCAACTTCTTGGGCACCTCAATCTCAGGCAGCATGACTTTGCCCAGCCCCGGTGAGCCTTCATACACAAACAACAAAGAACTTGCATAAAAATGCAACTGCCTCTGGCCCTCAAACCACTCGAGGATCTTTCGAACCTTCTGAATGCTGCCAAGAACAGCGTCTTTCCGCAGGCCATTTCCATTGTGGAAGAATTTGGCTAAACCTTCAAAGAAAATGAGAACGTTTATTATTGTCATTGTTCAGACTCAACATTGATATCAAATTTCCCCTCA
This sequence comes from Arapaima gigas, assembly GCA_900497675.1. NCBI lineage: Eukaryota > Metazoa > Chordata > Actinopteri > Osteoglossiformes > Osteoglossidae > Arapaima > Arapaima gigas. The sequence continues at coordinate 190,945 of UFQX01000264.1, read as the reverse complement.
AATTTTTGCTAAAGTAACACATTTTCATAAACAATGGTCAACAACGTTGCAAGCTCAGTACCTTTAGTAAGTGCCAGCAGTGCAAATGATGCTGAATCCTCTGTTTTGATAGCTAAAACAACAGGTTGTGCACTTCCTATATTTTATGGTAAAGGATAGTGTAAGGTAAACCAAATAATCTTCTGCTCTAAACATGCATCTCAGTATATTTTTAACAAAAACAAATGAGTAAGAGAAATTTGTAACATTTAAGCTGTTTTTCACAGAACAAAATGAACCATCAGTAAGTTGACAAATTTTTATATAAGGTGATAACAGCACTACAAGCACATAAACTTGCTTGCTCACACACAAACCCACACAGACTCATTGCACCTCAATGAAAACTGCAATTGTATGCTTAGCACCCAAAATGAGGCTGTAATCTTTAGATCTAAATTGTGTTTTAATTTGTTGTCTCTTATTTCCTAGGGCTGACTGTCTTACAGTTAACTATCTGTAAGGGCTGCTAGAAAAGTAATGGATTCTTTGATAGCACAGGAATTTGTGTGGTTCTTCATTACTACTTTTACACTGTAGGCTGGCAGGTGTTGAAACTATGACACAGAGAGGGATGGACAAGATGGACAGCTTCACACTACTGCCCCAGGCCAATCCAGCCTAATGAAATCCACCTGCAGACAGTTGTAGGGCCACTCAAGCAGGACTCATATAGAATCTTAATTTTGTTAAGAATTGTGCTATTCTGATGTTTTTCCTTCCTTTGATTCTTTCCCTGATGTGTTTACTTTATCTTCAGTTCAATTATTATTATTTTTTTTTATATCAAACTTGTCTCAACAGGCCCAAAGGATGAACAGCAGGATGGGAATGACAGCACTGATTTTTTTTTTTTTTTTTTGAAAAGTTTCTGCCATTAGTCTCTATCCAGCCCGTGTAGCCATTTCTGCCCCACCACATACTACTCCTACAAAAAACCTATTTTGAAGATGAGGAACTTTTATTGGCCTATTACATAATGAAGTCTTTAATGTGGCAGATGAGTGCAACTCCCTATATTGCCCTTCATTTTGGCAGCTGGCGCCTCCACAATGGATATTTCAAATTCTTAAAAAGGATACACCGCTCTGTTTTGATGTAAATACCAGCATCTTTTCCAGACACATTTCAAGTGAAGTATAGTGTAGATTTAGAATAATTTCATATATTCTACCCACACCAGATTGAAATAAACAAAAGGACGATTTGTGTAGAGGTGTTCCATCTGCTGTAAATCGCAAAAAATATACCTGTGCTTTTCAGAAGTAGTCATGTGTTGCTTTTTTTTTGTTTTGTTTTTAAATCTAAACTTGGGTGCTGAGATTATTACAGCCACAGTTTCTGAGGACAAGAGGTTGTCTTGGATGATCCAGTACTGCAAAGCACTTCTGTGTTAAAATGTGCCACATGACATAAAATTGTATTCCTTGAATGGTTGTGTCACAGGGTAAGTCTATCACCATCTCTCTGCTACACATTCAATATAAGTAACTTGCATGACGATCAGTCTATGACCATTCCATCAGTGCAAGAAGCATCTTACCATCTTTGATGGTGTCTTTCACAAGATTTCTTCCATATTGCTGGTTATAAGTCTTGTAGCTGTCTGAAGTCACTTGGTAAATCTGAACAGACAGGAGAAAGTGAGCATGAGGAGGATGATTAGATACCACTTACTGAACGAATCTGGATGCACACTGACAAACTAGGCCTAGTTCAACACTAGTAGTGTCATCTGGGGGAGGGTGTCTGACATTTAAAAAATCAGAAACACCCACTAAATGCAAGTAATAAATTGAGACAGTTGTAGTAATACAGATAATTATAATAAAAGTACAGATCTTGTATGCAACCTTTGAAAAGGAGCATTGCAGGGTGCTTGTCCACACAGTCACATATAAAGGGTACCTTACGGTCACCAGGACATCCAGTCAGATTTGCAGCAGATAGTAAGAAAAAAGCTGACAGAAACCCATGAAAACATGGGCAACACACAAAAACTGCAGAGAAAGGACAGAGGCAACACTTGAACCCACTGCTGGTGATAGCCAGTAATCTACCATGGCTCCACAAAAAATGCAGTTTTAGAAAATGTGACGAAAGGCTCTTTTGATGTTTGCCAACCAAATAAATAAAGCAACACAATTTATAAATGGCTAAACTTTTCCCATTTCTGTCATATATACCAAAACAGACAAGAGGGCAGAAACAAAAATATTGATCCCTTGCTAACCAGACCAAACACAGACATTATCACAGGCACTCTCCAGTTCCAACTGCTTCAATGACTCAGACCCTTCGATGTGTTTGCCAAGGTTTCAGAGCATAACTGACGCAAAAGAATTTATTTACCGTTTTCTCTGGGTACAACTAAAGGGTCCGATACAGATTATTTTACAAGGAGGAAGACTATATTTTACAGGGGAATTGAGACCACTTACAAAAGAAATTGCACCAGGGCACATGAAATATGGAAAAAAAAAAAACAGCACAAGAGCAGGTTTGTATTCCTTTTTTGTTAATAACTGATTTTGAAACCCTGTTTTATTTTTATTATAATTATTATGTATCTCAGCTTTCTATACCAGAATATATATATATAATTTAAAAAAAAACAATCTTTTTCAGAATTCTTTATACAGTTTTAGTGCGTGAAACCATTGTTAAACACCATGTCATATGGTGCAAAAACACAACCTTCTTCAGGGACTTCACCCAGCAATGTGTGGGTAACTAAGCTACAATTTTCTCTATAACAGAAGGGAGTCACCCATAACCCCTGGCTACTTTAAAGTTTTTCCATTTATGGATATTTACATTCTGTATGCAACATAGAGCAAATAAAATTAATAAACATTTCGCTAAATTGCAAATCCAAGGTTCGTAGAGGGTATAGAACGAGTGTTTTTGTTTAATCATAGGTGCTCACCGCCCCCTAGTGGAAGCATAGTAATACACTGTTTTCCAATGAACAAAACAGCTAACAAAAACAAACTTTGTTTTTGGTGAAAAAAGCAATGTGCTGTGAATATCACTGCAAACAGAGCACAGTTCTTTTCAACTCTTACCCTAATTTTATTTGGCAGACATCATTTGGCTACAGCAGTACAGATAAGAGCCTGCTGGGTGAGAATTACAATAGTGTTAGTGACCTTACTTGTATGTGTGAGCTGGAGGGACCATTCCCCATATCCCTCATCTTACACCCATAGACAACTAACATTAGAACTGCAGAAAAAAAACAGATTAAAAGGTCACAAAAATGAGAACTTCTTCAGCAGCACTGGTGGATTTCAAAACAAAGTAGGATAAACCAACATAATACCTCTGGTTACAAAGCTGAAGTGAAGCTTTAAGATAGGTCTCACATAGCTGAGGAAAATATGCAATTTCATCAAGAAGAATGCCATGAGAAACCAAGTTTTAAAAAAAAAACTTTAAAAATGACATTATATGCCTCATTTTCATTTATTAACAATAACAGGCTTTATTAGTTGCACAGAACTGAACAGTATTTAATGAATCAACCCTAACAGCTACAGTTAACCTCTCTTTAAGTAAATACAGCTTCTACAATATATGGAGGAACAAACTGAAATTTCAATGTTTACCTTTCTCTCTCTGGATAATCCAGATTACAAACTTGAAGAGTTTTAATTCTATGGCCTGAGGAATAAAAATATAACCAATTCAAATTCAGACTTTTTTAGTTATTATTATTTAGTTACCAGCAAACTAAATCATTTAGTTTGCACCTAAAAACTAAGAGCCACAATTAAACCAAATACTATAGAGTATGTCATTGTAGCATAACAAGTGCTCACTGTGTATGTATACAAAACAGTTCAGTTTACTACCAAGTGCCATCCTCTTCTTTGTCTATACTTTTCTCACCACGTGTAACCAAGTGCATGTGTGCCAAACCGCTAACGCGGCACCAGAAGGACAGTTTGCAGAGTAAAGGGAGTGGTGTTTGTTTAACAGGGAGAGGTGCATGATGATTATTCAAACTTGATAAAACTGCTTGAACTAACAATGTTAAATTGGTCCTGACATGAACTGGTTACATCAGAATGTTGGTTAATTAATCATTAACTTCATCCTTTGTTCTTTATTCTATACACCCTTTATATCCTTTATTCGTTCCTCTTAATAGTTTTTCTTTTGGAAAAGCTTTCATCCATTACCAATAACCACTTCTCCAGTGCAGTGGTTCAGAGCTCATAGGCTATGAAGAAAGATACACCTTTACTGAAGTGCCACTCCATTATATAGAGATCTCATGCAAACATGGACAGATAATTCAGTCACCATTTCATGCAAGCACATGTCTCGATTGTGCAAGAAGAAACCAGAGCACTTGGAAAAAAAAAATCCACAGACACAGAGAGAACAAACAGTACAGCTTCCCCAGTTTTTAAACCTGGCTATTTTAACCACAGCATACAGACTAATTTCATTTCGTGGTTTTGGACATGCTATAAGAAGTGGCAGATTCAAGACTGTCTTTTAATCTACTGTCTGACCAAAAAACCCCACCACAAACAAAGCTGAACTGTTACACAGCATATGCATTTGTATCCATGCCAATGGTCATCAACTGAAAAGCCTCACACAGTTTTACACGTTCAACCACATCGGCCGAGGAATCGGTTTTTTAGCACACTCCTGCTAGTGAATTCCAGTCCCAAACCTCTTTTTGAGTCCCAGAGTTTACCCTGCCTAACACAGCAAGTGTAAACAAATTCTGTATGTGATTTTTGCTGGATTTGGGGTCTTTAAAGTTTAGACAGGTTGGTGAATTCGACAGTATAGCACAGCAACGAAAACAACGAGATTGGTCTCTTTTACTCACAAGTTCAGTTCATTCTGTTACATAAACCATGCAGCGGCTTCAGATGTAATATGGATGAGGACTACATAATTCACCTTGTACAAGCTGCTTCTCTATATCGCAGTATACTTCTGTACTGTACCTTAATCATTCCCTTAATGGTACCTGGGAGTTATATGAAAAAAGTTAACTTGTGTAAAATAGTATTAGTAATGAACAAATTAATACAGAAACAAAAGTAAAACTAACTTACTAGCTAATAAGCCCACACCTGTATCAGCTTCAATAGTCTGCTGCAAGAAAAACAGAGTTGGCACCACTGACGGAACATTCATGAAGTGCTAACAAAGTAAAACCTTTTCTTAAAAAAATAAAAACCTGATTACCTGGGACATTGCATTCATATAAAAAAAACTAAAAACTAAATTACTAATTCTAACACTAAATGCAATTAACTAGGTAAATGAAAGACGGGGTGTAAAGAAAACAAGTCTCAGCTTTCTGAACCATTGACCAAAAGCCACCCAGAAGATCAAAAGCTGAAACAATGCATCTAGCTGATGATTGGCATTTGGTGCTACAAGTGCATGACAACACCAGCCCTGAGTGTGTATCTGTGAAGGTATCACCTTCTACTACACATACTTGTGAACAACTACATTTTTAGTGTACTTCTAAAGCCCCAGGCATATTCTTTACTGATGGAGTGTACACTGCACCCTTCCGTTTCATAGTTTGCTTAGACAAAATGTGGAATATCAGGCTGTACTGTTATAAGTGCAATTTCTCTCCTTAACAGCTGAAATTCAAAGCTCAAACCTGCGTTTCACCGTGAAAAGAAAATTAAAAGCAATAAAAGCAAGTTTATCTAAGTGAAGCTTTTGCATAGTCATTAAATGCCAAAAAGGCGAGTTATTACTTTGAAAAGTTCTATTTCTATAGCTGGTTCCCAAAATCAGAATTTGTGTTTTTTTGTTTTGAAGATATAAACAGTTGTTTTTTTTCCCCAACCTATGAGGTCACACAACCTCTCTACAACAGTGGAGACAGGTAAAACCAGGGTCTTTTTTAGTGCTATGTTTGTGATGTTTTGTGCCATTTTAAATAACTGTTGCATCACTTTCCATTTTGGAGATATTAATGACTGTTTACAGGGCACGTGACATTACACAGCCTCCTGACAACAGGGAGACACATGATGCCAGGTTCTATTTATAATGTTACATTTGTGTCATATTGTGCCACAAAAAGCCCCTTTCCATTGCTTTGCATTCTGGACACGTTAATGATTGTGTATATGCCACATGACATCACTCAGCCATCCTACAACAGAGCAGACACATAAAACCAGGGTCTAATTTTATTGCTAAGTTTCTGCTGTTTTGTGCCGTTTTAACCGTTGCTAAATCTCTCTGTTTTGAAGATATTAATAATTATCATTTGTGACATTACTCAAACTGTGAAGCTGGCAACCCTACAAACAGCACCAATGGAAAAAACCTAATATTTTGCTAGTGCTACATTTGTACTGTTTAAATCACTGCTGTATCTTTTTCCATTTTCTAGATATTAATAAGTGTTTACAAGGCACAGAGTCATGTGAAACTGGGGTCTATTTTTAGTGCTCCATTCATTGTGCTAAGGAGCCTAATAGATTCATAAGATGACAAATAATTTTGTACACAGAACCCGTCCTCCATATTGTATTACTAACAACTTTTGTATAACCGCCACATGGAAATGGAGTTGATTGATTTATTGATAAATAAATAAATAAATGCAGTACAGAGAATGGCAATTGAAACTGTACACACAGCACTAACACAGCCCTAAAAAATGAGCTTAGATTCAGGTGTCTATGTTGTTGGCAAAGTGTGTGTGAAGTCACCTGCCATGTAAGCAACCATTAATATGACACCCCAAAAAAAAAAGAAAAAAATAACATATCTTAAAAACAAAGACAGAACAAATTCTGATTTTTGCAGCACAAAATGGAACAAATGGCACTAACGAAACTTAGACACCCCCCCCCCCCCATTTATGTTGTTTGTAGGGAGGCCAGCTTCACATGGTTGTTTTATAGCTATTCATTTATTAATTATAAGGAACTGATTATCGAAATCAGCGTTGTGGTGGTCCGCAGCCTATCGCAGATGCAGAGTGATTTAGGGTGCCATACTCCACAGGGTAATTACGACACTCATTCACTCACAAACTCATATGATACAGGTCATTCTCAATCACCAGTTCACAAGAAACACCTGTTTTTTGACTGTGGGAGGAAAAAGAAACACCTGAAGGAAGGCCACAGAGATAGAAAGAACATGCAAAAATAATACAAAGTGAGGCAAATTCAAATCCACATCAAAACACAGCTCAGATCAAAACACAGCTCAGAAATTGTGAGGCACCAGCACTATTCTCTGCACCAACATACTGCCCCATAGTGTTAATTGTGCCATAAAAATATTATAACTGAAATATCAATTGTCAACAACTTACTCTCATGCCCAGGACCAGGAAGCCAATTTCCTCCATTAGAGGGTATTTACTGATCTGCTGCTCTCGCTTTTCCTGGGAAGCATAGGGGTCATAGCTCTGCTGACCCATTTTCACATCCATGATGCATGGCTTGTTGAACTTCAGGCTCACGTCCTCCAGTTTCAGGTACAAATCTGAAAAAAGTGAGAGTGAAAGGATATTACATTAATCCATTTATATTTTCTGCCACACTGTAAGGTTACCAGCAGCTGTTTCAGAGTTTCTACCGTTCCAGAGAAGGCTCATGCTTACTGACTATATCCTTTTGATGTTTCATGACTTAACACTTTGTTATGGTATCTACCTTGGTGTCTTCAGTTACACTACCTGCACCCACTGCCATGTTCACTACAATACAAAACAGTAACAAGTCATCACACCATTTACCAGAGTGAATAACCCTAAAACCAAAATGTTTATATATACACAAAGGAAAGATATTCACTAGTTAGTAAACAATTCTCCTAACTCCACATCCTTTCTCTACTGGGGTCTCAGAAATGAAAACCAGGTATATACAACATAATATACCCTTAACCTTTCCTTTCAACACCAATTCTAACAAACAGCAATTATCTACTTTTCATCAAATGTAACAGAATAATAAAATATAAACACATTTTACAAGGATACTGCAACTCCCCCCTCCCATTTAATTTATATAACCATGGGCTAAACTTCTGTGCTCCCACTGCCCACTTTCAGGAATGACTGTTACTGATATTTGATATTATCAAGAATGAATGAACAAACAAACAAACACATACTTTCAAATTCCTTTCATTCCTGAATTTCCACTATATCATGGTGATTACACTGTCATTTTGCCTGTATGTAAGTTTATATTTTTTCTCTGTAAACAAACATTTTCTACTAACAACTTACAATCACTATGTATATTATTCAGTAATTACATAATAGGATGCCACTTTATAATTGTAGAGAAGTTGCCGCATTACATCTTCTCAGAAAGAAAACTCCTCTGGGGGGAGATAAGATGCTTCTTAGAAAACTTCTTTGAAAGTTATTTACACCACCATAAGGGAGTTCCAGCCACTGTCAGTGCTGAAAGGCACATTAACATTATTATCATAATTTCATCAATAACCTGCCCGGTAGCCATCACAAGCAATCCCAAAAGTAGACACATATCAACTCTCTAATGTGCAGTATAAATCTGAAGTCTCACATTACACACATTTAACTATTTATACAACATGTTTCTCAAGGTTACAACTGCAGGTTGTAAACTTAAGGTTCTTTAAACCATTTTTAGTTCTTTAATCCATGCACTACAGAATTAAGGTTTACACACTTATGTGGAATTAAGATTGACAAAAAATAAATTTGGTCTTTTTTGGTTTCATCTGTACCTGAAATACAGAAAGTACAAATTTAAAATAGATGGATTTTTTCCACAAAGCTTCTGAAATTATTTACCATTGGGTGCACCTGGAGAAGTCCAAGGGCCATAGTACTTTGGGAGATACTGCTGGAGATCTAAAAGGTATGGGTCACTGCAGTCTTCAGCATAAACCTGTAAAATGCAAGAAAAATGTAATTTAAGCTACAAGTCTAACAAACTCATTTAGCAAATGTCATCATTCTTTTATCAACAACTGTGAGAATAACCAGAAATAAACACAGAAGTCACACTGGCTCAATGTTACTCATAAGCTACAATAAACAAGCCTTTTTCTCCTACGGTCAAGTGTGCCATTTTCTGTTTGTTTTTATGGCAATAAACATAGAAACAATGTTAGCAATTTCAAGAGATATACAAAGTAATGATTAGAATTTGAGTAAAAGGGGTTAAGAAAAACTTAAGATGTACACAGGACAGGAGTTAATTCCTACTGAAATATGCGTTATTGATGGGTTTATTTTGTTGGGTTAGGCAAACTAACTGTTATAACGTAAACAGAAATGATCGTACCAAAATGGTAAAAACCCACTGTCTTAAGGAGACTTACTGTACAAACATACAGCTGAGTGAACTGAAGACAATGATACAAACATATGAATCATAGCACAATCTTAATGTCATTGCCACATTAATACAGCTTTAACACAACGATATCACAGCAACATTCTGGTGACCATAAAAAATAACTTCTAAAAACTGCTAGTTTTCTGCAAAACCACTAAGTATTTTAACTCTGCATGTATGACAGTAGTGCTTTTCATTTAAATACTCCTGCTGCTAGGACTATTTAAGGACTGAGATAAGCCACTGAGCCAACAGCTCTAATTCCACAGGGTTTTTTCTTTCTTTTTTTTTTTTAAATGTGTGAGACAAATATTCTAATCCAGATGAAAAGTTTTAAATAACAATAAGACTAACATTTCTCTGTAAAATTCTTGAATTTTTATAATACAGTTTCTACAGAAACTTGTGGAAAATGACTAACAAAAGCACAACATATACTTAAGCTGTATCACTTGTGAACAGATAGAATATGCTGATGTGAGACAATCAACACAAGTTTAAATAAATCTTTTTGAAGAGAAAACTTAAGCTTCTTATTTCATACAGACTCATTTTTCCAAAAAATATCTTTTTCTTATTATAAATAACCATTGACAAGCTTAGTAAGGTTTTCCTCTTAGTATCCATTGAAAATCCTATCTTGCAAAACCTCGAAGGCCTGTAAGTAATACATTCTAACTTGAAAGTGCTATACAACAGAAAATATTCCAACAGTTTAAAGTCTGAAGGTTCATCATAAGTCATGACAATGTATAACTAATTAAAATGTTTGGAAACAACTAAGCTCTTAAGGGAATTTTTTTAAAGCAGCACTGAAACAATACAATAAAAACTAGCTTACTGGAAAAACATGAAACATAGAAATAAGTGTGCATAGCACACCTAGGAAAATTAGGAAAACGGTTTACTAATATTTTGATTTTATATAATAATGTGTTAACATTAATTGTCAGGGCCATGGTGGATAAAGAAGAATAGGGCACAAGGCAACAGGTCAGTTTGACTAAGTGAGGTATAAACAGAATACTGTTTAAGACTGGAAAAAAGCATTAATCTAAATAAAACATCTGACAGTAAGAAAAGTTTTACTACAATGGACTCTTGACTTAGAGATAAGGCAAGACAAAGTTCATTTGATAATAAAAAGATAAAAGAATTTCATTCAATGCACAGCACAGTAAAATAGAACCAATCCATGGACTCAGGGGATCATTACATGCTGCTTAGAAGTCATTCTCATGGTATCAGATTATTCTTTAATGTCAAATAACTTTAGTATTCAAAATATTTGCATTTTCCACCCCTGCTTGTGTAGGTTGGCTCCCACAGGCCAAAGACTTACGTTTCAGGTGAACTACTGACTTTAAAATGCCTTCAGTTTGCATGTATATCTGACTACCCTGTGATGGTCTGGTGTCCTGTCTGATGTGTACCTTGTCCAAACCTTACACTTCCAGCACAGACCGTGGACCCCAATAACCCTTAACTGGTCAAGCTGGGCAAGCAGTTACTGATAATGGATGGACATTTGAAATATTTCAGTTACTCTTCTCTCATGACATCTGAAAAGCACTAACAAATAAAACTGCTAGCAAACAAGCCAAATACCATGTTGTAGAAATGCATCTCTCTTGGACCTCGAGGCGGGGGCTGCAACTGCTTTAGAATAGTGCCATCTGGATGCTGCAGAATACCTGTACAAAAAAAAAAAACGGGAAGGTAACATACCATATGGTCACATCTGGCAGGGACACAAAGCCGTTTAAGGACAGAAGTAAGCATTTGCTCTGCAGCAAGCCAAACTATCATTTGCCTAAGCAGGTACATATATCATAGTCGAGTGAGAGACTGAGTTGACAACAAAATAATCCAGGAGGCAAACCAGCTCTAATTAACTTCAGTAAACAAATACGAGTTTCAGCTGCTATCTGGTTTCTTTTGCAAACAAAGAAGAAAAGTTTTGGCTGAAAGGTCCAGAAAAATATAATTTCCTCTATATGCTACAGTTTAAGTCCCATTATCAAGTAAATGTACAAAGTCCTAGTAAAACAATGTGGGGTAACACTGAATTAAATAAAAATTCAACGTGTGTATAATATTTATATGGTTATATTTCCTTCTCTGTTCATTAACTGTCTATATACACTTATAAGACAACAAACTGCCTGTGTTACCACTTCAAACATATTCAGATCTGTTCTCCACATATTTACAGTAATAACGTTATCCATCTCCATTCTATTGCACTAAACACCTGGATCTTTAAGTTTACTTTTAAGAAAACATGTAATTTATGAGGTTTATGATTATATTAACATGTAGTGGTCGGACTGAAATGTCTCGTTACAATGTGCAAATTCAAGCTGTGACTTAGAACCCCATGCAGATGTGGCACAACTGCATTCCTACATTTTACATTAATCCAAAAGGTATTTACTCTGAAGGAGACAACCCTGGGAATTTTGTAAAAGGCGTAGTAAACATTTTATCCACACTTTCCATTTAAGGAGGATTAAAAGCGCCTACAAGTCAAACTAGAGCACTCTCAGAACTTCAGCATCTCACTTGAGGATGAAGCATTTAATGAACTGGTTACCTGTGACACTGTAAAAGAAAAGCACAATAACGGGAACTGACCCACTTGATTAACTCCATATTTGTGTCCGGCCACCTGATGGGACAGCGGCGCGCACCCATTTGGCTGCGGCTGGGCTCCATCGCGGAAGTTCTTCTCATTCTCTCTTCCACACAGACCACCGTCCACCGTGGTACGTGTGCTGACTTCCAGTCTGCCCAGTGCTAGTGATGAGTCCATCATCGTCTGCGGACTTGATATTTCCCCCGTTTGAGGATCTTCCACGACTATTTTCGCATATTCAAATAAGCGCACGCCATCGAACGTCTATTAACACGCACGTGGCAGTCGTACATAAACGACACGATAACGCCGACATGTCGAGTGACACCCAAGGATGGACAGCGGGGGCTGCGGCGATTCTGGACTGCGCTTTTTAAAGTGAATAACGCCAATTCAAACCGCACACGCGCGCGATAACCGCATCCCAGTTGCTCGCAGCAGGACGTCACCACTCCTCCCCTTTAAGTGGCACCTCAGGAACGGCACGCGCTGCTTCAGGTTCGGCCCTGACGCCGAGCTGTTTCCTTGTTTCTGAACAGTTATTGTTGGCACCGAGTTACCTACCGAAATCATGTTTATTTATTACGGTCAACAGTGGCACAGTCACGGTCATGTGAGACGGAAACGAAAAAGTACAGGTGACACCTCCACTCAGCGTTATTCAGCAGCTGCACACCGAGTGGGTAGTTTCTGGCACGATGACGTCATGTGTGATCCTGTTACAGCCGGTGTGCGCGAGCGGCCGCCCTGCTTCCCAGCGCTGCGCTGGCGGGATTTCCTGCGCTGTCGTGACGCCGCCAGCTGTGCTGAATGGAGCCGTGGCGCTTAAAATACAGGAACGGGGTCAGAAATAGGGCCTCTCCCCTCTGTGCGTCTGTCTGTGCGTCTGTGCTCTGCCTGGGCACTGCTGACTTTGTTGGCCCGGAGGATTTGAGTTATGATTTAGCGACCTGTGGTATTAGACTACAGTGTTCAATACCCCAAAAACTACCCCAAGAATAACCAGATTGCTTATTAACCAACTTTTTTTTAACAAGATGAAGGGATATTGTTGTTCATATAAGTAAAAGCATACAAAATTATAATAATGACATTTTCACTTTTACTGCTACTTTTATTTATTCATTTAGCTGAGGCTTTTCTCTACAGCAACATACAACTCGCAGTTGACAAAATGTTTCTCACCGACAGGTAAGACAGTGCGAGTTTATGATGAGAGGGATTCAGCAGCTTTGAGGCAGGGCGTTGGTTTGAAAAATACATTAATTATTAATATGTTATCGTTTGCTTTACTACACATTCTGGTATAGTCTGTGATAAGCAAAGGTTAAAAAAACAAATAATGAGTTTATTCATGTTTTAGGTCTTTCATTAAACTCATCTAATGCAGTATTGTAGACTCCCACCATAATTTAAGAAATTAAGGAATCAAGTAAAAAAACAGATAATTATGTGTGTTTATATGGATTTACTGAATGTGTTTATCAACAATAACCTGTTCAAAAATGGTTAGGACAGATGATATGAGGTCTGTAGAGCAGGACGGTAGTTGTACACACCTCCACAGCTCAGGTGTGCATTTTATTCTGTCCCTAGAGGAACTGTGTCAGACATGCTACTTTTTACTACTGAAAGAGAACTATCTGAAAAGGCTGTGTTTCGAAACATGGCTCCGTATATTTTCTGCTATGTACAAACATGTATATTTGTTCCTTTTAAGCAGTTTTACTTTCACTAACATTGTTTACTATGTATTATGTTGTATTTAAATTGTATTGTAAATTGCATTGTGGGACACAATGGAACATGATAACAAAGGTCTGAATACATTTGCTAGGCTTGGCACTCCCTGCAGTGCATTTCAGGGATACAATGGCAATTAGAAGCATTCAGACTTTCAGTAAAATAAACAATGTATTTTTCTGTTCTCATTATGTTACAAACTGAAATTTCCTGAAATAGGACACCTTACGAAAGGCTTGTGTACATTTGCTCTTGGTTTCTTCCTGTGCATTTTAAAGTTACGGGCTGTGAAAAATTAATTCAGCTTTTTAATAAAATATTATGTTTAGAAACTGTATGTCACAAAATGGGACACTATAGCAGATTTATTAAGCTGTGTACCTCTTACAGAACATTTTGCAGTTTCCAGCAATAAAATACTGGCAGGCTATCTAGTTGTTTCTTAGTGCACGGCTGGACCCCGGTCATCTGGCCTATAACAAAAGTTACTTTTTTAGATTGTTTTATGAGAACACACATTACCTTTGAGGTCCTGAGGAGGCACAGGGGTGTATAATGATTTTGACTGGGAAAAAAAAAAGCTAAACTAAAATTAAAAATATTGAAACATTAAATGATTCAAATTCCTATTTTATTTAAATCACAATCCAAAGGAAGCTGCTCAGTCACATATAGAATTAATTCCCTTTGTACAAGTCTCTTATTTGGGCACCCATACAAACAAAGATAAATAAAATGGATTTTTAAATTATGAGCTATAGTGAAAGAACTAGTGTAAACCTGTGTAGACTGGTATGAACTGGTGCAAACAGCTGGAGGGTGACATACAGTACAAGTTAGTTTTGTTACTTTAATTAATATGCTTTACTTGCATTACTAAGCTTGCCTATTGTCTGTCTATGTCCCTAATGTCCCTCGTTTTAACTCAGATTTTATGGATTAGTTTTTATTATTATTATTATTTTTTTTGCATGGCAGTTTTAAATATTTATTGGCGTGTTTTTATTAAAAGTATTTGAAATAAAAATGCACATGATGAATAGAGTGATTATAACTGCCGAGTTGGACAGCTGGTAATGCTAGACACATTGTGTCATAGCATGTCCATTCTGATCTGGTTTTAAAAAAAAATCCTTTTGTAGTTTGTTTAAGAAAATGTTATTTATTTTCTGGAAAATTGGGACTCATGTTAACAGTTCAGCACAGCATGAAACAAGCCTGTGAATTAAAGATTGAATTAAATTGCATTTTTAAGATCAGGTAAAAAAAATTGGTCTATTTTAGTCTAAAGTAGAACATGGGTCTGTTTTATTAATTGTTCAGCATCTTCACTTAGTCAAAAGCACAAATCAGTATGAATTAGAATGGCCTGAATCTAACAAAAAAGGAATAACCTTTGCCAAATATTGAAAGGTTAACTAAAAGGTTGATAGATTCTCTACAACAAAATGTCACAGAATGCCTATAATGTGACTAAAATTAATTCTGACTAAATGTCATGCTCTTTTAGTCCAGAGGGGGCACAGTGGTGCAGCAGGCAGTGAGGTGCCTTAGTTTTCACTTGGGCTCAGTCTAGGTTTAGTTTACATGTTCTCTTTAAGTTTGCATCGGTTTCCTCTTGTGCTCCAATTTTCTGCCACAGTCCAAAAACTAAATTAACACTGCTTGACTGCTAATGATCAATATACATCAGCTGTAAAAGTGTTCTGACAAACAGTACTTTTATGAGCATGCCTAAAGCAACAAAATACACCTTTATTTTGCTCCAACCACCAAATCTATATTTAAAAGCTAGTGGAACCTTCTGTAGCACAGTTGTTTCTGCCTCCTACCTCCCTCAAAAAACTGAAGGTCATCCATCTCAAAAAATGCTTCTATATCCAACATATACAGTGTGATTCAAAAAGAAGTGAATGCTTCCATAAATATATTAATGTGTAATTAAGTATCATATGAACATATAGTATTGACTGTTTGTAAGATTAAAAACAAAAACTGTGAATTACCTCACAAATTGGTCAATACCACATGTTCGTATGATATTTAGTTACTCAGTAATACATTTACAAAAGTATTCAGTCCCTTTTGAATCACCCTGTAGTTCAGCACTTGATTTCATTCGAATAAACATTAAAGCTCTTCTGAAAACAAAAATTAGTTTTAAGTTTCATTACGTTTTAATAATTATAAACTCCTTGTGGTGTTTGCATTGTTACTCCACTCCCATGATTTCTTAAATAAAAGTGTACATGTCAAAGGTAGTCTTGTTACTGTTTTACTCTGCATTGTGGGAATTCATTTATGACATGTTATCTACGTTCCAGATTGGAAACAAAAGAAAGAGACTGCCTGGAAGCATAGATCCACTAGGGATTTAGTTTTGAGTGACCATGTGGTGACTTCATTATACACAGTTTTACTTACCCAGACCTGCTTGGTAGGATTTACGACACATCTGCCAGTTCATTCCTGCTTCATGGCTTCAAAGAGTTTTATTAATAATCTAATGTTTGCTGCTTTACACAGATTCCGGATACATACTGCATACATATCTGAAAAACCCAGGCAGCAGTAACCAGGCTAAAAATTGAGCTGTGTTTTTAAGCAAAGCTGTTTTTTTTAACAATACAATGATGAAGACTTATTTTAATGTAGGCTCATATAATTTAAGTGCTGCTGTCTACAATGATGTCAGTGCAGTTTGTAAGGAAACAAAGCTAGTAGTTTCATCAGAATAATTATGCAAGCAAATGGGAAGTATTATGCAGCTACAAGCAATGTGATTCTTGCATGTAAGACACACACACTGCATGATTTTAGGAGCACTTTAGCTTTGAGACTGAACCTCGCACCTGTGTTTGTAATAGCAACTAGCCTTCAAAAATTGGCAGATTTTCATTCGGGCAACTCATTTCATGCTGTGCAGCTTGATATTTATGTTTTGGTTTACCCAATGTTTATGTATGTGCTCTGAGCATTGTATAAATCATATACTGTACAGTGTATGCATACGAGTGGCATGGCAGCAGGTAATGCAGGTGCTTTTTAACATCTTATCTGTAGGCAGAATGTAAGAATGTAATTAACACTAACTAAATTAAAAAGTAAATAATACTAAACAGATTAAAAATGCCGACTGCCACAGCAGCAAGTATAAAGGTTACTGATTCCTGAAATGCAGTCTCCTGTATAATTTGACCCCTTTACATACATCTTGAAGACAAATATAGAGCGTTTTCACCAACATGTATAAAGTAAACATTACTCAAAAACAGGTAAAATTAGCCAATGGAATTACACTAAGGTGAATTTAACTGGATTAATTTTAATAGCTGAAGCGTTTGCCATTGACACAGGCCATGTATATAACAGCGATTAGACACACGGTGGCGTTGTACGTCTTTTTTTAAGTATAAAACGTAAAAAATAAATAAATAATGTAATTCGCATCGAAATTAGCGGATTTTTTAATCGTACATGAAACAGATAAACGTCATTAATTATTCCGTTCAGCAGCAGGAAGCGTAGGAGAGCCGCCTTGCACCTGAAGGATACAGAATCAGCTGTAGTTCCGAACTTGAGCGAAACGCTTACCTTGAATTACTCCAGCAAAAAATTCCTAGCTGAATAAATAAGGGAAATCATCCTAAAGAGCTTAACATTATAAATTGTTTCGGAGAAGAAGCGTCAGCTGAATAAATACGTGTATTTAATCAATTTTTTAAAAATTGTTTTGCATTATGATGCATTCTATAATTTCATGACGAAGAGTACCAAGAAACCCAGAGCCTTCGTGGCTCACAACCCACTAGAAAGAAAGTTAAGCAACTGCAAATCAGCTGCAAATAACTACAGTTGTCATCGGTCACACAGGCATTGCTAACGTTGCTTTACCACTATCGAAAGGGGTTTTTTAAAATTCTCTTCCTGGTTTACAAAAACAAACGACCTACGGAGTGTTTTTTCAATTTTTGTGAAATTAATGGTCATCAATACCCTTGTAAAATGGCCTGAAAGAGCAAAGCCCGCGGAAGGTAAAAGACACTTCCTAACAGTCCCAGTGCTCGTGTTGATGACAAGAAAAAAGGTCCATCTGTTTATCGCTTTTTATGGCTCACTTACACATCTTAAATTCACAAAAGCTCACTCACTTTAGGGAGCCACGTAGTACACAGTACGGTTCACGTTGACCAATCGTTAGATTGTAAAAACAAATAAAAGAAAATTTTTTATTCTTAAGACATACTAACTCTTTACGTGTTCAAAACTTCTTTCAAGTCGTGCGATTGTGTGACGCTGTTGGTGTTTTTTGTGTGTGCTGTTTTTAAGAAATGCTCTTTGCACGAAAACCTAGAACTTCAAAACCCACAATGCAATGTTTTGCGTTCTCAAAACAAAAACGGAAACAAAGAAAGCTTGCAGCTCTGGGAATAGAGCGTCGCAAGCTAAAACTTCAATACCCACAATGCAATGTTCGCTACCCTCCCCACCAGAAAAAGCCAAAGCTCAGAAACTATACACCGTGACCACGTGTAAGGCTTATTTGTGTAAGTATCTGCTCAAAGATAATTGGAACGTCGAACTACAAGCCCCACAATGCAATATCCCTGCGTTTCCCTGAACAAAAAGCGGAAACAAAAGAGACCGTACAGTTTTACAACACACCCTTGGAGAGCAGCTTAGGACGGCGGTTGCCTTGTTTCATAATAGAAACGGATAAATATATTACATTACTTGCACAGCGTTTGGAGTGTGTACACGTTATGGCTTTGAAAAGAATACAGAAGGTAAGCTGGGAAAGCACACCGGAGGGCTACTGGGTAGCTGGTTTTGGCTGGGAAACCCCTCTAGATTTGCGCGTTATATAATCAGAATTGATCCTGTCGTCCATCAGATATTTTTGTCTGCAAACTGTGGCCTATGGAAAATGTGTCTGTAATACTATGTACCTTTTTGCGGTGTTAGTATCTCTAAATTGCTCGGTATTTCAGCTTTTTGACATGGTAAAGCCCAGATGAAAAAAATCTTTCCACATCTTAGTACTGTTTAAAGTGTTGTTGATGTGTCTCATTCGTTTGGATTTGTGTGAAATATGTAAATTCAGAAGGTGTGTGTTTCGTTTTGTTAGTAGTCGGGCCTGAGGTATTGTTCCAATCCGACAAGGCCAAACAAAACAAAGATTTCCGTAGTTAAGGTCACGCGGCTTACAAATACAGACATTTCCGCGTATATTCGTTGTTTGTGTCGACATACGCAGAGGGTACCAGTACTAACCGGTATTTACATTGTCTGGATTAGTCCGATTTCTCTTTATGAAGTGAATGCTGAGCAGGACGATGCCACGACTCGAGCCTTTATTTAAAATTCAGTTATGACATTTCCCCGTAAACCAACTAATAATTTATTTTCTGTCTATTTATAAAGCAATTGTCAGACGAAATATCATTTTAGTCGCAGGTGTTATAATCAAAAGGAAGTAAAATACGGCTTTAATAGTTATTAAAAGCTATTAGGTGAAATATCATTGTGAGATGGGTTTTTTTTGCGTGTTTATTGTTCATACATTATTACATGAGTGTAGTTTTCCAGGGTGACATGTTCATTGTTTATAGACTGCTCCAAAATGTTTTCAGCAGTTCCAGGGTTATTTTCTTTTGACCTCCAATCTCACATTCAGGAAAGCCTGTGCAAAATATTGTATAAATATTTTTTCATTTTGTACACTGTTATTCTGATGTTATGACATTCAGAGAATTGTTCGTGCAAAATATACCACTTGCTTGAGATATTGCCACAATATTTGCTAGACTGTTAGTTTTGAATGGCTGATCCTGACACTGTGGTAAAGATGTGTGCTTTTTGTTTGTTTTTTGTAGGAGTTACATGACCTGCAACGGGATCCCCCCGCACAGTGCTCGGCTGGACCGGTTGGGGAAGACTGTAAGTTCATTGCAAATAGGCATTGTTTGTCATGTCGTTTTTTTTCTTCTTGTGTACAGTATTGCCAATTTTGTATTTTTTATTTTTGCAGTGTTCCATTGGCAAGCAACAATAATGGGACCTGTAAGTATGGATTTGGATTATGAATATTATTTGAATATGTGCCAATGTCATACATTGCCCGAGACTGCAACATTAAATTTTGATCAGGTAGTTTAGGTAACTTTAGTTAGGGTTATAATTTTCATCTTAGATGCTGGGTAGCATTATTTTTATTATGCTACATACAGAGTTATGTAAACATGTTATCAAAACTTTCTTCTTAAAGTCAAAGCAGATTTCCCCCCCCCCATTTGAACAGTATAAAAAGCATCCAAAATATGTTTAAATAAAATTTGAAGCAAAACAGGAAGTGGTGTTAAAGTGCTGTTGGTGATAACTTTGTAAGCAGCTAAAGTGTGCAGCTCATCCAGGACAGACCTGAGAGACTTAAGTATGGTGACAATGTACAAATTTGATATTCAGATTGTTTCTGTTTCCTCTCTACTAGAGTGACAGTCCATACCAAGGAGGGGTCTTTTTTCTTACAATCCACTTCCCTACAGATTATCCCTTCAAACCCCCAAAGGTTAGAAGGCCTCAAGTTTTGTTTTTTTTTTTAATGTTATAGCTGCTTTAGTATGTATTGTTATAAAAACACGTTTTTGTCTCTCCATAGGTAGCATTCACGACAAAAATATATCACCCAAACATAAACAGTAATGGAAGTATTTGTCTAGACATCCTGAGATCCCAGTGGTCCCCAGCTCTAACAGTATCAAAAGGTAATTTCCAATGCTTTATTACTGCTAAAAATCTTTGTTTCATATTGCTGCATCATTGTGTCTTTAAATCACACAAATCTTTTTCCTGATAAATTATTTAAATGCACATTCTACACTTGCAGCAATGAGAATACAAAAAGGTGCAACTGTCTTGTGTGTTAGTGAATTTGACTAAGCAGATGTTTCAGTTCTCCAGACCCTAAATAAGTTTTTTTATCAACAATGACCAATACTGTAGATGTAAAACAGTGTTCTATCCGTACATTAAAATAAATTACAGCTTTTTACTTGCATATAAGCCAGATGTTCCTGAAGTATTAAAGCTTAATGCTTGGTTTGTTTTCCAGTTCTGTTATCCATATGTTCATTGCTCTGTGACCCAAACCCTGATGACCCCTTAGTCCCAGATATAGCACATATCTACAAATCGGACAAAGAAAAGTGAGTATGCATTGGTGATGTTGAAACTGAGTGTAGCAGTGATGAATATGCAGCCAGGCTGCTTTGTTAAATGTAAAGTTTTAAAAAGTATTTTTCCCCATATTATAATATTTTCTTGAAATGGTGACATTTTGTTGCTTTTGGCATTTCAGGAAAAATTGCTTCAGAAATGGGGCAGTATTTTTTTGCACTGAATAAAATTTTACAGCTGTATTTGTTAGCTCATGTTGTGTACTGGAGGAGGCGTAAGCCTGCAGAAAAGCAAAACTGGCCTCAAGTGCATGATTTTACTGTCATTATGTTAGTACAAGGTTGTTGTGGTAACACAAAAACTGAGTGCTGCTTTAAGCATTTATAAATTTTGTTCATTCACTCTCCTCTTTCTGCAGGTACAACAGACTAGCAAGAGAATGGACCCAAAAGTATGCAATGTAAAACATTGTAAATTGTAGAGAAACTTAGGTAATATTATTGAATTCAGTGTACTAATTACATCATCACAATTACCATTGATAAAAAGACTTTTCCAAGGACAAATTCAGTCCAAAAATCATAAAATGGTTTAGCTTTTTTGCTTTTCAGTCTTTTATCTTGGTTAATAGAGCACTTTTGCTTTTTCTTTGCTATAAATTCCATTTGATACAAAGTATTGGGCAGTTTTGAGGCTGTTCGCAACCCTGGTAAAAATACCAGTCATTTTCCCTCCTTCATCCTATAGGTACAGTTTATTTTTCTTTAGAGATTTTTATTGTATGATCTTGAATTATACTGGATCTATTTTTATTATTTTACATTAAAATTGAAAAAGACACTGAAGTGTTGTGATGTACTGCTTATCAGTGGCAGTTTACATTTTTATTTTGTTTCAGACAGTTAACATTGACATTTTTGGTACTCAAGCTTTTCTTTATATTTTGTTAGTTTTAATGTTTAACTTTTCACACTTTTTCTAAAGGTTAAAGTTAGGTTTGAGATACAAGTGCACAAGTTAAGGCTGTTCAGGTACATATAGAGGAAATGGATCATCAGAATGTAATTTTCCTCTAAATAAAAATTAGTCACTTGGTCTCATTTTTCCACAAGTGTTTCAGGCACCTTTGATTTACACCCAAAAGGCTTGGTGTGGTAAAGTTATCAAAATATTGGAATCCAGCTATTATAGAGCAAGTGTAAGTTGTTAGCTATGTGGAATCATATTACTACAAAAAACCCAGATCATTTTTTTGGGGGGGGGAGGTTGAGTTTGTATCAGTTTCCATTTACTTGAACAAGTGAAACCTGACCTGAGAAAGATGTGCACTACAACTCTCATCCCAGTGATCAGCAGGAAACATAACCTACATATTATTTGGTAACTTTACTAATCAAGTACTGTATATAATCTCATGACTGCAGCTTCTGCTCTTCCATATGTACAAAACACTGCATGCATGTACAGCATATGCAACGAGTCCAAAAGGATCAAGTAGAATGAATCCCTGCCTCTACATTGCTTTTAATTTACTCATTTTGTGATCCTTTCCCTTGTCTGTATTAAAATCAGATGTAGTGCTGTTTTTAGGTTTAGCTTGAATGTAGATCTTTTCAGCCATATTTAATTTGCATAATACAGTCAGTTTATTTCACAGCCCACTCCTCCTGTCAGTATAACAATAAGGTGATAGTATGAACCCAGCTGCTCCAATGAAATAGCAAAGCACTAACATATACTGGACAATGACATCTGGATTGTAATCTTAACATAATATTCCTTAAAAACAAAGAATAGCTATGCCAAATGATTTATTGGCAACTCTGTCCCCACACTTAAAATAGAAGTCTGAGCCTGTGGGTTCGTTCCAGTGGTGATCATATCTGCCAAAAAGCTTGTGTGATATGTTTGAAGTGAAATTTTTCGAGTGATTTCTGCGCAAACATCAGGAGTTCTATATACGTATGTATGTATCCATCAAGCACTGAGAAGAAATTAAATTGTTCTGTTCTATTTGTACTGTTTCATGGGAGAAAAGTCAGGTAGTTAACTAAGAAAAATATGAAGCTGCAGCTTTGCTGTATCATGAGAAGTTCATTGTGTCAAGTTCTGTGGTCAAAAAAATGCTCTACAGAGCAAAATATGAGAGTGGCAAGAAGTGAGTTGTGCTTTGAAACTAGGGAAATATTAAGAGCACTAGAATAGAGTCCCTGCAGATATGCATATTCCTATTCTTCATGTCCATTTATATATTTCACCTCACAAGAGAACTGCTTCCAGGCAGTTAGTCCCTTTGCAAAGTTACAGTGCTGCAGTCCTGTAGTTTTCCCCACAGGCCCATGGAATAAGGATAAAAGTATGTCAGATAATTCAGTCTTTTTGGAACTGCACTGTATAAAATTATTTACTGTAATTGTAATACCAAATGGTTATATCTAAAACAGCACTCTTTAAAATGGAAACGTTTAGTTCTATATTGAGTTTAATATGTTTAATTTTAAAAAATTATATAGCAAAATATATTTCAATAACAAGCACAGGCACCTAAAAATACAGGAGTTCTTTTTGTTGACATCATTTAGAAAAACATTAACCCCTCCCAAGTTCCTGTCAATGACACTGCTGTTAGTCAGCTTAGACCTGCAATGGGAAAGAAGTGTCAGTTGTAACGTGTCTGGCACTGTATTAAGTCCAGTCTGAATAAAATAGCTACTGTATGTAAGGCTTCTGCATTTTGTCTAAGTTTGCTTTGTTTCTTTTAATTTAATATCTTTCCAGCTCATTTCAGTTCTATTTCATCAGTTAAAAGTATCAAATGACTCAGGATCACACCAAAGAAACCACAGAAGAAATGGCAGGACACGCAACATGTCTGGGATGTCAGTCCATCGTAGTGAGCAAGCACACAAATTTTGTCATGTAGTGAAATGCTCAGTCCGGTAGTTCAGTCACCAGTTCACCTAAACATTTTGTCTTTAAGACATAAAAGGAAACAATGAGTCATCAGTAATAACTCACAGTTTTAAATACCTATTGAATGGGTCATAATTTACACGTTTTGTCATTATAAAATATGTGAAAGAGCACTCCAAGCAATGTTCAAATGAGTCTTTTAGCAGGTACTATATTTCAGCAACTATGTAGCACTGTGATGCACAAATATTTGCTTTTTGTTTGTACAATTCTTGTTGAGGGTAGAACAGTGGTGCAGCGATTAGCTTTTTTGCCTCAGTGCCTGGGCTGTCCAGGCCTGGGTTTGAATCCAGCTCAATCTGTGGAGTTCCAGATGTGCATATTCTCCTCATCTCGGTGTGGATTTTCTTCTGGATGGAATGGTTTCCTCCCACAGTCCAAAGATATGAATTTCAGCTTAATAGGCTACTCAAAATCATCCATAGTGGGTGACTTTGTACATCTGTGACCGTCCTGAGCTGGCCTTGCATCCTGTACAGGGTGTAGTTTCACAGCCTAAGTCCCAGTGATTCCAGGATAGGCTCCAGACCACCACGACACTCACCAAGTCAAACAGTTTTTATAATGGATGGATGGAATTCTGGTTTAGAATAACACAGCTGTTTGACAGTTGCCATTGTTATGGAAGTACATCTTTTGTTTTGTGATTTTAAATGCATGTACATGTTGTAACCTACAATATCTCTACTAGTCAAAAGTAAGCACTGCTTTTTTTATGAAAATAGGGAAATCAGTCAGCTCTTGCCAATGCATTGCTGTAGTTTTATTCAGTCCAAAGTGTACTTTATATTTTAACTGCAGTTGTACAAATAAATTAATACTGGCAGTTAGATAATTTGATAACTTGAAAATAAGATTATATTCTTAACATTTCTGAAATGTTTCTTTGTTTTACCAGACTCAATAGCACAAAAAGTGACATTTTTGAAGACTGTCCGAGCCATCATAGCAATCATTATTGATAACTGCTTTGTCATAACAAATCGTCACCACTGGGAGTTTCAGTGATTTAGTTGTACAAAAACAGTAATAGAGGTTGCATGTGTCCATTCAGCACATTTTATGAATCAAGTCCATCCATCCAGCCATCCATCCACTATCATAATCCACTTAATCTTGAGCCAGGTCTTACTGGTCTGGAGCTGTTATGAACTGAATGCAATAAGTTAAAGTGATTCATATCCAAACATACTGTATTTTTCAGCAGCTCATAAAGTGACCCCTTGATTCAAAGTGGGCTTTAAGACCAGCTATATCTATGGATGAAATTTGTCAAAGAGTTGTACGCTGAAAGCAGTGATCATGATTTCATTCAGCACTGAAGGTGGCTTGGAAAAGTTCAGGCCCATGAGTGAGCTGTAAATATACAGGGATGTTTCAAAGTATATATAGGCAACAGAAATTATGCAAAAACTGTATAAGAAAATGAGTTTATGCACAAAATGAAATATCTGTGTCATTGCAATACAATAATCCCCCAATATTCAAATCTAATTTGTCCCTGGAAATATTTTGGATACTGAATTAGTTGGATGCGGAATGTGTATTTTTTGCATATGTGCATGTGTACATGTTTGTGGGCTTGTATATTTTTGTATTTATTTATTATTTACCTATAGATTCTATCTTTCATGCATACAGATTTTTAAGTTCATATTTGTATTATCTTTTTGTTATTCATTGTCTAAATTTTCTTCACCCTAGTTGTGTGCACCATGGACCCAAGCACTAAAATTACTTATATACTAAATGCACTTTAACGGTAAAACAGTTTGGTGATCATACCATGTTTTTTTTTTTACCATTTACTTTTCCACTGCTGGAAGAGTAACTCATGGTAACTCAGCTAGCCTTGGCAAAATGCACAGATTTAAAAATAATAATAATAATAATAATAAATAAATATTTAAAAAAATAAAGCTAAGCAGGAACATGTTTCCCTTAAGTGCATTTTCTGTCGCTTCCTTGTCCGTCTTCCCAGAAGTGTTTTACTTCCTCTCTTTAGTGGTCAAACTTGAATTTGTGTTTTCTTTCCGACCCACATAACCCAACCCACAATTTTCTGTTTGTGCCATTAGGGCTCATTTCTCCTGTGTACATTTGACCCTCATATGAAAATAAATAACAAACCCAATTTGCAAGTCTACCTTCAGTTCAAGCCGCGCAGTGTGTCATTTTCCACCGTGAAGAGACAGGGATTCAGCAGCTCTGAGGGCAGCTGGCGCACAGAACATGCTGAGTTTCTCGGAGTTCGCGGTTCGGTTTACAACTAGGGCAGCGTGGAGGGGGCGGTGCTCCGCAAAAAACTGTGGAAGCAGCCCGGCTATAAAACAGTGCACCCTGCCGAGTGCGGGTGCTGGGAGAGCGGGATGACTGCGGTAACTCCCACGGCGACCCGCACGGCGCAGCTGTAGGTCCCAGCGAGGTAAACCATAGCCGCACGCGGTTCCCGGAGACGCAATGGCCGCTCAGCGGGACCCCTCCTCCGGACACTCGGTGCACTCGGACCCGGGCTCCAATAGCGAGCGGAGCGCCGACTCCCCGGCCCCCGGCTCGGAGGACGACTCCTGTGGCCCGTCCACGCCGTCGGACCCCGAGTGGACCGAGGAACGGTTTCGCGTGGACCGTAAGAAGCTGGAGGTTATGCTGATCGGTAAACGCACCGTTTCCAAACGTCACAGATACATAATTCGTGATTTTTTGCGGTTCTGGAAGAGTTACAGATGTTTTATATGCGACCGACACATACAGAATAATTTTGGATACATTTGAAAAGTTGCCATAAACTTTTTAGAAGCGCAGCTAAAAATCCAATAGAACACATCTTTCTCAAGGACTTGAGTTTGTCAAAATAATCGTTAAGTTGAAGTTACATTTGAAATTTAATTAAGCTGTCATTATTATTATGAGACCGTATTAAACGACTATATAAACCACACGGGTACAGTGTAGCTAAGGCTAACTTTGAAAGTCTGACGCTTTCCCCGTAGTTATTAAGCTTTTATCTGTTCTCTCGAAACGTTCGTATTGTTCCGTTAGACATTCTATCCACGCGCCTCCTGCAGTGAAGTGCTGTCGCGCGCTTCGTCACCTTATCGACCGCACTTCGCGAAGGCCCTTTTGATGACAAAAATTACAGAGCCACAGATTTTTAAAATACGCTGAATTGAATTTATCTTTTTTTTTTAACTGTTTTGGGCTCGTGAAGATACCGAAAAAAACCTGAACGTAGCAAAAACCTCAGCGTTTCTTTTCTTTTTTTTTTTTTTTTAAAGAAAACGGGCTACATAGTGCGATAACTTGTAAGCATTAATATGAATTATTTTGCATATATAATTGCATAGCACGTAAAGTCTGCTACAGCATTTGATACAGGATTTCATTTTGCCTGTAATGTATCCTGATCTGGACATTTATTTAAGTAATGTTGAATTGTGTGTTAACTGAAAAATGGCCAAGGCCACAGACAGTGCAAATAGTCTGGCGGTGAATGAAATGAAGCTGTGTACAGTTTTGTGTGAACACTGCTGATCGCTTCCATGATAGTCCATTTATTTTCTAGTTGCACTACATTGCAGAGTGTTGTGCCAGGCAGCCTGCTTTCTTTTGACATGATTCTATAGCACATTGTTTACCTGAAAGACAAAAGGGCTGTACCCAGTGGACACCTCTGGCTGATGCACCGGTACCCAAACTCTCCAAAGCCCAGGATGCTGAGGTGTAGTCGGTTCGAAGTGAGATGCAGAGCTGAGTGGTCGAAGAGGGACCGGAAAACAGAGTGATGTGTGATGGTTCTGAGATGTTATAATGTGGCTAAATGTCTGAACGTGTGTTCTGCTGTGCACTTGCATCCTGTCCAGAATGCAACCCCACACTGTACCTTAAAGGTTTGGGATCTGATTCTAGATCACTGTAACAACGAGTTACTACGTACTCAGTACAGATATTCGGTGTGTCCTCTTTAACTCAAAAAATTGTGCACTTTCAAGTTATATTTCTGTTTATTGTGTGCTAACTAAAGAATATATGAACCGGTATGTTAAAGGTGCCTTTTTCCCTGGTATTTCTGTGACTGGGTTATGAGTATTACATTGATACAGCGTCTCCTCTACATAAACAGGCAACAGCTGTGGAATGAGGCCTTTAAAACCTGTTGTTTCAAACTTTCAGAAGATAATAGCAGTGACCAGGTTGAGTACAACCCTGCAGAAGTCTCCGGTGTTTTGAGCACAGTGAAGGTTTCTATAGCAACATAGTCTCCTATCCCACGTCCTCCTGCATTTGGTAGATCATTTCAGATTTGTGATGATTAGTAACACTTTGCCTCTTGCCAAGAAATATTATATTAACACATGGGTATAAAGACTTTGAGTCATCTTAAGGTTACTGCAACAGCTTAGATGACTGAAATGTATAAAAAAGAAAAAAAAACATATTTGAGAATGTGGGGCATAACATGCTGTATTTACAACAGCTGGTGTTTTCCTCTGGTTCATCGCAGTTGGGCTGTTTGGAATTCACTTAAAGTGGGCTTTCACTGCTGGAGGCATGTTGATCATCAACTGGTCCACATTCCTCCCCATTTCTTGTCTTCATATAGTTGCACTACAGTTTGACTTTTGCCCTAGATGTTAGCCCATGCATAGTTTAAATCAGTGCCTCTTCAGCGCGTGGCTATGTAAGCTTGCATTGGTCAGGTCAAGTTTAGTTGTCAGGTGTCCAAGTACCATTTTAGTCAACTAAATCGATATATCCAGATATCTGATTTTTGAATTTAAAAGCACATTGTATAAATCTTGTAACGTGAATGTGAAGCTCCTTAAACGCACTTAAAAATCATAAATCCATGCTTAAATTTCTGTTAGTCTTAGAATTGCTCTTGGCATCTATTCATGGATCTAGGGAGCTTGCTAGTAAAATGCTTTTTGAATTATTGCTTTTAAACAGGAACAAAACTGAGCCAGTGATACTGTTTTGCTAACAATGATCTTTATATTGAATATTCAACATATAATTTTCTCACACGTCTTGTAGGATCTTAACTATATGTTTAAAAGCAGTATTACAAGGGACCGTCCTGCTTCTTTAGGATAAATAGAGGTACTGTATACTGTATGTCTCAGCTAAATTTATAAAGCCTTTGTTTAAGTAATCTGCTCAGGATTAGGACAGCTGGAACCATGTGACTAATGTTTTGCTCTCATATACAGTTCCTTATCCACTGAGCTACCACTTGAATTATGAACTAAACTATGAACTGAATTTGAATTTCAACTAAAAATTGCAGTATCAGATTTAAAGAATAATTTTCAGTGTTGTGAATAATCAAGAAGGATTTGCTGTAGCTAGTGTTTATCAGGACTGTGTCTTTAGCTTATGTTTAATATTGCATTTTCCTATTAAGTATCAAATGGGATTTAATGGATTTTGTTTTTTTCTTACTTGAAGATACTCTTGTCTCCCGTAGAATTTGCAGTAAATTTTCTATTTGTTTTCTTATGTTTGGTAGGAGCCTGACAGGCATTTTCTTTCTTAGTTTTCTTTGTCTGTGTTCATTATTTTTGGCCTCATTGTTTACATGTGAGGAGATTACAGAAGTTAACCTGGAACTTGGAGGTTTGTAAATGGGCCTCTGGAAAGGAGGTGGTAGCAGCTGGTTTAAAAGTTACTTCCCCCAAGGTCTTTTTTGGACTCAATGCTATTTTAGCTCATCATGGTCTTGGCTGTAGCCCTGCTGTTCTGTGCATTCCTTAGAGCTACATGTAATGACTGCCTTTCCTGGAAAACCGTTAAACCAGAAGCCATTTTGCCTGCCACGTCACTCTGGTTGTATGTATTCGCCTCATAATATTCACAGGCGCAAAGATCACTGGCAGACCTGGAGCTCATTTCAGGCAAACATCTTTAGACTCAAGAGAGGTGGGGGTTTCCACTAAGGGCAGAAGAGATGTTGTGGGTCAACACATTTCTTCTAGGACATTACTTTTCTAATGAAGCATATTTTCCCCAATCCTTGCTGTCAAAGCAATCACTGTGCATAATTTGAACATTTATTCTTTATGTTTTGTAAGCTAGTATAACCTAAACATGCACTTTTGATGTTTACATTTTTTTTGGTATACTTTTCATGTTTCTCCAGAACCGAGCTGAATCTTCTATTAGGGTGTTTGTATATATGCCTCAGGAAGATTGTGTGGTCAAAGGTTGATAGGAACATTACTTCTGTTGTACAGATGGTCCCTGCTGTATAGCACCCTATTATATTTTTGTGCCTTATTTTTGACTGTCTTGCTATAAAATACTTCACTCCCTCAGATATATTGTTAGAGCTACTACCCCTGTAGAGGAATGCATTTTAATTCTAAAGCTACCAAAACATTGTTTTATTTAAAAACAGACTTTTATGTTTGTAATAAATATTTTTGATAAAAATACTGTATTGGTATATGAACTAACAGGCATTCCTGTCCATTGAGTGAGAAAGAGACCCCATTTAAAGTGATACTACAGTCTTAATATTAAGTACAATAAAGAAAAAAAAAACCTCTGAAAATACCCAGCACTTGCTTTCAAAAATGGGGACATTTTGGTGGAGGTTACAAGTAAATGCCTTTCACAGTGCTATTGTATGTTTTGCACAGTACTGAACAGTCTGTATTAGCATCATATAGCAGGACCCACTGTACAGTCCTTATTCTTGAACCATTAATGACAATTGATAAACCATAATTCATTACTCTTGTGTAAACTTGGATATAGCTTTCAACACCTCCAGACTGTAACACTGTCTTGATAGTTATTGGACATACAGGTCCCATGTCACCATCAAATAGTCCCCAGGAGGGGAGGGCAGCTACTGGTACTTGGACCTTTTCTTCAGTGCTCTGTGCAGCCCTGGTGAGAAGAACACTATAAAATGAAATAGGACTCAATAAAAAGGAATTGAATTGAATTTAATGTCTGATTGATGTTGTTCTTTTTCTATAGAGCAAGAAAATGTGGTTTTGTTTGTTTTGGACCAGACAGTGTTTGAATGAAAGACATCGTGTTGCAGAGAGAACAGTCTGGAGGCAATGTGATGAGTTGACTGTGGAGCACTGTTTGTTTATATTTAAGATTTTGTTATCGGTAAAGGTATCTGTGGCATCTCTCTGTCGTTTTTGTTGTAGTTCTTGCAATATGTCAATAAGAAGTTGAAAAACATTTAAATAACTTTTTCTATGTTGACATTTTCCTTATAAACATCACATAGTTTTAATGCTGTGAAAGATATGCCATTGTCTTTAATGACATCAAATTTCTTTTTATACCCTGTGTTATGCTCAGTGAAGCCTGCATATGATTATGACTTAGCTGAGACACTTCAGTACAGCTCTGTTTCTTCCTGAGTTATTGACAAAGAGTCTGTTTTCTTCAGCTTCGTATCAAGGATTTAGAAAATTCAATGAAACCCAAAACTATTTAAGAGGTTAGGGCAGTGCTCCCAAAAGCATTGACAACACAGCAAAAATGGTATGAATACATTACCACATGGCCCAGAAGTCATTGTCCACATATTCCTTTTAAATTATTTTTCCTCTTTTTTGCTTTGTACAGTATTTTCAAACATATGGATGTGATTTTTTGTTTTGAGTATTAAAAAACAGTTAGAAAGAATGATTGTCTAAAAGCTGAAAGTTTCCCATTTGTCAGTAGAAACATAGTGAGTATTTATAATCGGGTGCACATGCTCTTGCAAAGCCATGTTCATTTATCATTGTATAAAGAGAAATGTCACTCATTTACATTCACGGCTTGTCTGAGACAGGGCCACAATGGACCGGACCCTATCCTGGAATCTCTGGAGGCTAAGCTAATAGCAGTAAACCCTGGATAAATCTGCAGTCCGTCAACTGTGTGGGAGTTCACTTAAACAAACTGGAACAGTATAAACTGCAGAGTTAAGTCATTCCCAACACTGGTTGTGTATAGCAAATGAGAATAAAGGACAAGAAGTTTATTATATATAGATGCACATTCTTGCACATTCTTTTTGCTGCTGTTGAATAGTTTAGTAACATCTTTGCTCCAGTTTACATTCAGTAGTCAAATGTTTTAGCTTTTTTCACCTTCAAGATGTTAGGGAATTGATGTAGTGATCTATATTGAACCAATTGCCATGACCCTTTCCAGGATGGAGGGGTTAATAAAGATGGATGGATGAATAAAATGAAAAGCATGAACATAACCAAGACTTTTTATCAGTGTACATTTGTACACTGTGGTTATCTGTGGTTGAAGAAGAGCAAAATAATATTTGATTCTTGATTATTTTTCTTGCAAAAAAAGTGCAAATTCATTCATTTCTATTCATTCATTTAACAGATGTGTTTCTCCAAGGTGATGATCAACACTGATAACAAGTAAATGAATAGGAAGGAATGTAAATATGTGTAATTTCTATAGTTAAACAGAATATAGTGCATATCTGTTTGAGTTGCAGGTCTGTTACAGTTTGAGATGCTGTGATTTGTTTAAATGTTAGTACTAATAAGTACTAACGTTTGAAGTATTCTTCAGTAATAAACATGACCTGCTGAAATGTCACTGTCAAAACATTGTAGTCTGAGTACTATATGTAGTACTGTATCTAAAGTACTGATATGTCTCTTTTTACAAATTGCATGGATGACTTTGAAATTAAAAATATTGATTACTTTTTGATGAATGCATATCAATCTCAAACTGCAATACAAAAGCATTCAGTTTCTCTTATATGTAGGTTATATGTAAAATGATGCATCATCATAACTATAAAAAAGAAACATTTACTATTCTGCATTATAAGGGTTTAAGGTTTAAAGCTTTAATTTAAAGTTGGGCAAGTACATATTTATTCTCCTTTTTTGTATTACTACCAACCCATTAGAATGAGGTCTAGGATAAACAATCCAGGATCACCCCCATTGTCTGAGTTCATCTAAACAAGCTCAAAAAAAATATTTGTATACAAAAGCATTATTGAGCATGTTGTTAACCTGTTTTACCTGTTGCACATTTCCCCCTATGTGTTGCAGAAGTTTTTGCTGTACCAAAGAACGCTTAAATATGCAGAGTGAGGAAAAGTAGTGTAACCACTTAGCATTGTTTTGTTTGAGCAGAGATGGAATTGCAGTGGAAAGCTCAGACATACTTTGTGTGTGATTTTGGCAGAAATATTGTGAATAGCCATGTGAGCCTTGTTTACATATCCTTAGTCTTAAGACCTGGGGAAAACTCATTGGAAGTTCACAATTGTTAATTTCCACCAGCTGTAGGAAATATTTTGGTCTTGAAAAGAACCTGGAGTTGGCAGCTGTCTTTGCTGACAAGAGATGGAACAGGCAGTTATTATAAAGCTAGTTCATGTCTTATAATGCCAGTGGAAAAATATATCCAAACTTGACGCTTTTTCTTTTAGGTCATAGATTTTTTTTTTATTACTGAGCTGCTGTGCTACTGCTGACTTCACACATTAGTGTTTCTATACTGGCAAAGTAATGGAATATAACCTACGTTAATACATGTTGAAAGGCATGAATAATGTAATAATGAGCCTGAATAATTAGCATTTGTTGTGCTTCACCTCACTCAGAATTGTTACATTTAGCTGGCCGATGTTTTAAGCAGTGAATGTCCTATGGCCTTTGGTTGGGAAGGTGCAGTAAAGTCTTTCAAATTCAGCAAGCACCATTTGGGTTCCTCTCAGTAGTACAACACACCTGAAGTTTAATGCAAACTGAGCTATGATCAGAACTGCCCTCCATGTTCATGGTGTTGCCTATAAATTAATGCCTTGCATAGAAGATGTAAACATGGTGTGGCCTTAAAATTCCAGTCAGTTACAGTAGTAGTTTCAGTTAATATGGTCAAAAAGCCAAGATATGTATTATTGTAAGGAACAGTGAGATTGCTGTATGATAATTCATATATTTAAGGGTTATTACTTTCCTGCATAATGCAGAAGGAGATTTTATTCCTGGAGATGTGAATGTACGATATGCGATTATATTAATGTTCACTGTGGTGATTTCAGGTCACACTAGTTTTAACTGAAGTGTCATCATTCTAAGAACCAGCTCCACAGATTGTTGAAAGAAAAAATATAAATTTCAAGGGAAAAGACTGCCTCAAACCTTGCTAATTTGAATAGGTTGCTGTACTACAACTTTTTTCAATATGCATCTTAAAATCTACTTTTTTGCATCTTTGTTTTTTTGTATCTTACCTGTCCAGAGACTATACACTTGTGAGATGTGTTGGTGTTAATTAACCCAGGAAAGAGATGAACCTGATATTTATTAAAATCTCAGGGATCTGAAATAAACTGAAATGGAATCCATTTCTTTGAAAATAGCTGAATTGTAGCTTTTCCCTAATGTTTGTAACATAATACGTAATCAAATGAAATGCTGTAAACTGTTTTTGGAAGACTAGTCTCATGGTTATGTCGTGCGCAGGGATCGTTGTCAAGTTTATATTTCTATGTTAAATGTTGTATTTATAATTTTAAGTACAGTACAAGCCCAGTTATTTCTTATTTATTTATCAGAGTATCTACAAATAGTAGAAATTTGGCTTCATTGCAACAGTACCCTATTGAATATAGTAATTTCAGTGAACAAAGTAGACCCCTATTATGGGAGTAATAAAAATGAAAATCTAATTTTAAAATGATATAACTATCTTACTGTTGTCAACAAACCTCTTAAAAGGCATATCTTCAATTGTGCAGCAGTCACAAACCCTACTTATTTGTCAAAATAATTAAATATCTTGATTCTTGGACACATTACTTTACATTCATTTTTGTAATATTTGTTTCTGTGAGGCAGTGAACTCGTTTTTAATTTTCATTTGACAAGAACATACATGTTCATATACAAATTTATTTTTTAAATTCCCCCTGTCTCCGGCAAGTTCACTGCAGTTTCTATTGCAAGCACATTTACAGTGAAGTGATGACATCATTACCACTAATCCAACCCTCAATAAGTCGGTGCTAAGGTGCAGACCTGTTCGCAAGCAGGTCTTAACTGCTCCCCTGTTAAGCAGGCAGCTAAATGAGCATCTTCAATTCTGCAGAAACTTGGGGAAGTGTCATCTGGTCAAGGTACTGGTATTAGTGTTTGTCCTGACCCCCTGATACATCAAATCCAAAGCTTTAATCACTGGTACTACAGTAATTCATTCTGACGTGTTAGCTGGTGACTAACCAAGCAAACGGTTAATTAGCTGGCTTCCCGAACTTCACATGCTCATGTAACAGTGTGTAGCTCAGTGAGAGGCAAAGATTTATGTAATCACTGCATAATAATTTAATACAGTAATTAGCAATAGCAATAGTAAAATGTATTTCATGCAGCACCTGCTATCAAATCGTTCTATATTAAACATTCAGTATGCTTAATACATTCAATAAGAACAAATGAAATCAGGTATTGACCAACCATTGATTGTTTTAATTATACTTGGCTGTAACTTTATTTATTATCAGTAATTGCTCGACCAGTGGAGGGCTATGATGATCTGGAGTCTGTCTTTTGAGGCAGGGTGCACATTAGATGGATGTCAGTCTATCAGTGTAATCTCATACATGCAGACACACACACACACACACACATACACTGCAGATAATTTAGAGTCACCAATTCACCAGAAACACAAGTCTTTAGCGTGTGGGAGAAGACCCAAGGAAACTACAAGGCTGAACCATATCAAGTCATATCAGAACCTATGTTTTAGGAACTGTCAGGCACCAACACCGTCTGTACCAGAATTGTTCCTCTGGTGTAATTCTTGTGTTGTTGCTAAATATTCTGCCGTTAGATGATGGTGTGCATTTTGGCAACCTTGTTTTTTTAAAGAAACAGTTTGCTTAATTAAAATGTAATTTATACATAAAATAGTAGAGTAGAGGGTTACATACATGAAAGCCATCACCTTTGGAGTCAAATACCTGGGTTTAAAGAAGGAATAGGTAGAGCAATGTGTGTAAAAGCATATCACTAGTGCACAAAATAAAGTGCTCATTCAACAAGCAACGTGGTAATGGGAAGGTCATAATATACAAAGGGAAGCATTAAAGTGAAAAACAAAATAGTTTAAGGAAAAATTAAGTATTTATAGGTAAACACAAGTTTTAATTTATACATCTCTTTATTTCTTCTAAAGGGGCTTATTTATCAACACACTGATTATTTTCTATAACATGTTATTGTTTTTCCCCATGTATTTTATTTGATGTGCTGAAATTCCAGTTGGATTTTTCTTTTTAATTTGTTTTATTGATTAAAGGATTACATGTTTGCTTTTTACGTGGCACTCCTCATCCACTATATGCGTGATCCTGCAACTGTTGTACTTGAGCAAGATGCTTGACTTAAAATTACTTCAATAAAAGTAATGCAGTACATAAATGAGTAAAACAGTGCAAGTTGCTAAGCAAAAATAGTAATGTTTATGTCGTGAGATGACCTTAAGCAACAGGACATGTGTTATAACATTTTTTACAATTTTACTCAAGAGCATAACAGCAGTCTAGGAAAACACTGGCCTACTGGGACTTGAGCCCTCAACCTCATGGATGCAAAACCATTCCTTTAACCACTGCTCCATACTTTTCACTTGTGTAGTTTAAAAAAAGACACAGTGATTCCATCTTCATGTTTTCAGTGGTAAATATTGGGGTTGCACATACCAAGCAAATGCAATTTAATATTGCTGAAAAGAGGCTGAAGATGTGGCCAGTGTCTTGTGTTTGGCTTCATCGACATACTGGACTTGATAATTAGAGAAGAATGGTTTCAGACTGTGGGAAGAACCGCCTGAGCAAATACCTGTGGTTTCTGTTATATGCAGCTAAAAGGCAGTTTCTGAGCTTGAAAGTATTGAACTCATATTTATACAACTTTTGACTTGAACTGAGATTTGGCACTATAAAAAGGGATACCCCAAACCTATAAAGAGTATGACTATAAAGAGCAGCTAATAGTTAATTTTGTTTGATATAGAAGGATAGTATTTTGAAGCTATACCTTGATTTTATTGAACATGCTAATACTTGAATTTATTCTAGGTTTATTTCACAGTTTTCTTACTTAGGCTTTGTTGTTCTAATGAAAATGTTGTAGTTGTGAAGTAGTTGATATAGTCTTTGTTTCATATAAAGCCCTATATACTCAATGATGCTATCCTTTAAAACCAAATTAACCATCAGAATTATATACAAATGCATAAACTTTTTTCGAGATTTTTCTGGAGGTTAGATGCAGTAAAATTGTTTTTTTATAACTAACCTTTATTGAACGTTTTTCCAAAGGAAGTTTATTTAGAACATTTTTTAATAAAATTGCCTGTGATTTTGCCTAAAATGAACCCTGAAAAATGTGTCATGGTTTAAGGCAAGCGAAACACTCTTTTTTTCTGTCCAGCAAAGCTACACTGGCTCTGGATTTGTCCCATTAGGAAGCATCCTCCAAACAATCTTTTATACAGACCATCTTCCAAATGTGTTTAGATCCCTCTTCCATCTAAAATGTATTTGAAGGTTTCCAGAAGCACTCTTTCTAGAGCTCCAGCCACATTGGGTATTTGGGCAAGATGTTCCATGACCAAGAATCCAATAATCACATAACAAAGCTTCAGAATTTCTGTGTACAGAAAGGAGAACCTTCTAAAAGGTCACCTCTACAGCATTCCATTAATCAAGTCTCTATGATAGAGTGACTAGATGGAAGGCACTCCTGAGTAAAAAGCATACGAAAACCCAACTGGAGTTTGCCAGATGGCATTTATAAGACTGAGAGCATTGGGAAAAGGATTGTCTGGTGTGATGCTGAAAAAATTCAGGTACTGCTCATCTCCAGGCTAATACTGTGAGGCATTGGGATGGTAGCATCATGCTGTGGGGATGCTTTGCAGTAGTATGGACTTGGGAGACTGGTCTGGATTGAGGTGGAAAATGAAAGAAGCCAAATACAGGAGGTTCTTGAAGAAAACCTGGTCCCCAGTGCCCGCAACCTTGGACTACGACAAAAATTCACCTTTGAACATGACAATGATCTGAAGCACACAGCCAAGAAAATGCTGCAATAGCTTCAGAACACATTTCTGAATGTCCTTGAGAGGTCCAGTCAAAGCTTGGACTTGAATCCTATAGAAGATTTGTGGAGAGACCAAAAGATTAAACTTCATTTATACAGTTCCCAGTGGTCCAACTAATCTCAGAGAGCATGAGAGGATCTGCTAGGAAGAACTGGACAAACTGCCTGAAGTCAGGTGTGCAAAGTTGATAGAAACATAACCTAAGAAGACTTGTAGTTGTAATTACTGCTGAATGTAGTTCTACAGAGTATTGAATGAAGGAAGTGAATACTTATGAAAATGGGAGATTTCAGTTTTAATGTTTTACAAAAACTGCTAAATGTTTTTTTAATGTTTTCACTGTCATTACAGGGTATTGTGTGTTAATTGATGGCAAAAAAGAAACAATTTGATCCATTTTGAAATCAGCATTTCAATAAAAATGTGGCATAACAGGTAAAATTTATCTGTTTCTAGGAATGATTTCATATACCCAGACTAGTGTATATAACAAACTTTACACAGATTCACTCCATGTAGTTTGCTCTTCAGTCACTTTTGCATTGGAGAGACTTTGCACATGCAAAATAAAATCCCATGAGAGAATTGTCATTTGTGAAGTGCATCATTGAAATTTACTGTGTACAGTTGCAAGTTGCTTTTAGCAACATTTTTTTTTTTTTTAAGGAGAAATATGGTACCACAGTCTGGATCTTAGGCTGTGTTAGCATGAAATTGCTTTTTTTGGTTAAGTATTCAACTTTAAATGATGGCAATCACTCATTGTTTTACTGGTAAGAGAGCACATGGAAGTGGTTTACCCTCATCTTGTGTTTACATTTTTGATTTGAGAAGTCAGCGAGAATGTGCAAACTGTAAACTCTCCAGACTAAATTCAAACCTATAGTATCCCTGTGTACATTCTACTGCATTAGGCATTTTGCTTGAAGAGGCTTTTATATACTTCTCAAATGTTGACTTGGAGGAGGTCAGATAAGACATGCTGGTCTACTTTGAGCGTAAAAAGCTTAAAAATGTGTTTCAATCAATAACTTGGGTTTTTAGAAATGTTGCCAAATGATTGGTAGGTAGATAAGGGCATACCTGTGTTTTTCTGAGGAGCTCCTCTTTCATGGATGCTTTCATCTGTGTTATTCGGAAACAAAGCACACCTGGCAGAAAACCTACTGAAACCTGGGTAAACAAATGTCCTAGGCTATTGGTTGTCACAAAAAAGTTCAAGAATTCTGTTGTGCATAATGGCATAACAAGAAATGTTGCATTTAAACAGGTGTCTTACAAATGTAATACTTTTATAGTGCACCTCGTTGCTAAAAATGGGGAGAAAAGTTATTTAACAGCAGCAGACTGGGTGCAGGTGATTGGTGTCCTGTTTCCAATTCCTTTACTAGAAGAACTTTAAAAATGTAATATGTTTATTCCAAAGCAGGAACACAGAAAGCAAGAAATACATTCCAGTGTACCCCAGCTAACAGTACTGATCATCAACCATTTTGTTTTGGAAAGTTAAGGGCATTTATCTGGATGAGTTCAACAAAAGTGTGACAGGCGTGTTGCACAATGATTCTACTACCCTGCCTAAAGCTATGAAAATATGGTAAAATTTCTCTTTTCCCTTGGATAGATGATAAAAACAACATTCCTACTACAAAAGAAAATTACACACTACTGCAGCAGCCAACATAGAAAAAAACTGACAAGACATTGGAATAAACAACACACTGAGCCAAGTGTAAAAATATACAAATAAATGAAAAGCAGTACTGACAGCACTTGGGACAGTAATGGTCAGTACCACCCTGACAGTGAGAGGACTCCTTATACAGCCTATTATCCATAGGCATAAATGACCTCAGGTAGTGCTCCTTGGAACACCACACCTGGCCAGTTTATTGCTGAATGTGCTCATCTGTTTAGCTAAGCTGGCACTCAGAGGGTGCGTTGCTGTCTATGAAGGCTACAAGCTTAGAGTCCTTACTTGTAACACTTCCACTAGAAAGTATAGCCCAGCTCCCAAGCCCATACCAGCCTCAAGTCTGCTGGCATCAACTACATTAATTTGATCTGCCCAGCATGCAACTGCATAGAAGACTTGCACATGCTACAACAGAGTGGTAGAACATTTGCAACAGTGGCCTGCCTCCTTACAAAGTAAGGGCGACTCTGGGACCCACTACAGCTTATTGCGCAAGTGTACCCCACTGGTCCACTGCTGTTCCATTGGTGGACACTGAACACAGTAGACCTTAAGTTCACAACAATCTCTTTTGTCTTGTGATGTTTGAGCTACAGGTGGTTTCTTCTGTGCTAAACCTCCTGTCTCCTGCCTATGCCTGATGTAACCATCAGAGTTCTACAGATGTCATAAGTTGGTGCTGTCCCCAAAGTCCGAGGCTTACAAGGTGAACAGGAATGAAGTCAGCTGTGTCCCTTGGGGACGCCTGTACTGCCCATGACCATGTCTGAAACACAGCTTTGCAGCTGTATGAACTGTGACCTACTGGTCAGTGGCAGCAGGTACCATAGTGGTTAGCCTCCAGGTTTGAATCCAACCTCCTGCTGTAGTATCTGTGAGCAACATTGTCACTAATCTGAACAACTTTTCAACTCTAGGTCAACTTGGTTGGGCTATACAGAAAAAGGACAGGATAGAGTTTCATTAATCCCCTTTAAAATCCCCTGAAATTCGTACAGTACCTTGGATCCAAGCAAATGTACATTAAATATTATATATGAAACGTTTGCTGAATGTTTCAAAATGTTGAATGACTTTTTGCATAAATTAAACTTTTGTTAACCACTGTTCTGTTCTGGCAGGGGTAATAACTAGATGGGACACCAGGCACTAACAGAGTAACTGCCATGAGACACGAGACTTGTCACATCCAAATAGGATTTAGAATTAGTGTCCAATCAGAGATTTCTTGGTGTATAACTCTTCAACTTGTTGTTCTTCCCAAAAACATAATTGTTTTTATACTTATAACACTTTACAGACAGAAAATTACATTTAATAAATCCATCCGTTAAAGGAAACAGCCTGTCACAAACTGAACATCAGAATTGAACAGGACATCAGGGGGACACCTGCCAATGAAAATTTCACTTTATTATACATGTGTGACATAGTTGCACATTGCACATTTTGCACATTTTTTAAAAACAGTATATATTATTTTATTTTCTAAAGTTATTAATTACAACTCATCCATTAAAAACATTAACATCGCATAACACTTTACTTTACCTGCTGTGCTGACTCATTAGTTTCCCTATAACCTTAGCTCTCTAAAGGTCAAAAAACTTTCTGTAACAAGTTTTTAT
Organism: Arapaima gigas; assembly: GCA_900497675.1. Taxonomy (NCBI): domain Eukaryota; kingdom Metazoa; phylum Chordata; class Actinopteri; order Osteoglossiformes; family Osteoglossidae; genus Arapaima; species Arapaima gigas. The sequence goes on along the minus strand of UFQX01000264.1, from coordinate 149,563 downwards.
ATTAATACCACATTAAGACAAAAACTAAAACATACAACATTCATAATGTAAAATACATAAACATAAACTGTGTCAAATGTGGCTGCTGTAATCTAAATGTAAATATAACTGCTTATAATAATGTCAGAACCACTTATGTTGAACATAAAATGTTTAAGTAGCCTTCATTTTCTGCAAAATCTTCCAGAGCAAAACGATCAGCTAAAAACTATCTGATGAATGAATATGTGAGGATCTCATCAAATGAACTGCCCTCACCTTCTCAGTTGATTGTTTTGTTTTGACTGTCCTTTTGTTTTGTTATTTTGTTGAGGGGGGTGTGTCATATGCAAAAAGAAAAAGTAGTGTCCAATCAAATACTGTGTAGCATATGACTCAGAAAGTTGTCCCCTCCCCCTAAAAAACATACAGAATTTTTATATTGGTTATAAATGTGTGGTACACAACATTCCACATGTTTGCCCCCCCAGTGTCACTGTGTTACACACAGGAGATAAGAGGGTACGTGCGGGAGGTTCGCAGCGGGGCTTCAGTGTTATGAGATGTTGAATAGAGGGAACAAAGATGTGTGCATCAAAGTAATGCACTTCTGGCTCTTTGTTTGACACAACAATCTACATTTAAATAAATGAGTTTATTTCCAAAATGAAATGTGCAATAAATGTGGTGACACAAACATTTTCAGACAAAGTGAAACAGGCAGAAACAGCTGATAACACCCGTGTGCCTGTCTGTTTTGGATAAATTTGTAATAGTACACAACAGAGTTTACTATAATACTTACAGTATTATTTTTTACAGTACAATGTATGGCACTGTACAGTATTTGTAGATTTTGTAGTTAGACTTTTTTATTATGGATAAGCTACCCATAAATATTCATTATAGTTTTCTTTCATATCAGTAATAATTTTTAGAAAGTAGTATAATAAAAAAGTTGCAATCAGTTTTATAAGTTCTTTCTTAACTACAAGAAGCAGCTCTCTTTTACCGAAAGCCTTCTAGACAAATACCAAAAGAGCATACATTCCATTGCCATCCTTCTCGTGAAGACATCATCCAGTTGAATGTCCTCACTGTCTCAGTTAGGGTGAGTTTTGGGTGGGTGGTGGTTTTGTTTATAGGATGTGTCACATGCAAATAAGAAAGAATTTTGTCCAATCAGAAGTGTGTTTTCACTTTCACGGTTGCAGAGGAATTATTGGGAAATAGAATAGCAGATAAAAAAAACAGTAAATAAATGAATCCATTTATTTGTATTTAAAAATCAGTTATTTTGACATCTTCTTTTTGGCTGCAATGTCTTGCTGCTGCTGTATGTGTGAGTAAAAACTGTGCTGTGGAATTCCTCCTGGAATCTTCGTTTCCCTCATTTTCCCCCATAATCACGCCTGCAGTAATAGAGAAATACAAAGGTAACCAAAACCAATGGTCTGGTTTATACAGTTGTTAGGACATCAGGAGGGAAGTGGGTCCAAAAGAGGTGCCTGAATTGAATGCTAAATTTTTAAAAAACGCTGTAGCGCTTTTCCCCTAACATTTTTATTAGCTTTGAGCTACAATAAAATTAAATTGAATTTAAAATGAAGATAAAAATGCTTTCTTTAAACAAACTCATTTTTGGTAAATTCATTCCATGAAAAAGTGCAGCTTTCCAATCCACGGTAATTAATTTGCTGCAGTTTTTTTTTCTTAAATTAAAGATTAAAATGTTGCGCCAATAAATTCAGGTACACAGAAAACACAACTTTAGCAGACAGTGTGGGGACTGCTCTATTGTACAGTGTTACAAATACCACTGAAACACAAAAAATAAACCTTGAGACATTTTTCTGATTAAAAAAAGTTTTGATGAAATCGAATACAATGTTGCACCTATCAAAGTTTATAGAATGTAAGACATTAAACTTTATAAATTGTACAAGTTGGGTAGTATTTCTTGTCTTGCTGTTTATGTAATGGTGACAATCTTCTTCACAGCTGCCACAGAAGGAAGGGTCAGTGGAGAAGGTTTCTTTCAGCAGGTAAGGGTACATTTTTAATCTTATTAATGTAGCTATACTCCTAAAAAATCACTGCTTTTAAAGAAATACATAGAGTAATATACAGGGTGACTCAACTGTGCAGAGTGTCAGTTGTGTATTTGGTCTTCCAGTCATGTTACATTTTCAGTTAAGGCCTAAATGCTTTCTGTTGTCTTGCCTTCTGTCTTTTTAGAACAAAGTAAGAGACTAGTATGAAAGATACAAGAACCTTTGGATTTGGACTTCCCCCAAGCATGTTTATCCCAAATTCATAAATTAATCCAGAATAGATTCCATTTTTAATAACAGTCAAATATACACTTACCAGCCACTTTATTAGCAAAACCATTTTAATACCAGATAGGACCCCCTTTGTTGTCAAAACAGGCTGAATTCTTTGTGGCATGGTTTCAACAGGGTGCCAGAAAAATTCTGGTCCATGCTGACATGATCGCATCACATAATTGCTGAAGATTTGTCAGCTGCACATTTATGCTATCATTCTGCTGTTGCACTACATCCCAGAGGTGCTCTTTTGGGTTTAGATCTGGTGACTGGGGAGGCCATTGAAGTACACTGAAATTGTTATGTTCATGGAACTAGTCTGAGAGGACTTGTGCTTTGTGACATGGCACATTATCATGTTGGAAGTAGCCATTACAAGATGGGTTAATTGTGGCCAGAGTATGGCTGTGAAATTCAAATGATGCTCAATTTGTATTAGAACGCCCAATGTGTGCCAAGAAAATATTTCCCACACCATTACACCAGCACCACCAGCCTGAACTGTAGACACAAGGCAGGTTGGGTCCATGGCTTAATGCTGTTTATGCCAAATTCTGACCCTATCAACTGCATGTTGCAAAAGAAATTGAGATTCATCAGACACGACAACACTTCTAATCCTCCACTGTCCACAGAAGTGGAACCTGATGTGGTCTTCTGCTGTCATAGCCCATCTGACTCAGGGTTCAACGTGTCTTGTGTTGTGTCTTGTGATGCTTTTCTGGCCACTACTGTTGTAAGGAGCTGTTATTTGTGTTACTATAGCCTGCCTGTCAGCTCAAACCAGTCTGGCCATTCTCCACCGACCTCAACATTAACAAGGCATTTCTGGTCACAGAACTGCTGCTCACTGGATGTTTTTTGCATTATTTTGTGTCAACTATGGAGACTTTTGTGTGTGAAAATTCCAGGAGAGCAGCAGTTTCTGAAATAGCCAAACCACCTTGTCTAGCACCAACAACCATACCATGGTCAAACTCACTGAGATCACATTTTCTCCCCATTCTGAAGTCTGATGTGAACATTCACTGAAGCTCATGAACTGTGTCTGCATGGTTTAATACATTGCACTGCTGCCACATAGATTACCATATAGCTGATTCGATGATTGTGCAAGGGAGCAGGTGTACAGTTGTTCCTAATAAAGTGGCCGGTGAGTGTGCATAATCTATTAATTCATTCTGATGTGTTGGGCAGTATTTAAAAATGAAACAAGTTAAAAATTATGGTCCTACGTGTGTTCATAAGCTGAGGACCCAGTGTTTGGCAGTTTGTTTTAGTCTAATATTGTAAATGTTTTATTGTTTTCATTAGCCATCAACAATTTTCACAGTACCTGCTGCTCTTAGTTAGCATGGTGCTCGGTAATACTGGTCTGTTTTCAGCTATGACGTGGTTTTAGTTCAGTGGTGTCTGTGTTATACATGTAATCAACAGAACTGATTGCTTATGAGTGCCAGTTATTCTGCAGAATTCGTCATAACCCAAGTGAGTTTGGAAATAATGCAGGAAATGCGAAACAGGTTGAGTACAATGGCTTTCATTACTGATTCTTTTGAGTTTGATGCAAATATTTATTCTTCAGATGGAACACAAATATAAATTAGAACCATAAGTTTGTGATTTGGCAGTTCATTTCTGTGCGAGATCAGTGAATGAGAAACTTCAACACAGATGACAGATTCATTTTTTTACATTTGTACCACAGCTGCAAGCAAAAATAAATGTTTTTAAAAATGGCTTATCCATTTAGGATTACAGTGACCTAGAGCTAATTCTGGAAAGCAGGTGAGTCAAAGGTGGTGTAAGGTTTGGACTAGTCCGGAAAGGCAACTTTTAAATGTTCGTAGAAACACACCACCACACTTCCAACACTCAGTACAACAACCCAACACTGTGTTTGAGGGTGCAGTGTTAGGCCACGTTACCAACGCTGATAGCTACTATTATTCTGCCTGGAATAACAGTTTACTCACAGTTTCTGAAACTATGTTTTTATGGCATTGCAGGACTTACAGGTTGGTCATAAGATTTTTAACTTTGTTTTTGCTCTTGCTACAAACTGCTAGTGGGGAGCTGTGTCCTGCTTTACTGTACCTCATGGGAAGTGCCTACTTTTGTCATTAACATGTGAGAGTTCAGTCTGTGTTGGCTTATACTGTTTTAATACTGTATCTGCTTTAGATAGCAACTTATGCCCACAAAGCAGATTATGTTAAATGTACATTACTGTGCAAAAGTCTTAGGCACCTGTGGGGAAAAATACTATAAAGCGAAGATGGTTCCAAAAATAATGCCATGAATACTTATTAATCAATAAACCTTCTAAAAAGTGCAGTAGACAAAAAAAACCTCAATAAAATCAATATTTGGTGTGACCACCCTTTGCCTTTAAAACACCATCAGTTCTCTTATGCAAACCTGTATGCAGTTTAAGGTAGAGGTTGGTAGGTTCTTCCAAACATTTTGAGGAACTGGCCACAGTTCTTCTGCAGACTTTGGCTGTCTCTGCATGTCCTCCCAGACCGACTTGATCATGTTGAGATCAGGGCTCTGTGAGAACCATACCATCTGTTGCAGGATTCCTTCTTTTTGCTGAAGATAGTTGTGTATGACTGAGATTGGGTGTTTGAGCTCATTCTCAGGCTGCAGAATGAATTTGGGACCAACCAGAAACCTCCCTGATGGTAGATAAGAATCTACCTGTACTTCTCAACACACATTGAAGTTGCATGCCTAAGCCTTTTGCACAGTGCTGTATGTCTGCATGTATTCTGTGTTTAAAAAATGCTCTGTGTAGGTATGGCTATGATGATAATTTTTGAAAATGGTATGATCTACAAGAAGCTCTGAGTTGAACATGAGAGGAGACAGTGGTACATAAAATAGACTGTGGAAACCTTAACATTGAAGGTTTGTGGTTGTTTCTCACTGAGTGAGCCTGTAAATATTGTAAATAATTTTGTAAATAGCACTCTTCACTGGAACAACCTTTGACACAGACTGCATTTCTGTGGCTGCAGTTTTTGCCTTCCAAGAAATCTGTGGACCCATTGTTCTCGCTCTGACAGTTACCCTCACCTACAATCATTGGTATGACAGTAGGTCATTCCAGGGGTAGTTTGTAGGGCAGCGAGCAGTGCAGTGGCTGGTTTTGGAATATGAGGTTGCAATTTTGAATCCCACCACTTACTGCAGTGCCCTTGACCAATGTTTTTACTTAAAATTGTTCCAGTACAATGGAGAAGTTGATATAAGTAGTTTAACAGTGTATGTTGCTTTAGACAGCATAAACATAAGTGTTTCAGCTACAAAATAATATTGCTATTCTTCGTTAGTGTGGGTGTTTTAAAATTCTTAAATTATAGTTGTTGTCCAAAGGTTTAATGTGTACAGTGAGTAAAATAATTACATTTTTTATTGATAATGGCACCTCACCAGCTAGTTTTGTTTTACAGTAATGGTCCTGGCTGTAAGATGCTATTGTTCATTTGTCAAGCACAATTAAGTAAAACACCACCAGAAATTTTAGTCTTTTCTTTCCCTCCCCACACTCTGCATTGAGGAACTATCCAGTTCTGTTACTGGATGTATGAAAACGCCTTTTCTCACATTTTGGCATGCAGTTTAGATTTAATAAAACAGGCCATTTCAGTTGCTGCCAACAAGAAACATGGGAAATGGTCTCTGTATATTGTTGCTCCAGTTATGCATTGCTTGTCTCGTTCTCAAATCCACTGTCTGTCTTCTGTCCTCCTCTGCAATTAACCTCTTTGTGTTTGGGGGTTATGTTTGAAGTGTATATCTATTCATTTGTGCATTTCATTACAGTTGACAAGCTTTTTCATAGGCAACTACTGATGCCAGCAGTTTCTCCAGTTTTATCTCAGCAGCCATGTTCAGTGTCATTTTTCTTTTTTCTGCGTGTAGCGTTTAATTTCTGTCGCAATATGGAGCAGAGACTTCAACACATACTTTGACCATTACTCACGTCTCTCCGCCAGCTGCCTTCTGAACTGTCCTGTAAACAAAGCCAATGTGAAATGAACTCACTCATGTTCTGAGTTCATGCCAGCAGCCATTTATGTAGGAGCAAAATACCACCACCATCAGCAGAATAAACATTAAGCCTCTTCAGGTTTACAAATTAACATTTTTTTTCCAAGCAATTTGAAAGATTTTCATGTTTCTATTAGAAAAAAACAGTTAGAGCCTGATCAGCCGTGGTTGGGTCATCTGGGCTAGGATGTCTGATGTTGAAACACCCGAAATACCCAGTGACCTCAGGTTACGCCGGTGACGATGTGTCCAGGTGCCCTGCAAGTTGTGTGATTTAAATTGCAGAAAAACCACTTAGAGCATGCTGTACTTGGTATTTATTATTTTTCTTCTTCGTGTTCATGCGTAATCTAGGTTATCAAACTTGGTACTGGAAAGGGTCATACCAGCTGCTGCTTTATGCTACCAAAATGACGACTTTTGAGTATTACATACACCTACTTATTACTGCTCTTTAAGCCATTCATTGTAGGGGAGTGAAGGCATAGACAAGAAATGTTAGCATAAACATAACAATGGCCAAAATTGAAGGGTAACTCTGTCAAACTCTTTTAGCACTTGAATTACACTTCAGATGGCACTTGAAGTAAGTGAAATAAGCTACCAACTGGACGCTACTCTAGATGGGATTGATTTTGGTTCATGTGTAAAAATGTCAATAGGTGCTTCAGAAAAAGGTCTTTCATCTCTAAATTAAGTGTTGATCAAGAAAATTACTATAAAGAATGTTTGACACATATTTAAAACTATTTATGGGTTATTATTACAGAAACAAAATGAATGCTTTATTTGTTCCTTTAACATCCCTTTATTTGCTATACCAGATGTTGGGATACCTGTTGGTACGACTACCAGCCATCTTTCTAACAGCTGACACATTCTGAGATATAATATCTTGATTCGGGCTCTAGATACGTTCTTGAGAAATGTAGTATTTAATGAAACAGCCATATAGGAGGTCATTAATACAGTATATTGCATATATGTAGCTTGATAACGTGGAAAATGACACAAAATGCAAAAGTTATACCCTAAATATTAACAAATGAACACTGAAAACAGTCAAAACAGCTTATGAGTAACAAATAGAACATTGTTCAAAATTATTTATAGTTGTTTAGCATTTTTAAAAATATTATAAATTACTATGATAAATTACTGAAACAACTAAAGTAAAATAGCTCTTTTGTGAAACTGGAGTATTGATGTATTGTACTAATTGATTTATTACTGTTTTAATGATGTTTACTGTGCAATAACGCAGTATGTTGAAGGTATTTCCAGTCATAAACAATGCACTTGAGTAATATAGACTATATTTTTATGAAATGTCTATTTTTTAGGGAAACTCCCAGGTTTCAAAGGCAGAATGATGAAACGGGACTATTCACATAATCGCCATCCGTCAAACTGAATAGACTTTATGCATATGTTGTGGCATCTCTCCTCAGGTGCCTGTTACTTTCATTGACTGATAATTTTACAGATCCCGAGGATATGATGGCAGTCAGTTCTGGCTCATGAAATCTATCCAAATGGTTTATCAGCTCCTTCATTTCTTCAATTCTGTCTCCTGGCCAACAAGTGTCTGGCAGCGATAAGGTTTTATTCATTTTTGGATTTTGTAGGAGTAAACTCACTTATCATAATACGAGCATACCTGCTTAATTAAAACATTCATGTTCTTCTGCTGAGATTTGCTGACTCAGTTTACACAAGATTTTGCTTTTTTTGTTCCATGCAGTATAATTAAAATACCAGACATACAAAAATGCAAGAACTTTGCAAGAAACGTGAAATGTACAGCATTGTAAACCTAAGACAAAATTAAAACTGATGCCTGATGTGTTTTCAGGTTTTTTTAATTTTTACCTACTTTTCATTAATACTCTATTAGCATTAGTCCTTAGTTTCTCTGTGTCAACAAGCCTTCCTTTTGCAATGTAGGCAAATGATGAATAATAAATGTTAAACTATTGATTAAAAAAAGCTCATAGTTTGAAGTGTTGATTTGCAGGAAAATTGCAAGAAATGTCCAAATAGGTGAACATATTTGAATATATTAATATTTTCAGTTTTGAAGTGCAAACAATGGAAAAACATTTTAACAAAAAATAAACAACTGAACTAAAGGGAAAATTCCATAAATGTTACCATGATGATATAGAAGTGGAAGTGGAGTCTTCCACTACAATAACCTGCGGGGAGAATTCTTTTGTGTTCCTGCTGAGTGTTCTGGTTTCCTCCAACGGTCCAAAGACATGTGTTTCAGGGGAACTGGTAATTCTAAATTGCCTGTAGCATATGTGTGTGTGAATGACTGCAATGGACTGATGTCTGTTCCAGGTTGTACCCTACTTTACAATTATGCTTTCTGCATAGACCGTGCAAAGACCTGGCAGTGGATAAGCATGAATTGGAGTAATTGAGTGGGTGGAGGGTGGGCTGGTACAGTAGGGGGACAGACCAGTATCTTCTGTTTCATAGTCATTGTTTCTCCAAAGTAGACAAAATGTCAAACACCAGCACTTTATACAAATGTTAATCGTATTAATTCACAATTGTTTGATTTCATCAAATATATTAATTGAGTGTTCAATATATAACTGGCCTAACACTTTAAGACATTACAAAATCGGCTTTGCTGTATAGAGTTGTTATTGCTAAGATTGTTTTTTGAACTAGCAAAACACTTTGTATATTGATTATGGGTTTTAGAGGTTATTCAGTTATAAACAGTGTGCTGACAGGTTTTGGAAAACAAATTATTGTTGGAGTCACACTTTCTTATGCTTGGACCTCTGTGTGCAGCCAGTATTATCACAGGCCACAAAGTTAATGTGCATATATTTTAAAACGAGTTATATTTGTTATTTCTGGTATGTTGTATAGTCACTAAAACCTACATTTTTCTAGGGCTTGGACACTAACACTGAAAAATAGTTCAGATTTTGGAATGATCTCACATTAGAGCAGGCCTTTTGTTTATATCAGCTATTCTACTGTTACAAGGTGAGCAGTCAGTACCCAGATGGAGAGCAGCATGCCGTACATATGGGGTAATGTATGTCTAAACAAAACATAGTTCATCCTGTGACAACTGTCATGCAACACAAAACAAACCATAGCTGTTTCCTTGTCAGCTTGTTCATAAGTTTTTGTGGTAAGCTGAAAAAGACCCCACATTTTTGGATCCAAACAATGATTGGACCATCAGATTATGGTTTCTGTGATATTTAGTTCTCAGTTCTACTGATCATGTCAAAAAAAACTGAGTAGGAAATTGTACACCCCCAGCATCCCACCTGTTCTTCCTGCCAAATCCACCAGAGAGAGCCCTTTCCCCCAGAATGCAGTGCCAGAGTGCCCCTCACCCTTTCAACATGCCACGCAACGCACCTCTGTCTTGCATTTGGTAAAGGCAGCTCTTGAACTGCATTTAAATTTATATAGTAACAGACCAAATATGGAAAACAACACAGATTCAGTTATCTAGATTCACTGTTTAACCTAAAATCAAAGCAATGCCAGGGATAAAATTACTATATACACCTAGCAAGTCAGAAAAAAAATACATTTTTTTTGTCCTTGACTTGGATTGTGAGTCAGCAGTATAATGTATGTATGTATGTATGTATGTATGTATGTAAAAATTACCCCATTTTCTTTAGCCTTTAGCTTTTCTTCAATTCAAATCAATTCAATTTATTTTTATGGAGCGCTTCTTGTCACACAGTGACTTACAGCGCTGAACAGTAGATTAGGATAATGGAGTAGAAAACAAGTCTATAGTTAATCTATAGATAACCTTTAAATGTTAATGAGAATAACTATACAGGGTATAAGTGCAAAACAGTAAGCCTACAGCAGCTGAGGAAAGGAAAACAAAAAACTCCCAAACAGGAGTCAAGGGCAAAAAACAAACCTCTGATGGTCCGAGCGCCAGCGGTTGCCCACTGCGTAGGACAGGAGCGAGAATAGTCCTCGTTCCCTAAGGGCTGTGGAAAGAGCTTCTCCTTGGCACCACATTTACACCCTGACTCCTGGCTTTTAGGCACCTTCTGAAGATGCTCTTCTTCACACAAGACTTTGGTACTGCTTCCTGCACAGCAGCTGAACGCGTCTGACTTGTTATGGTGTTAATAGTAGTTGCTGTCATGATTGCAGCTATCGGGCTCTTTAATTCCTCTTGTAATGTAATATTTCTTCTATCGTTCTACATTCACACAAAGGGCAGCAGGTAGTGTAGGTGTTAGGACTGCTGCCTATTGAATAACCCAGGTTCAAATCCCCCCTTCTGCTGTATAACCCTAAAGAAAGTCATTAGCAAATTATTATTTTGCAATTAATTTCACATTTTTGGTGATTTGGCCAAATGGCCACCAAAAAGGACTGGTGATCTGGCTTCTTTTGAAGTTCTTTGGGTGATTTATTTTGCTTTAGAAACTCACTTGTTAAAGTGGTAATTATTGTATATTTTTATGTCTGGCACATACTGCTAGTTGGTATTCAGCTTAATATGACTCTCCTGTGTTGTTGCCTCAGTGATCTGGTCATTTTTTTCATCCTTTCATGTTTACATTGTTTTTCCACTCTGTGTAAATGATGTATACTGACCTACTGACCCTGTCAGATTTGTCTACAGTAATGGACTATGTGTACTCCCAGGATGAAACGGGTGCACACATCATCTTTCAGATGGAAAGACCCAAACACACAAAACGCACAGCTGAATCAACAGTAGACAGTGCAGAGGCACCAGGAGCAGAGGCAGCACCCTGACCTCTGTGTTCATGTTCATCTTACATAAATCCCTTTTGACTCGATAATGACATTCTTTAACTGACCCGAATAACAGAACCATCAACAATGAATATTTGCATAATAATGAAAGGTTTCACTTAATTTGCAATATATTTTAAAGTCAGTGGAACCAAATAAGGTGTAAAAAGGTCCGTCTGACAACTTGATGATAATGTGGCCATCTTTTGTTTTTGGTTAGTTAGTTACATTTTTATCATTTGATTATTCACCCAGAATAGCTATCTTCATACACAGTATGTGGCAGTTCCCTGTTCCAAGAATGATGTGTTGCTGCTGTACATTGCAGGAACTCTGTTGACCTTGCAGATGCCAGGTTCAGCACTGGTAACATGCTGATGAGCACTCGAGGGCTGTAAAACTGTGCAGAGAAGACAACTCTCCACCGCTGCGATTTCCAGGTCCTCATTTACGACAAGTGCTGAAACATCCAAACATGCTGCACCTGTACCAAACTTCAAAATGTAAGCTTAGATGTACATTTCATTTCAAGTAATTTTAGATTAAACTTTATGGCCATTGTCTTCAACAGTGAATCTGCTGGATTGCTTTTTAACAAAAATGTGATTTATTATGAAAATAATAAAAGCAGGGAATTTTTTATTGTTTAGCCAGCTTTCAAAATGGGATCACCACAAATTTTAATCTATTTCTGAGACATGACATAAAAATGTTTAGGCTTAGGGAGAGAGCAGAAATCCAATCCAATCCAAGCTTTTTTGTAATGTGGATTGTGGTTCGTTTTGTGGTTTTACTGAAACTTCCTGTTTGGAACAATAAAGCTAGGAGTATGAACTCCTTATACAAACAATTTTCTGCAATACTCTTTATGAAAGTGTTTTACAGACATTTGTTTGACTTTGTACTTTGGTACCCTTAGTAAATAATGAAGATATTCAGTGACAGTTAAGAACCGCATACATATCTGCATTACTTAATTTAAAACATAATTAAATGTTTTTTTTTAATTAAAATATTAATTGAAACTTACTAGTGTTCCATACATATACATTTTCTGTTTGTGCCTTTGTGTTTTAAGAGTCACAGAACAATTTAATCAGTAGTGTATTATGTCCACATAGATTAGTATAGTTATTCCAGAAATTGGCAAATGTTCTGTACTTTAGTTGGTTAAAAAGTATATAACTATTCAAGTCATAAAGTGCAAAAGATTTTATGAGATCTGCTTACACTGTAAGCTGGAGCTTGTGTGAGTACAACAAACCCAGCAAGATGTGCATTCCAAACTGTGCCACTGAAAGAAACCAGATGGTTCGTGTTTGATTCTCATGACTGTACAGCTTGAGCCTCCTGTTAATGTACCGGAAGTTGTGGATGGTGAGGCAGCTCTTTGAGTTTCTGAAAAATGAGTGTTAATGGAGGGCTTCTTCCTATACGTGGAGCTCGGTGTTAGATTCTCTCTGTTGCATACACCAATATTCTTTTGCTACATCCGCTGTGTTCTCAGGCAGTCGACAGAATATTTTGAGTGTGATGTGTATTAGAGGTATGTTAAAATGTTGCATCTGTTGCAAATGATTCAGCAGAACATAGTGATTTTATAGCTACTCGTTCCTCCATTGAAACATTTTGACTTGGAGGGAAACTGCAAACAATCAAACAGGGCACAACACAGCAGATGTTGACTAAAAAGTGCACCGCATATGTGTGGGTTCTCAGTATGAGCTCTGATGTGGTGAAATGTGCTCCCTTTCAGAACCGATGAATCCCTTCAGTAATCGAGAAGTTCATCAAAAGAAGTATATTTGTCCTGGACCCATTTCTCCATTAAACTGCTCCCTCTTACCATCTGTCATGATCATCACTGTATTTCCTATAAGACTCAATTATTTATGCAGCTACTCATCTGATGCATGAAGGCAAAAACATGTTTCAAAAACATTGGTTTAAGAAACTGACTTTACTTTGAAAATCAGACGCCTGCATCTGCAGTAATACTCTGTTGTGATGTGCACTTCTGATTATTCTGAGTTGGTTATATATGGAGAAAAGCATATGATAATGGAATAAATGTAAATATATCTCCTCCTAAAAGGAGACAGATTTGCAGCACATTTGTCTGCTAAAGTCAGCATTGTCCAGTAGGGTATTTAAGGAGGGATTTTGTAAGGTTCAGAAGGGTTTTAAGTCTCACATCATCAGGTATAAACAGATTGTGTCGTATGTTGGTTTATGGGCATACTTACAGTAGTTAATAATTATTAACTATAATAATTATTATTTATTATATATTTAACAAATATGTCTATCGGTGCACTGCTAATGAACTGATTTGGTTCTATTTACAAGGATGGATGCATCCAAATATAGTAAATAATATTCATTTATTCAGTTAGCCAACATTGATTCATCCAGTGATTTGCTTATTTAAACAACTGAACGACAATTGGCTGCTGAGCACTTATTTTAAAAGTATGCATTTGTTCCCAGCTATTGTCATTTTCACCGATCAGCCCTAATTTAAGTTTGTTGCTTTTTAGATATAAAATGTTTTTAATACTTTGGCTCCAGACAGAATTGCTCAGTAATACTGGCCTAAGTTTGATTTGGCAGACACTGTATATTCTGTGTTCAGTCCTGGCCTCTCTAAACTGTGTATGAATGACAGTACTGGGGAAAAAACTATTTAAGAAAATGAGTTTTTTATTTCAAATGTTCTTCTGCTGATATTTTTTTTAATTAATTGCTTTAATTCATATCTGTTTTTTGGATGTAAAAACAGGAAATTTTACTGCTTTCCAGCCCCATGTCATTAATATCAAAACATCTTTATCTTGGCTGAGATTTCCTGTCAATGTTTTTGTAACATTACTCACTCTTTCCTGGCTAAGAAAACCTTAAGAAATCATGAATGAAATGCAAATGAATAAAATGTGCTGCATTTGTTGTTAGTCACGTAACTTCATTCTGTGGGTTTATAACTTGAGAAGCACAGTGCCTGAGCATTCAGATGCAAGTTTGAAACCAGGTCAGTTTGAGCTGAGATTGCATGTTCTTTTTTGGGGGTTTCCTCCCACAATTTAACCATGTTGGTTTTAGGTGAATTGGTGACTCTAAATTGCCCTTAGAGTGTGAGTGAATGAGTGTGTGTGTGATTGCCCTGTGATGGACTAGTGTCCTATCTGGGGTGTATCCTGTCACACAGCCGGTGCTTCTGGGATAGACCCCAGAGTACCGTGAGCCTGTACTGGGCAAACAGTTATTGATAATAGATGGACACAAGGATAGGATGTTGGCTAGTTTGCAAAAAATTAACATAAATATGCATGCAAATTATTCAATAGCAAATGGAATAATGAAACAATTGATGGGGCTGCTGTGATGTGTATTATTGTACTGTCCCCTAACAGCTGAATTTGTCATAATAAACAGCCTGAAATTACTTGGGAATTGGAAATTATTAATTATTTAGCATATATTGTGACTGCTATGGAGGGACCACAGGGTGCCTCAGAGATTGCAGCTGCATTAAATGACTGTCTCAATTTGCATTAAAAAACGTGAAGGGACTGGACACAAGAACGTGCCGGGGTTAGGCCACATTAATCACTGTCTGCACATGCACGATAGACGGGGCTCCTGCGTGTTGAATAGCACTCCATTCATACTGAGCAGATGATTCATGCAAGTGACATCTGTGAAATTCACACTTGCCTGGGAACAGCCGTTTGTCTTGTTTTTAAATGCCTCTATACACTAAAGGTCTGAGGGACAATAACCGTTATTTTTTTAATCATTTCAAAATAGCGAATATTCACCGATGCATTCAAAACTTCTTTCTTTTTCACAGCTGAGTTGTGAACAGTAGGTACCAAACCATGAGATGACTCTTAAAAAGATTACTTGTTATTTGTAAAAAAAAAAAAAAATCCCTGTTTCAGGTTATGGAAGAAACAAACACCCAGATAGCCTGGCCTTCGAAACTGAAGATTGGTGCCAAGTCTAAGAAAGGTAAGTGTTCGTGCTGCTTCCATTCATTACAGGTGAACAGTGTTAATGCAGCACCTCTGCAATATTGAACATTTTGCCTTTTCTGTTCTCTTTGTCTTACATCTCATCCACCCTTTTAAATGTTCTGTGCTGTTTTTTAATGTTAAAAGCTTGGTTCTGAACACAGGACACAGTTTTTTGGTCTTGTCTTCAAGGTGCTGTCCTTAGATTTCATTCATTGCTGTAAGTCATTAACGTTTTCATTCGATGCCTCTTTTTAAACCTCAGAAAAGTATGTGAATTACGAGAAGGGCTTAGAGATGGCTTATTTGATCTATTATTGTAGTATTCACACTTTACTTAACTGCAATACTGAAAATACATTTTTGTGCACATACAGTATCTCATATAAAAAAGTATTTTTGCCAATCACAGCTTACTGCCTACAGACTCTCTACAGACATTTTTGTTTTTATGCAGTTGTTTTCATGTAAACCTTTGTGTTTCAGAGCACTTGCTGTGATTTTCATGGTGCACATTTTAGTTCCTGCACTCTTTTTTTCAGAGCCTTGCATTTATTTGTACTTCACATGTAATAAATACAGAATTTTGCATTCTATTTTGTCTAAAAGAATTTTAAGACAGATAAATACAGGACAGATATTACCTGTGATTAACTACTAACCATTGGACCACTTTCCTGGAAACACTGCTTGGTCATTATGGAGGTTTACTTTATACAGAAAATTAAATTGGTGATTGTATATTTATATTCCAGTACATTACTGTGTGGGTTGGCAAATGTTTGTAGTATTTTTGGTTATTTGCAGTTATAGTATGACTTCATATATCAGGCATCTTCCTCCAATAATGGCTTTGTACACACAGGTTCATTAGACACTAGAAAACTGCTGTTGTGCAGCTAATGTGACCTTCCTCTTGTTTTCGCCATGCTTTTGTCAAACAAATTTGCCAGAGATGCTGTAAGCCTTTCTTTTAATTTTGCATTCTTTATCTACCTACACAGGTATCTTTTTAAATTATATATTCATTCAAGTTTTTCCAAAGTTGCTTACAAATATTTACCCATGTAGGATGCTACAGTAGGAGGTATGATTTGAACTGAGTTGTTTCGATTACAAGATGGCAGCTGTGGCCCCTAATCTATCTGCTCAGTTAGGAGTTTTATTTTCCTCAATAGCTTGTCCATTGCAGGGGGGGGGGGGGGNGTAGAAGGACCTTCTGTGAACTGATTGTCTCACGCATCATCTCAGTAACCCACAGTGCAGCGTCTGCAATGGGTGGGGGGGGGGGGGGGGGGGGGGGGGCACTGTTCCAGAGTCTATCCCATAAGCATAAGGCTTGAGACAGGATACACCCTGGACAGGACAGCAGTCCACTGCAGACAGTCACACACTTATTTACTGACACTTGTACACACAAAGGGCAACTTGAGTCACCAACCCATCTGAAACACGTGGCTTTAGAGTATGAGACATGACCTACACAAATACAGGGAGAATATGCAAACTCCATACAGACTGAGGTGGATTCAAACCCATCTCTGAACCCACAGCCCAGGAGCTTTAAGACACCTCTACTACCTGATGCCTAACTGTGCTGCTCACACCCCCTTGTTTTTATTTCCATGTGGTTTTATCGTGTTGGGCCTCCAGCTTTGTCCTGAAGGTGACATTATTGCCAGGGTGGTGTTAGAGGTGCAAATGCTGTTTGACGCTGCAGCCATTAAGGGCAATGCTACTGACCATTTGCCTGCTGTTGAATATTAATCACTGTTGTCACGCTCAGCTTATGTGGGTCTCCTGAAGTCTAAAAATGGGCTAACTGACACAGAGCCCGCCCGTCACTCCTCAGAGTGATTTTCAGGTTAATCTAGTTACACAGTTACACTCATGACATTAGGGTTTCCTGTGTCATAATTTCTTTTATGGAAATGTGTACTTTGCTCTTCTCTGTGTGAGGTTGTGAACAGCTTCAGGTTTTAGTGTTGTTTTGCTCTTTCCAACTTTCTCTGGCAGACTCTTTCTGGGCAGCAAACCCCTCAAGGCAATGTAGTGATCTCTGCAAATGCCTTGTGTTCATGTATAAACTATTATGCACAGTACAAGAGTCATCAAAGGTGGACATTTTGCTCGCTTGCATATTTAGTGCTGTTTTGTCTTTGTGTGTACAGACAGAGTACAAACTGAGCTTGCATTCCTGTGACAGCCATAGTCTTATTGATTCTCTATAAGGACATTTTCTCACCTTATCTAGCAAAGTTGCAGTGTTATGAAAATTCATGAACTGATCATCTCTGCTGACATGAAGGGCCAGTGAAATTTTTTATATTTATGTATATATACATTGTGCGTGTGTGTGTGTGTATGTGTGTGTGCGTGTGTATTATTATGTATATGTATGTGTATTATTATGTCATGTATGTTTGTTTGTACAAAATGAGTGTATATACAGCATATATCTGTATGTACTTGAATTATTAAATTATAAGTACAATTAGCAGGAAAGGACTGAGTAGCTAACAGAATGGCAGTATAAGTTTCCCCTTTAAGGCTTCTATGGCAAAAATGGAGCTTTCAATGACTGCAGAAGAGATTTGACTAAACCTGGATTGCTGGTGTAAACCTCCTGACAGTTACTCTGCATGATGAAAACATGTTGGTATTTCCTCCGATGTAATGCTTTCTAAGCCAGTAATCTTCAGCGATACGACAAAATTTAATGTTGGCCAAGGAATATGGCTGCTATCCTTTTCACACCAGTGCAGAGGCTTTAAGGCAGCTGCTGCCTTAGGGCAACATAATCTGCCACATCTCTTCATTGCATGCTTGGTGTGTGTGTGTGTGTGTGTGTGTGTGTGTGTGTGTGTGTGTATGTGTGTGTGTGTGTGTGTGTGTGTGTGTGTGTGTGTGTGTGCAGTTGCCGTAGAAACTGCTAGGCAACTGCCTCATGCAGCTGATTATGGTCCAAGCAGTGCTTTTATGCTTACAACTGTGCTATTTTGTCATACAAATTGTTTCTTTTTAGTTCAGCTCAGTAATGTTCAAAGTATTTATTTTCCACACTCTTTAGAAGATTGTTCCAAAGCAGTAAAATTCAGTAAAATATAATTGCTATAATAAAGAAAAATAGCAATATGGTATCCTATGTAGCTACTATAAATACACTAAGTCTTTAATTTAAAGGGCCCCCGTTTAACACGTTTCAGATTTCGTTGGTTTCGTTGGTTCATATGTAGGTACTTTGGTGCTTCCCTGTAACCAGACTTTTGGTTTCATAAAGATGTTATTTTACAGGTACTTTGTTTTTAACTGACATTTAACACCTTCTGCCCCTAGTAAGTCCCTTAAATTACAGATATGTTGTAAATGTTTATAGGAAAGAAGCAACAGGACTTTCTCCTAGAAGATCCAGAGCTTTTCTGTTTGCCCCCTTCCTCTCTAGCACTGTAATGGCCCTATGAAGAACTGTACATAAAAATGTTCAGTCTGGACAAATTCATAGCTTGCTGTGGGTACATGTATTAAATATGATCTTATGGAGCAGACTGGATACACACACGCACACACACACACAAACTTCTTTGGATAAGAGGTTGACTGAAGTAGTATTCTTTACTTTGTATTCTAGATTACTATTGCTTTTATTATAGGTCATGTGTATTATGCTTAGGCAATGCTGTTATCCATTCACTCCATTTCAGGATATTTTTTTAAGTGAAGATCAGGTTAAGTGCCTGAACAACAACTGCACCTATACAGAGCACAAACCAGCAACCTTCAGGTCTCAAGTCTCTGACATTACCACAATGCTTCTGTCTGCGAGCATTGACACAGACAAGCCATTTTGTGCTTTGCGTCTCCATGGGCTACTGCACTGTCTAACCTGGTGCAAGCTTTCTCCTTCAGATCAGTTTAGTGGCAGAGGATGCAATGCCAGGAAATAAGCAAAGTAACTTTGAGTTTTTTAGCAGGAAGGAAGTTGTTTCATTTATAAAACTGATGCAAAAAACAGTTTTATCGGCATAGGTATGAACATGTATTTTGCGAGTAGTTCCTTGCAGAGATTTGGCAACCCACTGGCCCAGTTTGAAATTGCATCCTGTATAAATCACAAGCTAAGAACGGCCAACTGATTTTGCGGACATCATAATATTTGCACAGTCTATTAGCTGTTATATAGTGAAGAAACAGCATATTAACATCAAATAAGTATAATTTAGCCAATGCCCTGCAAAAACAATCGTTGTGTGCCTTAGTAAGCACTCATTTGAAGGCAATTGGCAAAAGCTTGTTGTAGTGCAATAGCACATTTCTGTCTGTCCTTATGTTAAGAATCATGAGCCCGCTCTGGTTTCCATGACTTACTGTGTAATTGTATATTTGAGCTGAGTAGGTACAAGAGAACATTGTCAGGGGTTTAAACAAAATATACAGATGGATATCCTGACCTGATCCCTCATACATTTATAAATGTATAAGTATATTTTTGTACATTCTTGTGGATGTTGTTCTGCGAGTGACTGCACACATGGAATAGTTTTTTTCTCACTCTTACTGGCAACATTGCTTTGGCAGTGGTTTAACAGTTGTAAATGTGTGCAAGAATTTGCTGGCTCCATTTGGACTTTTTTTTCCCAAATGCTTGACCTCTGACAACAATAAACACAGAAATAAATATCACTCGCTGTAATTGGTATTTGCTATGGGATGGAATTAGGCAGAAGACTGTGCATAGAAACACCAAAGAAATGTCAAAAGCAGCTTATCCAGCTGGCAGATTAACTGCAATGTTTTAAAAATGAATTGTGAAAAACCTCAATAATTCTCAAAATACAGAGTTACTCCATCATTAGAGAAACATGAACACAGGGACTGAACCATGTATTGTAATTTATAGATGGTACAAACTAGTTAATCGCAAAACTAAGCAAAATGAGTCTTAAACGGATGTAAAAATGCATAAAAGCAATTATCTTCATTAAAGTATAATTTACAGTCACTACAGTAATTCAGATAATGAAATTTATACCTGTAGAATGAGGGAAAACCTGGAAGTAACCTGTGCAGTGATGGGAAAAGCACAGAAAATTGATTCAGCCCTAGCCATGTCCAGGTTTAACTCTGAAGCCTTGGCCTCGTGAGACCACAGCATTACTCACTGACCCTCCTTACCATCTTTAACAGCAGTCCATCATCCACGTGTCTTAACCACTTGGCTCATGGTAGCCTGCAGCTGATACCAGGAGCATAGGAAGGACAGGAGGTTAGAAATGGTACACCCTGAGCAGGATGCCAGTTCATGGCAACAAAGGCATACATGCTACATGCAATTTAGTGTGACAAATTCATTTGAAACACACACCATTGGACTGTGGGAAGACACCCGATTTGAACATGGGGAAAACATGCAATCTCCAGATAGAATTCACACAGAAAGAACCAAATTCAGTGTCATCTCCAAAATGACAGGCACGGGGACCCCTACTTACTGTCATCCCATGCTTTATGTGCCCATTTTCAGGAGGTAAATAATGAGTCATTTAGACTTCTTGAGGATTTTGTGGAGTACAGACATTTTAGAATCTCTGGTAAGTGGTTTGGTACTTGTGTGGTTGCAAGGCTTTCACAAATTTCTTGGTATTTGTAGTCAAGTCATTTGCCTGCCTTTTTGTCTACTGTGTTTTTATCCTAATTTGGTAATACATTTTCAGCTTGTTCCCAGTCTGCTTGGTTGTTGTGGTGGAAAACTTTTTTCTACAGTGCACTTTCCCTCGTGGGTATTGCTCTTTATTATTTTAAAAATAAGTTGGAAAGAAATGCATCAACCTATCAACCAGGTCATAATGTGAGAGCAGCAAGGCATGGACTTTCATGTAGCTAAAACTGGAATGGCTTGACTAGAACTAAGCAACTCAGTAAAGCAAGTTGGTAAACAAATGTGAGTTTTAGGTCACCTGTTGAATTTAAAATTGCTCTTAGTTTGTAGACTTGTGAGTGAGTGTGTTACACTGCTCCAGTGTATAGCTGGGTGACCTATCATGGGCCATTTAGGCTGCTATACTTAACATTCCAAGACACCTTAAACAAGTTCACAATCACTGAAATTCACTTTGGGGGTAGAATCTGCTGAATGTAAATGTCTTTTGTTTTTACTTACACCATCGAATCAGTTGTTTTTTTTTTGTTTCACTTAGTTCTCTTCTAGACGATGGAGTCTTTTGGCTGAACTTGAAGCTTAATGTATCTTATAGCCTGTGCACCTTTGTTTCTATCCTCAAAGGTGGGCATTGTGCAAATTTTTGGATCCCTTAGAACTTGGGTTTCATTTGCGTCTTCTTTGTTTCTGGCTATCGTATTTGACGTATGCTGAATGGTTCTATTAATAACCCACCCAAGAAAATAAATATTTATTCCATGTCATATTTTTGGGCTCTTCTTGGTTGTCTTTAGTATTGCTTTGAACAGCTCAGTAGCAAATGTTTTACAGTGTTTTCTGCTTCCCACTCTTGGGCCTCCACACTTAGTCATAGTTAAAATCTCTCAATTTCCATTTATGTGAGAGATTTAAAAAATACCTTATCATCACTGCAGTACCTCAAAGTGATATAAATTTGCCACACTATAAGCTGAAAAGGTTGTAGATACACTGGAATTTGGTATATACCAGTTATTTTTTAGTTTGCTAGTATCTCAGTGTTTGGCACAGGATTGTTTTATATGTCATATTTTAGCAATGTTGCATAATATGTTTTTTCAGGAAAACTTACAGTGGAGTAGCAGTACTGTTTATGGTATAATTTAAGGCATAATTGTGGATGTAAGGCTCATTCTGAGAGTTTTGCACTCATTCTTTTTGTGTCTCAGAATGCTAAACATAAAAACCTTGGTTTCTCAAAAAAGGATTTTGGCAAGTCAACTCAGAGAAGGTTCCTTCACACCAGTTCCTTTTCGTGCTGTTTTGTTCATGCACAGTAGGGACTAACACATATCACCATCTCAACCGAAACCAGCAGAAACCAAGTAAAAACACATCAACAGAACACAGTCCTTAAGCAAAATTAATGCTACAAAGTCCACTAAGTGGCCAGTGATGATGGGAGCACTCCTGTCGCCCTCCCACTACTGTACAGCAAGCCACATTTGTCACAACCATAATGCATGGACAAGGGGGACATCCCTAACACCAGCTGTTAATATAATACATGGAAAAATAAAATTCATGGAAAAGGAGCCTTTGGGCTGTTCCAGTGTGAGACTTAACAGTACTCCAGTAGACAAATGCTCTTGTGAATAAATGCACTGTGTGCATCTATTTTTGTCAGTGTTTTGAACAGAAATATATTGGTGTTTTCTTGCTTTATTCCTGACATGCAGGGAAAAAGTGCTAGATAGAGAGTTCACTTCCACTCTAATTTATTAAAGGATATATTCTGGTTAAAATAGTGAATTAATTCCAAATTTTTTTCTGCAGAAGTTAAGTTTTAATCTTTTGCGTAGCTGAAACTTATCCATATTTTTACCCTGTAAGACATGGCTTTTGTAAAAAGTAGTTGTGGTTTTTTCAATTTTTTAATCTTTTTTTTTGTAAATTTATTGTCTCAACATATTACAGCAGCTACTGTACAGTGTAACTTGGTCATGTTAATGAGATGGTGTTCGCCTCACTAATAGTACCATGTAAAGAACCAGTATCAGTCCCAACACCAATCCTGGGGTTTCTTGTTTTAAGTAAGTAAATGCATACCTACATATATACTTACATGCATACATACATAAAAAACAAAAACAGTGGTCTAGCTTCATCAGTGTACAAATGCAATATATACAGTACATGCTTTAAAACAATATATGGGTAAGTGAGAAAGAAGTCTTTTGTGGGATAGCAGCACAATGGCAGTATGGTAGCACTGCGACTACTGTGGGTACCTCGGTGGCTGGGCTATATGGTCAGACATGGCATTTGCAGTTTCTCTCTGTAATGTGTTTGTGGCAATTTGCTGATTTTGCCATAGCTGTGTGTGTGTGTGTGTGTGTGTGTGTGTGTGTGTGTGTGTGTGTGTGTGTGTGTGTTGCTCAATCACTGCATGTTGCTTCAGAAAAAAGCATCTGTTTAATGAATAAATGTCTGTTAAAAGCAGCCCATAGGATAATTGCAGGAGGTATGCAAAATTATAGAAACACCTAACAGCATTTTGAAATCAAGGATTTAAAAAAGATTTGTGCTACACTTTGCCTTCAGAACAGCTTCAGTCCTTCTAGGTTTGCTTTCATACAAGTCCTGAATTGCTTGTAGTGTCATTTTGCACCTTCCTTCAAGAAGAAAAAATCTGAAGTTCTTTGAGGATGAAGGACAGGGAAATTTTCTTTGTACTCTCTGTTCCAGACCTTCCTGTAAACATTCGTTGATGTTTAGATATGGTGACTCAGGAGGTCATGAAAGGCGTTTGGCTTCATCCTGATCTTAAACAGGGGATTATCATCCTGGATAATGGAAACATAATGGAAGAATAGTGTTTGCACCATAGGGTGCTGCATTTATGCAAATGTATTTTGTAAATGTGTCTGTGCAAACTTATTTAATATTTTGTGTGTACACAGTTGTTTTTCCAAGATGTTTTAATACATGATTTGTGACACTTGCACTATCCACCTAATTATACAACTGAATAATCAGAATGATTTTTTTCCTCTTGTTTTCCTTCCAGACCCTCATATCAAAGTATCTGGAAAAAGGGACAACGTGCTGGAAGCCAAAGAAAAAATCATGTCTGTCCTTGACACAAAAGTGAGTGAGAAATGTATTCCTTGGAGCACCTTGCCCAGCATCCTGAAGCAATTCAAAAGCTGACATAAGTCAGGCCAGCCTTTTTCCTGATTTTGGTCAGTTTTTTTTCTTTTTCCTTCTTTTGGCTAATTCTACGTTGGCTCCTCATGTAGCGGAAATTTATGCTTGTAATCAGTTCCAGCTCTATCGGAGGGCAGGAGCTGCTCTCCCAGAAAAGGTGAAGGAAGTGCATGTGCTCCAGGCTTGAGGAGAGCATACCCTGCCGTTGGGCGCACTGAAAGTGCCTGGCAGGGCCTCGGGATCGAAGAGCAGCCAGATGGCCCTCATGTCCTGGGAGAGGAAGGGAGTGTTCAAGCAAAGAGCCCCCCCCACCCCACCCACTGTAGCCATACTGGGGAGTAGTTGTGTGGGAGAAAACAGATAATGTCACTCCACAGTGAGACACACCAGAACCCAACACCATGGTGCAATGCAGCAGGACATACTGATGTCAGCTTCCTAACTGGAGTATTAACAATTCATTCACCTTGAGTGCCAGGGCTCAGGACTCACTAATTTACCTTTATTCTTATTGTTATAACTGCTACTTTTTTCCAAAGTAACTTCATTTATACAACTGAGTCATTTTTACTGGAGCGTTTCAGAGTAAGAACCTTACTCAGGGGAACTACAGCAGGACTTGGACAGGATCCGAACCTGTTTTGTTTGAGTCGACAAGCAGCATTTCTAACCCCAGCACCACCTGCTGCCTCTGGTTTGTTGTAAACTAATAAAGAAAACATGCGTAGCAATTAACCGTAATAATGTTGTTGTCGAGAGCAACATAAACAGTTCTATTTTTCTTTATCCAATATTTGACCTGTGTGACTGCAGAGCATTTTCACACATTCCAGTGTTCTCAGAAAACTCCAGCTTTGACTGAACATTTGCACTATGTCTAGGGCTTTAGACTTCGTGTGTTTGTCCCCTACACATGACTAAAACATAAAACATGTACTTGCATATGAATTTTAGATGTTTTTACTTAATAGTAAAATATAAGCCAGAGATAATTTATTTCTTTATATGTTTAATTGCACTGATTTAACCTTGCACAAATAAGAAAATACATATTATCACTTTTTAAAAATTAAACAACAGGAGAAGTTTTATATAGCTCTTTTTTTTCCATAAGGCTTTTGGTTGACAAAGTAGATCAGTGAATGAGCCGCCATGTTTTCCCAGCTCTGCACCAGTTCACAGAGATATAGGACACTTGTAGTTTTTTTTTCCTGCTTCCCTTCTTCTGCCCAGGTCTGCTAATACAGGTATTACCCATGTGTAATCAAACTTTTGACAGGTATTCAAAATTTATGTAGGAAGTCTTAAAGGAGAACTATTGTTATAAAGAATGACACATTAAAAATAACCTTTAAATTCTGCTTTGATATATATTATATTTATATTTAATATATATTATATTTGCTATTTTTCAGCATGTGTGTTCAATATCTCCAGTCTTTCTGCCAGTATGGCAGTTGCTGTACACAGGTACGTGCCAGGGACCGTACAGCCCAGAATCAATCAGACATGTAAAGTTAGACTCATTTTTCCTTTTTTGACCAGTTCAGCAGAGTGAGAACCAAGGAAAACAGGGTGATGATGGAACGCTGCACTGACTCCATGCCCTCTGTAGTTCCCCTCTGACCAGGCACACGCTGAAGCTGGCTCTAGCCAGTACGCTCCACATATCCATATGTCACTTTGGGACTGGTGTCCGAGGAGTTTTCCCTAAAGCCAGTCAGTGCTCCTGCGAAATAAACCACGTTCTAATCAGGAAGTGAAGAGAATATGTCAAGACACATGAGATATTCGACCAAATCAGACCTATGACTCTGCTTGTATTAACAAGGTGGACAGAAGGAAGGTATTTGATTGCGTATAAATAGATGTATTAATTGATCAGAACTGTCTTAATCTCAACAGAAGATGCCCTGTGCAGTAATACTGGCATTAGTGCTCTAGACATGTTTCTGAGAAAAAGGAATGCTTAATGAAACTTATATGACTTCAGTATATACACAATATGTATAAGTACAACTATAAGACTCCATTAATACAGTATATTGCTGAAATGGAGTTTGAAAGGTAACTACACACAGCATACTACAAAATAGAGTCGTTATATCTTTAATAATAGCAAATAAACACAGGAAACAGTCTATTTTATGGATAACGTACAATTCCAAAAAAATTGCCAATTTTTAAAAAAAAAATTTAAAAAGTTTTCAATTATGATGAATTAAATAAAGGCCAAATTAAATGTTGTCATGAAACAGCGCAGTAGAGGGTAGTGCTAACCTGTGTATTATTGTATTTCCTTTTATACTGATATATATCATAATATTATTACAGATGTAATCAGGAAAACTTGTATCCCTCCACTTGACAGTCTGGTTCTTTATTTCAGTTCACACAGATTTATGTGTGCCAATGGGTGGGCATGGCATATGTGTCATCCGGTCACAGACTGGTACTTGGCATGGCAAAAAGGTCTCCTGGATTATCCTCAGAAAGTCCTCCTATTGTCTCTAACACACAATATTATAAATCTACCAAAAGTCATTTTATGGGAAAATGCATTAGTTCTTATTGTTCCCAAGCTCATAAAAGTAAATCGGCTTTTTTGAAGGATGTTGGTACATATTTTCCTATATCTTTAAAATTTTGTAAAAATAAATTTACTCTTATTTAGCTGATCCTTTCAACCAAAACACCTGGTAATGTACATATTTGTACAGCAAGGTAATTTTTACTGGAGCAATTTTTAGTTAGGTACCTCGGTCAGGGGTATTGCAGAAGGCGTCAGTTTCAAACCTGGGTCCTTGGAGATGCAGCTCTAGCCACTAAATTCTTCAGTATGGGTTTCTTTAGTACAGATTAATAGAGTATCAGTCTTAACTGTCACAGTCACCGCAGTTGCTGGATGCTGTTTATATAATTTTGCGTCATTTGTAAAAGTGAAAGTTTCTCACCAATGTAGACCTGATAGGTAACTGAGTGGTCTGCTTCCACCACAGAGCAACCGGGTGACCCTGAAAATGGACGTCTCCCACACCGAACACTCCCATGTTATTGGGAAAGGTGGAAACAACATCAAGAAGGTCATGGAGGACACGGGTTGCCACATCCACTTCCCCGACTCCAACCGCAACAGCCAGGCTGAAAAAAGCAATCAGGTCTGTTTATGCCATAGCTTATGTTGGTCTATTTTCCATTTAATTAAAATTTGTTCTTTCCTTCATCCCTTCATCATTTTTTGTCATTATTGTAGAGTATCTAGTTCATGCTGAACAGGCAAAAAATGCAAATGTGCTCCAGCTGAAAAGCCACTGTCAGTGCACTGAGTTCAAAAAAGCTGAATAATGTAGTACAGAAACACTTATACTGCAGCACAGCAGCACAATGAGTAACGCTGCCACCTCATACCACCTGGGCTTTTCAGTTGTGGGTTTGAATTGAGCTCAGCTTGTGTGGGTTTTGCATGTTCTCCCCATGTCTGCGTGGGTTTTCTTCTAGATGCTCTAGTTTCCGCCTACAGTCGAGTGTTTCAAGTTCATTGGTCACTTTGATTGTCCATTGTGTGTGAGTGTGTGTGTGTGTGTGTGTGTGTGTGTGTGTGTGTGTGTGTGTGTGTGTGTGTGTGGGGCCCCACTATGATGGACCAGCATCGCATCTGGGGGTTGTTTCATAGGCTAACAGAGTGATTCTGGGATAGGCTACAAAGTGCCCCAACCTTTACTAGGATACAGATAATGGATGGATTGAATACTCTGTTGCTTTTAACATCATTATATGTATATGTATAGGCATTTTCTGATGCACTTACTTAAATGGTTTTACTTTACTGGGATGAAACACGTTTTAGCTGTTTAAATGAAACCCAGGAAGAGCTGCATTGTGAGATCTTTGGCTCAAGCCCTAAACAGAACTGTTCAATATGTATATGACTCCAGAGTGAACTTGGTGACAGTCACTGTGTATCACGCCAAAGCGTTGTCACCATCCGTGCTGAGAGCTTCTATAAAAAGCTGTAAATTAATAAGAGCAGAAGGCTCTGTGAACTAGCTGGCATGGTATCTGTGGAACTGATTTTCTTAAATTTACACTTATTATTAGTGTAATTGTAGACAGGTGGAATATAAAACAATCCCAATATAAGAATGAACTAAGAATGAAATTATATAAAATGAACAGAGTCCCTCTGTACAGAATTCCCAAGCGTGTTCCAAGGGTGAAGTTCATGAAATGTTTCAATGTGAAATGTGTTTTGGTGGCACTGCAATTAAATCTTTACTCTGTCCAGGTGTCTATTGCAGGACAACCAGCGGGTGTGGAAGCTGCTAGAGCCAAGATCAGGGTAAATATACAAATATTGGCCCCACACCATTCATTAACCTTTTAACATGAATAACATGAGTCTGTCTATAGTTGCCTGTTTATTATTGCCCAAGAATATGCTAATTTAAGAAGCTCTATCATGGCAAAGGCAATAGAAGTGCTCATCCCAAACACAGGATTGTTGGTTGGTAACCTGTTGGCTATCTCTTGGTTACATATTGGTATTTTTTGACAGAGGAACAGACAAACATAATGCCATTGTACTGTATGTAATGGATGGGCATTATATCCGTATTAATAGGGGCTTTGTGAATAATACTGGGGTACCTGCAGTCGACATGCAACCTGCAGTGTGTAAAGAGAACACTTGAACTAGCTGGGTGTCTTTGTATAGCTGTATACATCCATTGTTGTTAAGGGCTTCTAGATCATGTTTAAGGCCTAGTTTGAAATGTATTGGTGTTGTATTAAAAAGCCAGGGATGGAAATATAGAATACAGCAGTCAGCACTGATTTTGGAGGGCTGCAGTCCCGTATGTTTTAAACCATACCATATTGACTACACCCCAAGCTGCAGCTGCGCTATGGTTAACTGAAAGACAAGCTGCTAAAGTAAGTGTCTTCCTTCATGTAGCAGCAATTAATTGAGGCTATAGTTTGCAAACGCTTCCTCTCATTCTTGATAGAAACTGCTTCGGTAAAATTTAGTGTGCCATTTTGAGAGACGTGCTGAAGCTTACGCTTTTATTTAAGTGTTTATTTATTCATGTAGCTAATGCTTTTTCTAAAAAGTGAAGTACATTGTTAAGCTACTTACAGTGATTTATCCATTTCTGTAGCAAGGGTGTTTTTACTGGAACAATTCAGGGTTAAGTGTCTAGCTCCAGGGTACTATGAAAGGTGATGGGATTCAAACCCAGGTCCTTAGAGTGCCTTAGTAGTTCCTGCATTTTGAAAAACCAGTTCAAGTCCCAGGAGGGACACAGAGACTAAATAAACCTCTCCACACAAATAACCAGCTGTATAAATGAATTTGGAAGTTGATTTTAATAAAAGAATCAGTTAAGAATTAAATCATTATAATTGTAATGATGATGATGATGGAGGTGGTGATGATGCTGTCTGACCTTCATTTGTGAGTGAGCCCTGTTTGTGAAAAGGCAGACTGTGAAGAAGTCCCATGATCAAATTGGTCTCTGTGTATTCAGTGTTGATAATTTGATGAGGAACATATGGTGTAGATCAGAGAAGTTGTTTCAGGAATCTGAGCTGGTAGACCTGCGGTTTCCCCATTTCAATGGGTGTTGCCATTTCTCTCGTGTGAGCTGGTACTGTCCAGACCGCCCTAATATTTTGCTGTCATCATAATGTCTGACACATGCTTCCTCTCAAAGAGAACCAAGAAAAACACACTGAATTGTCCTTTGTTTTCCAGTGTCTGCAGAGCCAATGGAACACAGTTTAGCACTTTTTCAGCAAAAAATACTGCAGAACAGTACATGATCAAGACTATCATTTCACCAGCAATTTCTGGTTTTAGTTTGGTAACCACACCATCTGATAGTCTTAAACAAAAATGTTAATCAGAAAATGAGTGATGGCGGTCTTTTAAAGATGAAAACCGTTCTGACTCTTAACTCCTCCTTCATGTTTGCAGTGAACAGCCAATCACCACCAGCACTGTTTTTTCATACCATTTTCTTTGGTATGGGAAAGGTGAAATCTCAATGTGAAAAAGTAATTGCCTCTTTACAGAACTAGTTGACTCATTTCTGAAATGAAGTTATGCTTAGCTAAAGGAATGGAATTAATAGCTAAAAGTTGAAGCCAGAAGGCGTATTGCAAGTTGCCTCACTTTTTTTGCCAAATTCCTATCTATATAACATAAGTAATGATTACACCCTAAAATAAAACTATATCTTATTTCAGTGTATTCTGAGTGAAGCATTCACTCTGTTTCACATAGTTTTAAGTGATTTTCAAATGAAAGCTTTTTAAAAATATGCTTCTCCTCATTTTCATTACATAAGCAAATGCTTTGATCTGAAAGCGGTCACATAGCATATGGAATTCATTATGGCTACATTTTGACTTTTTTAGTTTTTTTGCTGTTTACTATTTTTTTTGCAGCAGCAGATGCTTAAAAACGCTTTCGAGCTATTTAATCGTGACATGTTGCCTAAAAGAATGTGTTTGTTACAGTGGATGGTCTAAAAATAGTCTCCTGTCTAACTTAATTATCTCATATTCTCCAGCGATTGTATCCGCTGTCCCCAGCTGAGGTTTCCGGGATGGCTGGTCTCTCTTTTTTTGTCAGATGTAGTGTTTCTCCTTGCATGCATATTTCCAGACCATTTGGAGGTGTACAACAGGATACTCTCTGGTGGTATAGAGCAATGAGATATAAATTAAACTCGTCTTTGGTGCTGCTTTGACTTAACACCATTCCAAAGAAAAGTTTTAGGTTTCTCTCTATAATTATAGCACAGCTGACCTCCATATAATGTGACTACCTGAATTATAGCCTGAGGGATTTTTTTTTTTAATTATAGTTTAAAAAGTTAAATCTTCTGATTGATCTGAGCCATTCTGTGCCTTAGGAGCTGCTTCCCTTAGTTCTGATGTTTGAGCTGCCTGCCATTGTGCAACCAGACCCCAACTCTGTGGCAGTGCAGCACATCTCCCAAACCTACAACATCTCCGTGACCTTCAAGCAGCGTTCGAGGCTGTATGGAATAACAGCAGTGGTGAGGGGCTCACAGAGCAACTCAGCAGCAGTAAAGGTACCGTACCATAAGACACTGTGTCCCTGTGATAACCAGTGAATCTATATATACCGCATAGTCCTGCAAAAGTATTTAGACCCCTTGAATGTTTTTTAAATTTCCTGTATTACAAAGTCATATTTCAGACATCTTAGTCATATTTTTCCAATCAGTATTTTATTGTGAACTCATATGCTCTAATACTGCCTGACCAGTGCAGAGCTAAAATAAGTTTGTTTCATATATAAAAACTGAACTATGCTGCTTGCCCAAGTATTCAAACTCCACACATTAATATTTGATTGAGTCACCTTTAGCCACAATAATTGAAGTCTTTTGGGGTAAGTATGAGCCAGTTTTGCGCACATGGATGCACATGTATGTGTCTGCATGTGTTATATATTTTTGTGTTGTAGTGGGTCACTGAGTAAGTCTTCCTTGCACAGTTTTGTGTGAGGGGCACACAAAAAAGTTGTATTTCCTAGTCAAGGTCAGGCTTGGAGCTTGTCGGTTTGTGGGTATGTGTGCTGTGTGGTGAACATTACAGTCTAGTGGAAAATGTTGAAAGGCCTCTTAATAGCTTCAGAAGAAACGCCTGCACTCGGCATGAGTATTTGCCATGCCTGACTGATTAATAGGAAGAAACATTCCACCATTCCTTGACTTGGGTAAGAACCAGGGAACTCATGTCTACTCATGTTCCACTGAAATTAGCTATGCATGTCGGCTGGACTTTTAAATCAGCACAGGTTTGAGTTTGGCAGCAAAATCCTGGCTTACTGTCCAAGTGTGTCCTATAAGATTCACTAGAAGGGGTCAAGGAGGAGGCTCAGTCAAAAACAGTAAAAAAAAAAAACAAAAAAATACAAATTCACCAGTAAGATATGTGAAGTAGCCATATTACTAACTAACAGTAAACAGATCAGTTTAAAACATTGATTTGTTGAAATCCCACACTTGGCTGCAGATGCACGATGATGTTATTCTGAATGCATGATATTGATGTCAGAGGGGTACAGCTTTGCTGCTGGAGCACCTGGCAGGCAGCCTGGCTAGCTCCATCTCAATCAGCACACATCTGGACATCGCACCCCAGCACCACCTCTTCATGATGGGCCGCAGTGGCAGCAACATCAAACACATCATGCAGAGGACAGGTGCCCAGGTCCACTTCCCTGACCCCAACAGCCCACAGAAGAGGTCTTCTGTGTATGTCCAGGGCACCATAGACTCTGTCTGTTTGGCACGACAATATCTCATGGTAAATACAAATTTTCTGGTGTTCCCTTCCCAGGATAATAGAGACCAGCAATGCATAGCCCGTTTAGTCAAGCAGTATATTTTATCTATAAATCAGTAGTAATGTCAGTGATAAATGCATGCAAAATGCGACTAAACATGTAAAGACAACATTTTGATTTCAAGCATATGTTGGGAAAATTGTTTGTAAAAGATAGCAGCTGGTCTGTGCCTTAACACATGGAAAATAATAAATCTGCTAAAGGTCTCTCAGGAAATGACTCACGCATGATATTGGATGTCAAGCTGCATGCATCATATAACGGCAAGTTCCTCTTCAGAAGCCCTGCTACAAAAATTTGAGGTCTTCAAAGGCATTTCTTTGGTATACTTATCAATGTTGTTTGTAAAAGATGTGAATGATGAGCCAATCTTGAACCATTATTATTTTATTGCCAATAGAGCCCTATAGTTGGTGAAGCTCTTTTAGTGAAATACCTCTACGTTTCATGGAAAGACCCCTCTAAACGTAGTTGAAAACTGGAAATTGTCATTATTATTTACAGCCACTGTCCTCGTTCTCGCAGAATTGGTTAATGATGCGGTTATGTGTTCTTCATTCAGGGTTGCCTTCCACTGGTGTTGATGTTTGATATTAAAGAGGATGTAGAAGTAGAGCAACAGTACATCACATCCCTGATGGAGCAGCTGGACGTATTCATCAGCATCAAGCCAAAGCCCAAGCAACCCAGTAAGGTACATTTCCCAGCTGGGCTCACAACCCACCGTGCCAGGGAAGTGTAAAATCTAAGTTCAGATTAAAAATTCACCGGAGATCTTACAGGTTTCCCAGTCTTCACTGAATTTCACATGTGGTCAAGTACTAGTAGACTGGAAGAGGATGAGATCCCCAATGCTGATGAGGGTAAACTTGCAAAGTTTGCCCAGATGCCTAAGGCTGTTAACCCAGATCACACACAAACGTGGGACAATAAAAAACCTGTTTTCAAGCTTTTTTCCTAATTCTCGCGCAAATGTCAAGCCCTGCAAAGCATCTAATTTGAATGCTTGTAATAATATTTCATGCCCTTAAAATCAAGTTTGCTTCAGGCATCCTGTCTAGATCAGATAAAGAGAAACTTTGCTTTGATGGTTAACAGAGGGCTTCAGCAGGCCACCTATGGTGACAGTTATATTCATCTGTTTCCAGCCATAATAATATGGTGTTTTGGTACATATTCAGATGTTTTGAGTTACGTATTTTCCAGCATTATATTTTGTCATCCTCATTTTTTTTGTTCTCCTCACTTACACCTGAATGAGTACTTGCGCAGCTTCTGCTTTTAAAATTGTCCCGATTTTTCTTTGTACAACACAGTCAATAAATTTTGTGATTTACACACAATCTTTGTTCAATTAATATATTTGCACATGTATGCATAGTGTATCATTAAACGAGTTAACAGCACATAAAAATAACTTTTTTTAACTATTCTCAGCCAATGATTTCAAATCCATATTTCATCTTACATAAACAAGTTCTTCCATTACCTATTATCCCAACATCTCAGGCATGTCACCAAATTGTTGTTAACTGCCCTGAATGGCCTGAGGTGAACCAATGACATTCTGTCCTCTTTTCACCTTTGCTGCATCAGTCTGTGATAGTGAAAAGTGTGGAGAGGAACGCCTTCAGGATGTACGAAGCCCGCAGGTTCCTGCTCGGGCTGGAAAGCAGCGGGGTGTCTGCACCTTCCACCAACAGCCCCTCAGCTGTCCTGTGCCCTGTCAGCCTTGACATCCTGGCCTCAGCTGGCCTGGGGCTCACCAGCTTGGGTAGGGAGCACACTGAATGCTCAAAAGTAAGTCAAAAGTGTGAGTACACCTAGGCAGTCCTACAGAAACGCATGCAAAGAACTGGGCGGATAACAAAAAGCAAAGCAACTCAGAAGATACTTCTGTGGCAATTGCTGCAGAAGCACTGGGAATACATTTTGGCTGATTTCCTGCTCAGACTTGTTTGCCAGCTGCCTAGTGGATGCGCCAAGTTTTCAGCTGGTGTACTCAAACTTTTGACTGATACTGTACTCTATGTGGATCTCAGAGCACTTTTGAGTATTCTCAATAGTCTTTATCATATAATTTTTCTAAGTTGCATCAATTTCTTTGGAAGTGAATTATGAATATTTTGTGCTTTTTACATCAACAGGATTGTAATTTAGTGTATTATTGCATCAATATGTTGGCTTTTGTTTGAGAACTTCTTTACAGAACATTCTGCTGGGAAATGGAATGTAACTTTCAAAAGTTATAGCCTCAGGTCTGTGTTCAGGCAACAAATAGAATTTTTTGTACATTTTCTTGGGTTCCTTGTTTAATTTGATTTCTTTTCTAGCAAGTTCTGTGCATTTGCCCTGCCTGAAACTCAGAGACAGGCAGGAAGTAAACTAAATGTGAATGCTGCAGCACAATCCTATTTGCTGTGAGGGACTATTACCCTGTGAGCACATTTAGTATTACAGGTATTAATAGTCGATTCAGGTTTTAATGGCACTATCTTCCCTTTTTCATGCAGTCAAGTAATCAATCTGCCTTCATCATTAAATGTTTCACATTTGCTTTCTTGCAAAATTCAGTTGAAATAGCATCCAAGCTTTCGATTTGACTGAGGTTTAACTGGGTGCTGCTGCCTTAAATCCAGATTTAGACTGTGTTTTTATGTGCTTACATAAATAACATCTGGAATGAAGAAAGATTTCTCTGTGGAGTTACAGCAAAGCTGTTTTGACCACTTTTGTTAGGCGTTGTAGGTCACATGGTTCCCTCCCCTAGCAACACTTCCAGCCCACCCTCCCTCCTGAATGCCATAAACAACTCCGCCAGGCCCCTGCAGCCCACCAGTTCAAGTAGCCCCAGCCAGCTGTGGTCCAGTTCCCTCGCCAGCCCATCAAACACACCAGGTGAAAGCCACCCAGGATCTCCATTCTTACCACTATAATCCAGTGAATTCCAAAACTACTGTTTATTTTCATACCAGTTGCTCTTTTCTAAACTAATGGCACTTATATATCCAGTAACACAGAGTTTTATCTCTAGCACATATGGTGCCAGAAATGATCTTACAAGTAAGAATGGCGATTCCCCATGAGGGATTCAACCCTACAGCGTAGTAGTGTTTGTGTGCTGTTTCTCAGGGTTTCCTTCAGCCCTGATGATGCATCCTGCTGCTCACGCCTCCCTGACCAGCATCCTGCTGTCAGGGGTCCAGGGTTACACCCAGGGCACTCCCTCGCCACCTCCAGGCCTTGCACCCCTCGACACGCACGTCAACGGGATGCCTGACTGTGGTGCGACAACCTGCACGATCAATGGCCACGTCAAGGTACTTCCACTTTGTTCTGTCCTTGTATGTATAATTTCTGCACACATTATGACAAAAATGAGAACTAAGTTATTAGATGCTTGAAGACCTTTGTGTGCTGTCTGAAAGGTTGAACGCTATATTAAGCAGTTTTAATTTTTCCTAAATAAATGCACAAGTTTTTAAGGTTTTGCAATTATGATAAACATTCTAGTGTTTTCACAAGAGACATGGTTTTCTCTTAAAGTATCATTCACCTTTTGCATGCAAACAATAATGTGTATTAGAGCCAAACTGATCCTCTGCTTAGTTCTAATCAACAACTTATTAACTTATATAATCATTTTTTTTTGTGTGTTTCCAGCACCCTGCCACAGTTTACACTAGGATGTCCACAGTATCATTGGCGGACAAGGTCCCCATGTCCAACCACAATGACCCAGTACAGGAAGCCAGTGTCCAGAGTCCATCTGAGCCCATCTCCAGCAAGTCCAGCTGTAATGAAGGTGAAATTAACTTTAGAATGGATAAATGACACCATCTAGAAGAAAAGTATTTTACTGACAGTATCTTTAAGTTGTCTTGTACATGAGCTAAATAAAGAATAAGAATAAATTGTCCTGTATAATGAAGTGCTATAAATACAAAATGCCATATGTTGTCTGGCACTGTGCAAGCTGTCATCTTATATATTAAATTCAAGTCCCTTCTTCTTAACTCTATCTGTAGCATGCAATGATTTTGGTTTTCCCTCTGGTTATGAAATCTGAATCTGACCTTAATTTAGTCTAATGCTAATATTATCAGATCTGTAGCGAGAACAATGGCTAAACATTTTCAGCATGAACAATTGCTAGCTCAAGTACCAGGAGGGTGTCTGCTACATTTTCCTCAAGTCAGACGATTAACAATATTAAAGATTTAATCTGAGCTCCATCTGTGTAGTTCAGTGAAGTTGTCAGATCATTTGAACAAAACTGCTAATTGAGCAAAATAATGCAAAACTCCTTTGTGTTCATTTATCAGTTCCAACCTCAAGACACACAATAAACAATGTTTTCCCTGGGTGTACGTTCCAGGTTCGAATGACACCTTCGTAGAAGTGGGCATGCCAAGAAGCCCCTCACATTCCGCCAACAGCAAAGAGCTGAAGCAGATGATGGCTTCCTGCAAGGCGTCAACACCAACAGGAAAGCGACAGGCTGTGGAGCTGCTCCAGGGAACCAAGAACTCCCACTTTCAGTGAGTTTCCTCAGAAGTCTGGATGTACCTGCACTTTACCAGAACTGATGACTACCTGTGCCTTCACCGTACCAGCTTACCTGTGCATTAGACATCAACACATTAGGCACTTTCCGACACCCTAAGGACACCACACTGCCAAGATTCACTCGTAAATGTCACCTTTTTAATTTTACTTTCATTTTTTATTATAACACAACAAAAAGCTCTTATTTAATTTAGTTCACTTTATTTTTGCATAGTGCCCTTCCCAGCAGGTTTCCTCAGAGCACTTAATAAAGATTAATGTTGCTACTTGGACTGTAAGTATTGCTGCTCGGGCCTAAAACTGCCGAAAATGCTGTGCGCTGGTATTTTCCAGCTGTATGTTAGCTGTGAGGTGGCCAGCAGGACTGGCACCACTGACTATAGGCTTTCCTCTGGGTTTAGTTTTGTTCAAGTGGCTGCAAAGGTAAATTGCTGAAAGGTAATCGGTTTTACACAAACCAGTCCCTGCCCCTTGGACTAATGGTGAAACTTTAAGCGGATCTGGAACAAGCTGAGTGGTGACATTATGCCACAAATTACAACTAATGCATCAAGCAATAAAGTTTTCTCTCCTAAGTGTTGTTGCCTCAGTTCTGCATACATTGTGAGTGGTTTGCTTACATATTAAAAGCAGACTAAACCCAGTACAGATTCTGATCGTTGCCATATACACTGTTTTAATTTTTCCCAATTGTTATGCTTACTGGGATTTATATATTCTATAGCATTGTAAAATAAACTTGGATGAAATGCTGGTTAAGAGTTCAAGTCAGAAGTGCTTTAATGCAACTGAGCAAAGTACTGGATCTGCTCCACAAAGACATCTGGCTATTAAAAACTATAATACCGCAAAGGTAATAGCTGTATGACGTACTTGGTGAACTGATGCCTAGAGAGTGGATTGTGTGTTAAAAGAGGTGACTTTCCCCAGCTCAGACTGCTTGTTGTCGGATGCGGAGTCCAGTGCTTCCGACAGTTCTGTGGCGGACAAGAGAGCACCGGGCAGTGAGCGGGCAGCAGAGCGGGCGGCTCAGCAGAACTCGGAAAGAGCCCGTTTGGCCCCCCGAACTGCATTCACTAACATGCAGGTATGTGGAGCGTGGGACGTTACTGCCATAGTCTTTCTGGACGCCGTCCCCTGCTGGAAACCACGTTGCTTTTTTTTTTTTTTTAAATTAGTTTTGCTCTTTAGAGCAGCGGGATTATTACTTGTAATTGTAACGTCTTTATGACTGCGACAATTTCGAAGATATGAGCACTTTACCTTTTTATTTGTTTATTTGTAAGTGCATTTTCTTCCTCTGCATGTTTGCTCAAATGCCTGTCTGTAGCAGATCAAGTGCACAGCCCAGTCAGTAAGAGACACCCAAGCAGAATCGACAGATTAATGAGATCACTTTAATTCAACTGGTTTCCACAGTGTTTACAGCCCGTTCCTGGTGTTCCGTAACAAGATAGAATGAATCTGTCAACAATCACCATTTCAGTAGCACAGAACTTTTTAATCCATGCAGGTGATTCACAATTATTTTTAGATTTTACACATATGTAATTTTATATATATTTTTTATTTTCTGTCATTTTCCATTAGTTTTATTTTTAATCTAGGATTTAGTTAATATTATATTTTGTATGATTATTGTTAATATTATATTTTTATTTTGATTTTCATAAAACGCTACAAGCAAGCAAGTCGAGGAACATCTGCATTATAAAAGATTTACTTCATTGTGGCCTAATCATAAAAATGACTTTGGGTTTGTTTATGAACAAAATAAAGTAAGAAAAGACCTCTAGCCACAATCAGTTTGTGTCACTAAATACTGAGCTGTACCTCTTTTGTTGTGAATATAATATAAGCAAAACATACGTGTTGTATGTAAATGTTATAATTGAAAGACACATAAATGAACTCTTTTCTAGAGATTGTAATACATTAGAAATACGCACACGAGATTTCCTGGTCTTGGTCTTTGGACTGTAAATGACAACACAGTCCAAAAAATGAAACTGAAAATTAAATGACGATTTAATGGCATGTTGCATTCAGTTTGAAGTGTTCTTAATGCTATTACAAAATGTGACGCCCCCATATTTACTGTTTCAGAAGTAATTTTACAGGGATTATTTGTCTCAGCTTTGTTTAAAATATTTCAGACGGGCTGGGTCCATGTACATTCTGGCAGCATCCTCCGGTACAGATGTCTTCATCTTTAACCCTGCTTCATGCTAACACTAGAAGTGACAAATTCATTACAGCTGCACTTTAATGTTGCGACAGATGAGGCGAAGTGCAGTGTGTGCCTATGGCTGACCTGTGGACCACGGCTGAGAGCAAAGTGGAAAAACAATCACACATTTCTGTTTCAATTCCTTTTTCAGGCATTTGACTACGAACAGAAAAAGCTGTTAGCTACTAAAGGTAAGAGTATGGCATTCTGGATTTTGCAGTTCTGATAGAATATACATTCTGTTCCTTTTCACATACATTTTTTAACATACATTGAATCTTACATACAGTATATGTAATCTTACACTCCTTTTACTTATGTGCGGTGGTTCTTTTTGCAAAGCTGCAAATAAAATAATTCCTAACTGTCATCATTTCCTGCCAGCACTTATTGTCACTGGTTAAGCAACATGTTTTGTTTCACAAGTTTACCTTTTTCATTTTCAGAATCACCTGTTTATGATATTTATTTATCAGTACTCAGCACTTTGCTTATTGTCTTCCATGTGTCACTCAGCCATGTTAAAGAAGCCTGTTGTGACGGAGGTCCGCACTCCCACCAGTACCTGGAGTGGCCTGGGTTTCTCCAAATCCATGCCAGCAGAGACTATCAAAGAGCTTCGGAGGGCCAACCATGTGGCCTACAAGCCCACCATGACTACCACATATGAGGTAAACAAATACATGTCTGTGCACAAGAAAAGTATTATTTTCTGCTTGCTCAGATTTGCCTGCTGTTTGCCCTTTAGCCCTTAATTTCTGAAACACTGTTGCTGTAACTCCATGCAGGACTCGCCTCTGTCTCTGTCTCGGTCCAACAGCCGGGAGGGGTTAGGTAGCGGCAGCGACTCAGAGAACTGGAGGGAGAGGAATGGCAGTGGGCTGGTGGTGCACTCAGAGTTCCCTTCAGCAGTGAGCAGCCCCAAGAGGAAGCAGAACAAGTCAGGTGAAGAGAACAAACTTCTCCACTTTTTACTCTGCCAGCCTTACAGTATGGTATTTGTCATCATTCAGTAGCTCTTCAAGTCTTTACTCAAAATCATATTTAAGATTTAGCCTTGAAATCTAGGAGTGTGTAACCAAAAGGCTCTTATTAACTATTGTTTTCACATTGTTCTCTAAATATATTTTTAATCACATTTTCTTTCCCAGCATGCTGGATTTTGTAGTACTTCTATAATATATATATATATATATATATATATATATATATATATATATATATATATATATATATATATATATATATATATATATATATATATATATATATATATATATATANTATATATATATATATATATATATATATATATATATATATATATATATATATATATATATATATATATATATACATATATACATATATATATATATGTATATATACACACACACACACACACACACACACACACACACACATATATATGTTTGCCCCTTTTTACATATATTACTTTATCACATGTTAGTTATTGTGACTCAAAGGTATCTTGAAAGAAATCAACAAGTTCTCCATGTAAGAAATTGCATTAAACAAATTACAAGGACTGCTGAACACCCAAACACTGACTGCCTCGATAAGATTTGGCCACACTGCCAGTGTTGTCGTACCTGAGCGAAGTTGTAGACGTTACAACTAAACTTTGGGACTCGATAATAATGTGAAAAGGTTAATGGGGTGACGGCGGTTGTAAGCTGGGATTGTTATTTGCCACTTTGCTCATCAAATGCGGACTACGTATAGCTACGTATAATATTTGCATTGTGTTAATTGTGTTTTGTTATGTAAGGTGTGGTTTCATTGAGCATTCTGTCTTAAGTCAGGAATCTGCACTGCTTTATTTACAGTTTGCACATGTCCTCAGTTAACCAGTTAAAGTATTAAGTAAAATTAATTATAATTCATTAAAGATAATTGGAAAGTTAATTAAATTATATATACATGTGTGTGTGTGTCTATCAATGGACAATATACATTTACATGTAGTATATATTATACTATTTATATATGCATAAAGCTCTCAATTACATGGCGTTTGCATTAAAATTGAATGACATTTCTTACTTAAGGTAGAAGTTTTCCCCGTGGTGTTAGTTTGTTGAAGCAAAACATCTTATTTATTTTATGGAACCTTTGTTATAATTGCTTTTGGCGTGGCGATTCGGCTTACACATTATCGATTATTTTTTGCCCCCATTTTTAAAAAAAAAAAGGTGTTTAATCTTTTCTGAATAAGGCTTAGTGCTCTTATATGGTTAGAACAAAGCAAACTGTCTTTGGAATCACCAAGTTAAAACGTTTCCAATAATAAAAAATATGAGTTTCTAACAGAGGCGTAAAGTGTTTTATTTTATAATTTTGAGAATGCATTCAAAAACACTTTCAATACTATATTTGATTATTTTTAGAGGTTTTTCATGGTTTTTCCAAATTCCTGTTGGTGATGCATAGTTGCCACCAGTATTAGGGATTCCCAGTACAACAGTGTACTATAAGATGAGTGAAAAACAGATTATTGTTTTGGAATAATAAATGGAAGGTTATTATAACAATATGCTGGCTCAGATGGACTATTAATATTTAAGTATGAGAAATTGCTGCAGTCAGCACTGAAAGAGTGTGCACAGGATCCTAAAAACAGACCCATCCACTGAGCATGTGGGTACTGCGGAGAAATAATGTTGTCTTAAACTGTGTTCTCTCTGTAACTGACTTTGCCAGCAGCAGAGCAGTATCTAAGCAGCAGTAACTACATGGACTGGATTCCGTCGATGGTGGGCAGCAATGGCTGCACCCTCAGCGTGTCCCTGAAGGGGTCTGACCTGCCGGAGCTGTTCAGCAAGCTGGGCTTGGGGAAGTATACCGATGTCTTCCAGCAACAGGAGGTGTGGGCTTTTCCTGTCCAACTGCTGTCTGTAGCTTAGAAATGACCTCTTTGCCTTTACAGAAAACCGTATGAACTTACAAAATGTCTCCATCTGCTGACATTCATGAAAGTGAAAGGAAATGTCTCCAGCTGGAGACAGCCAATAGTGTAGTGGTTAGAGGCACTCCCTTGCAGTCTGAAAGTTCTAGGTTTCAATTCCAGTTGTGCTATACTGGGTCAGTGTTAAAATGGTCTAGTTGTGTAATTGTTAAGTATTCTAGCACATAAAGCTGGCATTTTAAGTTACTTCAGTTGCCTCTAGAAGACAGAGATTTGGGCACTTTTTTTCACGCCATCCTTGGGAACCAGAACTAGCAATCAGTTATCAGTTGTAACACATGTAACAATACTTACACACAAGATTCAGTCGACCAGGACAGTGTTAGAGGTTGCGCGTCCTGTAATTTGTATTTGTATGATAATTAGAATTCACAGCAATTTGTAATTATTTAGAATTTCTAACTATTCTTAAATGGGTATGGAAAGATTTTTAAAAATGCAATGGGTGCATCCTTGTAGCAGTACAAGAAAATACATTGTTTTTCAGATTGACCTGCAGACATTCCTCACCCTGACAGACCAGGATCTGAAGGAACTCGGCATCACTACCTTTGGCGCACGGCGAAAAATGCTGCTGGCCATATCAGGTCTGGACTACTGTATTCCACCTTCATTTTTGTCATGAGGAAACTTCAGATATGCTCCTGGTCTTTTTTCCAGTAATACAAACCATGCTTAGCTAAAATAAACCTATCCCAGTATATTCTTCACATTGGTATTAATATCCGTTGAATTATCACACACTCCGTACAGTTATGTAAAGGTAGAGTTTTTTTGTAAAAACAAAAAAAAAATCTGGGTGAGGAAGAAATAGGGCAGGATATGATATGATAGGATACAATAGGAC
Source organism: Arapaima gigas (assembly GCA_900497675.1). Lineage (NCBI taxonomy): Eukaryota > Metazoa > Chordata > Actinopteri > Osteoglossiformes > Osteoglossidae > Arapaima > Arapaima gigas. The sequence continues at coordinate 106,534 of UFQX01000264.1, read as the reverse complement.
AAAAGCAGGAAATATTCCTTTATATTCCTTTTCATGTTCAAGGAAAGCTATAGAGAATTTGACCCAAATTTTTCCACTTATTAAGGACTATTGTGAAGAGCTGCCTTCCTCTGATCAAAACCTTTTCCGCTACCTGAGGGGAATGTCACCGTCTATTTGTGCTTGCATGGAGTTCTGCAGCTGGTCTGCGTTGTAGTACAGTTATCTTAGGCCTTATTCTGGAAAAGACAAGCATGTTAATATGGAACCCATAGGAAAAAACTGCTTTTGATAACCTGTACTTACCTACTTGTATATCAATGTGTCATTAATATTTTAAGGACAAGAATCAGTAGAATTAGAATTTCTCTCACTATAAACTTCCTAAAATTATCGGTGTAGTTTGTATAGCAAAGCATTGCCCAGGCTGAATTGCTTTTCCAATGTAGGTGAGCTTATTTTTAATCTTTGCAACACAGTAACATAACTGTGTTAATTTTTGGATGCTATCCGACTGTGAAATCTATTTTGGTATTTGAAGCTAAACATACTATTAATTGATCTTTTTAGAACTGAACAAGAACAGAAGGAAACTATTTGAGCCTCCCAACATTCGCTCTTCCTTCCTGGAGGGTGGTGCCAGCGGGCGGCTGCCACGGCAGTTCCACTCAGACGTGGGCAGCGTGAGGTGGTAGCCCTCCGAGCTCCAGGCCCTGACTCGATGTCACACCCACCTCTTAGCCAACGCCTTCAACACAAACTGGCTGAGAGTTGGCTAGACAAAGGATGGCAAAGAGGTTGACACAGTCAAAGAAAGAATGGAGTTCAAACGCCATTAAGCCTGTTATTAATGAACATTTGTGTGCTGTGTACATATAGATTCAGGTGTGAGGGAAATTCAGCTTGTCAAGAAAGAACAGACAATCTAAGCCTTGTCATTTATTGTAAGAATAAATAATTTCACGGTATTTGCCTTCTGTAATGTTGTGTTGTCTTGTGCACTTTAAAAAACACAAGGCTATGCCTGTGAAAGCCTGTTTGCCAGATTGTTGTAATTTTACACCTGTACACGTTTACTGCGGGACCAGGTTAAATACAAGCACATAGTTTAAACAGTATAACTAAATATATGTCTTAATTTTAGTATGAAGGGAGGACAAAAGCCACATGTTTCGTCAACAAACCAGGAATATATATGTGTGTGTGTGTGTGTGTGTGTGTGTGTGTGTGTTTGTGTCTGTGTGTGTACGTATGCATATATACATGTATATATATTCACATTAGTGTGAATTCTTTTTTTTACATACAGAACTGATCAGTTGCCATTCTCTGTTTTTGTTTTTTTTTTTTTAAGTGGGATTTTTGGCCCAAATGTACTTCTTAATTTAATTTTTCCTGTTATTGGTTTGTGTGATACAAATTTTAATTATTTTGTGTCCACACACTAGTGTGCAGGTTCATGTTCGTCACATCTACATTCTGCAAATCTGGACAGCATTAGCGCTCAGCCGCCATCTCAGTTCTTCATTTTAGACCAGTCGCAACAACTGGTGCGGACATTTTCCTTAGTTTCTCATGTTATTTTTGATGTGTTTCCATAATATTAACTGGAGTTCATATTGGTGGTACATATATGAAAGATAATAACTGTGCCAGTTATTTGAATCTGGGTGAGACACTGATGTGTTTCTGTTGAATACACCTTCTATTCTACATCTTTGTTTCATTTGTTAACAGGGAACCTATACAAACTTATGTAAAATGTGGACACATTCTTTCATTCATAGCAATTGATATAAAAATGTATAAGATATTAACTCATTGTTAAAATATAGAACTATTATAACTATATTCTTACTTTTTAGCAGAAAGTACAGCCTGATGACAGCCAGTTTAATAACAGCATAACAATAAATGAATCACATGATTCATTCAGATCTAGAGTTAGTTTTATAATCACTTCTATCATAGACAATTGCTGAAATGGGATGAGGTCAAGTGTAGATCACCATGGTAACAGCCAGTCTGAGTTGAGCCATTATTTATGAAGCCTGATGAGTACCAATTTTGCTGATGTTACACATCTAATATTTAAACGTGTGAGAATGTTTTTTCAATGTTTTTGATATTCTAGAAATGCTCGTGGAGTGCAAATGTAAATGTTAAGATCTAACTGAGGGTCTTGAACTGTGAATACTCTTGCCATAAATGTGTATGAAAGCATTCTTTTTTAAATGAGAATTAATAACTGAGGTTTATGACAAAGTGCCTTTTTTCTTAGTTATGCAAGTGTTCTTTTGATTTTTTTTTTCCAAGGATGAATCTTCCAGGGTTATTAATGTGCTGTTGAAATTGCGCTACAACTAGAGTTGAAGGTAAACCACTAAACTGTATCTCTGCTTATCCTGAAACATATAACCAAGTCTGTATGTATTAAAATTTAGCATGTGTCCTTTTTATGCAAGAAATAGCTACAGGTTTATAAAAAAAATGCACAACTTGTTTGCTGAAACAATTATCTTCACTAACAAGTTACATTATGCCTTATACATGCATTTTTATATTTTTGGTACTGAAATACAATATTTTACATATTTCTGGAATAATGCAGAATTAAATAACATTACATTGAACTTCCCTACATAATGTGGGGTCTGATTTAATATAAAGGGATTGTCTAATTCCATTATACAATGTATAAAAGGGACTTATTTCCAGTTGTTTATTTGTACCCTTGTTTCCTTACAGCTTTGTCATCTTCAAAACAATGATTCAACATTTTCCACAATTTGTGTTTTCTTAAAAAAATGATTGTGATTTACTACATTAATACTAAGAGTGCTCCTTCTGGAGAAAGATTGGTTTTTTGACATGGCCTTCAGAACAACAGGCCAGCATATTAGACTGCGCAACAGAGAACACTGGAAATGACTAATTGTCGTAAATTAGGTAAATGGAAGGTAGAAACGTTCGGTATTTCTTTTGGAATACTGCATGGGGCACAACTCATCTGAGGAAATATCTGAAATGAAGGTCAGCCTAATAAGCAACTTTTCATTTGTAAATATAGTGCAGATAAAGCTGCATTCTGCAGTATCAGTGTACTGGAGAATAATGAAGGGATTTTTTTGTAATGAGGAAGAAAATCTAAATAAACGATTTAGTGCCAGATGGTGGTCCTGTTATAAGAATAATAAATTTTATTTAAAAAATCAAGTCCTGGACCTTTTTGCTTCATAAACAAAATTAATAAATTGACATCAACCATGAGAAAATCAGCACGGTGTCAAGATCACGAGAATAAAGATAAGCAACGATGTTCAACCACAAATCTTTATTCAGTGGTCCTTCTCCTCAGCTGCAGTTTACAATGTACAATGACAAGTGTGTGAAATCATCATATACAATTCTCATTATCATACTGACAGCTACACTTTCAGAAGTTCTTGCTTTTTGTTGTGTTTATGCAAATTTTCACTGATCTAATGGTTGCCCTAGTTATAAATATTTTCCTTTTCAAACGGAGCTCCCTGCGCTTTGTCCTGGGATAACTTTTGTCACCAAGGGAGCCCTGCAGCTGTGAGTGTTATTCCCTCTCCACCTTAGTCTACCCCCAAAGTCCTTGTGGAGTTGGCCAAGTGTTGTTATCACAAAGTACCTTGGCAGCTATCCAGGGATTAGTCTTTCACTAGACGCATTCTGAGAGGTTCTCTCTTTTCTGTAGTTCATCCTTAGCAGGAATGTTGGCTTCTGAAATCTGATGCGTCATGATGGCCTTATTTTGTAACTTAGTGAAATGTTGCTGATGTTTTGAATGATTCAAGAACATTAGACAGAACATTTAAAGTATAATTGTGGAATTAATTAATTACTTAATTATGTGTTTAAATATTTATGCATTTATACTGTATAATATGAAAACATTTTCAAGAAACACGAAAAACTCAAGGGCCGCCATAGGTATTTTTCGTCCTCTTATGATTCCTTCATATGCCCTCAGCGAAGTGTGAGAATTTGTTGGAGTTGACCCCATCCTGCACTGGGCAGCATTTGCTGTACTTGCTCCCCAGCACCCTGGTGGTCCTTCCAGTAAGACACTGACACACAGTGGTAACCACTGGATTAATTTAAGCTCAGGAGGGAAATTTGGCAGCATTTTAAATGCCACCAATTGCTTACTCATTCTAGAAGTTACTTATAGGTGCTCTTTAGTTTATCAGACCTTGTTTCAATCACCAAGCTGTAATACACAGTATGAGACAGAGGCAGCTAAGTCCTCAGCAGACTTTTTCCACATCTGTTCTGCCTCGTCACCTTTGCTCTTCAGCTCTTAGCCAAGGATCTCTTTCCTCTAGTTGTCCGGGTGTCAACTTCCCAACTTTCCATTTACCACCGCTGGGACCTGGCAGTACGAGTTACCCTAAAACACATTCAGCAAGAAAGCTCTACTACCATAGGCAGGCGACCACACACGTAAGACTGGGCCTTGTACACTGTTATGCGTATGTTTCTATATAGTCCACCAGTATACAGTAGGTGACAGGGTCCTTACAGGTGATTCATATCTAATACTGCATTAGCCTCCCGAATTCCTCTAGAATTTCTTTTTATGAATGCTCCACATGTACTAAAGCAGGGTTATTTCGCTACAATTTAGCTTCAAAAATTAATTGAATGCAGACTGTGGGACGAAGGAATACTTACATCTATAATGATGTTCCTATTATTATATTAACAAAGAACTCCTACAAAGCTAGGTTGCCTTTGTGTGCACAAAAGCTTATTCAAATGTAGTGTTAACTCATAAAAGAGTAGGATTCTCCAGCTGTCACCCTACTTTCTTCACTACAATTTGAAATGGTCACATTATGATGTTTGGTGGAAAATAACACATCAAAATGTTTGTTGCAATGACATGTTTAAAAAAATTAATTAGTTCGTATTCAGTTTGTTTTATGTCATTGTATGTGGGGAAAAAAACGTGATCACAAAAGCTTCAGTTATTACAACTACAGCAGACTTCCTTCCGCCAGCAGGAATAATCTGTTCCTGAATACGTGCTTGTACATATGTGCTTACACTGAATCCATGTAAGACAAAGCCTAACCCTAACCCTAAGTCTTATATGTCATTCATTTAAATGGGAAAAATAATGCATTCCTGAACCAAAAAGTGTTCCCTTTCATTTTACCAGGCATGCAAATGCCTGCTGTGCCATTTAAAAACTGATAAAATATCATTTGAAACTGTCCAGAATATCAGCATGCTCCTAAAAAGAATGGTGACAGAGACAAATTGACCACCTGCCAGATATCTTTGCTTTGCTCACCCTCCACAATGTGGTTTCTTCTTTCAGGTTTCAACTGACAGGCAAGGCTTTCCTCTGCCTTTCTGCCTTTACAGAATTTTGTAGCACTTTCCCTAAAATTTTGTCCTTTGTGGCTCATTACAATGATAGATTATAATTTTACCCTGTTATAAAGAGTTGTGATTTTTGTCAAGAGGTGCTTGCTTAAAGTACAGCTGAGATCCATAGAAGAAGCAACACCACATGTGGTGGGAACAGCTACTTGCCTTATGTGGTGCTCACTGTTGCCAAGGCTAGTACTACTAGAAATTTCTATCCTTGTAAAGTAGTTCTGAAAAGTGTGAGTGAAAAGTGCTCTCAGCGAATTTGTATATACAAATTATATGAGGCCATAGTTGTAAGTTCTTGTAACATGAGCATTTGTAATGAAGACCACTACAAAGACATAAGTTTTAATGTATAAATTATTTAAAACATATTGCCTACTGTTTATTTCTACTCAGATGATTTCACTATTAAAGAAGTTCCTAAAAACTAGCATAAGGCACATATTTTTTGGTTCTTTGTTTTTTGTTAGTCGCTAATTTGGAAAGTTTAACAACCTGTACCATTGTAAATACTAAGTATATATCAAAACACCCTCTGACTCATCCTCATGCTGTATATTTAACAAACATTTTTCAGCTAATTGCTTAAAAAACAAGTATAGGAATGTCAGGAATGTCAGCTAATAAAAAGTCCAATAGTAATGAATGCCAAATGGATTATCTAGCGGAAACCTAGAGAGTGGATTATATAGCGCTACCACAAACACTTCATAGAAACTAAGAATTTGATGAAAAGCTATGAACTGCATTAAATGAAATCATAATGTACCCAGTCTTTGTTTTTAAATGAAAAGTGCAACATCACATACATTACACAGTACAGTAGATAGTGCTGACCACACCATGGCCACATATGGGACTCTTTTTTCTCTTCTTTTATTAGTATCTTAATTCATTACTTTTCCTCCATCCATTTTATGACTTCTGGATATGTCAGGTCATTTACAATTATCCTGATTCTATTTTCTGATTATTTAAATGAACTACATGCCTGACATTTAAAACTGATCCACTTCTGTATTATATATTATATACTACATTACTTTTAATTTTTCTTGGCGTTATTTGCATTTTTAATTTTTATACTGATTGATAAAGCTATCATGTTTCTATTCAATAAGCTATCTTACCTAATTATATAAAATCTCAGACTCAGATGGCTAATACTTCAAAATAAAACATTTTAATGAAATACATATAGAATATGAAAATTACGTACCACAGTGAGAAACTTTTTTCCCACCATAGAGCATCTCCTGTATGGAATTCTCACTGTTTCACATTTTTTTTGAGTCTAAAAGAAGTAAAGAAAGTTATTATTTCAAGGTCAGTCACGCATTTAACCTACAAAACCTTGCTATTTAAGGACATCAAATCAGTACCAGCAGTCAACAACCAAGAAAAAAAAGTTATTTTGTTGTGTAGTACAAAGAGGTAAATTATTGTCAAAATGTTTGTACAATGCATGTCATCTACGGTTCTTTAAAAAAAGGAATTTCATTGATCTATTAAGATAATCCACCCATTCACTTTCCTTGACTGCTGTATGCTGGTCAGGGTCGTGGTGGTCCAGAGCCTATTCCAGAATCCCTGGGAGATAGGTTGTGAAACTACATCTTGGATGGGACACTAGTCCATCTCAGGTTGGCCACACATACACATACTATGGCCACTTTGAGCAACCAATCAACTTGAAACATGTTGTTGGAAAGTATGTGGTATTTTCAGTGGAGAAACTGGCACTACAGGAGGTTGCAACAAGTATTACAAGTAAAGACTGACATACTGTTCCAACATATTCAGGGATCCTCTGAATGTGTTAAATACAGACATAAAAATGTTCAATTTTTTTTTTTTATTTTTGCTTGTCATGCAGTTTTCATATGAACCATAATAGACTTTTTCATGAACACACAAATACAGATCAAAACAGTTCAAACTCGTGCTCACTGCTGTACATGTGGTTTTTAAAATTGTAGGGTAGGGTGGGTACAAGTCTCCTGCATCAGTAAAAAGTTTGGCACATGGTAGGTGACACAACTAACCCTTAGGCAAGTTGTTTAAAACTACTGCTCAAACTTAACATCTGTTTGCAGCTCATAGTGGATAAACTCTCTGCCCTTTAGCTCTTAAAATGAAATGAAATCAAATGAAAACGTGAAGTTAGAAACTTAGTTTTCACATGGGAAGCTGTGGGCTGTACTTATGGGATGTCACTGTAACTTAATAGTATTGCTGTTCCCTTATCTTCAAGGCTGTGGGCTTGAATCTATGAATCTACTCCGAGTGTTTGGCATCGATTGGTCGTGATTCTCATTCGTCTTCCAAACTCCGGTGGGCTCATTATTCTGAACTGTTCTGACTGAGAAAATACACAAATTATTCTGCAGTGCATCTGATTCGAAGGAATATTACACTTTACACTCAGACATATCCCCTGTCCTTGTCAGGATAGGCTGTTATATCATTGTGACCCAGACAAAATGGCAGCCAGTGAAAACTTATGGATAAACTATGACCTTTTTACCAATTATATGCAAAATCATAGTTGTATGTTTTACATGTACAAAGCAAATTTATATTACAGCTTCATATAAACCATAATGTAGCCTTTTATCAGAAACAGCAACAAAAGGCACATAACCTTAGAAACATTTTCAAACATTTGTAATTATTTTAACATTATATTTCAATAAATTGCTAATTATTCTCAAACTGCAAAGTTAAAGTTACAAAATACCTGATGACTGGGGACAGTGGCTATGCTCAGTTCCAGCCACTCTTTTCAAGCATGCAGATCTCAGGTGGGCCTTGTCTTCCACCCATGTTCTGTTTGCAAACTGCACAGCTTGGCACTGCAGGACTGGTAGCAAAAGTGTGAAATTAATGAGCGCCCACAGCAGAGGCTAGCCAGCAACGGTGACAAAGTGTGAAAATGAGCAGGATGCACACGGCCCATTCCCGACTGTTGGGGTGTCGGGCTGGGTGATAAAATCACTTCCCTCGGAGATGCCCAAAGATGGAACTCTCTATCTGCGCCTCTTAAAGGTCATTAAAGGAACTGTTCACCACACTAAAATATGGGGCACAAATGTTATTTTGGACGAAAGGGTTAACTAAGCAACAAATCTAATCGTTGGTGGTTTAAGTCACCACAGGATCTCAGTCTTAGTATGATTGGTTAAGGTGCACATCCTGAAATGTGTCTATAAATAAATGACGCATAAACATGCTATAGGTTAAATGTCTGAATAATTTTAAGCCATTTTTGATTCACAGCCAACATGGCAGCATAGGGAGCAGCACTGCTGCCTTACAGGAACGAGGCTGTGTGGTGTTTGCATGTCCTCCCTGGGTCTCTGTGGGTTTCCTCCCACAGTCCAATGATCGATGAATTAACTCATTTATTTGTTTGAGCATGCAAATGGCCCATGTACCATGTTTATTTATCTGTGGTCTGGGCAGCTGACATTAACCCAAGCAGACTGGGCCTGCAGTCATGCAGATGCCAGAGAATGGTGAGCTAATGCAATTTGTCAGCATTGGGAGAGGTCACCAGAGACATGCTGTGATGGGGCTGAGGGAATCAAGGCCTCCTACAATCTGGCTGAGTGACTAAGGCAGCAATGCTGCAGTAAATATGTACCAATATTATTTATCATGGCTGCTTCTTATAAAGGGACCAATTAAGGCATTATTTTGAGAATGAGTGCATCTCAGACGACTACTGCTTTTTTGTGCTTTTTTTAAACAGTTATTTGAGAGATTTTATAGATGGATATACATATGTATAATTAATTACGAATATACAGGATAAATTGACAGATATCCTGCAGCCTGGGATGTAGCATAGAGCTCTACCATACCCATCTAACACCCTACCTACCTACCCCCCTCCTCCCCTAATACACCACCTTGTAAGCTCTTCACCGGGGTCATCAGCACCATCCTTCATTGGCGTTTCACTGACTTAGGCCCACGAAACCTCTGGATGGCTAGGCAGTGCGGCCTGGTGTCCCAGACCCACCCGCCTCCAAGCTTACTAGGTCAAAGGTCCTCACTTAACTATACTACCTCACCTTCCCCCATTCTAGTTGCGCTCTCCTCAACCACAGCCACTGACTACCCTTTTCTGCTACTTGTGACAATTCCTTTACCACTTTCTTTAACCTACGTCCTCCAATTCCCAACTTATTGGGATGGATATACACATGCATAATTGTAATTCAAGGACCACAAAATGCACTTTTCATGGTCAAGCAATACTGTTTGTTACAAATAATGAGCCATATTTCAGAGTAATCCTGGAGTGCTGTTCTACTGCAGCTTTGCTGCAGGTAAGTGCCTGGAGAACTTCTTTTGCTAACTTAGTGGGTACACACATAGTTTTGGCGACATTTACATGTCATCCACAAATCTCAAACACTGACCTTTCCCCATCTGTTATGTATGATACGTGCAATGCTTGAATGTTACTTTATACTACTTACTTGTCAGCACTGTTTACACTAAGCTCTGGGAAAAGACCCAAGTAAGGTTTTAAGTGGCCTTACTTATTGTCTCTAAGGTGCATGTGCTCAGTTGGAGCTGAATGGGAAAACTCATTGCTGGCCATTTTTGCAGTTACTTGGTTTGGATTAATCACTGTATTTCACAATATGGGTAGATTGTATTGTAAGGATAAATGATGCTAATAAATATATTAACATTATTTGGTTACTTGGTAATGGGGTTTGTATTTGTGAACTCAGTGAACTTTTCACTCGCGATCGGTTCTGTATTAAGGCTCATTTTATACAGGCTTACAGCAATTGGTATGAAAATATAAGCACCTATTTCATGCAACCTGGAATAAATGCAATATCTTAGGCACAAATCAGTAAAACTAAATCTGAAACATCTGACGCATGTTTTCATATATTTTTTTGAATTACTCAAGTCTGTATGGACATTCAAATTCAGATTAATTTTATGAAATGTTCCGCTGGTGATAACAAATATGTTTTAGCCTTTTACAAAAAATAACTGAAATCCCTTTTGGAAAAAAGCCAGTGACCAGCACTCAGAAATAAATCTTTGACAATTGAACTCTAAAATATTGAAGTCGTTCTCACACAAAATCTTAAACTCATGTTGAAGTCTTAATGATGTACATTTTTATATTGGAACTGTGCCAGCATGGGTGCATTATTTTCACAGAAAGTGTCAAATATTAAGTTCTGTTTTGCATCATCTTCACTGCCTGGGGCTGTCAACTCAAGTTCTATAAACAGATTCCATGTAAAATACTGATATTTATAATTATGTTTCATGTTCAAAACTCACCTAGATAACCAGAGTACACTTGAAGTAGTTGTGAAGGACCTATATTAGATCATTTTAGCAAAGATGCATAGGCGTGGTTATAAGAAAAGAAGACATCATGACCAATTTGATCAAAGGTGGTGGTCCTTTCCTTGCCTGAGGGTAGAAACTCACTAGCCCAAGAAAGCCTGCCAAGCAGTAAGAAACACTGAAGTGTATGAATGGAGCATTAAAACCAATGACCCGTACAGAGTCTGGATGGAAGATCAGATGAAGGACACCGCTGAAATAAATACATGGCTGCTCTCACAGTCTAACAATCCTTCTTACGCATCAGTGTGAATCTAAAGGTACTATTAGTTATAAATTATATACATATCTTCTTGGTTGCACTGCTCCATTACAAGAAAAGTCCGTGCAATAAACACACACAAAAAAAACACTATTTCTTCTACACCCTTAAACCTGTAGTTAAGAATAATGATTGTTCCTTACATAAATCCCTATGGTACTCTAGTGAGTCTGCAGTATAAATCCAAAACATTCCTCTTTGCAATAGCAAATTGTGTTCCCTCCCATCTTTGGCCTTTCTTACCTTCACCAACTGCACCAAGTAACACAGCCCTACGGATGGCACGTGCATCATTTCATCAAATGGCTCTGCTGAGATTTCACATCGGAAAACCTGTCCTGCTTTTTTTCTGTTTTGTGTTTCAAACATTGCTACAATCTTTGGTTACCGCAACAAATGCAGTGATCTGCGAGATGAATTAACATTTTTGTTATATGAGATATAATATCGGTTCTCTGCATCAAACTCATTTTGAAGAGCGGAGTAGTTGTGAAATGACATTTTCCTTTGTTACAACAACTTACTATTTACATAGCAAGTTTTAAATGAAATCTTAAATGAAAATAATTTATGTATCTCCAATAAATATGTGCACATAATGTTAATGTTCCCATTCAGCTTTGCACTAAAAAATTTTGGCCCTGTTTAATTATGTTTCCTTGGCACTGTATCTGACCTATCGCGGAATTCTGAAATATAATTTTTCTAACAGATGCAAGTGAAATAATAAATTTAAAAAGTGCTTTCTTTATTTAACAAAAAAGTATTTATTTTTTGTGAAATGTCAAAGATTCATTTTTGTGAATAAAAAAAGCAGTGAGACGTACTTTCCCCAAGTTATGCGGTGGTATCATGAAGCATGTCAATCATATTCGTTCAGCAATTTTCTCCATCCCGTCTTTAGCGTGACTCGGGGTTCATAAGGGAGTAGCTGCACACAAGAATAAATGCTAACAAAACATGGTGCCTGCTGTGAATCCCCGCACATTCGGCAAGTCCTTGACAGCATCTCTCCACCTAGCCTGCCAAATGGTAGACTGGCTCAGAATAATGCTCCTGGGATGTAGTAGCAACTCCTTTTAATTTTGAAAGGAAAAATGTAAATATATTTTGAAACACTTTGTCATGTTTCATAGCCAAGCAAAAGAGAAGGTTGTCTGTCACTAAAAACACAGCAAAAAATCTGTATTTTTAAATATTTTTTGCTTTTTGCACATAGTATCAGAATTGTCCCTTTCTTATCTTATTTCTTACACAATATCTTCTGAAATTTTTGTGTAGTATGACACAGTGTTACATGCAGAATAAGTTTAAATACAGAATCACACTGCTGCATAGAGTTCAAGGAGGTCTAACTTGGGTAAACTCATTGCAAAGTAGAAGATAAATGAATTTGAGGAAAGTGATATACAGTACTGTGCAAAAGCCTTAGGCATGCAACTTCAATGTGTGTTGAGAAGTACAGGTAGATTCTTATCTACCATCAGGGAGGTTTCTCATTGGTCCCAAATTCATTCTGCAGCCTGAGAATGACCTCAAACCCAATCTCAGTCATACAGAACTATCTTCAGCAAAAAGAAGGAATCCTGCAAAAGATGGTATGGTCCCCACAGAGCCTTGATCTCAACATGATCAAGTCAGTCTGGGAGGACATGCAGAGACAGTCAAAGTGTGCAGAAGAACAGTGGCCAGTTCCTCAAAATGTTTGGAAGAACCTACCAACCTCTACCTTAAACTGCATGCAAGTTTGCATAAGAAAATTGATGCTGTTTTAAAGGCAAAGGGTGGTCCCACCAAATATTGATCTGATTGAGGTTTTTTTTGTCTACTGCACTTTTTAGAAGGTTTATTGATTAATAAGTATTCATGGCATTATTTTTCGAACCATCCTCACTTTATAGCATTTTTCCCACAGGTGCCTAAGACTTTTGCACAGTACTGTATACAGTATTTTGTCAAAAATACTTCCTTGAGAGAGTATTGGGTTGCACAGTGAGTAGCGCTGTCACCTTACAGGACCTGGGCTGCTAAGCTGAGAGTTCAGCTCAGCCACTGTTCTCCCAGTGTCAGTGAGGGTCTTGCTCTGCTTTCCTCCCATGGTCCAAAGACATGTGTTTCATACTACCTGGCCACTCTGAAATTGCTTGTAGCGTGTGAATGTGTGTGTACATGCGTGTCTACTCTGTGATGTCATAGCCAACCTCCCAGTGACTCCAGGACAAACTCCAGGCCACCACAATCCTGACCAGGACAAAGAATTAACCCAAATGCACAGACAAATCAATGATATTATACTGTAATGTGTGAGAACTGAAGATTACAGGGCTGATGAAATTTTTATCAAAGCAACCAGTAGTGAGTTACAAAACGTGTGCAGTGCACAAACTCCAGCAGTGGAAATCCAGTGGAAATGTACTAAATAGGCTTTGAAAATGCACTTTCTGCCTTTACCGCTTACTGCGGAGAGGGAGGACCAGTAATGCAGTTTACAGAGATTCCCAGTTTTACAGAAATCGGCGGAGCGATTGTTCAAAAGCAGAAATACGTACGTGTTTTCTGTTGCTGCTCTTGTTGGCTGACATCAGAAATGGGGAAAAGGTGCAGTGTAAGTGGGGTGTAAGATGGAGATTTGTGCAGGGAGGCCAGAGGAGGCTAATCTCGTTACGTAACAAGACATTCGACTTCACTCTTCATTCCGCTATAATCCCTCATCCGCATTCGCGCATCCCGCCGCGCCGCACTTGTGGCTCCTGCGCAAGAGGGAAAAAAGGAAAAATCGGCGTGGCGTGACAGTCACCTTTAGCACACACTCCTTATACACGCCAGTCACGTTCGGCTCCGTGACGCCGGCTCCCTGACAACACCCCCCCGCGACAGCGCGCCCGTGGACGTGGGCAAAGGGGCGCCGGAGACGCAGCGGATCCCTGCTCAAGGTGAGCGCTCGTCCGAGGGAGACGGCAGAAGAGAACAGCGTGGAAGAAATGGAGGTTCCGAGTGTGGAACGCGGCGTCGGCAGCCCCAGGAGCCCCTGCGAGGACATGATCAAGAACATGAGTTTGGAGGCCGTTCAGCTCTGTGAAAGAGAAGGTGAGGGCGCCTCGGCGGATAACGGCGCTTGGGGGGGGGGGGGTGTGGAAGCCAGCTTGGAAAGTGGCTCGTGGATCGTGGACCTCCGCCGAACATTATTCTCATGGATTTTTAATAGCAAATCGCTTTTGTATGGAGGAGTTTCAGTCAGAAAGTCCGTTACTGACAGGGAGATTAGTGGCTTGAGCCGTCGCCTTGTGGTCTAAGTATACCAGGTCGAACCCCTCCCACTGTGGTGCCTCGATCAAGGTACTTACCCTGAGTTGCTACAGTAAAAATGACCCAGGTGCACAAATGGGCACATATTTGAAAGTAGCTGTAGAGACGTCGCGCTGCAAGTTTCTCTGGACAAAGGCGTCGTCGAAATAATGGACACAGTTGAGGGTTCACCCGCAAGGACGGTCATCGCGTTAATGTCACCGTGGGCTCGGTGTGTGGTCGAGTGCTGTGACGGGGAGCAGAACAAAGGCGGCTCTGCCTTTCAGCACCATGGACACGGACCGGAGCCTCTTGCCTTCTCCTCCGGCTTTGTTACCGCCCGGGCTGCGTGGTCCTTCAAAATCGCTTACAGGATCACTTTCCTGGTCACAGAATTGACTGATGCGGTCCAAATTTTCGCCGATCTTGTGCCAGAAGAAGATAGACAGAGAGAAATCGAGGCTGCAATCTTACAAGTGAGGGAACAAAGCAGAGAGGCTGCGGGCGTCTCGGCGTGGATGAAGCAGTAGAACGACTTACTGAATCCGCCGTGTGCGTGACTGAGGCCAAGTTGAATTACGGGTCATTTCCTAAAAGACAAACATACAATAAAACGCGCACCTGGCCATGACTCACCATAAGTATTTAAATAGTCTCGATTTAACACCACTGTTGTGCTCTCCTTGCGTATTTTGCCCCTTACCAAATAAACGGCCCTTTTAACAGAATATGAATCAACAGAATGTGCATTAAATCAAATACTCCCAGAAATTTTGACTAGATGAACAGATGCTTCACAAACATCCGCGAGCACTATAAAGATGGCTGCACCCATAGAAGAGAAACGTGTAAAAAAACTTGCTGCCTTATGAGCAGGAGGAACGTGTTCTTCCTGCAGCTGCTCTCTTGTCATCGCAGTTTCAGTCACCAAGAAAAAGATCATTGTCCCTCTGAGTCTTATTTTCGGGTTTTCTTTTTTGCCTGATTGTCACAAATCTGTGGCAACATCACAAACAGCTATACATATCTGTGTTAAATTTTGTGTGCAATATTTCTGATATTATCTGTCAACCAATTACTTTGATTTTTTGTTAGATTTTCAGCCACCACATTGATGCTGATTTTATTATCACGACTGTGCTTTTGTGTTAGAGCAACATTCATGTCATTTTAGTGGTTGTGAATAGGAAGGATTCTTCTTTTCCTCGCTCTCTCCACAGTCAGCATTAAACCAGCTCTATTGTCTTTCTTTCCACACAGTCCACTGCTGTCAAAACACACACCAAAAGGGTGCCAAGGGTTCTATAAGACAAGGCTTGAGTATCTTGATGGCTACGGTGGTGAGAATGCAGAAAGTGAAATATACAGCACATTAAAAAGCGTGGTTAAATAATTACATAAGCAAATAAACACAATGATAAAAGTAATGGCCAAAATTATGGTTTCAAATATAATTTCCTGTAAGGAAAGCAGCTGTCATCAACTTCATTTAGTTTTGCATTACAGTTTGCTGGACTTGAATAAAACATTGAATAAGTCTCCGACCTGAGGCTTCCAAACACAACGGTGCAGTTTTTATTGGTGAAGTCTTGAACTTGCTGTGCATACATCTCAGGTTCGTAGAATCACCTGTGATTGCAGTGGGGAAAAAAAGTATAGCTATTTCTCTTTTTTGTCTTAGCAAACTAGAGTCATTCCGATTAACCATGAGTAAATTAAAAACTCGTAAATCAAGACAGTTATTTCGATTATTTAATATGGAAAAATAAAACTACACCCCAGCCCATCTGAAAACCCTCAGACAGACTTTTATAAAAATACTAAAACACATTGAAACATACACGCAGTGTGCAATTTATGCCTTTTCTACACATTTTTACATGTTTAGATGAAATTGTGATGTTGGAATTTTTCTTTTTTTGACAGATTTTTTTTTTTGGCTGGAGCACATTGCATCAAGCACATGAGCACCTAAATAAAGGAATAGTATTAAAAATTAAATCTTGTTCTAGCAGAAATCCATAAATTGAAACTAACCATGTCAACTGAGGGATGCCTGTATTAAGAATTAAATGTTTGATTTCTGCATATAATAAAAGATAGTTAGAGGTTTTGCTGATGTTATAAGAGGAAAATATATTTCTTTAATAATAAAGGGGACACAAATTTTGAACAAACAGTAGAAAATGTGAGCTGACTTACAGTGTAACAGTGCACCGTGGGTAATGAAATGTAAGTATGGGGATATTATGAATGGCCATGTAGAGCAGTCTTTTGCTAGGAGAGAATCTAGTTGAGCAGGGACAGAAATGAGCACCAGCAACTTATGAGATGTGCCAGTACACAAGAAAAAGTCCCGCTATTCCAAAGAGCAAAATGTAGACCAACTAGTACCACGTACCTCTCAATACCAGCCCGCTTCAAGCACTGATAACCTCGGTGTTGCACTGAGAAATGTGTGGGTGACTATTTCAGAGGTTGCAGAGGTAGCACAGGGAAGCCAGTAGACAAACCTCCCGTTGTGACTGTGAAAAAGGGGCTCTGGAACTCTGTACCCCTGTTGCAGCAGTGAATGTGTGTTGTAGAGCATTTTATCCAGCTCTGCTGGGACATTCTCAGGAACAGAGGTGTCCACTGGACAAGTACTGTAGTGAAAGAATGACTTAAAACAGTCCATTAATACACAAATGGTGTGTGCTAACTTCATATCACCATATGTAAAACTGTTTAGCTGAAAAAGATGAAAATTGAGTCATTGTTTCTGTTCACCGAAATGGAAGTGATTCAATACCAAGCATTTCTAGAGTGGGCAGCTGCTGCGTAAGTGTGATTCCAGCACACTGCATTGTCTCTGCAAATTAGACAGGCGGCTTAAGGCCTGATGCGCATCGCTGTGATGGCAACAACCACTCCCCTGTGGCCTGACTTGGCTTCTCTTGCTCTCAGAAGCACAGACAAAGAGCAGCCAGGTCCACATTCTGTATAAATGAGCTGTCATGTCCTGCCTTCTACTAAATTCTAGTGGATATTTGTATGGTTTTGTAGGATTTACAGTTTAAGATATAGTTTAGCATTATATTCCCACACAAAAAATTGCACTTACAATCATTTACAAATAAAACTATAGATAAAAGTATGACTATTCAAAGTGAATAATAAAATTTGATTTTAACAAAGCTGTGACTTTTAAGCCTGGAAATACTATTCCATTTAGTGCACAATGAAAATAAATAATAACTTTTAGTTAACTTTTCAGTTACTTATAATTTAAGTTTCAATACAATTGCTGACTTTTTTTCTTCTACATGATAAAACATTTGTTCACAAAAGCTCTTTTATTTCCGAGGCACTGATTGTTTTTGAGCTCAGTATTTTCCAGGGAAATTGTCATTAATGTTTCATTGTACATTGTTTCTAAGTGTAGAACAGAATGGATCACCAAAAAAGATTTACATATGATTATTTATTACAGTACAGCAGTAATAATATAAATTTCTATTAAACATCTGAGCAACTGTGAATGAGTAATTTACGTTAACAGATCACACACAAGGTAGAATACAGAATACCTATCTGGCAGCATTATTACAGTTTAATTCATATTTATAAAGATTAAGTTGAAATTAGACATTTAGTTTGGAAATCATTGTGTTAAACTTTTAATGATACTTGTTACAAATCAAAAAAAAAAAAAAACAGGACGGAGAAGCTTTTCGGTGCAGCTCTGTCTGGGATTTATCAAGTATTTCTCAAATACCCAAGAGTAATATACCGCACTTCCAATTCTGTAGCAGAAACAGTGAGAAGTTGGTGACATTATTTCATTCGCAGCAGATCTTTCTCAAGCCTGTCAAATTAAACAAAGCAGCATGTTTCAAAGGCTGCAACCATAATGGCATTTAATTTTGTGTGACTGAATGATACACTTTGAGAGAATTACCATTTGTTACATTTGTGTAACATTTGTTCCTTTCATACATTATAAGATTACATATTTTATAGCAATCATTAAACTTCATTGTCATACACAATACACTGAATGTACTATTCAGATTACATACAATTGTTGCAACAACAAGTTATCTGAGTTGTTTATCACTGACCATATGTTTAGATGTGAAGATATTACTGCGTATACTATTCTCCTGGTAGTGGATTTTTTTTGTTTCATTGTGACTAATAATCTTTGCATTGTTTTGAAAGTGCCAGTTTTGTGCCATATGAAGCACTAAACACATTTTATTCCACAGCAGTGAAAGGGCATTTGTACTGGTTTGCCTGAGAATGGGCAGATTTTCCATTAATATTAATGGGACCTATTACTGATGGTGATCATATGACCTCTTATTCAGCCAACACTATATATATGTGTGTGTGTGTGTGTGTGTGTGTGTGTGTGATTTTTAAACATTTATTTCCATGATTTTAGTACAATTGAGACTCAGCAGGTAGCTCTACTATTTTGCAGTTCCCAGGGTTCTGCATTTTAGATTTTGTCTTTATACCATGAATCTTCTCTCATTTGTTGTCCTACTAATTTATTGTATCTAAAAAATAAACAAGCCTTAACTAGTAAACATCTACAAATATTTATTAATTTGTTGATTTATTCATTTAGTATAATCTTTTCTCCAACGATAACTACAACTCACAATAGCAAAATGCATTTCACAAGAACTTGAGACAGGTGTACGACTGCATGATTATTTATCTCATACCACTGTTTTTGCTGGTGGATTTCATATAAGCAGCTGCCTGCAGGAGTGAGTCAGATAGGAAATACAAAGATGATCATGACAGATGCTGCAATGTAATTTTACACAAATTTATGCAGCTGTTCAGGAGTGTCTGAAAGAGATGGGTTTTGAGACACTTCTTAAATAATATAAGGGATTCAGCAGTTGTGAGGTCAGGCCAGAGCCCCACTTTTAAATGTAAGGGGGTCCAAAAAACTTTCAAAAGCGGAGCAGCAGTGGAGACCTCTTTCAAAAGAGTAAATATGATGTTTTGGATGTTCCAGGGTATTGGTCTTTTGGTTGTCCTGTAGGCAGAGTATTGAAGCACCACAGAAGGAGGGTTGCTTCATGGAAAGCACTGGTAAGTCAAACATAACTTGTGCCATGGCTTTCTGGATCATCTGGCAATGACTGTTGACAATGGGCAGAAAGACTTGAGAGGAAGGAGTTGCTTCAGTCCAGTTGGGTTATTGGCATGGCTTGTGCCTGGGGCTGTGCAGAATGTAGATGCTCCAAATGCTATGGAAGAGTTTAACAGGATTGGGTTCCCACTTCAGTGTGCCTGGAGAAACAGAGCCTTGAATCAGTTCTTACTCCCAAGCTTTTATCTAATATAATGGATGAGATGATTAAATTGTCCAGTTTGGTAGAGGGTTTCTGACAGGTGGATGGACCATACTCATGTTTTTTAAAAGAGACTGCAACAAAAGGACTTTGTATAGTTTTTTTTTTCTTCCTCAGGGAATACAATAACTAAATGCACATGTCTGGGAGGCATGACAACCAGCTGCGGATGTTGGTGTGTTTCTCTTCCCCTTTGTGAGCCAGGATGGATGCAGGTCTTCACTGAAGTTCCTATAAACTGCTGCTCTAACATCAACATGCAGAAGGTCAGGCAGACAATGCTGTCAATGAAAATTATGTTCTGCTAAATTTTTACATTTCCACCTGATATTTTAAGAACTATGAAAACTATGTACAGATTTGTTGGGGAAAAATTATTTATCCTGTTAGTTGGGCAGCACTTTACAGACCCTTTAGCAAGCTAAAGAAGCAACTGGTCTTTTTTAGCAGTTAGCTGTCAGATTTTTTCTTTTCTACAGGTATCAGACTGTAATCCCCTTCTTCACTCATAGGCAGCAAAATATCCAGCTAGCAAACACCAGCTAATTCAGTAACCTACTTGCCAACTATATCTACATAGCTAGGTTAACTTTTTTGCTCAAGCAGAAGATCAGTTTGCATATAATACAGTTCAGTTCTGTATTCTGATGTTAACTTGCACACTTTAACATCTTCTTGTTATTTAGCACATTTATAGCCAGCTGAAGTGTGTGCTATGCTTTACTATGCGTTACAGCTTTTATACTTTACTGTTGTATTATGCAAATATGTTACTTGGAAACCCCATACTCTAGTTAGGCTATCTATATATAAATGCTACCAGTCATCAAACCCATATTAAAATTTTTAGGATAAATGTTCTAGTTGACAAAGGACAGGAAATTAATTTAGTGGAAAGTGAAATAGCCAGATTTATTAAGATATTCCTATCATGTGAGCAGACTCAATTAATCTGGACTTTCTGACAAGATCCTCAGGTGATAGTACTTAAAAGAGTTCAGTTTTGGGCGAAATATTTGACAGTCCTGGTACCTTTTAATAAGATGTGCCAGAAGACAAATTAAATGTGGCCAATCTTGATTATAATTTACATCTTGTCTTGTCTACTCTAGGATAACAATTTCACACAAATATCCTAGAGTAAAGGAAGGAAACCTTTTAAGCTTATTAACTGCTTGAACCATTGTCAGCAGACTGTCTAACGCTCCCTGTGCAACATGTAAGACCGATGAAGTCATTTCAGCAATAAACAAGCATTTTATACAGTCTAACGTATGGTGAAGCATATTTTTGATACAAAACTGTGTAGCCTACTCATCATGAATGAAATGTGAATGAAAGGTAAATGACAACACTCATATAAATAGTAGTAAATAGCTACTAAGTTATGTTTCATTTTTTGTTTAACGTCTTAGTTTCTGACAAGTTTCTGAGTATTTGGGAAATACACTTGCGATGTATCTGCTTTATTGAAGCACAAATACTGTTTTAAAACAAATTTAATCTTAAGATAAAGCTTTGGATAATTTTGGTTACTGATGTTACATATTATTCATGCTTTTCTTTATCCAGCACTGGCAGTGCTTTGTATTTTTTTAGCATTACATACGAAGACAATTTTAGGGACAAATGAATAGAACAAGGCTTGTCCTTTCCAGCTTGTCACTTGTTGATGGAAATTTCACTGGGGCATTCAGTTCATTTGGGGGACTTCAGAATGGCTCCTTGTCACGCTTTCAGACGCAGTTAGCAGGATGAAGGTGGCCTTTGTCTGCATGCCTTCCCCTCATGCCTGCCACTGCAGTCTTACTCAGTGAACGTTTTTAAACTGGGAGGTTGTTAATCTGCTGCAGTCCTGCTGTGGTCCTGCCGACTCCATATGGACATTTAGGTATTTCAGCACGCTTTAATTAATTCTTATTTACGCTCATTTTTGACAAATTTTAAGTGATGTATTGTTGGATGATTTCCATTTCAGTTACTCCTAATTCGAGAATGTGGCTCGTAGAAATAAACACCTTTCCTTTAATTTCTCTTGCTACGGGAGGTGGTCCACTCTGCCAGTAGCACTTAGCCATTGTTACTTACGGTTAGTTACTAATTTTATATATTCTTTACGGTGTGGCCTGTTCTTAGTGTTTGTAATGTTACTTACAGCACATTACTTATGTGCTGCACTGCCCTCCTGTTGGCTCTGTTGAAAGAAGAGAGATTCAAAATGACAAGATTGGAACCCGTTTTTCTCAATTTATTACTTCTGAATGGAGCTTCTGTAGGAAAAAGTTGCTTGGGTGAGTTGCTCAGTTTTCCTCTGCAGCAATTTGTAATCTTCTTTTC
Organism: Arapaima gigas; assembly: GCA_900497675.1. Lineage (NCBI taxonomy): Eukaryota > Metazoa > Chordata > Actinopteri > Osteoglossiformes > Osteoglossidae > Arapaima > Arapaima gigas. The sequence continues at coordinate 84,502 of UFQX01000264.1, read as the reverse complement.
AGTTCACGTTAGCATGTCTTCACCATCTTTCATTTTATTTTTCATGCCTCATGAGAAGTTTAAATCAAACCAGGATTGCCTTGAGAAAAGGTTTTTAAAATTTATAGGCAGCTATGTCTGTGGATGCGGTGGGGTTTGTTTACATGTTGTGTCCACATAGGGGATAGAGACTGCAAGAGGGGACCCACATGGGCCTTTCCTGTTCTGCAGAGTGCTGAGTCAAGCACTGCAGGTCTCTCTGAGGGAACAATGAGAAGCCCTTTCATCTAACTCTTCCCTGGTGCTCGTCCTTCCCTGCTTGCCCCATGGGGGTGAGCTTCGCGCTGGAACACTAAGCCTGTTTTCACAACAAGGAGAAGGCATACTCTTAGGGTTATCTTGAAGATGAAACAAGTTTGAAACTATTACATTTCAGTTTTTAAAAATGTTCTTCTTAGGTATGTTGCAGTTGCCATAAATATCTTGGACTTATAAAGAAAATGAACTTCATTTGGCAGTTATGTGTTGCTCTGTGTTCTGTTTTGATTAAGATATGTATTCGGACCTGTACCTGGTTTTTGTGATTGTGAACTTTTATCTATGAAATCAAAGATATTGTGAAATCAAAGTGTGCTTAGCAGATATCTCGCATGTAACTTCTAGGCTATGTTTCACAGGTTGGTGTAGTAATATTAATAACTCCAGCATGGTCAAGGGAAATGCAACAGTCCCTCCCTCCAGTCTGAATCCTTACATTTAAATTTAGTGCAGTGTCTCAGTCAGATCGCGGTGATGCATTTCTTTTTTATTTAATAGTACATTATGCCACTGTAGGTCACTGTTAAGTTTTATTTAACTTAAGATTTCATTAGAAGTTAGATTTAATTTAGCGCACTGTTTACACTCTACATAGTGGATTTTTCTTGCACATTTTACAGTACAGACTATGTTTCTGAGATGAGATTTAGATGTATCTACGAAGGAAAATGTTATAACAATATCAAAAATGTAGCTGAATATTATCACTCCGAGTTATAAACAGTAATATTTAATTGATTTCGAAGAGTTACTGATATTTTAAACCAATTTTATCTTACACCTGTGTTTTTCACATGAAACTTGCCAATGACTCTTCATCCTCTGAAATGCCCTTGTACCTTAACACTAAAAATATCAGAATAGACACTTTCTGACAAGCCTACACAGGCAGGACAAAAGTAAATACTATATTAATCGGTGTGTCACCATTATCAGTAATCTTAACTGAAATCTGAGACTAGGCCTAACCCATCAGATTACCATGTTCAGTACAAATTTGAAACTGATGATGCTGCAACATCCATATTATATATGATGCCAGTGCACACTAAAGTCAGGTGAATTCAGTATCTGGATTTTACTGAAAATAGTAATGAAGGGTGAACTACTAAAGACAATATTTATTGATTGTAAGTTTTACAAAAAAGTCATTTTTCAGGAATTCCCATTTAACTTTTTTTCTGTCAAATGTATCAAGATGCATAAGTCCAGAATGAGATTCACAGGCAAGGAATCTGTCCAGTCTAATCAGATGGCTTTCACATCTTGGCTGAAGGAGGTATGAAAATCAGCAGGACTTGAAGGAATGAATAGCTCCTTCCATCAAGGCATAAGAGACGAGTGACAGAGGGGTGACAGTACAAGTGAAAATGCATGATCTGGAGCACCCCAGGAAGCCTATAGCACCTAGGAAAGCAATATGGTGTTGGTGAGACCAGTGATTTTGACCAGATGGGCTGAAAAACACACATGCTAAAGAGAATAGAGTGTATAAGTATAGTTTGGATGAGTTTTGCTGAGAAGTGTTTATTTTTTGAAAATGAAGTTAGTATAGACTGTTTGTCATAACAGGATTTGAGCTCCACAACTGCTCCTCCGCTGAAGTGCTATAAATTAAATTGTGGGATCCTGGGGCATCTGCATGTATTTTCTCTGCACATAAAAGTAAGACAAATCAGAGGATAGATACTATGCAAAAGGCAGACTTAATGGACAGCAACACAGTCTTTTCGCTAGAAACTTGTGTTGTAGATGTAAGAGAATATTGTGACATTGCTGTCTTTGGGTCTTTCTGTATTAATATCTTTTGCAGGTTATGAAATGTTTTACGGCAGCGCAGAGTTTTTTCATACAGTGTTTATCAGCAAGGGCACGTATAGGTGGTATTCTATTCATTAATATTTTTTCGAACTCTCAAACTGATGTGTTCAGAAAACGTTTTCTAAAAAAATAATATCCTGTCACTGTGTGCAGACATGCCTCACATATAATTTTTTGTTCGGTATCTGGTGGCAGTGGAGGAGTTAATAACAGAGCCCTCCGGGAAGTTCCCCTTCAGGCCTTATTCTGAGATGGGCTCCAGACCACTGTGATCCTAAGGGTAACCATATATAGTGACTCTTGTTAAGTTCTTCTGACCCAGACAGTGTTATATAGCCTCCAGAAAAATGAAAAATTTGGTTGGTGCCAACCATTCTCCATTCATAAAACTGTGACGGCGACTCAAAGCCTGACAGGCCGACTTTAGCTAGGTGTGCTATGCTATTGCAACTTATTCTTTTAATAATGATCCATGATTTTCCAAAATGTTACCTCTTACAGCAGTGTGATATTTTATGCCTTGTCGTATAGGTTGTTATAAAATAAAATTAGGAAAAAAAACACATATTATTCATGACAATTCACAAATGACAAAATACTAATACGATGAATTATTTCCTTCCTAAACTGGCAGTTTGGAATTAGCGTCCCAGCAGACACACACTAAAGAACAAACAGTGTGTAAAGAACTACAATGTGCTTAATTTTGCTAAACCAGCTTGTGTGGAGAATCAGAAATCACTGATTCCCCACTGTGCCTAAGGATCCGAGTCAAACTGTAAAACCCATGTGTGAGAAGCAATAATGTATGTTGCACATTTTCTGCAAAATTAACACAAATCAGTTAAGTAGCATCAGATGGCAGCATGCCATCCAGTGTGAGTTTTAAAACATACAAGCATCAGCAGTTTACAGTATTTTTTCACGTAAACTGTAAGCTGCTGACAACCCTGCGTACCAGTTGGTCTAATGTGCGATTCTGCATGCTGCGCTTTACTGGTACTCATTATTAAACAGTGACATCTGGCAGTTTCAAAAGAGACAGCAAACTAAATTAAGAGACATAACAAATTCTTAATTAAAAGACTGATCTGTAAAAAATACCACCCAGGGACACAAAAGGGAAAAGTGCCAAAGGCTACATTTTGGCAGCGGAATAATGCTGTCGTGGATTCGACAGTAGACTTTCTCCGTGCCTATGAATGTATGCATGTTTTACTGATATCCAAATTTAAATGTGCAGTTGTGTATTAATTTTAATGATATGAAAATTAGGACAATTCTGTACACAGACAGCATCAAAACAGCTTGACCCCGTCAAACAGCTTTACATAAATATCTGGGCAAAATGAAGGATGTTTAATAAACAGAGAGTGAGTTATGTTAGAAACACTTTGTAAAGGAAAATCTGACCAAGCTGTAGTAAATAGTCGTGCCACATGCATAGTAATCATGCAATTTTTTCCATTGTTTACTCAGTTGAGTGCATTATAGCATCGTATAACATCCCACAAGCCCAGAGCCTTGTTAGCATAGAGCCTGTTGTGTTTATGCGGCAAGAGGTTAAGCTGTGTACTCTCCACTTTTCCATTACCTGGGTAGGTATGGCTGTATATGGCCATTATTACCAAGAGCTTTATCACAATTTTATAGATTAGTTAAGTGGAAAACACTCAAAACCACATGAAGACCTTCGGCAAAATATGAATATGCATGTTGTTCATACTTTTGTTGTTAGTAAAAAAATGATATTGCACTCATAGCTTAGGGAAAAAAAAATTAAAGATACAATGAATTGCAAATAGTTTCAATTATTTAAATATTTTCAGAACATGGTAAAAAATATCCAGTCTGTCATTCTAAGATTTGGCAATCTTTTTGAAAGCCTTTTACTTGTCAAGTGCAAGTAACCCCTGTTTATTCACTTGGCACTCCTGGAGATGAAGTGATTTGTTACAGATCTGGTGTAGACTCAAGTTTCCTCGTGAAAGTTCACTCAACTGAACTCTCTCTACAGAGAATAAGTCCCAGGACAGTGGCATTGCAGGGATGGAAGAGCTTCCAGTTCCACAAAACATTAAAATAAGCAACATCACATGTGACTCCTTCAAGATATCTTGGGACATGGACTCCAAAGCCAAGGAGCGCATCACTCACTACTTCATCGACCTGAACAAAAAAGAAAACAAGAACTCAAATAAGTTCAAGCACAAGGTATGTATGGACTAGTAATTTGTCAATATCAATTGCAATATTAACTTATTGCTATTTTGTTTAGCAACCTTCACAAGGTATCACAGTAATATGTTCAATACTGTAAAGTAGCTAAGCACAGCAACATGAGAAGTAAAAGTACTAACAAATGCTTGCTTCAGACACAGCTTCCGCTTCTCTGGCAGTTATGAAGACTCCTATGAATGGCAGTAAAATATGCAGTAATGTTTGCTTATTTAAACTCCTGTTAAGGATGTTCCAACAAAGTTGGTTGCCAAAGCAGTTCCACTGCCCATGACCGTGAGAGGCCACTGGTTCCTGAGCCCACGCACGGAGTACACGGTGGCTGTCCAGACGGCCTCCAAGCAGAGCGATGGTGACTACTCTGTGTCCGAGTGGAGCGAAATTATCGAGTTCTGTACCGCTGGTGAGGATGGTGACCAACACTATGTCTTGGGAAACAGGGGGAGGGGGTGACCATAAGTCAAGGGCCAAGATTGCAGTTACACAAGTAGGCCAGTAGGCACAGTGGAGGTGATGCTCAGGGATATTGTCATGCTTCATTGGATATGGAAATGTGGCTCAGGATTTGTCACAACATAAAACTCTTTTCTCCATCTTTTCACCTGCAGATTACTCCTCTGTGCATCTCACGCAGTTACTGGAGAAGGCTGAAGTCATTGCAGGCAGAATGCTGAAATTTTCCGTGTTCTACCGCAATCAAAGCAAGGAGTACTTTGATGGCGCTAGGTATGTATTCCCACGTTGAAACTTGTTCTCAGAAATGTGCAAACTATGTTCATATTTGAACACTGGGATTTGTAATGCGCATCTTTTAATGTGTGTTTCAGTTTTTCAACAGTGACACACCATTAAGGCGACTTTAAATTCTGCAAAAAAGCTTTACCCTAAAATTACCTGTAATAAGCATAAATCACACCATCCAAATGAAATGTGCTTCTATCCGACTAATGGAATTAGGAGCTGAAATACACTAATTGGCCACTTTGTTAGGCACACACTCATTCACATTTATATGACTGTAGCACAAAAAGCATTTAGACAGGGTTAGGAGATCCAGTTTGTGTTAAAAAAAAAAACACTGTAATGAAAGACGGAAGATGGTTTTAAACACTGTATGATCATTGCTGCCAGGCACTTTGATTACAGCATCTTAGAAATTTATCCTCTTTGCATTTTTGTGCTTTATAGTGTGAAAAGGTCACAGAGAATAGGTGTCGATGAAAACTGGTGAAAGACAACATTCATACAAGCTAACAGGTGCTTCACAAGGAAGAAAATATTTCGGTAAATAGTGGAATGGAATCTCAGAGTAGAAGCACAAATCGTTGAATGTTGAAGTGGGTGGACTAGAGCAGCAGAAAATCACTGACCACTCTCAGAAATGGAATATGAGGTTTCAGGTGGCACAAGGTCAACATGTTTGACAGATGGCATTGGAATACATTATTTCTATTGGGTCCTGAATATAGGGTCAGAATTTGCTGTTAGCAGCATGAATCCGTGGTGCTGCCATTTCTGTTGCCAGCGTTACAGTCTAGTGATGGTGGCGTGATGTTATGGGGACTATTTACTCCGGAAAAATTACGTCCATCAGTTGTGGGTGATCGTTCACAGTGTACTACTAAACCTTGCTGCTGATCCCTTTGTGGCTGGTTTACCCTTTTTAATGGTTAATTCTGACAGGAAAATGTGTCGTGTGATTTCCATAGTCACAAGCAACTTTACTCCAATTGTCAGTAGTCCAAAAAAGTCAACCTAATGGAGAACGTTGGGAACGACACGGGACAGGAAGTTTTGGAGTGTCAATTTTTTGGAAATCTTGCCATTTCTATTGTATTTTATCTAATGAACATGGATATTGACCGCATATACTCTGCTCATCACTGCTGGATTAAATGTTCAAAAAAACTCGTTGAAAAAAAGATTCAGTTTCGGAGTACAGTTGTGAATTGTTCTCTGCTCTGGAAAAGGAATACCCATGACACATCAATATGAGACCTATCATGCTTATATTATTTGCAAATACTGGTGTAATACAACATATATTTCCTAAAATAACAGGACATAAGTATAGTCCTCATTATCCTAGACTGTATTTAAAACAGTAAGTACAAATGTGCACTTACACTGACATCTTGTGGACAGCAATGCTAAGAGACTATCCTGTAAATTTTCAGGGAAGTCCAGGGGAACAAGATGCTTCCCTCTGTGAAGGACAATAGCGGCAGTCATGGCTCGCCGATCAGTGGCAAGTTGGAGGGCATTTTCTTCAGCTGTAACACCGAGTTCAACACAGGCAAACCTCCCCAGGACTCTCCATACGGCAGGTACCGCTTTGAAGTCCAGGCCAAGGCCTTGTTCAATCAAGAGACCAACCTGTATTTTGGGGACTTCTACTGCATGTACACGGCCTACCACTATGTTATTCTGGTGCTGGCACCTGCCGGCTCGCTGGGTGACGAGTTTTGCAAGCAGCGCCTACCTGCACTGGACATCGCCAACAACAAGTTCTTGACATGCACCGAGGAAGAGGGGGGCCAGCTAGTGTTCCATCATGCCCAGGATGTCATCCTGGAGGTCATCTATACCGAACCAGTGGACTTGGCCCTGGGGACTGTTGCTGAGATCAGCGGACACCAGCTCATGAGCTTGTCCACATTCAATGCAAAGAAAGACCCCAGCTGCAAAACTTGCAACATCAGTGTGGGCCGCTAAGCTCTCCCACCCCATATGGGTCACTGGAAAAAGCAGACATATTATCTGACCCCTTTAAATGTACCATTCAACCCTACTGAGACTTGCAGCATATGTTCTACATTTTTCATATTATTCAGTACCAAACACTTTGTTTACTAGTTACATTTTTAAATACATGCAGATGCATGGTTTGTTTTTATTTCTTCAATAGTGTTTCTCAAATATTTGCTTTGTCATAGTGCTTGAACTTTCCATTCCAAAGCCCAGCTGTTTAGCTTATAAAGGACAATTTTCTATTTTGTTTTGCAGCTGCAATGTGAGGTTCTGCAAAAGGTGCCAAAATTATATAGACATCCTTTAAAAAGCATTGGCTCTGGTGTTATGGAATATCATATTAAAATTAACTGAGAAGAACTGTGGGACATCCTTTAAAAAGCACAATCGCTGCATGAATTTATAAATAGAAATGTCAGCAACTTCTACTTTCTGCTGTATGAAATATCAAAATAGTAATAGCTATGGCTACAACAGTAACAAAGTTTGGAAAAACAACTTTTCTGCAGAATACAAACAATTCCATTGGGATAGTTTGAACTCTCTTAACAGTCACAAGTTGTTTTAAATATAAAGGTCATATGTGACAAATCTCCTGTTTGTTGGCTTAAAGTCAGTCTACCACGTAATTTGCCATATCTCATTCCTGCAAAATTTAATATTTCCCACCGACTAAGTATGACTGAATATTTTGTGAGATTAATGTGTTTTTTAGGATAACATATACTGCATTTTCCAAAAATCTGAATTTGAACACTGTGTCTTTTTAAATCAAAATTACATTGCCACATTTTTTATCAAAGAAATTGTTTACATGTTGCAATTACTAAATGCTGGGTGCATTGACGGAATTTTTTAAAATTCAAACAAATCTTCTCAATTTTATATAATGTGTTACTGCCTGTTAAAAGCAACACATGGTGTTATTCAGTCTTTATTTGCAGCAGATATGTCTCTTTTCATATCCTTGGTCCTGGCCAGTATAAATTATAGGTTTCATGCCAGGGGATAGTCTAAAGCTGTGCGTAAGGAAGCAAGACCACTGGGAGTCTAGAAAGAGGGCAGTCAATGACATTGCAGTTCATTTACTGGATGTGACCACAGGAGCAGTGCAGATTATCCCTAAGACCCCAGTGCCATTTGTTGTAGGTGCTTCATCCACAGCCAGCTCAAAAATGATGTTGTTGGGACCACAGGGACCTGGCGTTCTGACAGTTAGATCCTGAATTTACAGTTTCGTATGCAGATGTTGGCCGTCTCTGTTTTCAATGATTGTTCATGGTTTGGAATAGGTCTCACAGATAAGCCCGAAACAGGTTTTTTCAATTAAGTCATATAGGAGGAAGGTCATGGATGTTGTCCTGTAGAGGGATACCTGGAAGTTCCAGGACCCTCTTGAATCGGCCACCCGAAGCCTCCCAGTGCTCAGGTGGTGTGATGGTACTCAACAGCAGTAACCTCTAGGTTTCTGTAGGCTGTAATGATCCACACTGTAGAGTTCAGTTGCATGTCCAGCATGTGCAGATGTTTGGAACTGGCCCAATCCGGGGAGCAGTAGTCTGTCAGTGAGTAGTAAAGTGCCATGGCGTTAGTTCACAGAGAGCTTGCAACGGCCTCCCAGCTAGTGCCAGCCAATTTTAAAATCTAACTGTTCCGTAACTTTAGTTTTACCCTGGTTTTGGACAGATCCACTTTGCAGATCAGAGTAGAGGCAAGAGTGACTCCCATTTTTCAGTTTTTTTCCCCAGGTAGAAAGATATTTAACTGCATGGGTGCAGTTGCACGATGAAGGTGGGACATAAAAGAAGCTTCTTCAGTAACGCTTGGAATGAGCTGCCAGGATTGGACGAATCTTTATGTCGCTGCCAGTTCAGCTTTCAATGCATCCTCTAGATCTTTAAATTTTTTTGGATTATAATCCAAAGCAGATCACATCTGCGTTAATAAATTTCCATGGGAGGTCACTAATGTATAAACTGAAAAGTGTAGGACAGAGCACTGAACCTTGTGGGAGGTCATTTTTCTGAATTCTTCAGGAAATTGTTTTATTGTCAAAGTGTACTCAGAAGTGGCAGTACTCGATGAGGAGCTCCAGTACTTTGACAAACCAGTGTGGTAATGCCGTGGATAATTGTATTAGAAGGCCAAGATGGTACCTTATGGTATCACAGGGACACCACATTTTATGTTCATTTGGAATCCAGTACAGTTAGTAAGACACTACACTTGGTCACTTGTACTGTGACCCTTGCGGAAGCCAGCCAGGTTTGCTGACAGAATGGATTTGCCTGTTGGTGTGATTCTTAGAACGAATCTTTCCAGCAGCTTGAAAGCTGAGATGGGAGATCAGTCTGTAACAAATAAATGATGATCCAAGTTTTATTTTAATGTTTAATTCATATGCTACATTTGTGTAAGTAGAAGAAATGTGTCTGCACTGGCTCAGTGAATCAAAATGTAAATAAAAAACATCATCAAGCATTTTTCTCAGCTTTGACATACCCAGTTAGCTACTTCTCACAAGCAGTATCAGTAGCATGCAGTAAAATAGGGGTACACTGCGTACTGTAGTAATGTCAAAAATGTGACAAGGTAAACAGAATTTACGTTGGCAAACAGATTTCAGTGTTTTCATAACACAAGCTGGATATATAATTCAAATTTAAAAAGCTTAAATATAAATTATTACAGAATATCCAAACATAATGAGTTTTATTACTTTGTTCTCATTAAGACTAATATCACGTTAATTCATAACTTTCTAAGGATTTACACACAACACTGCTAATTAAAAGCACATTTTAGCAACATATGAACAGCACGTGTTCTAAACGTTGCAATTTTACCTCATTACTCAAGACTATGTTTAAAATAATGTTTTATCTGAAAGAGCATATTGCAGTTTCAAAACACCTCAAGGCTCAGCATCCATCAAATCATAACTATTGAGGCATAAGCTGCCTCATAATGAACTACCTAGAAACATTATCCACTATAACACAAGACTCTTCTTAATGTACAAGGTTTCACTTCAATGATTTTTGATTTTTTTATTTTCTTATCAAGAAAAGTCTTACTTTGAGTTACAAACAACTACAGCATATTGTAATTTGCTCAAATTCATTTGAAGAAAAATATAAAAATGATTCAGCCTTCATTGTGTTCGCAAACACAATAGTGTACAAAATAAAATGCCATCTGAACATTTTTCCCCTTGGAGAGACTCTCCCAACAAAATGTGCCACGTTTCCGTTTGCTAATAACATAAATCTAATGTACCAAACTTGAGTGGTGCAATAGTACTGTGTAGCTGTATTTATGTTTTACAAAGAACATTACATCATTAGATCACCTGGTTCACCTCATTTAGTAACAACTTCATATATTTTCATCTAATCTTTTTTCAAGCCACATAATTGTTATTCATGTGTGTCACATTTATCTCATGGTACGTTCCAAAATTGCTTTCCATTTAAACATTAAAGTAGGGCTTCTATTTTGAAGAGCATCTAAAGTTCATTCTACTGAGAAAAACATCTATGTCTGTTTAGTCCTGAGACTCTTTTGCTTGTAGTTCTGTACTTTTCGGCTACTGGAATGCTGTCATGTTTTGTGATGCTTAAAAATTAAAATTGCATTTGACACCACTAAGCAGCAACTTAAATATTAATTTAATCCCCGACCTTCATGTTGCCTTACTAAAATATTTTTGTACATCAGTGGATACTGTAATAATCATTTTACTTTTGCGAGTGATGTATACTGAGCAGCTGTCTTTCCTGTCCCATCTTTACTCTGTCACAGTATTTTGTGTGTGCATTATACCATTGTACAATTCTGCTAACCAACTTGACATCTTCGGTGAATGTTTTTTTCAAGCAATGTGAAAAAAAGCAAACATACTGTTCAATAAAAAAACAAACAAATATTTTGTGCGTTTAACCTTTGCGCCTTTATAATGGAATTGCAATGCAATTTCTTGTATGTTTTTTCTATGTTTTTGTTTTTTCCAAAGCACATATATTTTGGAACATAGGCTGAAAATATAAAAGGACTAGTCTAAGTTCCATAGTACAGTTTAGCACATACAGCTGCTTGCTCACTCTTTTGGTGCTCTGAAGCTTTTCAGTGTAGTAGAGTAGGAATTTCTTTATGCCACGTTACCACGTTACCAGACTTTGGTTTTTTAAACCCAATTCATCCATCCAGCATTGTGCTGAATCCTGGCCATGGTCACAGTGGTTTGGAGCATTGGATGCTAGGTTATAAAATTACCCCTGGATGGGATGCCAGTCCATTGCAGGGTGGCCACACACACAGTCACACACTACAGGCAACTTAGGGCGACCAATTAACCTGAATTGTGTGTCTTTAGACTGTGGGAGGAAACCAGACCCACTGGAAGACGCCCAAGCAGATATGGGGAGAACGTGTAGCTGGGTTCAAACAAGTGAGCTGGATTTGAATTCATGCCTGACCAGTCCAAGCACAGTGCTCCTTGGTGAGCCTCCGTTGCACCATCCCAATTTTAGCTAGAATAATATTCCTCCTTTTGAGAGTGATTCAGTACAGATTATAATATATTTATTCATTAAGCTGACAGCTAACTGTAAAGTAACCAAATACAGCTCTGGAGTTCAGAGTAGGGTGACAGCAAGAGGTGGAATTAAAACTTTCAACTGCAAGACAACAGCTGCGGCCACTACGCCACCCACTGTCCCTTTTGTCTTCTCAAATATCTGTCACTGCTACTGAAAGTCAAACAGTAATGTTTTAAACTAGATTTTTCAACCAGTACTGCTCACAATGTGACAAGTATGCTCTCACTAGCCACAAAAGGGCTAAGAATATGGAAGATCTTAATATTCTTCATTTTGTAGACGTGCTTTAATGTTTCATATAAAGGTTCATCAGACATGGAGGACCTTACTGCACCATTTAAGAATAATTCTCCTTGATTTGTCTTATAAGCACATTGTAAGATCTCAGATGGGTAAAAAACAAAGGATCTAGTGCCCTTTTTTGGCAACTTTGCTAAAAATTCCTCTGAATTCCTTTGAAACTGACACATTCATTTAAAAGCCAGTTTGAAAGAGTCTCTTTTGATACCACTGTTTTGTATTCTGGCAGCCCCACGTCTCCTTCAAATGAAAGTGGAATGTTTCTTCTATTCCACTTCCTTTGCACAGACATGTTCCTTCACACATTGTCAGAATTCACATCCTTGTGAGCAAAGAGATATTTTTTCACTCACTTTCAATAACTGCTTGTACTGGTCAGCAACATGGCGGCCCGAAGCCTACCTCAAAATCATGGGACACTAGGCCAGGAGGGGCGCCCTGTTGAGATGCTAGTCCTTAACAGGGTAGCCACACAACAGGAAATTTAAAGTCTCCAATGACCCTGGAACACACGTGTTTGCACAGTGAGAGGAAACCGATGCAGACAAACAAATTCCACACTGTCTAAAGCAGATTCAAACCAGATCTAAACCAGGTTCAAAATCTGCTACCCACTGCACCACCATGGTGGTCCTAAGTTTTTATTACTTTTCATTGATATAATTTTCATAGGTAGCACTGCAACCTCACAGCACTTGGGCTGGTCAGGTGTGAATTCAAATCCAGCTCAGCCTGTGTGGCATCTGCATGTTCTCCCCATGTCTGTGTGGGTTTCCTCCCACACCTGTGATGTATGTTTTAAGTTAACTGGTCACTCTAAATTGACCATAGTGTGTGTGTGACCTGGCGTTGCATCCAGTGCCCACTGCTTCCGCTGCAACCCTCCTCAGGACAAATAGTTAAAGAAAATTGATGGATAGATAATTTTCATATTTGCTTGATCCCAGGCCGACCCAATTTAGGACACGTCTGTCTCATAGTAGCACAGATTTTCATGAATATCAGCCAAAAATGCCATTAGTGCATCACAGATTATCAAAAGAGAAAAAGTTCATAATACCTTGTTAGTTCTGTCTCATACTGTGTCAGTCTTACTGTATCATCTTAGTACCATTTACAGGTAGTCAGTCTAATAAGTATATACAGTACTGTGCAAAAGTCTTAGGCACCTGTGGGAAAAATGCTATAAAGTGAGGATGATTCCAGAAATAATGCCACGAATACTTATTAATCAATAAACCTTCTAAAAAGTGCCATAGACAAAAAAAACCTCATTTAAATCAATATTTGGTGGGACCACCCTTTGCCTTTAAAACAGCATCAATTCTCTTATGCAAACTTGCATGCAGTTTAAGGTAGAGGTTGGTAGGTTCTTCCAAACATTTTGAGGAACTGGCCACAGTTCTTCTGCACACTTTGACTGTCTCTGCATGTCCTCCCAGACTGACTTGATCATGTTGAGATCAGGGCTCTGTGAGAACCATACCATCTGTTGCAGGATTCCTTCTTTTTGCTGAAGATAGTTGTGTATGACTGAGATTGGGTGTTTGAAGTCATTCTCAGGCTGCAGATTGAATTTGGGACAAATGAGAAACCTCCCTGATGGTAGTTAAGAATCTACCTGTACTTCTCAACAGACATTGAAGTTGCATACCTAAGACTTTTGTACAGTACTGTAAACATACAGTTTGAATGGAGAAATTAATGACCTCAGTGAATAATGTTAATGTTACATTACACAACAAGAGGAACATATACATTTAATAGTAAAATGACAAGTCATAATACATTACTCTCTTCCTTCCGGGTGCCTTTTTGTAATTCCATTTAAAGGAAAAAAGGTACACCGAGAGGTTGGAAACACACCCACTTACACAGACCAGGGACTGAGGGCATTATAGTCACAGGGTATCACAAGTACGATCATGTCACTCTGTCTGATAAGTTCTGGAAGGGTGTCCACATTTCAAAATTACTTTGAATTATCATGCGGATCAAATGTTAGTTTTTTGAGTTGAAGAAACTTTAACTCTTCAGCCATCCACACAAGAGGCACTGGCGAAAGGTAGATTCTGTCAATCAGCTTGAACTTCTGCCCCTGGTTGTGTATGGAGGGGCAGGCAGGGAAAGCTTTCGCTTAAATAACTGATTATTCATGACCACTGAGACATGTCAGCCATGTTCACAGGACAATTTTCAATGCAACTGAAGTGTATGAAGGTTGAAATATACAAGGTTTTGCCATGTGGTAAGAGAAATGAGAGGAAGGCCTGAGCAGGACACTGAGGCCTAATGCTGGTTGCTGATTTTGTGGCCAGATCACCAGCACAGGATGGTACACTGTGGTAAGAGGAAGTTGTTCCTGTCACTGGGAAGCAGTTCCAGGGGGGGCTGTGGCCATAATGTACCATAATGGGCCAAACCCTTCATACTCGCAGAGGCTCCATGTACCTCTTGCTCACCCCATTCACAGAACATTTCTGCCAATAGCTTCCCTTTATCCAGTAAACCCCCCATTTCATACATACACTTAGAAGAAAAACATCTCAGAGGTATAACAGAAAGGTACCATTTTCAAAAACATTGTATTTGAGGGCAATTTTTATCAGGTACTGGAATGAAAGAGACAGAGTTGAATTAATGCTTTATTGGAACACAGCATATGACAACTGACAGTGCCGTGTGCAAAGTTTAGACAGCAATAAACTGTGCTGCACTTTGCACAAAGCATCATAGAATTACAAACCTGTTACACTTCCTCATAGTACAGCATAGGATCATTTTCAAAAAAATGAATTTCACTTTTAACCTTTGCCCTGTATTGTCACCTAGTGGGAACCTCATGCAACAGCACTGTAGTCATCAGCAGTGGTCACTTAGTCTGTCACTTGTCGGTTTTTTAAATAAATATGTCAGATTAGAGTACTGGGTTCACTGAGTGTTTTAGCTTAGTCCTGTTTCACACTGCAAACGTACGTGCTGAAAAAAACCGCTTCACACGTGTTATTGTGGTTCCCTTTTTTTTTTTTTACTGTGCGAGAAGGTCAACTGGATTACTAAGGAACTTGTTACTTGTAAAAATGAAAGTACAGTTATACATTGTTACAATAACATTTCAATAGAAAACACAATGACTACTGAAAAATTTCCTGCACTCAGATGATGAACTACCAGTTTTTACCAGAACCTATAATAACCAAGTGCATTACTAGAAAGTTAAACTTGCAGAATATATAATAAATACTATGTTCTCATGATTCTTGAAGACAAGAATTTCTTGAAATGTCTTGAAGTGGTTTTCATTTTCATTATCATTAAAATATGGTCACGGCAACTTAGGAATGGCCTTGCGTCTACCTTTTCATCTAGGTAAAATAGTAAAATAAAGGTAAAATGTTATGTGGTTCATACAAGAAACCAGATTTCAATTTCTGCCAGGTCATACTAGATATATATGACCTGAGTCAAAAATGGAACACTATATGACCTGTGTTGCTTTGGGGGGGCTAACTTTTTCTCTCTGCCTCCCTGCTCACAGCAACACATGCAGGCAGGGGCAGGACTGTAGGTGACGGCAGGGAAGAGAGTTCTTGTTGAAGTCTCTTATGTTAAGTAGCGTAGTGGTTACAGACATCACCTTACAATCTAAAGGTTGCTCATCTGAACCCCAGGTCCTGCTGTTAATACCATTGATCGAGACACTTATCCTGAATTCCTCCACATAAAAATGCTCAGCTGTATAAATGGGTAAATAATTTTAAGTAACAGAATAAAAACCTAACATTATAAAGTTGCTTTGGAGAGAAGAATGAACTAAATTAATAATAACGCTAAGCAGTTGTTGCCTCTTTTTTATAAAGTGAAAAAGAAGCAGTTGGCTCACACCTTGTCTACCCCTCCAGAGTTTGTGCTTCAAAGGGGAGAAATAGTGTAAGAACTGAGCAATTAGAAGTGGAAAAAACTGGAATGATACAGAGATAAATCAGGCTACTGTTTGGCTGTTTGACAGGCAGTTCGAAATGAGCCAGTCTTCGCCATTTAAGAGTGTAATAAAGATGTGTATATTTCAGGACTGTTTAAGAGTAGTTAAAAACAGCAACAGGACCAGCCCCAAAATTCAAACAAAAAACTTACATCACAAGACTAACATGCATGTAGATAACAATGCACACAGTTACTGCATCTCAAACATTTTTTTTACATAAATGCATTTCTATGTCATTTTATTTACTTAAACAGGTGAAGTACAGTAAACCTAGATTAAAGTTTGATTGGCACAAATGTACTGTACATTTGCTTAAACACAGAAATTTTCAAGTAACACAATTTTATTAATTAGGCTTAACTTCTACATTGAGGCAGGAGGTGGCTAAAATAAATTTAACTTTGGCAACTTACCATGTAAGCTGACAACTGTATCAAGACAATACATAAAAAGAAAGACCATTTGTGCAATCAATTACAGAATACATTAAGGTGCATTCCCTCATTTATTTCAGTATCTCATAACTTACCAAGACAGTAAAAAGAAATATAGAACCTGGGATTTGCATCATAATACAATTCAATAAACAAGATCAAAATGTAAATATCACAACTTAAGTGTCCTTCAGTTTAAACAGTCTACAGATAACCATATAGTTGATTCCCTAAATTCAGTGATGTCTTAATGAGAGGAAAAAAAAAACATTAATAGTAAGGCAAGTCATTTTTACAATAATAAAAGAAAGAACAGCATTCATAAAGGAAACAGTGGTGTTGTATGTCCACATTATGTCAATATAACATTATAACAAACAGTTCAATTATGCAAGGGCCTCTTAAAACGAAGCCATAATAACATATCTAGAACACACTAAAGAAATATAAAGTTTTAAAGCCTGGACTATTTAAATAATAGGGAGTCCCCATAAGAATGAAAAGATTGTTTAAAAACTGTTGCTTAAAACCATATAGTAGTAAAGGCTCAATGTAGCACAAAGAAATGTGCTAAGTAAGTAAATTTAAAACTTCACAGCCTAAATGGATTAGTGGTGGCTGCTGAAGTCACAGGAAACAAATGTGAACATGGTACCATCTATGCTACAGAGGCAACTTTTTCACAGTTGCTAGTGTATTGAATGTCAGGTCTTAGATTATCACACTTGTTCTTGTTCCAGCAAGGCAAAGCAGACAGGAAGAGACCGAAGCCTCCCAGCAGTACACACCCTCCACTGAAGTAGAAAGCAAGGTCATAGGACTGCGTCCAGTCATAGAACCAGCCTAGGAAGAAAACAGAGAAGAGGCTTTTGTTAAAGTACATTAACCCTGATTCAAGGCTGTCTTTAACCAAAAACCAACTTACTTACAAAAAAATCTTACTTCTCTTTAGTCCTTACAACAGTAAAGTTTTGATTTTAACAGTTTTGTTATACAATACTAATAAACATATTCAATCATTCTCTTAGAATTGCCTTGTGCCACTTTTGGCATTTAAGTAAAATGTTATGTGGCTCATATAAAAAAAACACAGATTTTAAATAATCCACAAGGTAAGTCCTGCATAAAAAAATTAACATTTTAGTAAACATCTCACTTTCAAAAGAACCATGATTTTACTTAAGAGCTGCAGTCAAAATGAATCAGTGATTCTGTGCTGAGTAGAGATGCAAAATAAAAGAATCATCATACCTACAACTGGAGGTCCAAGCATAATTCCAAACCCACCAAAGAACATCAAGAGCCCATAAGCCTGAGGGAGTCTTTCAATCCCAACAATCTTGGTGGTGATGTAGGGTGTTATGGACCAGTTCCCAGAGAAGAATCCCACTACACCTGAGAGGATTTGCAGACCAATGTATGAAGTGGACACTGGAATAATGAGCAGGGCCAGACCTGTGCTTATCACCGTAAAGGCATAGAGATACACGCTGTTGATCCAACGAAGGTCGGCCATCATGCCTAGCACCAGCTTGCCCACGCCAGTAGTGATGGCTACGATGGAGACCAGGGGTATGACACTGACACCTTCAATAAGCCCCCCACTTTGTGCAACATCTTCCATGAAGAGCACCGGTGGGAAGGCTCCCAGACTAAAGAGGAAGAGGGAGACACAGAGGGACGAAAAGACGTGGTCTTGGAGAAATTCAACAATGGAGTGCATGTACTTGGAATAGGACTGTTGTTTCTGCTTGATGAATTTCATCAAGGCAGTGCTTCCAAGAAGGCCCTTTTCATAGACTAGAGGATCTTTGGTCTCCTTTGTAATGAGCAGGTCCTTGACTATAAGGCCCTTCTCAGCCATGCCCACAGTAGTCTTAATGGGGTCTTCTCCACCCATAGACTTCTCAGGTTGAGAGAAAAGATGCTCCTCAGTTCGTTCAATTGCAGCTTTCTGTTTAAGCAAGTAGCCTGGCAGTTGCAGGGGCCTCATTAGTCCAGCACAGGCCATGAGATTCAGAGACAGGGCTCCAATGATCAGTAAGCACCCATCAAGTCCAAAGAGATCAATGAACTCATTCTGAGCAGTGGCATACAGAAAACCTCCCACACTTGTACCTGAAAACAAAACACCAATGAAAGGTTTCAGCTGATTTTGTAATAAATTATATTAACATATTTCAGTATAAGGATGTGAAAAGCCAGTTGACAAGCTTGAGTTCACCTGTTGTGACTATTCCAAGAGCAAGGCCACGTCTCTTATCAAAATACTGGCAAGTTATGGTCACAGTAGCAGCATAGACTAATCCACAGCCTAGTCCTGTATAAAAAAAAAATCAACATTTTAGTAAAAACCTCACTTCAAAAGAACCAAGACTTTACTGAAGAGCTGTTATCAAAATGTATCGTTCATCAAACAATGTCACAGACGACAAAGGTACAGGAGGCATGAAAAGGATACCTCAACAATGAAAACCTTCAAACCAGAATTATGCATTTCATGTTTAATGGGATGACACTGACACTTATTATGCAATTGTTACAACTTTAATATTTGTGCATGCAACAATCAACTTATAAAGTTGCCACATTCAAAGATAGCCATGAATATTGAATCTCAAAAGTCTACCCAGCCTTATTGAAATTTCAGAGCATTGATGCAAACGCTGAAATAATCAATCATGTCAGACATGTCATGTTTATGTCACCCCAAGATTGTAAAACAATATTTAATTAAAAAATGAAATGATGAGTTGAAGGAAAAATAAAAAAACAATTAAATATAAATAAATAAATAAAAACGTTGTCAGTATATCTGTGACACACACAACATTATGCAGGTGTTGCACAAATAAAACTTCACATATTTATGCCTAACCCAATGTGAACAGCAGTGCACACACTGTTTATCTTTTAGTCTCAGCTTTGTTTCAGCTTCTGATAAAGGCTGTTAGACAGCAAGTCTTAGCATGATTTGAGAGGCTATCGAATGTAGAATAAAGCATTCCTTGGTGACTGCAGAAATTAGTCATAAACATACAAGAGAAGAAAAAAACACGCTGCCCTTATGAGCGGTCAAAGAGGAGGAATCCCTGTATGAAGTTGCTATATTAAAAAATAATTCCTTCCATGTAGACAGAATACTTCTATTCTTCTATCTATTTATACATACATTTAAATGAAGCAATTCAGGTTAAATCATTTCTCAAAGGGAAAAGTGGAGGTTTTAAGGTTGCATGTGCATGTGTACAATCACTATCCCACGTCCTCAGTATCTGTCCTCTACATTGGCTCATCATCTAATGAACAGTTGTTCTCTTTATAACTAGTTTGTATCTACATTTTTTACATCTACATGACAAATTATGTTCTGTAAAAACAATACATATAACTACAATAAAAACTTTGTAAGACTTTTTATTGAAACTTTGTATTAAATTTAACCTACGTTTACATTAAAATGCAAATAAAAATGCATTGTCTGAACAAACCCCTGTTCATGAACTTTGTGGATGTCAGCTGAATCAAGGATGCCCCACATCATTTGGTCCATTAGTTTGCCACACAAAAACAGGTTGCATTTGCACTGCTATAAAGGAAAATTTTAGGAAATACCATAGATCAGTCATTAATAATAAATAAATACAATAAACTGGAAAATGTTCACTTTTTAAAATTTATAAGTTGATTGTTCCATGCAGTTTAAATTGTTTTTTCAACACTCAGTGGAAATGAGGAATAACTATGTTTCTCTTCATGTTTAACAGATATGCATGCATATTCAACACACTCGCACTCATGACTAATCTTATGACTGCATTTTGGTGCTTGTTTTCCTTACCAACGACGACTCCATAGGAGAACATGAGGAACTGCACATTGGGGGCAAAAGCACTGAGCATAAGCCCACCAGCCACCATTACCCCACTGAAGATTGTGACAGGTCTAGCACCAAAGTTCATGACACAGGCACTGCAGATGGGACCTGAGGATAAGCAGAGGGAAGCAACATTAGAGAATGTTTCAAGAAAAGGAAGAACAACATAACTTATTGAAGATGGACTGTATCCATTTCTCACTTCAGTCAGTGAACAGTAAGTCATCAGGTTTTATTTAAACTTTTCAGTTTCAACTGTAGACACTTTCAGACAACACACATCTTTCTCTAGTTAGAGCAGATGGAAACTTTTTGCTTGATTCATGTTCAAACTTACACAATGACGTCGACTGATGTAAAAATGCACAATGCTCATTCAGCAAATGTCTGAATGTGAAAACAGCACAGATCAACCAGTCTATTACTGCCATTTTTAAGCTCTCTCTGGAAAACAAGTATTTAATTTCAGACATTGGTATCAGTCTTCTTATTACAAGTGTGTCCCCAAGCAAGAACTACAGTATGTCTCGTTCACGCAAGACGTAGAGCAACTTCCTAACATTTTCCAGAGCCAACAGTTTATCAAAGGGTGCCTTAGGACAAACTGAATCCTCCAGTGGAAAACCACATGAACGGCAGCCAAGACAGAGCAGTCACCTAACACCTTATTACACATACCGTCATCTTTGAGACTGACTGTGCGGTGCTTTGGAAAAACACATGACTATTTTTGTGGCATCAAAGGTCACTAACTTCATATTAATGCATTAGTTCACAATAATACATTTAATTAAAACATTCTTACTGTCAGTAACCTCACTTAACAAAGTAGTGTGCAAAAGTTGAGTAAAAACAAAAATACATTTTAATAAATATGTAAAAGGATCTAATTAAGTATGAATATCATCGCTAAAAAATGTATTGTTCATGTGCTATAATTTTGCTTTGTTAATATTATGCCATGATAACTAAGAGACATGTCTTAGTTATTGAATTACAAAACTGTAATTTAATCAAAGGTTAAAGTAAGATCACAGAGTTTACTTATCTCATGAGATATCATTGAGAACACTTGGCTAAATTCTATCTCCCCATATTAAAGCTGGTTAAACTCTTGCCCTTGTTGTTGGAAAGAAGCCTTGCATTTGTCAGGGTACAGTGATAATAGGCCATCACCTTCTGCTGGTGCTGCGGACACCCCAGAGGCAATCATTCATATCGATGGAAACTCAGTGTACCAAGGCCATGACATGCTTTCTTCATTCCACAACAGATCAAACTAAACGAGCTACAAAGAACAGAGTCTGGATATTTTTCTTGCTAGAATAACTTTGTCACAAAAAGGCCTTCATTTTAACAGTATCACAGTCTTTTTAAATTAAACTGTTTTCCCAGACCTGTGAGAAAGAAAATCAGAACACTTCACTTAATCCCTAAGTAAATTCCAACTGAACCCATACCAAACTTGGAATGGGTTCCAACACCAACACTTTTAAATGCATACATACCTTGGAATTTCTTATAGAATTATGGAGCCTTTTCATTTCAAACTACTGACTAGGTGGATTCTCACTCAAAACAAAGGATTTTTCATAGGAAACAAACTGTCATTACAATTTTACCATGTTCAGTGCACATGATAGCTGACTTACTTGCAATCAAGCCAATGCCGGAAACAAGAGAGCCAACCCATGCGGTGAGCCCTTTCCCTTCCTGGAAGGCATCAAGCCACTCTGGGTAGAGCACGCCGACTGACTGGGGGGACCCATAGGCCAACAACTGGCCCGTAAATGATACCACCACGATGACCCAGCCCCAGCCGCCGTCGAGGGCTTTTGTTGACCCCTGCGGACTCATCCTGTAGCTTCAGGAAGCAACTCAACAGGATTTTCTGCAACACAACACAAAACACAACTGCATGATTCTGCTTTACACATTAGTTTAAGGTAATGGTTCAAATGAACGAAAGATGCATAAATCTCAACCCTGCCTTTTAACATTTTTAAGTCATTATTTTAATTCTAACATTCACCCACATCTCTGATCAACAAGACAAGTCTCAGCTTAGGAAGGATACCGTTTCTGTTTAGAAAACTTCAAGGACTTTAACATGGAAACTGGCAGGAACTCTGGGTAACTTGCCTTTCTGAAGACTACCTTGAGTAAATAATACTAAGAAATTTCTGCCTACTAAGGAAATACATATTTATCACATGCTTGGCATGCATCCCTGCCCTGCCTTATTGCAAGCAACCTGAGTGGTTAGTTAGAGTTGCTGACCTGCAGTTAAAGAACCTTGGTTTGAATCCCGACTCCTACCACAGTGCCATTAAACAAGGTACTTACCTTGAATCACTCCAATAAAAAATAATCAGCTGTATAAATGGACAAATAATTGGGAGTCCCTTTGGGGACAAGTGTTAGCAAAATGAATAAATATATACTAATATATTTAAATATATAAATCTTTACTGACCCCCTCTCAAAATCGAAAGTGATGCAAGCTCATTTAACATGCCAGCATCTTCAGTTCTCCTTACAGAAAAAACCAACGAGGTCAGACATTAAAGTCATGTAAACACAGTAAACATAAACCTCGTGCAAATACTGCCAGCCTCTTAAGTGCCTTCAACAATTCAGTGATGCTCAGTTGATGTTCACCTTTTATTTTGACTATGAATCTTGTGTCTTGAATAAAGAAAGAAACGAAAGTAAATACCATTCTGTGCACACAGTGACAGTGTCTGAAGTTCACGAAGGTTTACCTGACTGGGGTTTCACATTGTGACCACCCCCCCCCCCCAAGGCTACTCTGCTTACCTTCGCAGCAGCCGGCACCTGCACGCGTCCGCAGCGCGCGATCGGGGGGTACAGTACCAAGAATAACAAAATCGTCCCTAGAATAGAAACGAACGGCACCATGGCAGAGGCGGCCCCCGTCCGGACATCGTGCTAGAAAGTCAGGCAGCTCCTGCGAAGTTGGAGGACAACGATGTCGCGCCGCACCCCGCGCTCTCTGCTCGCTTAAGTAGTGCAGTGTTGCTATGGCGCGGAACCGGTTTGAAGCTGTTCCCGCCGGTCTGGTTTAGGAGCGGCTGAGTCGCGAGGATCGCGTCCTCCCGCGCTGCCCGTACAATGGAGCGAAGGGCAACGGGGCGCACAAGGCTCCCGGCGGGCCGCACATGCCACAGCTGTTCCTTTATTCGAATTTAGCTTTTAAAAAGATGTAAACATAAAGTCACTGTCACCCGAAGCTATTTCTGAAGCACATTTCAGTCAGCATCACCCGGTCACACGCTGGTAAACAGCTCCTCAGTACAAATGTATAATCCAAACAATTGTCAATATCCTCATACAGGTTTACCTCAGCTAAACACTTGTGTGTATATATGGCTTTCATCAAAGACTCAGTGTTAATATGAAATGCAAATAAAGCTACTCAAATATAAAAACCTATGATGTAAATTCTGATGAAACTGACTATCAGAAGATCAGTGGTGATGCGGCTCCTGTGGTCCAAACCGGTTATACTAACCGAGCCACCGCTGAGAGTCCTGGGCGTTGTGCAAAGACATAAAGCTCAATTGTTCTGACTTATCGTTATTTTGTTTATTGTTCCTCTAACTGTAACTTTTAACTCGGCAGGTCTTTGGGTGTGTGGCTGCCCAAAAACCATTAATAAAATGGGATTTCACTATGAAATGATATACATATTATATGAAGTCTCAAGCAAATGTGGAAAATATAGTGATGAGGACTTCAGATGCTGGCTGACAGTCTTTTACAGATGAAAAGACATTTGAAAAAATATTGCGAAGGTTCACTGACTGCACAGTAGGAAAATGGTACAGAAAAGTTAGTAGTCTTCAACTGGGTAACTATCTTGTGGAACTGGAAAACAAAAAGGGAAACAAATATAGAAATAATCATTTAACAGTTATAATGTACTTTTTAAAAAAAACATGAACACATGGTCCAAAGTTAATAAAAGGTATAGATAAAATAGATTGTAATAGGTTTTAATTGATAATAGCAACTGATATTTTCTATCAGTCAAGAGAATGGCACCACATTTAGTATTTTTAAGCTTTAATGTGCAAATATATTTAAAAAAATGTGTTCACTTTGAGTGTCAAGAGAAATTGTCCCTCAAGCAACAACATAGAAAAAAGTAAAAAGGTAGAGGCTATTCCAAATAAGATGTAAAATAAATATGACTATGCATGAGTGGGTTTCTAAGAACTGGCAGAGGTTTGAAGCAATATAATAAGTTGGTCGAACGCACTCCTACATTTGACATAGGCTGCTTGTACTGAGGGCAAAGATCATACCTGACTACACTACGGTGAGGAAATTACGTAAACTGATTCATCTGAAAACATTTACATGGTTTGCAAATCAGGATAGCGTATCAGAACAGGGTTTCGGATGTTTCATTCTGGCAGGTCAGTGTTTGCACACATTTTCCACCTCTCCGTGACTAGCCAACAGTCATACAGCTAAAATTCTGTAGCATTTTAGAACAATAATCAATTCATCAAAATTCTTTATCATTTGGATGAAGCATTGTACACTGTAAGACACAACATGTGAAACACACCTGCTTTATAATATAGATATAGTTTTTGTGAACTTTTGTTGGCTATTTTTGCTAACAGTTCCTAATTTTAACATCAATATTTATTTGGCATTGGGGAAAAAACAAAACATTTTTTTATCTCTATAAATGTTATCTTGATCTATGAATAAGCTGTTAATTTTAAAAACACTGAAAACATTATAGTGCCAATTAATTCACAGTGTAACAGCTGAGTGCCAGATTGTGGTGGTTATTTGGAAATTCTGCTTAATGTTAATTCCTGGATTAGAAAAGACAGACATCACTTTAATAGGTCCTAATGTTCCCAAGTCATTGCAAAGGTTTTTACTTGAAAAGAATGTACATAAGATGGAAGCTAATTCCAACCTCTCAGGTCTTATAGTTACCATCTTTCCGAGACAATTAGGCTGTGGTCACTGGTGCACCAAAGGTGGTTACATGACTTAGTGTAAAGATTTAGATTAGTGTAGTACAAGTTTTCCAAGGTGAATCCCATTCAGCAAGACTAATCATTCTAGTAATATCTTATTCCTTTTATTAGAATATTGTACTTACATATACACATCATTTGTATTCAATAAATCAATTTTACAAAGAAAAACTTAAGCTTTTACAACAGTAAAGGCCTTACATGTACTTGTGTAATGTTAAAAGGTGTTAAAAATTGCCAACAAAATTATAGTATGCAAGCTGAATACCTTTTACTTGATTGCAATAGTTCGCCATAGTTTCTGACCTTTCTTAACACCGCCACACTTGTTGCAGCAGTGCACTAATAATGTCTTCATCTGTCCTGTTACAAAAGGCATCCAGGCCCAAACAAGAAGCTCACTGCAGCAGATGACAGGCAGGGTTTCCAGCAATGTTAGCATTTGGAGAGATTATGACTGTGTCAGCAATAAATGTGTCTTTGATTTTCTTCCTAACATTTCCTAGTGCCACAGCTGACCTTGGGCCTCAGAAGACAAATGTTTTTTCTTCACCAAACTTGGTCTTTGGATGCAACTAAAAGGCAGGCTGACGGAGAGACCAGCTGTTCTACTCAGTGGAGCCAAGGAACAGGGCCAGTTTCTTAAAACATTAAAACGCCCCCACACAGAGTAAGTAAATGCTTATGGTTTTGCAGCCACTGGGTTTTCCAACCACCTGATGAAAGGCCAGCAGTCAATCAAAGTGTTTTTTCTGTATTCTTGCTACGTGGATTCCTGCTTGGATTAGCTCAAGTTGCTTAGTGCTGAAATAATACCCCATAATGAAAAGATAACATTCCGAGCACTGATACGAGACCCAAAAACAATGTTAAGGGGAGAAAAACATACCTTTTGTACCACTTGCAGGTTAAAGTTTCCTACTTTTGAACAGAATTCCAAGAAAAATTCAAAACCTCATGTAGTTTTGTTTTCTAACAGTGATTCACGTTCATATTTTGTCCATGCCAAGTACATTACGCATGTGCATTTTAGAAGTTTATGATGTTAGACTTCCCGAAAGAAATTGTTCCACCAACTGGTTTGAACCAGCATAAACCAGGTACACTTGATGCTTACTACGGGGTTACAACCACTGCCAGGCAGCTGAATTAGATATTTTAAGCTAGCCTGAAAGCTTCTTAGGGAAAGGTTCATGAAGCTGTCTATCTTGCACTTCTACAGAAATGCAGGACATTTTCTTTGTCAGAGAAAGTTGTGGCACCATTACAATAAACATTTTTATTTTTTAAAAAAAAGGAAAAAAGTATAAACTTAATTTTCCTGGCTCCTGGAGCAAAAACTTATTGTACCATATCCAAGCAAAAACTGTACAATGATTCACCTGCCCTCCACCATGTTGAAGTACACACTTTTCTCAGTGTTCTGAATATATTTGCAGGATTCTCACTCACTCTCATTAACTAGTTATCCTGGTCAGAAGTCTATCCCGGAATCAATGGACACTATGCAAGGAAACTGGTCACCATAGACAACGCTCCACTGCACCATTATTGGTTGGCCACATAAACGAGTGGGTGCACATGCAAATACGCACACACTCACGCACACAAACACACACACACAAAACACGGATTTTAAAGCCTTCAATTAAGCTTTATTGCATGTCTTTGGACTGTGAGAGGAAACCTGGATGAAATCAACGCAGATGCAGTAAGAACATGCAAACTCCACACAGATTGAGCCGTACTGAAGCTTAAGCTCAAATGGCTCAGGAACTGTCAGGCAGCAGCTCTACCTGCTGTGCTACCATGCCACCAGCACAACAAAATTTTTGTAAATTAATTGTTTCTGTGACATTACATAGGTGTGTCATCAAAGATAAGCATGTCAAAACTACAAAAATCACCTTTTCATCAAGGAGGAAAACGTGCAATGTCACATGGTCTTAGATGGTAAAATATTGCAGCAAAATGAATACACAATGTCACAAAGTTAAAACTATCCTGCATTATGTATTCCATTTGTAAAACAATAACAGAAACAAGCAGCACTCTTTTGGTCAAATATTTATCCAGAATGAACCTTATCTCATGGAAGAAGTTAGCATTTATTTTATATTTGTGGAGGGATCAGAAGGACATAGGGCTGTTGTCAAATGTAGCAACATGAACGCTTAGACTTCTTAAACACTTATTAAGGCTTTAATTTTTTTTTTTTGTGGGCGAAAGCAAAATGATGCTTACATTAAACCATACCATGGTGAGTTAAGGCCCAAAGGTGTTCCATGTTTAAATGATAGCAGTCAGACAAGAGCAGAACTTTACATTCATTAGTCAAAAGTCCAATCACAGAAGCAAATTCATTCCCGAAACCGGGAAAACAATACTTTTATATGGTCTTCATCAAACTATAAAATGTATGAAAAAGACTTTTTAAATTAGGAAGTATGTATATTTACAACATGAAAATAATAGAGACCACAAAACAGTGTATACAGTGTAATAAGTGAAGACAAGCCAATTTCAAAACAAAAACTGTCTCTCTTTATGTCATGGTATCCTGTAAACAGAAATTAACAATTTAAACACAATTACCTCAATAAACAATTTGATGTTAAGCAAAATACTTAAACTTTTGCGGTAAAGCTGTGTGAATGCAAGACCTTATCACAGCAATGGGACAACATTAGGGTTCATGTCACTTGTAAAAATAGTAGTATGTCTGTGTAACAATATATAGCATTACCAGGCTAAGCTAAGGGCTCACAAACATCTCCCTATTCTATTGGATTTCTTAAAACTAATGTTTTTCTTTCTAGAATTTACAGTATGACCTAAGGAAGTTCCATATTCTCCTGTTTTATATTAAGAAATAACTAACGGAGAAAAGCACAAACGGGAGTGAACGTGAAAAGTTGAGCTAAGATGCACTTAATATGATTGAGGGGATTGCAGACTTATTCAAAAAGAATATATAATACATTTTAAAATTAACCATTTTATACAAAGCTTAAAAGAATACATATTTGCTAAAATGCAGTACTGCTGTGTTCTTTCATGCAGTTATTGCAGACAATACATTTACTGTAGCCGTGTTTAGCATGGTTATATTTATGGAGCTAGTCTGTAACCTTCTGCTAAATTACAGTGGTAGCAATAACAGAGACATTGGAGTATTGCTGATGTGAAACCAAAATCAAAAACTTGCTTAAGTAAATTAGTCAGTGGGTTTTAAACAAAATTACATATAGTAGTATGTCAAAATACTCACAATGCTCTCTTCCAAATCACCATTTTTATAAGCAGAACATCCTGCTGTAAAAGATATTCCAAGCCATGAAACTGTAAACCTGGTATTTTCCCTTTAAAACATGCTTTATATTATTATTATTTGGAGATTTCCTTAACCACAATCATAATACACTGTCCTGTTTATACTCTCACTTAAAAACCTGAATATCAAATGAAGTACCGTTTTCAAACTTAGAAAAAAACTGGGGTACCTAATTGGACTGGAACTCAAGCTCAATTTAGCATTGTTTTTCATCAACTTCTTTTCGATTACTTCAACATCAACAACATGGCTTAGTCAAAACATCATACAAAAATGAATTACAGTTTTACCAATGATTACATAACAGCGGGACATTAACTGAAGAAACGCAGGTTAAATACTTTGCACCAGGGTGCCAGAGCAGGACCCTTCCCAGGAAATGAACTAACTTTCAATGACCATCAGGTTCCTTGTTTATCATGCAACTTAAAACTTACACTGGCAGCACGTACAACTGTTAAACTACCCTGTCTTCTCAAATTAAAATGAATACCAACTGTTACATGCGTCCATTTTCCTCTCTTTAAAACGAAACCAGAGATCTTGTTTAGAGGGATGTTGAGTGTGTAACATTCAAGACACATTGAAGCCTTGTAAGCATTCTTCAAAAACCCTCCTGACTGTGACTTAGTGAATGACCAAATCTATGGGACACAATTTTTGATCTTTTTATGTAATAATCAAATGAGCTCTAAAAAGCTGTCTAATCACATAGTTTGTGACTGAGTATAAATTCTGCAAAACTTTCACACGTAAAAATGTCAGTTCTGCAAGAGGTGTCACAATAATACCACAAATTTTGTTTAATACTATGCAACCACATATTACACGTTTATGTTTTAACTGCACCTTTCACATAAGAGGTTTTTTGACAGGAAAGCATAGAAGTTGGAAAAAAGTGACTGTACATTGTTTAAAACCCTGAAACAGGCACTGAAAGCCAACATCTGTCTGGATAGTGTATTTCAAAAAAAATAGCAGCCCCTAGAGCTTCACGGTGCCCATTTGGTTTCAATGTCAGACCAGTGCAGTGCTGAGGGAGAGACACTCCGGGTCCCTTTGTCATATCAGACCTTGGAGCCTGTGAAATTAAGCGGTGTAACATTTAGCAATATAATCTCTTCATTGTATAAATCTGTATCATACAAACTGAGTTCCAAACAGTAAAGACTAAAATAAATTCATCATGGGGGTCTAGTGACAAACACACAAGTCGTGAGCTTAATTTGGTGGTGCCACAATATGGCCCTTTTTTGAAATGAACACGTAAAACATAGTTTACTGAGCAGCCTGCATAAGCGCGCTGTGTACAAGTGAACTCTCAAAATGCCAGTAAGCTGTAGGCTTTTTTGGTAACTTGCCCCATCAGACCGACATGGCAGCGCACAGTTGCTAGTGCTGAGGGGGAGGATGCGTTGCCTGTGATGAGTGAGGGGGAATTGCTGTTTGCGCAGGCGAGGCTGGGGCCTGCACCCCGGGCTGTGTGTTTGGGGATGGTGGAGGCGTTGGACGCTTGAATTTATCAGGGCTGTTGCTTCTCCTTGGTGATGGCCTCTATTTTAAAACATAGAAACAAGATCACATAGAACAAAGGAAAAACATTGGTATCACTGTTAAATAACCACTGCAAACCTCACTCATCATAATTTCTAAACCAAAAGGGTTAATATCCAGTCCTCTACATAGAACTAGAAAGTTAGAAGTTAAAGGGGCTGTTAATATTGCAGTGCCTGTACAGGGGCAGTCTTTGCAATACTAAAGCATACTAATGAGTCAAGAGGTGTCATGTAAAACATCCATCCTTTCATTATCATTAACTGCTTATCCTGAGGAGGGATACGACAGTCCGGAGCCTGTCCCAGAAGCAGAGGGGGCCAGGCAAGAAAACAGCCCCTGGATGGGACACTAGTTCATCAAAGGTAGACCCCACAAACATTCACACTCAGACACACACTATGGGCAATTTTAGCAAGATCAATCAATCTAAACTGCATGTTTTTGGACTATGGGAGAAAACCAGAGCAACCACAGGAAACCCACATGGACACGAGGAGAACATGCAAACTCCAGTCAGACTGAGATGATTTCAAACTAACACCCAACCAGCTCAGGCGCTGTGAGACAACAGTACTACTTGCTGAGTCACCATACCACCCTTATATGAAAGACTCAAATGCAGATTTTATGGGAAATATGGGATGGAAAATTATTTTTTCCACAATTGTACTTTAATAAACATACAAACACCATTGCTTTATTTGGAATTTTCCAGCAGAACCCAGGTTGCCACCACCAATTGCTAGACAATGTATTATATAGTTACATGAATAGGATGTTTTTTTAATTACTTTACTTTTGAGATGTTTACAAATTTAGCTTATTAAACAACATGTTATGTCAGAGTTCAATGAAATAAAGGTTGAACCACTGAGGAAAGGGATATAAAGAAATTCTCACATGCTTCAGTATAGATGGTGGCAATTTTGTCTGTATGAAAGGCAGAACCAATCAAGACTAACCGTAATGCCATGTGAGGTGCCCACATGCACGTGAAGGCCCGGTGCATTGTAGTAAGACATCCCTGCTCTGGTCAGTGTGGGTGGAGGAGTGAACCCCACTGTGTGACTTGCATATGAAAGGCCTGCGTGAAGAGGCAAGAGGAAAAAAAAAAAAAAAAACATTGTGAAAACATCTTCCAATTTATCAATCTAAAATATTTTTTGAATGTACGTGTGTCTGTTTGCCCTGTTGGGACCGGCATTCTGTCCATGATGTACCCTACGCTACATTAGCCTCAAAGCTATTGTGACTCTGATCCAGACATGAGTAGTGACATTTAGAGCCAAATATTCAATTCACAGGGGGCAATATGGTGTACACCCTAAACTGACAGACACAGACAATAGAGGAATTTGAAGCTTAAGCTAGAAATGAATTCCCCAACACTTTGTAAAAAGACATCATTTTACAATTATACTTTAATTTGAAAAAGTCACATATATTCCATTATAAAGCTGAATGATTTTAAAATGGAAAAAGTAAGTTTCAGTCCTTTTTTAGGCTTAATGTACACTTGCTAGTTGATTATTAACAGCAGTTTTTAGTCTCCATGACCTTATGTAATATAAATATATACTGACTTGAAATAAAGTTAACTAATCTTGACACAGACCCACATGCTGATCTGAATATCTTACTAATATCTAGCAATGATTAACATGAAATAAAACTACTGACCCAGTCTTATCACATTATAAAATAGCCCACAAGTCATAGAGGGAATTTTATGGACATTTAGCAATAAAACAAAAGTAACCTCAGTTTGTGAAAATGCATACCAGGTGAGATAGGCCTGCTTGAAGATGGGGATGGAGTGTACGGTATTGGACTTGACACAGTTCGAGGACGAAGCCCTTGAGCAGACATCTCATTGAAATACCTTTAAAACAAATGAAAACTAATTAAGCACTTTTACCCAACTTAAACTAAGTTCACACATTTTTAAAGGAGCAATGAAACTTGCATGTGAAACCACAGTTCAGCAAAAACTTTTAAAACGACACTCATTCTTTGTGGCTGTTAGTTCTTTGAAATATATTTGAGGACTAAAATCTGTCTACAGTGAATACATTACATAAAAAAAAGATTGCAGGGTTTTATCCTTTCACCAGAATAGTTTGAACTGAATTAAGAAATCAAATCCACATAAAAGGATCTGACCATGAAAGAAAAGGAATGGAGGCTGTAATATGATGCAGACACAAAGCAGTATTACACTGTGCAGTGAGGATTAAAAATAAGGCAATGTGTGACTATCTTCATTAGTCATGTTTTAGTAAATGCCACAATTGTTCCCTCAAACTCTTTTCCCCTAATGTCTGTTTGAAGATTGAGGTGAGAAACTTGCAATATGTTCCGGCCAAGATTACAGTGTCAGTGTTCTGCCAGGGAGTGTAATCAAGATGTGATAGTACAGAGTCCAGGAAATGCAGCAGGAAAACACTGTTTAACAAGAGACAAGTACCACTGCATTACTGGAAAACCTTGAGCCAGAACATCAAAAAAAAAGATTGTACATTTTCTTTTTTCACTGCTGCAGATGAACTTGCTTCGTCCCACTGGTAAACTCATGACCAGATTAGAACTATCTCAAAGCGTTTAGTAAAATAGGGCTTTGTGACTCAAAGGCGAAGTTACACTGATTTGTTCTAATTGGGGAGTCTTTTGAGAGATCAGGAAACTGTGACCAGTGAAGACTTTGGTTCCTATGTTCTGCCGATCAGATGAAAGGCACAGCTGCCTAACAATCTTAAGTAGCCCAAAGTCCCATTTCTATTAGCAGCAGCTCTTGGGTTTCAAGTACCACTGAAAACCTCAGGTTGTTTGAACAGCATGCAAGCTTTTCCCTGTTAGACTTGGAAAACTTTACTGTTTTTATTATTTATGTTAGTTCTTAACCTGCTTACATTGAGCAAAAGTATGAATGTGAGTATTACTAGGTATATTTTTAAGTTTGGCAATAGTTTGTAGGAAGTGATGAAACACACAACATGCTGAATTTTTTTGTTAAATACATCTTTGCTCAGTGGCTGGAGGTGACTAACTCTAGATAAGACTGGGGTATAATATATTGTGGACGCGAGATAATAAAGTAAAATTAGCTATAGTGCACATTTTTAATCAGGATATTAGACTCAACTTTCTGCTATAACTGATATAAAGTGTATACACTGCCAACTTACAAACACAATTGAGACTAGAAGTCTGTTAGTAACTCCATTTGTTTGGAAACCCAAAATCACATTTACAAATATCCACTGTCTCCCCATGAATAAAATCTTCAAAAAACAGATATCCTTCAATTTATTCACAGCCTAGGAAACTAAATTCTGTGCTAAATGAATATTTTATAATGGTTAAAACATTCTATTTAAGATTTATTTTCAGGTATGCCCCAATACACAGTGGTTTCAGTGCCACTTTTATAGCACTATGGGTGTGAACACTGAAACTATGCAAAGGGGCAAGCAATGTGGCACCTTTCATCATCCATCTCCAGGCTGGACTCGCTCTCAGACAGCTGCCGGCAAAGGGCTTCCCTCCTTTCCATCTCTCGCTGCAGCTTCCTCTGCAGGCGGATGTTTTCTTCACGCATGTGGCGCTCCTCCTCGATGTACTGGGCTCGTTTCTCTGTGTCTGAAACCCCAGAATAGGAGATGGCATTATCTCTTCCTAACCCTCCTCCTCCTCCTCTTCCTGTAGTATTCCCATTGATATTTAAGATGGCCAAATTTACTAACTTGTAAACTAAAACTCACAGCACATCATACTGTACTTAAATTTGTGTATATATTTTACTGAATTTACTCAAGACCTGGTAAAACCTGTTTTGTCAAAGAATTGTCACCAAATTCCAGGATAGAAGACATCTGTGGCAACCATGCCCTCTAGAGGTGATCAAAACAAGGAAAACTTTGTTTCTACGGTTTCCATCTGTTGTTACTACAAAGTGTTTCATTACAACAGGCATTCAGCATAAGAGGTTCTGAAAATTTTAAAACTTTTATCAGTTTTGGTACCCTCTGACATCAGCTGCACTGTACTGAACTGTATGATGACACCAAAGACTGCTGTCACTTTTAAACATTTTAGAAATATGAAACATTTAGCATATCAGCTAAATGGCCTTGCATGATGCTACAATTCCCAAGCAAAGCAGTAGAGTAATACCCCATATCATACGAAGATGTAACCAAAAAACCAATTTGTAAAATAACTCTTTTAGTTATATTATCTTCCAACTGCACAATACACATTTTCATATGATACCAAGCTATTGAATTACTGAAAAATATGAAATTTTTTGTGGGGGGAAAAAAGGTTTCGAGTAGGTATGATGTAATTATTGAAAATACTGAATAGTACTGTAAATGGAATATTATGGTAAATACAGTGTAAAATGTTTAGCTACGTGAGACTCCAAAAAGCACAGGACACCAAGGATTCAGGCTGACCAGAACCCCAGCTTCCTGTGGACAAAAACATGCACTTTAAGTGTATGGTGGATAACTCCGCTGGGGTCGGCATGGTGCAGGGAAGTGAGCTGGGTCCAATAAATGTTTCTTCCAATTCTTTTACTGAGCAGTGTGATTTGTTTTCCTCGTGGGAGGTTCACAGCCAGCAGGAACATACAAGGTTAGATGAAGAAGCCACAAAAACTCATCGACAATAGTTAAGACATCTACTGGATGATTAACTTCTGACATGTCTTTTTAAACTGCTTACATACTGATGCCTGAATATCATAACTCTGTGAATATGTGCTTGAATGCAAATGCAAATATCTTGTCATCTGTCCATCACCAATGCAGGGTTGCAGTGGTCTGGAAGCGTAGGGCACAAGGCACAAGACAGTGTATAGCAGGGAAATCACAGATACATTAATGAAAGCAAGGGTTCTTAACCTGTGGGGTGTACTTCCACAGGGGAAGTGCAAAGAAGACATGGGAGTTATGAGATGCCTCTCTGAAAACGTATCAAATTATATCATTGATAAATTTGGGGAAGGATAGTGTAAAAGAATATTTTCACAAACAACAGCTATCCACATTGCAATACTGTCATTTGTATTCTCACTTTGTGCGCACTAATTCATGCAGTTTCAGTTCCCACCCGCTATCTCTGGGCAACATCCCTAGGTTGGCCTTGAGCTGTAACCTCCCAGTTTCTTGTGTATGTGATAAATGGATCAACACAGACTGTTTCAGCCATCCTTGTTCTTTTCTCTCAGACATATATGGCTTATCTGTTCTGCAAAACACCATTACAATGCTTCAAATCTCCCATGACCACTCCTGTAGCATTACTGTGTAAAGTGTCTGTGTTTTCTTTGTCTGAGGAGCCAACTCAAGAGATTTCTTCAAGAGCCTGTCTCCCTACGTGCAGAACTGCTGATCAATCAAAGGACTTCATTTTGACTATTTGTCAGTTATTACAAATTCCACCACAGTAGGAGATGTAAA
The DNA here is from genome assembly GCA_900497675.1 of Arapaima gigas. Classification (NCBI taxonomy): domain Eukaryota; kingdom Metazoa; phylum Chordata; class Actinopteri; order Osteoglossiformes; family Osteoglossidae; genus Arapaima; species Arapaima gigas. The sequence continues at coordinate 48,812 of UFQX01000264.1, read as the reverse complement.
AATTACATTTCCTTTAAGGCAAGGTTTAAGAGTTAGATTGAGAACTCCTGCCCTAAGGGGAATTTGGAGTCATCAATCCATCTGAAACACAAGTCTTTGGACTACGGGAGGGAACCAGTGCACCTGAAGGAAATCCAGAAAAAGGAAAAACTCTACACAGACTGAGTTGGATTCAAACTGATGTCCAAACCCTCAGCTCAGGAAGAGAGCTGTATCTATTGCACCACCGTGCCATTTGCAAGACTACAAATGCAATGTTAAATACAGACAGAAAAGTTGAGCTTTACACTTGAAAAGCTGGATGCCTTATTAGATTCCTTTTGATGAATAACACATCTGGACACACCGTATACCAGCCGAGGTAGGTGGCCATTACTTCTACATTTCACGTACACATTGACATAATTAATACTAAATTCAAAACTATGAGGGACACTGGCATATAATTTTTTTTTTTAAGTTGGTTATTTTAATGAGCAAATACAATGTATTGTTCCTAATTTATTTTAATACAAAGCTATTATTGTTTTAAATATTATGGTGCCATACTGCATAAGGTTTCAGTAGTATACCAGTTACATGATTTTTGGCTTTATCCATGTTAAATGAATCCCCGTAAAAACCAATCACAACAATCATATTAAAGGTGTATGAGGTGCATATAAATCATTCAAAATTACTTTAGCAGCAATTTAGATTTTTTAATTTAAAAATTATGTTTTTATTAAAATTAAAATAATTTTGAAATTGAGAAAAAAGTAGTAGCAAACATCGCAACTCACGCTGCAGTTCAGTAGTCCGCAGATTGTTCTTCAGCCTTTCGACCTCGTTCTTTAGGAACCGGATGTGGCGCATCATGTTCTCTGGTGAGTCAATCTCCATGGAGACATCACGTGGAGACGATGGGGCAGAAACGGGCTGGTCCAGCTTCTCCTGCAGAATCCTGATGTTTTACAGAAGCCCGTATTTTTAACTTAAACTTTTTTAAGCACATTAAACGAACATGCAAGTTTCTTATAGCAAATATTTTGATTTGGATTTCAAAACTGTCAACTGACTGCACAAAAGCACAAAACTCATATTTCTATGTCAAAAAAACAGATATGTTACATTTTTTTAAACCTTTTGCAACACATACATCTAAATAAAATGTATACAGTTTCATTGAATTATTAAATGACTTCTAACAAACCTTTTCTCTGCCTCTAGTTTGTCCATTCGCTTCCAGAGTCGATTAACCAGAGCTTCTTGTTCTTGTTCTAATGTGTTTTCCAAGTCAATCTTTTCCCGCCTTAGCTACAAAAAAAGCACAGAGATACTCATTAGCAAAATTCACAACTCTGTCATGAGATTCATCTTAAGGTTTCATGTAAAATCAATATAATTTACAAACATTCAGCTGCATTTTGATTCTTAAATAAATCAACATTTGTTTTTGATTTTCAGATGCAAAAGAACCAAATTGGGCAGCAGGTGATAAAGTGGTCAGAGCCATAACCCTGCAGTGAAACGAAAGGGTTTGAATCTCACCCTTTTGCTACTGTACTCTGAAGCAAAAGTACTTACCCTCAATTGCTTCTGGAAAAATTACACAGCTGTATAAATAAAGTAGAGTTTAGTATACAAACCCAAAACTGTATGCTGATTTGGGAAAAGGTGTCTGCTAAATGAATAAAAATTTTACATAATAAATACCAAATAGGTACACACAGAGGCAGATACATTTAGCTACAGGCTAAATAACTCAATGAAAATGTACAGAAGTACATTTGAAGTATGCTAGTATAAGTATGCTAATATTTTAATTACCAATGTTACTGTAACTTAATACCAAGACAATGTAAGGAGTCTTGTGGTTGCATTTAACATAATAGCCTGATTTATTCCATGAAACCTTAAGAAAGCAACAATTAAAAAAAAAAATAAAGAAAAACATCTTGTCTAAATAGAGCATAAATAAACACACACACACACACACACACACACACACAAATACTTTAGATTATTAATTAATATAATTGACACCATTGTCCAAGCAACTTACAAATTTAGGTTTGTACACTGAGCTACATACAATGAGCTACCTCTACACAACAGGATCATTCTACTGTATCAGTTCATATTAATCAGTTTCCTAAATTCAGGCAAGACAGCAAGCAGGAGGGACTAAACCTGGAGTCATTAAGTCACATGGCAATGGCTCAAACCCCAAATCTGCTTGCTGGCCCCCAAGTACACAAAAAGATTTTCCTGCTCTTTAGGATTAAGCATAAAATAAATCTACGATGCCAGTTTTCCATACTTCCAGTTTAAAATATTAAACCATGCTTAAACCAGTTTATTACAGTAAAGCAGCCTTTATTCGATTATGAATTAATCAACTACCCAACATTTACATGCATACAAGTCATGCTTGTAATGATGTAGCTGTTGTACACAACCTGTACACCTCACTGCACACAAACATACCTGTTCTAGGGTGAGTTGCTTTGATATCGTGTCATTCTCAAGCTTTTTGATCTTCTTCATTAACTTGTTCACCTGAAACTCCTGCTCTTGTTCCAAATGCTGTTCCAGCTCTGCTTTTTCATGTTGTAACTACAGAAAGAAATTGAATTAAAGTTAAAAACATTTTATGACAGCAAGCGGATTAATAATCAACAACTAGGGATCTAATAGTCAAGTAATGTTGCATAGGAGGACTTGTTAGGGCTGCAATAAAATTTCTGGGAAAGGACCACAAATATGAAGGATCAACAACAGCAGAATTGTTTAAGCAGTGGTACTTTGTATAATGGCATATAGATGTGAAAGTTGAAAACACAAATATTCCTTTGAACTGTGTTGCTGTAAGAGAGATTTAAGGATACCATGGACTACCAGGTGGAATCTGGGTCAGACTGAAGCTCTCATTAAGAAGCACAAATTACGAGCATGAGGTTACGGTGGATACATCATGCAAAGATAGGAAAGTTGAAGGAGAAATAAGATTACTAGCAACTAGATGAATCGGAATCACAGTGACAATGGGTACACCACTTTCCACATTAAGAACATGTATGGAGGGCAAAAGTTTTTAAAGGCACTTAACATCATTGCCAAGAGCTGAAATTAACTCAGTGGCACTTAACAACAGCAAAAGAAAGAGCAAAAATTTGCAAACATCCATAATAGTTAACAGAGATTTTGAGTACCCCATCTCAGTCATGAAGAAGATGAGCTGTAACTGTGCAAAATCTGAATTGTGTAGATCCAAAGATCTTAAGTAAACAATACAGGCAAGAATTTGAATGCAATACAATTTTAAATGAAAATATCTTTCCTCTACTGATATCTAAAAAAGGAACCCCTACCCATGCTACACAGTCTCAAGGGTTTTATGTCAACAGAAAAAGATTTAGGAGGCATTTTCTCAGCAGACCCAGGGCCACCTCATCACAGAATGTAAGAAGCCAAGGACAATGTACAGTGCTACATTCCTACGGAATTTCATTATTGTCTAATTCCTCCAACTGGTAACTACAGGATAACAATTAGCTGGGTGGTAGGATTATTTAAATAGTACTTTGTGGGTGAACACATGTAGGTACATTTTCTCAAGCAGTCAGAGATTCAGTGGTTGTGGAACAACATGGGAAGACACGTCTGACAGTCCTAATTTTACCAATCAGACAAATCGGAACAGCTCCTTGGACTGATGCTAGTTTGGCTTCAATCAACTTAATGATTTTTTTTTTTTACTTCAGTACTGTACCCAGAAACATACATTTGTAAGCATCTTGTGTATCTGTTCATAAATCAAATAATTTATTTAGTCACATTTTCTCAGATATTTAAGAAGTCAAACATTCAAAAAACTTGTGAAATGTACAAAGTGTATTATATTGAAGACCTTATTCTATTATGTCATGAAGAAAAATTTTATAGCTTCACACTAAATAACATAGTTCATATTTGACTATGTAATTAATTGAAAGAATAAAATTTTTTAACTACCGTATTTTTTCGCATGTAACGTGCAAGTTATATGCATTTTTACAAACCGTGCATCCCCCCCGCATGTTATTTTGATGAGCACGCTATACCAGAAAAATGTTACATTGATAACCTCCATTTTGTAAATTTGTCATATGCAGCTGGATTAACCTAAAATGAAAGCTGATTTCAGAGCAATTTTACCAAACCTAAGGTTGACCTAACTCTCATGGTTGTCATGGGTTTATTTATTAATTTGATATGACATCATCATCAGGTATAGATCAAACAAATTTAGTTGAGTAGTTATGGTTACATGAAACATTTCAGTTTTTTTTAAAAACTTACACAGCATGCCCAAGAAAACAATAGAGACAAAATACAATAAGGTAAATAGGGCTTATTATGCAGCTGCAGGACAGGACCTACTAGCACTACACGTGTGTGGTATATGGATGGGTGTGCTATACCAGAGCTTTTTTACATAATTTCAGAATTTCCGCGGGTTATATGAGTGGGCACGTTATTTACATGGGCACACTATTTGTGTACAAATACGGTAATTTCTAATTGATACTTACCTGCATAAGTTTCCGTGAGAGTTCATTTGTGAGGAACTCCTCTTCTTTTTCATAGTTGACTGCAAGTGTTTCCTTTTCCTTCTGGAGTGCCTGGATCTTCTTGAACAATGTGTTGCTTATGAACTCCTCCTCTTGTTCTGCTCTTGCTTGCTGAAAACCAAAGAAAAATGTCAGAAATCAAATTAATATAAAAGTAGTGAAATGACCTAAATCAAATTCTGATTTCTTCCTTCCTTCAATAGAAATATATATTTCAATGCTATGGTCACAATCCCTATTCTATCTAATGCAGAAGAGTACAATAACCATCTCAAATATTTAGGAAGCTGGAAAATGACTCAACTCGTGTGCTGTAGACTATGAGTTAACCTCCCTATATGCTGGGAATAACTGATTTGCTAAAAGCACTTTTCCACTTCCTAGGAAAGAGTAAACATCATATTAAAAAAAAAAAAATCTTGAGGTCAAAACCCTTCTGATTTTTCACCACCTTTCAATCAGAAAGAGTATGTTATAAAGATCCAAATCCAACACCAACCACACATTTTTGCCATATGGATATGAAATTTGATGTATTACATACATTTCAGATATGCAAGGTAATCAATACATTTTTTTGGCTGGCCTTATCGCTAAGAAACAACTGACACAAGGCCTGCTGCTTTAGTAAAACAGGTCATTCATCTGTTAATGTAAGTATTTGCCATAAATTACACAGTTTACAATAAAAAAAAAACAATTGTACTTGATATGATATATGCAATTTCAAAAGATAAGATTATCAAACCTGACAGATGAATTGGACCAAGGACAGAAACAGACTTCAAATTTAACCTTCAAAAGGATTTTTGCACATGTTCAACAAATGTCACCTAAAAATAAAGAAAATGTTTCACTTCTGTATTAAAAAGCTCAGATCCCCCATTTTATTCTCAGGGAATACAAGAGAATATTAAAAATAATGTCTCACTTCTCCCTTTTTTTTTTACATAATCAAAATTTATTTTATTTAATAAACAGCTTTATCTGATTTAACATCAAGTGGGATTCTAACTGTAAATTCAGGGCAGGTATCTTAATGTAGGATACTGCAGAAGCAGTGTTATTCTCACCAAAAACCATTAGATTACCAAAAAACAGCCCTAAACATTACACTACCCACTGGCAGTAAATCAGACAGCATGGACAGTTTGCCTACAAAAAGGTTACTCTTAAGATGGAAAATACAGTGAAAAGCCCATTGTTTAAATATTGATAACAACTAGAGATGAATGCATATGAATGTTAGATATTTTCATAAAATTTCTCTAATGGCTTGAAATTTTTTAAAGAACCAAACACATATTGTAAACAGTTGAGCATGAGCCTCTCATAGCCCTTTTCCTTTGAATTGCTAACAGAAATTTGACATTAAACTTCTGGACATATATCATTCATGCTATTCAAAATATTAATGTTATATAGTATAAAGACAAAACCCTAAAGCAAATCACTGGAGTCTCGACTAACATGTTATAAATCACAAAATACATTTTATCCCAGGCTAAGTAGCAGACAAGTAGCAAACTTTTTTGTGCGTTAATCATAAAATGCTGTCAAGTATAGAGAGTATGTCTCATTCAGTCTTTGTTTTCCAAAGGAACTTCAAACCGCAATTTATTACTTTAGACATTTCAGGGTAAAACATTGTTTGGTAACTCAAAATTTAACAGTGCATGGTAAAAAGCTTCAAAATGCATAAATGGATAATGTAAAAGCCATACGTTATTTACAGCAGAGAGTTACCTGATAATTTACCATAACCAACCGGCCAACCAATAACGAATATAAATAAATGTAACTATAAAAATATTACAACAATTTCGACAAGTTTTAAAATGCAAAACATATAAGTTAACAGTCATATGCTATTTTAAGCAACTTATGTGTAAAGATTTTTTAAATACTAGTAGTAACTTCTAGAAAGATCATCTCATATTACCATTCAACATTAAGTTGTAAAAACTTTAGTCATATTTAAGGATAGTTCAAGAGGCAGAACAATGGGTAAAGTGCCACATGTTCAGCATTTTTGAGGGAAATTTCATCATTACACATAGTGGCAAGTCTCCAGAGAAGTTCACAATATATTTATATTTACATATATATTTGATTTAAAAAGGCCATAAAAAAAGTTACACAGAATGGTTTACAGCCAAAAAAGTTAAAATAAGCAGCTAGTGTACCCTTACAGCACTAAAGTTCCACAAGGTGAAACTCTTCAGTTATCTACTGAAATGTACAGTTAAAGCTGCTTTCCATAAAGATTAGCAGATTATGCAGTTATGTGGCAAAGGGGCCCAAAATGACCCCTCAGATACAACACAAATGAGCTCAAATCCTCACAAGAGTGCACGTCACATTTTTTCTCTATTCCACTTGTAAAACCGACTACAATATTTCTTGTTTGAACAAAAGAAGTTTTTTTTTTTAATTAGGATAAAAGGCTCACAAGTAAAAAGTATGATTCGTTAGTTTTATCTTCTTATTTTTATTATGTATTCATTTATCTGATGCTTTTTGCTAAAAGCAACTTACAAAAGTAGGTTTGGACACTGAACTACTTGACTACCCCATTTATACACCTGGGCTATTTTACTGGGGTAAATTAGGGTAATAAATTTCCTCAAGGGTCCTGCAGCAAGTACATATACTGCAAGGTGACAGCTCTAACCACTACCCTAACTGCTGCCCCTTATGAAAGACAATATTCCTGTAAAAACCATCTGTGACTTCAGCTGTGTAACATCAAATAAAAGATCACGCAACAAACTCACCCATAATTACCCTAATTACTTCTACAAAATCCTTGTGTTACCCGTTCAAATTTTACAGAAGTTTTTAATGAGTCAAGTTAACATCATTTTATTTATGGAAAAGAATAAACAAACAGTAAAGCAGGATATTGCACCACATTTTTCACAATAAATATTGGACAGTACTCCCTTTAAAACTCCAACTTCCTCATATAGGTAAAATTGCATAAAAAATAGGAAAGAATCCCACCATATTGTTTCAAAGGCTGTTATGCGAGCAAGAGTACCTATTTCCACACAAATACTCTTCTGATGAGGGGGCACTGGTCTTCTTAGGAAACATCTCAGTACTGTTTACATTTACTCATTTAGTAGGCACATTTTCCAAAAGTGAAAAAAGTACTACATACAGTAAACTCCATACAATCATTTGCAAATCTATACATTAGTATAATGTAACTGACACACACACACACAGAGTATAAAGTTCGTCTGACTCACAGCTTTGTATTGGGAGGAAATCGATAGGAACAGGTGGACACTATGCAAACTACACACAATCCCCAAGTCCCATGCACAGCCCCAGGTGCATTGAGACACCAGCACTACCTTCTGTGATACCGCGTCATCTCCATGTCACTATTTATAACAGGGATCAATCTGAGAAATCAGTGCAAAATGATTTTCCAACAAAAGGCCATCATGAACCACTGGTCAGCCAGAGAAAACACACACTTCCTGTGACTTACATGTTATTACTGCCTGCCTACCTCACACACAGCAGCCTGAGCAGAAAGACGGCGAGCCGGTGGCTGCCAGTGTCCCCCCGCAGCTCCCCGGGACGTTGCTGCAAAGCCAAGGCCTAGTACACTTGACACGAATGCCACATCCCACTGCAGCAGCAGCTTCAGCTCACTGCTCTCCAAGTCACCCGGTTGGGGGGGGGGGGACAACCCCGACCTTTCAGGCCCGTCCGGGCGCTCCACACTAACCGTGGTGTTGATCGCAGTGAAAGGAGCCGCCCCTCAGCGCGCTCTACTCACGATGGTGACGCTGGCCTTGCGCAGGTCCCTGTTCTCCTCCTGCAGCGCCTTGCACTTCAGCTTGAACGTCTCCAGCTCGATCTTGAGCACCTTGTTCTCCTGCTGCAACGAGGCCAGACGGTTCGTGAGCTCCTCCAGCCGGAACGGAGAGATGACCACCCCGGGCTTGCCGGAGGTCGGCCCGGTGGTGGCGGCGGGGGGGGCCGTGCTGGAGCAGCAGGAGGAGGTGGATGGTAGCGTCGGGGCGGCCGTCGTGGCGGTGCTCGCCCCGTCAGTGTCGCTCTCGCTCGCGCTGTCCGCCATGACGTGGGTGACGGGTCGGCGGCGGCGCGAGCGGACGCCGCGAGCGGGCGGTCGGTCAGGCAAGGTGGTGTGACGTGAAAAAGCTGCGTGCGTACGTACGTACACACGCACGCAACCAGCACGGTGCAAAACGGTCGCAGTGTTAAGCAGTCGACTCGCTTTGAGAGCAGCGCCACCCTACTGAAAAACGCATGAACGGCAAAAAAAATACAGTGAGTCCAGTATACATTTTTAATATTTTAATATTTAAAATGTTTTTTCAATCACATAAAATGTATTATGTTTTTTATTATATACCGTGGCGAACGTGGCTGTGGACGTCAGTGGGATGGATCAAGACTTTATTGAAGTATTGTCTTTATTGAAGTAAAGTATTTAAAACTCTCCAAACACACAATTCCATAAAAACAGAACGACCCAATTAAAACCCAATAAATAGTAAAACGTGCCCCAAAATGCAAAGCCTGCAGAGCATGGCTGTTTTTACAGAACGTGCTGGAGGTTTCCTAAATCTTTAAATAACATAATCCCAGAACATGTACAGAGACCAGCTAGGATTTTTGAAGTTTTGAAGGCTACAGGAATATATCTTGTCCTGGTCCTGTCCAAGAGATAACCACCATGACACCATAACCAGCATTTATATTTAACTAAATGTATTTTTGATCCATGGTGTGGTCACTAGATGTCATTGTAGACAAGCTATCCAAAATTCCCGTTTCTTGTACTTACCAGTTGTACATCAGTTGTCTTCCTTATTGTACTAAGGTATGTCCACTTAAAAAGCCATTTCATGCTAATTATGGTCTTATTGAGGTGATATTATACAATAATGTTTATTTAATGACCTCTGAAAATACTTTTCTCATGACAAGATTGTGTAGAAGATAAATGCATGCTTTCATTCAGCAGAGTCATTTAATACAGCCACCTTGAATTTTCCTGCGTGGATGGAAATTAAAAATGACACCACTGTTGTGCCAGACTTCATACATTGATGGAATTTTTATTTTTTTTTTGCTAATAACTTATAGTAAAGTTAAGTTATACATTAGAACTGCCTTATTATAAAACAGATGTGGCATGAAACCTCTGGTGGACAAAAGGTTTAGAAACAGTACCTGGGGGGAAATCAAGTCCAACAGAAAGTACAACAGAAGTTCACGGTCAACTACGTCACCCTGGGAATGACACCCAGGGAAGCAAACCCTGCTGAGGCCACAGTGAATGGTTCCAGACAGCTCTTACATAGAGTCAGAGATGTGGTTCCCAGTTAAAAAACACCTGTTTATTACAATAAAGCATATTAAAAGAGAAACAAATCATAAAACATAAAAGAGAAGTTTAAACACCAATTCTGAAAACAATTTTTAACCATTCAGTGCCCCTGCAGTCACTAATGTCAGCAGCAGGGAAAAAGGCCACCTGAGCAGAGGATCTCCTTTGCTGTATGCAATTACATGACTTCATTTCACTCCACACCAAATGATGCAGAGCAACACAGCACACTTTACTATGCAGTTTATCACACAAATATACCTTGGCCAGAATGGCTCTTAACACTACTGCTACCCCAATACATGCAATGGCACAGTTAATGTTTGAATATACAAGGAGGATTAAAACAATGACAGTCTCCATTGGCATTAAAAGGTTACAATTAAATCTGAAAACCAGGACTGAGAGGACAGTCCGCTTCAACACTGTGGTACTGCATCACCCCCCCCCCCCCCAAAAAAAATCACTTTGATAGCCTTATGATTTGATCATGCCTTCCACAGATTCAAGGCACCCAGTGCCAGAGGCAGCAAAGCAACCAAAAAAGCTCTAATTTTGTTTTGTCTGTCCAAAAGACATTCTTCACGAAGGGGTGTGGCTTGTCAACATGTATTTTGGCAAACTCCAGTGAGGCTTAATTGTATTCCTCTTTTAGAAGTGGAGTCTTCCTGAATCTTCTACCATGGAGTCTATTTCCATTCAGATAGCAATAGATGGTGTGAATCAAAACTTACACCTTGACTTTAAATGTCAGCTTGGATTTGTTTTGATGTTTTCCTTGATTCTTTCTCCACCATTAGAACAATGTTTCTCTTCAATCTTGGGTCAGTTTTCCTCTAGCAGTCATGTCCAGAGATTTTGGCTACAGTCCCATGGGCCTTAAACTTAAACAGTGCTCATAGGAACATCAAACTCTTTTGAGATGCTCTTGTAGCCTTTGCATTGATCATGCTTGGGTGTTACCTTCTTTCTAACCTCTTCAGACAACTCTCTGCTTTTCCTCCTTTTTTGCATGTTTAGTGTATTACATATAGTGGCAAAAAACAGCAGTGTGAGAATTTTTGTCCATTTAAACTGGCAAAGTGAGTGACTTTAAGATTGAAGACACCTGTGATACAAATTAAAGGAGAACAGTCTTCTTGAAGTATGACTGCAATACAATTATTTCTTATAACTTATAAAGGGCATCAATAATTTTTTCCGTGCCATTTTAGAATGTCTTTGTAGAATAAGCAACAATTCAATTCTATTCATAGCTTTTTGCTTTGATGTGCTGCAATCCAAAGAAATGCATCTATGGGTGACAAAATATCTTTTAATTTCAACACTTTTCAGGAAGAACGGTGCATTATTTGAATAAAATATAAGGGTAGCAATTCTTTCGCCAACATCTGTAACTGCTTGTCCAAGACAGGGTTGCAGTTGTCAGGATTTTATCCTGGAAGTCCAGAAGACGAGGCAAGAATGGGTACCACGTGGATGAGATGTCAATTCATCACAGGTTAGCCACACGTATTCACTCATGCAGTCATGCACTACAAGTAACTGAGAATCACCAGTTAACCTGAAAGATGTAAATTCCAGAAAGTAAATTCCATGTAGACTGTGGCTCAGTTCTTCCCCAAGGTGTTCCTTACTATAGTCTCCTATTCAAATGTTGTAACTGAATATGTTAGAACTCGTATATTTTATATTGTATATATAAACAAGGTCAGTTGCCAGGTGGCAGCCCAGGTCAAAAATGGTGTAGTAGTGGAAAGGTAAAAAGTAATAATGCATTATGTATTTCCAATATACTTTATCATTAAATTAATTGCATTTAGTGCATTACTATTGTTCGTGTTGTTGCAGTGCAGAGAGAGAAAATCCATCAGGATCATGAATCTACACTCTGCATGTCATGCGACCATGCAAACTTAAGTTGAGAAGTACTTGTGTGCCAAGTTTCAAGTCTGTCGCTTGAAAAACAAAGCTGTACATAAAAAACAAACAGACAAATATACCTTGAGCTTTATAGAGATAGACACGCACATACACTACATAATTAAAGGGTTCAGCCAAAACTGCATAATTTTTGTATACTACCTGAAGTAAGGACCTTTTAAAAAATAAATTTAGGTTTGATCATGGCTTGAAGCTGGCATTCTTTTCCTCCAAAACTGTACTGTGTAATTTTTTGCAGATTGTTTGACTGCTTTGTGGAAAAACTGCTTTTGCATTATTGTTTTTGGGGCAAAAAATGAAATGCTGATAATAATAGCTTGACAGTGTCTTAATCCTAGCAGTGGTTATATTTTTTGAAACATCCTCATGCAAGGGCACACCCATGGTATTAAGCACCTAGGGAAAATTTTTTTGGTATACCCAACCACATGAAAACACTGTGGGACAGAACATACTAGCACTGGGTATCAGTAAAATAGTATGAAAGTATATTAAAAAAAAAAGCAAAATTGCTTTCCTGTCATAGATGTTGCCTTTTTAATACACGTGCACATCGAGAAAGCAACATATACATAATACAATTATAGTTAAGTTCAAACTACAAGTTAATAAACATGTATTAGTCCAGGCAGCTGCACCTTTACATTGGTCTGACCTGCACTACATGCCTGCTACTGTTACAAACAGGAGCATGTTGAGAGAAGAGCCAGGATAGCTATGCTGTTTGTTTGTATGTGTTTTAGTCAGCCTAAAATTCCACTTGTATAAGTTTATTCAGTTCCCACAAACAGTTATTCCTTTATAGCCTTAGCACCCCCTTTCTGCCTGGCATCCAGCATGGCCCTCTCCTGCACACCAATTTAACCAATTACTGTCAGTCCGTTTATGGCTATATTTTGCACTGAAAAATGAATAACACGTATATATTAGCAAATACATGTAAAAATTCTTTTGTATTAGTCTAGTTTTAAGACATTTTTTATGCTGACTGAACAGTATGATAGTCTTCAAAGTGTGTTAGTCTAAGGAATCTATGCCATTTGTTGTGGAATACACATTTTTTGCTGAATGGTACACCACTTTGGAGAGAAGCATCTGCTAAATACATACATGCAATCTAATACTTAGTTTTAAACATTTTTTCAGATTTATACACTAATCAATTATTAGTCACAAAATAAACATTATTCTTAATGTAAAAATGACAAATGAGTGAAAATGATAAAGTCAATATTGAACATAACAGTAAAAGCAAAAAGCAAACCAGTATAAAATTAGGAAAACTTTCTATTATGTTTGTTGCTTGAAAATTCATAAATTAAATTTTATGGAAATACCAAAGTTGTTATAGCCATACTTTTAGTCCAAGTCAATTACCTCATCAAAAATAAATGAAAACAATTCTTATTTTATTTGGAGATTTTATTCAAAAATTGTGGTTTGCCATACATTTGATGGGTGATTAACACAATTGATTATGCTGTCATGAAGTTTATAACAAATATAAAAATAAAGGTAATTACATAAAATGCTAAGGATAAAGTTCAAAAGCACAGTGTGCTACTTATTTATGACAGCATCACTATGCTATTTGAAAGTATAATCCTTACTTGTGAGCTGTGCTATAAAGCATAAAACAACAACAGCATTAACATAAACCGTCATACTCACTGATTAAAATTATTGTAACAATCATAATAATGAAATCTTTACAATCAGTTCAGTATCCAATGCAATCCATGATTTCCCATTCCAAGGCAGGTGTTTAAAATAAAAAAACAGAAATAAACCAAAGCAAATGGAATAAAACAGGTTTGCAAAAGTAACCATTATTACATGTACAAGGCTGTTGTGTCCCAGGGAAAGCATCCTTATCCCGGACCAAATGTACAATGCAAGCATTTATCGTCAGTATTCCAAGTGCTATAACTGCCTCATTTGGATGGCTTAATCATGTATACATTATACATTGCCTTAGTCCAAAGTAAGCAATCCCTCAAAAAACTCATTTTGTCCTACAAAACAAAAAATATTCCATTCTTCATTTTCTGTAGAATAACACTGATGGCATTGATTACATTACGTCTCATTCACTCAGAAAGATAACAGTTTAAGAGCTTCCTAATTCTTAAAAAAAACCCAAAGGGATTTTTAAAAGGGACATTCATTTCAAAGAAATTTCAGAAGAAAAAATACAGGATGGACAGGATTTTTGTGATGCAACTTGTCATATGCTATCAAAACAGTGCTAGATACTGCATAATACATATTCTCATTTCTAGAAGACCACACAATTTTCTGAGTTTAAACACTATTTATTTTATTCTTAAATAACTTATTTCCTCCAGTGTTTGCCATTGTGTCATATATATATTATTATCGCTACAAACAATGAATGTCTTGGTTGGGTGTTCTTGAATGGATAGGCTAAATTTGAGAAATCACAAAAAAACTAAAAAAAAAAAATGAAATGCCCTTTTTGAATCACAGCAGCCTTAAAAACTAATACACCGCTAGGATGATTACAAATGGCTGGCTTATGGAGACTTCTACATCTTATAGCCAATAGACAATACAATTATAATATTACAGAATGTCAGTCTACAGATATATACTGATAACCTGTTCCTCTTAACTTGAAAGTCTTTATCTGCAGATGTTGCCACTCAGATGAATACTAAAAATAGTAGCCCATTCAAAAGACTGCTTGAAACTGAAAAAGGAAGTGTCCAGACACTTCCACTTCTTCACAACAGATATTTTAAGCATTATTTTTTTTTAAAACTGTCAGTGCTGACGAATGTTATGGCCTTGTGTGTTTACATAGGGTTTTCCTCCTTGTTATTCTTTAGCACAGTTTGCAATCTTAGAAAATTTGTAATTAAAATAAGGGGAGTTGCATGCATCAAAATATTAGTTCTCTGACTATTTTTTTACACAGAACAGATATTCCCATTTTGAGAATCTCCAAAAGTCACTGTAGATTTGAAAGAAATTTTATTTGTGAAAATCAGTCTAGCTTTTTTCCATTTACAAACATTATACTTGCTATTACAATTATACAAGAACATGTGAAGTTATACTCAAACTTTATTTTTTAAAGTGGTACCATTTTCATAATGTCTTTAAATTTCAATGCACCTGTAAATTGTGTGCCAAACTCCCACAGCTAATTACTTTAGAATTTATACAATTTAATTTATATACAACAAAATCATTAATAATTTTGTCCAAAAGCAACAAAACAGCATTTTACACCCTGACTTTTGGGTCCAAGAAGAAATGTAAGGCGAGTATAGAGGGTAATTCTTATTTTCCTAGTTGTATTTCCCTTTTCAGCACTTTGTTGAGCATTTGTGCCATCTTTGGTCATGGGAATCATCTGCTCACTTGCCTCTGTCCTCGGGTATCCTCTCTGTTTTTTGGCCCCCTCCATTCACAGTGGCCCTGTCGCCACCATGGCACATTGTTGTCATTTAATAAAATGCTCCGGGTCAATGACAGAAAGTGGGTGTCGATGCTCATGCTTGGTAGACCATGCTGTATCGTAGAAGCTGCCCACACCATTCACTGGTCGATTTCCTGAAATTTCTTGTCACATCCACCCGGAAACATTATGAGAACCTTAAAAGAATTGAAAGAAGCAAACTGCAAGGAATTAGTAACTTAATTATTCATTTCTGGGGCTTATAAAATGCACCACAGTCTCTCTGTTTATCTACTACAGATAGGTAGTGCATTAACAGTTTGAATTCAAACTGTGTTCTGAGTTACTGCACTGTATATTATACCTGCTATGAAAGGTTGTTTTGGTGCGCTTGGAGATACTGTCTTTTGCTTATTAATGAATATAAATGCAAATTAAATTAATGTGCTGGTTAAGGATGATGTAAAGCACTGCACTGACTTTTGTAGATGCTGAATCAAGCAGTGGGATCTTGGACTGCTACAGCCATCCTTTATTTACCTGCCAATACCAACTTTTGTGGCTTATTTGTACCTACCATACAGTGCACAGTGACCACTATGAGTAGATCTTTTTGTCACAAGATTTGCCTTCTCTCTTCTTCATTTTGGATCCCTCGTCCAACTGCAACAGAGATGCAGGAACACTTAGACACTATTTGATAGATGCAGGTCTATGAATTGCTTATGTACACATCAAAGCTTTCTGAAGAAAACTGAGACATAGTCTTTCTTAAATTGTTTAAAAGCATTAATAAAGTAGAATCCAAGGTCCAGAATTTTTCAGTGTGTATAAAAAAAAGTGTGTTAACTTGAAAGGATTGGTTGAGTTGTAGAGATTCTGATAAACATGTAAACATTGGTCTAGTGCACATGAAGAAAATATTTTCTATTATAGATTTAACAATTCTTTTTATGACAAGTTAGTTTTGCCAAAAATGTTAAATGCAGTACTTCTGATAACTAAAAACTCTTCATAAGAGAATTAGACAAAAAATTGCCATTTTTTGTAGTCTCGAACTATTTACTTCACTGGTAGTTGTAAAATCTCCTAGCAATTTGAAAGATAATTCTGCACATAATGGAAAGTTTGAAACATACCTTAACTTTATATTTGAGATCAGAGGAATCACCATTGTGATCCTCATGGCCTGCCATACTATTTGCTGAATCCACATGCTCCCCATTTTGTTTCAACTTTCCTGCTTGTCCTTTGGATGATGAGGTAATCGAGTTGCTGGAATTCTCCTGGCTAAAGAATGACATCAAGATATAAACTGAGTCCTTAGTTGGGGAACTAAAGGAGAATACCTAATTAAGTAGTAATTCATTTCATACCTGCTTTCCTGTCGATCTGTCATTTCAGAGGTGGGAAGCTCCACATTTGCACTTTCTTCAGTGTGCCAACCTGGAATTGAAGACATGCTTTTTTCTGTATGTTGCTGTGGGGAGAGAATTGCCTGTACCTTCTCCACTGCTATCTCCTCACCATCTGAGCCTTCCTCTGCATCTTCCAAACAAGACATTAATTTCTCTGGGGACACATCCTTATCTTCCTCTGCAGAACCAGACTCGCTGCCCTCTCCCACCACAGGGGCCCAGGCTTTGAGGAAAGGGTCCTCACCACCCACCAGAGGTTCCTCTGTAAGTGGGTCATCGTCCAGCAGCCACTGATCAGATAAAAGGCCTTGTTCTTTTATTACTGTTGCAAAGTCTCGCAGCTCCGAGGGGCTTATGGACCTGTGGCTAAGGTCAGTATCCTCTTCTCTGGAGCTCTCCTCTCCACCTGCAGCCTTGGGGCCATCAGGAGAGATGTCCTCGGGCACAGCAGTGAGGGGGCGTACGTCAGCAGTGGAGTTGCAAGGTTGGTGGGGCAATGAACTTGGTCTACACTGGCCACTACCAGGAGGATCTATGCTAGGCTCGTCACTAAAGAGATCATCTTTCCAGAGTGGGATAGACTGCTCATAGTTGAGCTCCGTAGGAGTTTGTAGTTCCATTAGGAGGCTGTGGCAACCTAAGTAAGACAACACAGTTGGACTGATGTGGACCACACCAGAGGAACCACCCACCAAAAGCATGGCTCAAATGAGATGGACACTGTCAGACAGATTGATGACATGCACACAGAAGGGATAAATCTGAATGTGACATTAAACTGTAACACAATTTCAATCATGTTAAAACATGCATTAGCTCCCTTTGAATTAGACATCTGGATGCATTTTAACAACTTTTACAGTAGCTAACACAAAGGATGTTAAAAACATCAATCCTTGATTTGTTTTGTATAAAAACAAAAGAACTTGATATAATCAGACAATGAGGCTTGTTAGAATGCAATTATAAAGAATATGATCATAATACTAGTGACTGTTGTCTTGTAAGGATGTGTGATTTGATAGAACAACAGGATAGTTTAAATATTTATTGATAAAACAGAGGTATTGGAGTCTCAACTTTGGGGCATGGTAGCAGACAGGAACTGAACTGAAACAGAAGGAAAATCAATGGAGAAAGACAGAAGATTTTAGGACTTTAGCAATAAAAGCATCTGAGTAAGGATCCAAATTCTGAATCAAAAGTGGTAATTGTAGAGAAACAGGACTGTAGTGTTTGGGTGAGAACATGCACTAAGAGATATAATATAGAGGTTGTGTAAAAGTTTCCAAGATGTTAGACTTGGAGGGTAGTGGAGCCATTGAGGTAGCGACATTATAAAAGGGATGTTGGCTCTGAAGTGCTTGTCAGCGGACATTGGTAGTTTTGATATTTTGACACAGATCTGAAGTAGACATTAAATGGTGGTTATGGGTAAAGGCTTCAGACAAAGACCTGTTAAAGACACAGGAGTTTGGCCAGGTATGAAAAAAGAAAGAAAAAAAACTGAAGGGAAGACACAATGTAGTGTGACCATAAATTAACGGCAGGGATGCAGAGGCAGCAGGACTGAATGCTGAAGAGAAAGCCAGAGTTTTCGCTGTCAAAACTGCTTTGGTAGCTGCAGGAATGCTTGGTGGGAGACAGAGGGGAGTCTGGTTTTGCGAAGGAAGCTTTCTAACAGAAAGGACCAGAGACACATTAGACAGAGCGCTGACAAGACTTGGCGCTATGGAAGAAGCAAACTGCGTGCCTGAGCCATGCTTGCAGGGGAAGGAGAGAGTGCAATTGTAAAATAGTTTAACTTTTACTAGGAAAAGCATTTGGAATCAGCAAGCCAGAAATGCCAATTATTACAAGACTGATCAAAACTGTTTTTTGACATGTTGAAAAAATTCTGTACAAATTGTACACATTTACATATATCGAAAAATTAACAATTAAAAAAGACTGGTGATTGAAGCTAAACAAATTGTCCCACTGTGTTACTTTAAATGGCACTAAAAGTTGATTTAGTATGAACCTATCATTTACCTTGACACTGCACAATCTATCCTTTTAGTTAAATACCCTTTTTACCTTCTTGTTGTGTTTGCCTAATTTTGCATTCATTTTACCTGAAACTTAAGGGCACACCAACAGTCTCCATTACATTTTTTTTAAATCTATAATGCACATTCAAAGGCTTACCAATAACTAATCCATCAGTAACTCTTTTTGACTTTGCACTTCGTACTTACTCCTAAAAGTCAATAATAATCAATGTGTTCATATAATAATGCAGTGAACTGCAGATTTCCCACATGGTGTCAGATACAAATACGTTTTTGGTTTCCTGTTGTCTTCTGACTGGATAGATTATTTGCAGGACAAGTTATTTTGTTGTGTTTATATGTCTATATGTTGTTGTACAATGATTTCAGAATTTGAATTTCACCTTTTACGAAATGTCTAATATGCATCCATGGTACTCTTTAAGACAAGAAGTGATAATATACAGAAATTTCAGTTTTATTTTAGAAAAAGATCCCACTGCAAGCATAAACTTTATGACATATTTTCACATGTCAAAACTTTAACTCTACATATTTACTTGATTAGTTTGGCAAAGTAGAATTTCTATGCAAAATGAAGCACAAAAACAAACACTGAGGTAAATTTCACACTAGATGCCTTAGCTTTTGAAGTATTAGAACAGTAGCTGTTATTTAACACAGGGCAATAAGTGAAAAACAGGAGAGGGATCTTAGATGGGGCTAAAAATTACCATCAGCCTGATCCAGGAAAACCTCATTATCATCTGCAAAGCTTCTTGTGCCTGAAATGTTACCATAGTCAAATATTGGCCCTTCTAACAAGGTCACAATGTCCATCCGATTGACCTTAGCCAGAACTGCAGTTAAGGCATCCGCTGAAACAGAGACATAATATGCGTTACTATCATTCAGAAGACATGACAAACAATGACAATAATGTTGTCTAGAGGATAGCTGAGTAATTTAAATTGTGGTATAAATACCTTTTAGTAAGTAAATATAAGTAGTGCCAATAAAGCTATACTGCAGTTGTCACAAATTAATGTTACTTTCATCACTGCCTTATTTGTTTTCATGGTCATTTATAGAAAATAACATAAAATGTTTTATTTATTGAAACATTAAAAGTACATTGTTAAAATAAACAGATTTATGGTCACTTCATAAGAAAGCAAGAAAATTTTCGAAATGTTAAATTTTTAGTTGGCGATCCTGGCCCTGTTTCATGCCCTGAATAATGCGGGAGAAACTCTTACAGTAATATGTGTAGATCATTTATCTTGGTTAATTTAAAAAAAAATCTGAAAACAATTATTTTGTCAAATGCAAGTACATTGGCAATTCTTGTTTACTGTATAACAGAGGTTTGGTTCTGGAGAATCATTCATTCATTCATTCATTGGATAAAAGTACTGTACAGTGTATGCAAGGCCAATGTCAAATGGAATAAAATTAAAGTTTTACATTGTTTAGGGGTACTATGTAAGGATTCCCTCCCTCATCCCCTGTTGCAAGTACAATATAAAGCTACTTTTTATGCAGATGAAGAATTAATTAAAGAAGTCATTAAGCTTAATAATGATTTTCAGAGGCATTTAATTACTGTATAAAATGGACTAAATCTGCAACTCTATGTGGAGATGACAGAAATGCTGGAATGGATCTCTTTCACTTGACTAATAATATTAATAGCAGTAGGAATTTTAGTATTAAAATTTCCTCCAGGCTGTCAGAGTTATTTCAATTAAATTGTAATTTACTGTTAAAAAGGACAAAAGGTGACTTGTTCCAATAGATGAACTTAGGTCTCTCTATGATGAGAATAGCAACCATCAAATGATAATCCTTCTTAAAATTAATAATATATGTGCAATTTTATAAATTATTGCTGAGTGTAGACTCAGCAATGTACCTCTGAGTAACGGAGTAGGAAAAAGAGTTGTCACTGAGTCTGGGTACTGAGTTCTGGACACGAATTTGTTAGAATACTTTCTCAATGACTAAAAATACTAATATGCAGCTTATTCAATATAAAGTGAATCATAGCATTCATTTCACCTCATTGGTTGAGTAATTTCAGATGCATGTTCAATTGTACGTTAAGAATTTCAGAAACTTACTTTCCCTCTTTTTGGCTTTACCCTATTACATAAAATTTCTGGAAAACTGTTTATGATGAAATGTCCCTTTTTATGAGATGCAGCATTCTACTGTCTTCTTCCTGTTTACTTTGATCTCTCACTGTTCAATACATCCATTCAAAACCCACAAATAATACTTACTGTTTTTGCTATTGCTACACTAGTAATTTTATTGAACTGGAAAACCATATACTTAGTGTAACACATCTCAATGTAGAAAATGTCATCCTCCATTAAAAATCAAACAATACTTTTTAAGAAATTCAAGGCCATTTATTGGCAGCTTAAATTTTTAGTACATATATACTCTATGTAAATAACATATATTATATAATATATATAATTTATGCAAAATGGATTACATTGCTCACTTCCTTTTGCAGGACCCAGTATTGGGAGCCCCCTTGCATTCTTGCTTGCAATGTTGTTATTAATGTATAATCTAATTTTTTTTATATAAGAATTTGTTTTTGAAAAGATTTTGTTCTATCATGTCTTTTTTCTTTCTTTCAGATGTATAATTTTGTAGATGTATAGCAAAGTTTTGTATTGTTTCCATCCTTTCATTTTGTAGTGCAGGTATTCTCTGCTTATAAGCGTAACGCATTCCTGGAAATTGGCTTGTAAAATGAAATCTCAGAGACGTAATTACCAGAAACGGAGACATAATTAGCATCACAGCACGAAAGGCTCTTGCTACTTGTCATCACAAAAACTCTGCCTCATATTTGGTAGCAACTTGGTAAAGGTTAAACAATTTCACTTGTGTATGCTAAATCTCCTAAGTCAAAGACTGAGATCTCGAGGGATACTTGTATATGATTTGTGTTGTGGGTAAATGTTTGGAAAACAAAACAAAAGTTTTTCAGCATTTCAAACGCTCATGAATTGCATCATGAAAACATCTCATATTGTAGTTTTGACTAATATGCAAAGTATTTAAAATATTAAAGTTGTAATAAACATCAACCAGATATGTGGAATGTAACAATGATTTTTCACTTAATTATTAAAAATGATATTGCGACATACATAACTTCAGTAAAGTCTTACATTTTTAGTAGATAACAAAGAAGAAAAAGAGATTCTTACTTGTAGCATTTTTGCCATCTCTGCTGACCCATTTCTTTAAAAGCATGAAACTCTGAGCAGTCAGTGAGTTGGGGTTTTCCACCCGAATATGATTTATTTCATCAACAGAGAAATTCATTTCCCTTGCCAACTCTGCAACAAATTAAAAAGAGAGATATATTTTCTTGCAGATGTGCTTTTGACACTGCAGTGCAGATACATTTGCTACACATATTTTTCCCCAGCTAGGCCAAGAAAGCTGCCATTCTACAAAACTATTTGAGCATTTGGAGGGAAAAGTTAATGCAGTATCATTTAACAGAACTAAGTCAATTCCTTCATTATGATGAGAATTTGTATTCATCATGTATTGACTGATTATTAATGATTGATTATTAAACAGTGAAAAGCATAAATATATTAATTTCAGATCTTTATACAAAATGTAATATCAGACAAAGGGGACCTCAGTAAATGTATAACAGATTTTTAAAGTTATTACTTAATTTATTTAAAGAAAAAAGTTAGTTTTTTTATCTAGTTGGTAGCTAAAAAAAGTTATACCCATATTACTCATGTGAGCATGAAATTTTCCCCTTAGTCACTCAATCAACTAATTGACCAAACTGGTAATTAGATTAAGCAAAATGAACATAGCCAGGCTTGACTGCATCCAACTCTGTGAAATCTAAACATCATTATATATTGAACATTAATATGAGAGTGAAGTAGTCTCCATAAAGTTTTTACAAGAATGTTATAACATGCTTAAAATTGTAGAAGAGATGAGGAAAAACGTTGTTGAAATATATCAATCTAGAAAGGGTCACAAAGACATTTATAAGGCTCTAGGACTCCACTGAACCACAGTGAGAGACTTGGAACAGTGGTGACTCTTCCCAAGAGTCTTTGACCTGTTACAATTACAGTTTAAGGGCACAGCGACAACTCATGTAAAAAGTCACAAAAAATCCCAGAACATCCCAAGAAATGCAGGCCTCTCTAGCCTCACCTGCAGTCAGTGTTCATGACCCTACAATAAGAAAGAGCCTGGGGAAAAATGGGACTCATGGGAAAGTAGCAAGGTAGAAACGACTGGTAACATGAATGCTTGTCTAACATTTGCAAAAAAAGCACCTGGATGATCCCCAAGCCTTTTGGGATAATGTTCTATGAATAGACGAGTTAAAAGTAAAACTTTATAGACATCAGTGGTCATATTATTGTCTGGCGTAAAGTATACACAATATGTCACAATAAGAACATTATACCAACTGTCAAGCATTGTGGTGGTAGTGTGATGATGTGGGGATGCTTAACTGCCTCAGTACTTGGATGACTTACCACTACTGAAGGAATCATGATATCTGCACTGTATCATAAAATTCTTAATGTGGGGTCATTTGTTCATAAACTGAAGATGAAGCATAATTGGGCAGCAGGACAATAATCCACAACAGAAAAGCAAGTCTACACCTACATGGCTGAGAAAAAACAAAAAAGTTTTGGACTGACCTAGTCAAAGTCCTGACTTGAACCCAATAGAGATGCTGTGGTAGAACCTAAAACAAGCAGTTCATGCTCAAAAACCTCCAATGTGTCTAAATAAAAGCAGTTCTGCGAAGAGTGGGATAAAATTCCTCAGCGATATGAAAGACTGATATCAAATTATAGGAAGTATTTTGTTGCAGTTATTGCTGCTAATTGTGGTACAAACAGTTAAGTTTCAGATGGGGTTTACTTATTCACGTGGGTGATATGGGTGTTGGATAGCTTTGTTCCTTAAATAAGTTAAAAAAAAACTGGCTTACATTTATTCAGGTTCCCTTTGTCTCTCTCTCTCTCCCTCTCTATCTCTCACGCTCTATATATCTTATATGTGTGTGTGTGTGTGTGTGTGTGTGTGTGTGTGTTGAAGAATACAACATTTCCATCATCAGCTGATTACCTGGTTCACTGATCTTACCTGTCCAGCTCAGTCCCAAATGATCTGCCACTATAGCCATCCTCAAGTCAGTCCTCTCACAGGGACTCTGTGGGCCTGGGATGCAGAAGGAAAACAGAAAAACATGTATATATTTTTGCTAAACAAACAGTTGCAAGAGACTGCTTCCTTTTCTGGCCAAACAAAACAAGAAATCAAATGGAAGAAAGTTTAGCTGCTCCCGAACTGTGATACAAGCATGCCAATTAACATACAGCAGAATAGGATATTGCTTTCAAAACACATAACTAAATTAAAAAAACACAAAATACTGACAATGCAAATAAAAAATAGATATGAAAGCATCATTTGCTTTGTACAATGGCAAGAAAGGATAGCAGTCACTTCAATGCAGGCTACTGGGTGTAATCTTTTCATTGGTGCTCTGGTTTTAATGTTCCATAGATATCCTATGGGGCTATGCAAGCAATCATACTGTTTATATGGAAATCTACGTCATTTTGTATAAAAACTAAAGTGGTTTCACAGTGTAAAATGGAACTACACATGCGAACAACTTAAGTATTTTTCTAATACTACGTGGCTATGATTTGTACAAACTGGTAAAGTTGTATAGTTTTGTAAACTACCTTGCCACTCACAATAGAGTGGCCCAGTGCACCATCACTCTGGCATGCTGCAGTAACTGACTACTTGAGAGGACTGTTATCAAGACAGGACACAAAGATGACAATGACAGAATGACAGCTACAATTAAGTCACGCCACAGGCAATCACAACGGCTCATGCACTAAGATCAACAAGTTGAAAGTTTTACAAACTAGGCTTGATCTCCACGATGGGGCCCCCATGGGACCCAGCAACCTGACTGCCTTCATTTCCAGTCCGCCTACTTCTCCTTCTCTCACTGCCAGCTTTTCCAGCCTTTGCTCTTATGGGCGCTGCCTCAGTTTTCACATCTCTAGCAGACCTTGATGTAAAAGATGGCTGAGAGGCTTCTGACAATGAGGTGCTTCTTGACGTGCTGTCTTCATCGGATATTTCTGACTGCATCTTTTTCTCTTCATCAGACAGGCGGTCCACAATTTTTAATGTCTCTCCACTAATGCCCTTAAAGTACTCAATGGAGCGTTTATAGACCTCACTCAAGTGATCTTTGCCTGGGTTTGAAACTGAGCTTTTGCTGAAGGTAGATCTGTCTTTAACAGGTAATCTGGAGGGTACCTGCCTTGGCTTTTCTACCTCAGGTTTTACTGACCTGGGAACAATCGGCACTGATACAGAATTGTTTACATGTCTCTTTTTAACATCCTTAACTGGAATTCTAGATTTGGTCTCAGCAGCTGCAAAATGATCTACATTTCTTGTTGTGGCTCTACTTTTTTTTTCAGGTCTGACTACGTGTTTTGTCTTTTGCTTTCCAGATGGTGAACTCTGTGTGTGGGATGCAAGACTAGATGCTTTAACTGGCAGTCTTGACTTTGGCTGCTTGACTTGAGTTTCCTTTGTCTCGTTATTCCTTCTTTGCTCACAATGTACAATGTTTTCCTTTATTTTTTCTGTATCACAACAGAATAATGCCTCTATCCTACTGGCCTGCTGAAGTGTGGGTTCTGACGATGACTGCAAGTTAAATACTACACTGCCACACTGAATATAATTGGCTTGAATGTGGGAAGACTCAAGGTTATTGTTGTTATTACAGTTCTCTGCAGGGAAATCTCTTTTATCAGATGGCTTTGAACTTTTGTGTTTACCAGGCTGACTTTCTGCATGTGAACCTAGGTCTGTGTGTTCTGCAAACTGTCTGTCTGGTAATTCAGGTTTACAATCTGTCTGTTCCCCAGGATCTTTTTTCACAGTAATTGATGCTGTTATTCCCATTTTAATGGGAGTGCGTAATTTAGAATCAATTTTAGAGGCCATGACTGTACAAGATGATGTCTCCACGATGTTGTCACCAGATGCCATGTCCAGACATTCAGTGCTAATCTCAATGAGGCTGCACTTGTCTGCTTTAGTGTCTGTGAGAGCCTCTACCTTTATACCTACTACCTTATCCCCTGTTAGTGACTGTGAGATAACTACGCTTGGACTCTTGACCCTTTTCCCTCTGTCCCCTGACTTCCCTTCAGAGGAATGCTCACCAATCTGAAAAAACTGAAGTCTTTCTTCAACAAAATCCCGCTTGCTCATGTCAATCGCACCACTGCGAGTCATCTCAAACATCTTCCCTTCGTGGAAGGGGAAAGGGTTAGGCTCGCTACTTGGAGTGCTTTCATCAGTTGGTGTCCTAGCAGGGGTTGTATCTGGTGTAGTTCCTTGTGACCTGTCCTCCACCGCTAACCCAAAAGGTTTAGGCTCTTCATCTTTTACTTTAGCATCAAAAATTCCATCATCACCTCCTTTGCTGGACCAAGGATCAAAATCCAAACCTTTGGTAGCAACAGTTTTGAAAGGTCTATTAAACTCCTCCTCTAGCTGGTAGCTAAAATAGTTATTTGAAAATCCTTGTCTGTCAGGATGTCTCCCCTCCAAAGAGTAGATGGTTTCTCCATCTTTCCTATCGTCTGATTTATTGTCGGTTGATTCACCATTCCATTTAGATTTTTCTACTTCATCATTTGTAACTTTCTCTTCCTCAATGACCTCAAGCTTTGTCTGGCTAAAGGAGCGGTCACTTGGCTTTAAGGAGTTCTCTGTTGACCACCTGTTTCTTCTGGTTTCTTTGGACAAGTTTGACGGTTTTGGGTCTTGCTCACTTAAGCCATCATCCTCATCCTGAAGGTCATATCCATCAAGAGAATCTATTTCTGTGGCATCTGTGTCATGTGAGAACTCTGCAGTAGTAGCAATTGAGCAATCTGTTATCGACTGGTCATTTCCATTCTGCTCATTCTCAAACTCTTCTCCTTTTACATCAACATTGTTGACTGTTCCTTTGGGATGTCCATTCCTTTCTTGCTTTTTAGGTTTGGAATGCCTTTCCTCTTCCCCCTCTGAGACTTTGAAGGTGTACTTCTTAACAGGAATTGGTTGAAACACAGACTCATCTTCACTGGAGTCACTACCATCAACTCCAGTGGGGAGAGGACTAGGAGGCTGGACTCTGATTATAGGTTCTGCAAGAAGGTGTTTATCATGTTCCTCTTGAAGATTGACTTCCATCATCTCCATTTCAGCCTCTGAAGAAGCACAGGAACTCTTTTTATCAGGGTCCGATTGCTCTGGGTCAAGAGGAGGTGGTGGAGGAAACTCAATGTAAGCAACTCTTTTTTCTTTTGTTTTATTGACCATATCATGATTTGTGGATATGTAATCTGAGGATGGTTTTTTCTTTATTTCTGATGATTCCTTGAGGCTCGAAGATCTGCCTTGCTCCTCTCCTTCCGATTCCTCAGAAACTTCAGGGATTGGACTGGCTTTTCCTGATATGAAAGCAATGACAGAATCTGGTGTTCTAGAGGTAAGGTCATAACTCACTTCTTCAGAACTAGGTGTCTCTGGAGTCAGTGGGCTTTTCCCAGAGCTATCCATAAAAGTTACTTGCTCTAGAGTGTCATCTTCAGGACTGGCTTGAGGAGATGTAGGTTGTTTTTGTTTGATAGTGTAAAATGCTCCCCGAGTCTCATGGACTGTGTGGCTTTCCTGACTAACTATCTTCTTGTACGTTCCCTGTTGCCCAACAGCTGTTTCTTTCTCATATTGTTTACCCACTTGAATGGTGACATAAACTGGTAAAGTTTTGATGTCATGCAAACCTTCTGATGTACTTTTTGGTGATACATTTTCAGTGTGCTCTATGAAGTTGCTGTCATTATTTTCTTTAGATGTTGCATGTTTTGCTATACAGTGATCAAAAGATTCTGGACATTTGTTAAGTGACTCATCTCTGGATGGACTTATGGAGTTCCTTTGGAATCTGTTTTTAGATAACCCACTTTGTCCTAAGTGGTTATTAAAAGTGCTTGAATTTTCAGACTGAAGAATGTCTGTGAGATTAGACTGTAAGCTAACTGGGTTTTGGAGTTCATTGTTTTTTTTAAGAGTCCTTCTCGAATTATCCATGCTATTAGAATCTGCATAAAGTCCATGCCCCGTGTAAGCAACTGTTTTTGCTGGAAAACTAGCGAGAACATCCCCACATTTTGTACCTCGTTTAATATCTTGGTTTGAAACTCCTTGACACGGAGTGATATTTTGATTAACAGCCTTCTGTTTTTCTTTTGAAGTTTCATGATTAACAGTATAGGACAATTTTTCATTTCCAAGCTTAACACCATTTCCCAGGCTGTCCCAAGTCCTAGTGTGTTTTTTTTCATTTTCATCTTTAACCTTGTAACTTGCATAGTGCAAATGTTGGGGATGATTATTTTCTGCTATGTTACTGAATTTACCACTTAAGCCTTTTGAGTTATTGGAATGTAGTAGAATATCACAATTTTTTCCACTTATTTCCTGACCCTCAGTATCGTACCCAGAAGTTCCACTTTCAGTGGCATGTACTGATTTTGATGTCTTGGCTCCACCAGTGAACTTAATTTCCTGCAGCTTTTTCACAGAAGTTTTATTCTGTTCCCATTGAGGAACTGTATCTTGCTTTTGAGCCTCAGATTCAAATTTAAGTCTTACAGAGCTCACTTTAGATGGCTGAGACTGGAATGATTTCGTGGTGTCACCTTCGTGGCTCTCCTGTAGGTCAGTTCCATATTTTGTCTTGTCATCATTAAATCGGGACAAAATGCGTTTTTCAGGGCTGCTAGGCAAGCTGGTACATTTTCTTTCATTTGAGCTGCCAACCAGTTTTCCCATGGATGTCTCCTTTAGCCTTCCCTTACACCATTCGTCATTTATTCCTACCTTGGGATGTGTTTTCTCTGGACTACTACAAGTAGAACTGGGTCCCGATCGGGTTTCTCTGGGTTCCTTCCTAAGAGGCTTCTTCTCTGGAGAGTGGAGCTCATCATTTAGTTTTTCAGTTTTATCACGAAAAAACTGAGAAACTTCATTCAGTTTCTCCTCCGCTTCCTTTATGGTTCGATCTACTCTGTCTTCATAAATCATCTTCTCCTCAGTTTTGCTAAGTTTTCCGCCTGTGAAATGCATCTTTAAAGCATGTTTTGAACTACCAGGTTCTGTGGTGTAATGCAACACTGTCAGTTTGTCGAAGTTTTCATCGGTGTTGGAAAATTTACCCAATTTGTTGGGAGACTCCTTTTGTAGCTTCATATGAAATTCTTTCCCAGAATGGCTAGGCATTCTTTCACCACAACTGTCCAAGCCCTGCAGTCCAATGTTTCGGGTGTAATGGGTATCAACAGGAGTTTCCTCTGTATCAGAGTGAGATATGTTTAATTTTTCAGAAAGAAGCATTTTCTCTGCAAATTTATATGACTCCCCTCTCAGTTCTGATGATTCATCATCATGATATTCGACAGAGTGCTGGCTCAATAGTTTCAGGGTTTTATATGAGTCATCCATAACAAGCTGTGCAGAACTTGGACGACTGTCTTCTTCCTGAGAAACAGGGGTATTTACACGTGGGGACTCTATACATGAGGGAAGTGATTCTTCAGCGGTTAGCTCCTCCTCTTCTTGTTGTCCTTCAAAATCATTCTCTATTTTATCAGGTAGTTCTTTTATATTGTAATTCCCTTTGCACAATTCCTTATCTTGGTGCTGGTTTGTTTCGCGTAAGATAACCTCAGCTGGCTCTGCTTTATTACCCTTTTCGATGTGAACCTCAATTATTCTTTCAACTTTGGGCTTTAGATTCATGTCTCTTTCATGAATCCCAGAAGATGTCTCATTAACTTTATAGTTCTCAGTCTTATGCTCAAATAAACCAGCCAGTTCTCTAGAAGGATCACGACCAGATTGGAATGCTTTCATTATGTCACGAACTGACATTGTTTCCTCAATCCTCTCAGTAGTACTCTCATTACTAGGAGGTTTATGATAAACCATTCGAGTTGTTGTTGTAATATGGGTCTCCTCTTTAACACGTACACCTTTGCTCAAAACAGAGTCTTCATCTGAATTAGCTTTCATTTGAAAGGACTTGACTTTGTCTTTGATGAATCCATTTGTTTTTGTTTCAGCTTCAGTGCAGGAAGGTGAATTCATTACTTTACTTTCCTCAATAATGGGTGTGTGGGTTTCTTTGGAGGGCTCATAGCTTCTTATTACATGAACAACCTCAGTTCTTGTCTCTGTGATGACAGGAGGAATGGGAACATCATGAAAGAGGGGTTTAGGCCCAGTCCCTTCTGCACTCTGAGGAGCTGAGGGGGTTCGTTCGCTTCGTGTTTCAAAACCACTGTCTGACAGAGGGCTCTTATCATGGTCATGGGATAGATCATCAGGAGATTCTGGTATTGCATCAGGTCCAAATAAAGCATCAGCAAGTTTACACAATTCCTTTTCAGAAGCAGATGAGCGCATGTTTGAGGGTGGCATTTTTAACTTGTGCTCCTGTAATGCCATGGCAGGTTTTAGAATTCGTTTCTGCTTTTCCTCCCCTTCTTTTTTGACTTCATCATACCTCTGCTTTACATCTGACATCTTGGAAAAAGAGCTCCCACCAATGTCATTTGACAAATAATCAACCACCTTGGCTAAATTGAAATCTCTGTCAGATATAGATTTCTCACGTATGCGAAAGGATTCTGTATCATAGCTTGTAGGATATCTCCAGCCATTCTTCTGAGCTTCCTCTATCTCATCCTTTGTAAACTCCACCCAGTCATCATCAGATGTCTTTTTAAGTGAAGCTTTGCTTTCGCTCAGTGCATCCTTTGTTAGTATTTCACTAACTTTTACCAGATCCTCTTTCACTTTCTCAACAAGTCTGTATGGCTCATCATCCTCAATTCTGAGTTCTTTTGGAGTTTCTGACAGGTAATTCTTAGCCATTGAATTGCAGTCAGTTTGTAAAATAGCAGACATCCTTATTAAGTCTTCCTTCATTTCTGCAACGTCCTTCAGTATTTCCTGGCTAGATGTTAATGTAGTCGAACTGTTTGTTTTTAGAGCAGTGGGGCAATTTAACAGAGACTTGATTGGTGACAGCGTTCTTGAAAAGGAAGACTGAGCCTGAGAGTGTACCTCTGCAGACATGGTCTTTAGAGGGGACAACAGTGCAGCTGCTGATCTAGACACTTCACCAAGTTTTGGTTCTGGTGAAACATTTATAACCGAATACACTGGCACGGTTATTGTACCAGATGTGACAGAAGTGGTGGATGAAGTTGGAGACCTCAAAGAGGTATAAATGGAATTGGACACAGGAGATCTAATTGACTGGTATGATGAGGATGCTGAGGAGGATATAGATTTCAATGTGCCGTAGCCTGACGCAGAGCAAGAATTAAAGGTCTTTTCAACTTCCTCAATGGCCGCACTAACACTTGTGGTTACGGCATTAGTAGTTGCTTGTATCCTTTCTTGTAAACTACCTGTGCTTCCTGAGGACAAAAAGCCTGATGAAGAGTAAGCATATTTAACAGGTGAAAAAGATCCATTGATGAGAGAAGCTGCTGATGGAGAAGCTGAAGATTTGGCTGTTGATGAAAGAGATGGAACAAGTAGTCCTCTTGATGCCCCAGCATCTGCAGAAGATTTAACAGTGGGCAGCCCAGACACAGTTTTAATAGGGGAAGATGTCACTGATGCCACAGGGGCTAAGACAGATTTATATGGTAAACTGGAATTGTACATGTTGAGTGCGGACTTTGGAGAAGCAGGTGGGGTCATAGTGATTGAAGATCTCTCTAGCAAGGACCCAGCTGTTGCAACAGAGGAAGTTCTTGAAGAAAGTGATGATGCAATTCCTTTGACACACACTGGATCTGAAGCAGTCTTAATTGGGGAAGACATCAAGACAGTAGAAACTGGAACAGGGTACTGAGCTTGCTGAACTACTGCCTTTATTGGTGAAGAAATTGTTCTGTACGACCTGATGGGAGATGCTATATCATTAACTGACTTCACTGAAGATGCAGTTGAAGCTCCTAGCGTGGACTTGATTGGAGAAGCAGAAGTAATTGACCACACTGACTTTAATGGTGAGGCAGATGGTGTGTTGGACGACGAGCTGGAGAGGGAACCAAATCCAGATTTTGCTTGCCCAGTGACGGTAACAGGAGCAGCCGACCATGCCTGGTAAGATCTTGTTGAAAAGATAGGTTTGTAAGCATAACCGGTGGGCACTGTTCTTGCGGTACTTCGTTCAACTGTTTCTTAATTGAGTAAATCAAAATACAACATAAATTCAAAAAAAAGTTGAAAAAACAGAGAGATCAGAGAAAAAAAATTGATCAGTGAGTGAGCCTTGAATCATCAAAGGATTAAGAGAATACATTCAGGATATTTAGGAATCGAACATAACTGCAATGGAGCCATAATGGGGATGTTTCTGTGATCCATGGTTCAGTACAAAACCAGCAACCAAAAGGCCAGAAGACAGACACACACACAACAAAATCCAATAAGGCAATGACGAACAAAACAAGAATATGTTCAGACCCAGAACACCAAACCTGTTCTGTGCTGACTTTAGATGCACTACATAACTTTCTACCTCAAGTGCCTTTTATCTGTTTGCATTGAGTTGTTGAGTTCAGTTTTTCTTTGAGTATTTGACAAAGAAGTCTTTTTTTGTTCTGAAACAAAATACCCTCCAGAGAAACTCTGATTAAATGACTAGGTTTAAAATACCAATGTATGTTATGCAAGATTGGATACACTCTGGAAACAGGCATTTAATGTGAAAACTGTGAAGCACCAGGAAGAGAGTCAACTTGCCATCTTCCATGCATTCTCACTACAAACAGAACAAAACAGTGCACAGTCACCAAGCCAATAAGAGCAAGGAGCTTTTCGAGATAAGGATAGGAGAAAGTGCAACAGGAAGAAAAAAATGCTATATTTACTTGAGGGTCACCTTTTTCACCAACATGGAAACCAAATAAAGTAAAAACTTCTCCAAAATGATTTAAAAAAATACAGTGACAAAGAAACAATATATTTTACAAAGTGAGCAACCATGGCAACTTAAAATCCACAATAAAACATGCAAATGTTTCATGTCTTCAACAGGAGTGTGTATGAACACACTATGTGTCATTTCATTATGTCGGAAACACCCACAAACATTAACAGTTCATGTATGTATGTAATTTTGTGTGTATAAACTTTTCCAGGCAATGATTTTTACATGAATTTGTGAAAATGTCCCACTCACTCGTTGCAGGATCAGTCAGATAGCTGTAGCGCTTACGTAAGGCTAGAGATGCAAAGGTATGACGTCGCTCTGGTTTTTCAGTCTGCAACGACAACAACAAAAATGCCGATCAGTTCTCTATGGGAAATCCAGCGTTTTTAAAGCGGCAGAACATAAACGGTATTATCTGCCAAAGAGAGCAGACTTTTGTCTATTATCTTTGCTATTTTTTGCATAAACGATACAAAGGGTGAACTACACTATCAGAGGCCAGTGGCCTGCGCAGAGAGGCAAGCTCCTCTGACTGCTGGAAGGTTTCCTCGGTTTAAAATCCTATTATGTATACTTGACTAAAGAGGGAAATTAGTTAGGGAAGTTAATAATAGCCATGTAGCAAGAATTTCATACATGTTCTGTATTAAATGTGGCAGAGTTGAAACGTTAAAATTTATGTTAGACTTAAATCAGCTCTAATGTGGCCATGATTTACTGTGAGTGGGTTACCATTTTTTTTTTACACATTATTAAATGTGATTGTGCAAATTAAATTCTGCATTAACTAGAAACACAAAAAGGACAAGAACAATATTCTTGTCATTTTAAAGGCTCATACCTAAGTCATGTCAATACAAGTTACAGGGCAACAGATGCCAGGCTGTTAACGAAACAGACCTATAACTTGAAGGTTTCTAGTTTAAGACCCTTCGGAGTCTTGGTTTTGTCTCCTTGAAAAAGATGAAGCCGTCCACCAGAAGTTATCCAGTAAAATATCCAGTTATGACTCATTGAAATTGTACTGTAAATGTCAGCTAGGAAATTATCCCAATCAGCAAACTAGTATATTTTGTTTGTATGAAGAGAAAGGAAAAGAAAAAATGCTATAATTAAACCTGTACATGTTTCCACATGAAATAAAAATATTGTGTGATGTTTCCAATATATGTAAAAAATAAACAATGAAAAATTAAGTAATGATGTCAAAATATAATCCATTAATGTGAAGTGCTTATAGCACCAGTGACGCCTGACATCCATTGGCTTCTCTATCTCTGTATAAATATTTTCAAAAGGTAGTTTTCAGAATGAGAAGGTTTATTAACAAGGTAGATGGAAAGAACACAAGGGAGCTAGGCCAGTGAGTGATGTGCAAATGTTTTCCACCACTAGATACTGGAATAAGAAATTGAATTAGACAATGACACAGAGGCCTTAACTTTAGGAGGTGGAAGTCTATTTGCACAACAAAACCTGTTGTAATCCTGCTAGCCAATAAAGCGCACGACAGCAAGCTCTATAGCACAGCGGGTCCACCTGACAGATTTAGACCAGCACACCAGATGTCTGTAATGGAGTGGTGATATTACCTCATCATCTGGATCTGACTCCATTTCCTGTTGGTTCCCAAGATGCATTGTGGAAACGGGAAGTAACATAATGGACAGCAGGGGAAAGAAACATCAGGGTGTGAAACGGGGACATCGAGAGGGCACAACGTGAGCTCTGAAAAGCCACCATGAAGCCAGCAAAATAAAAAGGGGCCAAAATTTACTGCAAAATGACACAAGAAAATAACGTAACACCTTCAGAATGAACAAAGCTTCAGTGCCTTCAGCCAAGCATGAAGACTAAATCAAAATTCAGATTTTGAGGGAAACGGCAAGGACACCAGTAAAAAGCCTCAAAACAGATAAAAGACACAGTCTGAGTTTCCACCTACATAAATCTAGACTACTGTTCTTCTACATGATGATGACATGATATGACATAGGAATGGTCCATCCAATGCTAGCTTACCTTTTTGTGTGCAGGCAGTGTGATATTTAAATTGCAAATGGCAGCCTGTGGAAGACCTTTGGTGATCTTTGCTTCTTTTAGAAATGACAATCGACCACAAGGTTCTTGACTAACATCCCTGATCTATTAAGGAAAAAAGAACAGGTTTGATGACTACATAGCACAAATTTCATATAAAACAAAAAAATCTTATGTCTTGACAGTTTGAATTGTCAAAAACCATTTCTATGGTCAAAAATAGTTACGGCTAGACTGTTGATAATGTGATCTCATTCTGGCTACTGTTATAATAAATGTAACTTTCCTGATTTCAAAGTAAAGTTATTTTTGAAAGGGTGTAGACTGTTTCGTTCAGTTCAGCATAAAAGTTTTACTATTTAGTAAAACATAAGAACCTCTTGATTTACCTTCACACAGAATGGAAGCCTGTTTTCTTTGAAGGCATAAAAATTAAAAACAAGTTGCTGCCCAGTTTTTGTCAAAGGAGATAAATTGCCATAGCAGTCGACATGGATCGGCTTTCCTTCCAAGACCTGTATAACAACAGGGTAACTATTAAAATAAACATTCTTGTGCTGACAATGTGTCTTCTATTGCCTAGCAGATTTCACAAAATTTCAGTGAAACTGGTAATCTAAATGTAAAACTGTTTTAATGTACTGTTAGAGTAAATGCAGCATTTTCACCTGTTCAATTGTTATGTAACCCAACTGGTAAACCAATGCTAAATAAAACCCACCTCAATGTCTTTGCTCCTAGCGACTTCCTCAAAGTTTTCCTGCTGCTCTAAGGTCTTGTCAACTTTGTCATCAGTCATGCAGAAGCATCGCAGTCGGGATTCCACAGGATCATTCATCTTGGCAAATACCACAAACTTGGCCAAGTATGGCACACAGATCAGTTCCCTGTAGAGCTGGGAAGCCAGGCCAACTGTTTCTGGGATCTGATGACAGTTGGCAAGCCAGAACCTATAAATGGACCAAAAATATATCTCAGACAGCTAGTCGAGGTGCCACTGATTAGGCAATGTAAATTCAACATGCTTTATAAGTAGTATTTTCAAGTCAAGCTTGCAGGAAAGTTTGTATTTTTCAGCATGTTTTAAGACTCTTTTTGTGATATGAGGTATAAGGCAGCTAAGTACCATGCTGTTTTACACTTACTGTGTAAGTGGTTGGATATGCAAAAACATATGACAAGAATAATTGATTCAGAGAGGAAGTGCAATAAATAGCAGCCCCTGACTAAGCACTTAAAGAAATAATAATTCCAGTATATTTCTGATTGAAAGCCTTACCTAGCAGACACGTTTGTTGTAAAGGAGACCGAGTCAGTGACAAAAGAGAGTGGGGTTGTGCCTGTGATGTCTTCCCACTGAGCTGGGGAGGTCCCCCCTGAAAGAAACCCCATCTTGCTAAGAAACTGTACAAGCATTTCTAAATGTAATCCACTTTGAACACAACTTAAAATTAGCATCTTGATATCCAATTACACAAGTATAAGTGTAATTATATTGCTGTCTTATTAATACATCTAAAAACATTGACACATGCAGGTCAATACTACAGTATATAAAGTATATGGATTTCCTGCTTTTCAACATGGATGCTTTAGGCAGAACATGCCTGTTATACTGCAGAGAAGGCGAAGGCAAGGGATGTTGTCTCCTCTGTACCCATTGCTACTCCCCTGCCCTGTCGGAGGTGGCACTGGGATGGTCATAGTGATTGGCTTGTGGAACTTCCTCCTCCTAGGTTCCACAGTTACTATGGGACTGAAGGTAGCCTTGTTCCCCAGAATGTTCTTCACCATTTCTTCTGGGATGGGCTGGGCCTGGTTTTTAAAGGGTGTTAATGTCTTTGGTACTGTTAAGTAATTTTGACTTCGTAACGAACGGAACTTTCATAAGTATGAGTTAATATGGGTAATTATGCAGTTAACAAGTGATGTGTTGTTTGTTTTAAAAAAAAACAAAATTTAACCCAAACCTGGAGGCCAACTCGAATCCTTTTTGTCAGTGCTCCCTGTGGAAAAGATGCCTGAACCATGGGCACGGTTACACTGGTCAGAACTCCTCCTTCTGGACCTATGTAGTTGCTTTCTTGCTTGATACGGGAAACGACTGCAAAGTACTGAGGGAAGTCCTTGGTGACGATTCGGCAGATTCGCTTCTTTTCCAGCTCTTCCATACTGTCAAGTTCTGAAAAATGACCAAAGCATAGTTCACTTATATACTACACAGAACAATACTACACTGGGCATCAGTATGGTCATCACCACATTACACAACACATACCTTCATCCATTCCACTGAGCAGCTTGCTGAGCTCCTCAGCCTTGCAATCATACTGATGTTCCTTCCACGTCTCCCCATTGTCACTTCTGAGGACAATCAGCTCCCTCTCCTTCCCTCTCAGGGAACCAAAGTGGGGAATCTCCACAATCACAGGCCTGTGGAGTCAAACAGGCTATGAACAGTACTCACTACTGTGTGAACCTGAATCTTAGGCTGCTCTCCCATCTAAGACTGCTGGTTGCTGGTGATGAGGTGACATCACTCATTACCCCTGGTAACACTGGGTGTATTTTCCTTAAGGAAAATAAGAGCTGAAGAACTGGCACAAACCCAGGGCTAAAGTTCAATTTGCAATCCTTCGAGCTGAGAAGTACTTTTAACGGGCAGCAGTGAAGATATGTAATATCAACAGTGGGACAACACCCAAGCCTGGGGACACCATGAAGCCAGAGACAGAATTTCAATGTATTACTAACATTTCCACTGAGTTTGAAGGCATGTACATTTGATATTAAAGGAAAACACACAGAGCCTAAAAAAGGAAACATTAAAACCTCATGTCAGAACTAAAATGTTAGCAACATGAACATTTCACTAGTCTTATTTAATATTTTAATTTTTATAGAAATTTGTTTTTTTAAATTAAACATATCCACACTGGTCTGCTGTTTCCAAAAATGAAAGCCTAGGAGGGATGGGCAGCCAGTGGTACATGGGCCACCAAAGGGATATTTTCTCAGTTTCTCTGAGGTAAGGAGTTTTCTATTTTCTTCTCTTCAGCTGCCAGCTGGCTTACTTTACTCACACTGTTATTATGACCAGTTTTAAATACTGTTCACTCATCTTTCTGTTGTTTTAACAAAGGAATAATTGGCTGAAAGATGAAGTACCTAGTAGTTTCATGCCTGAAGAATATAATGAAAGGATATAATGAGAAAAGTTATTTTAAAGGCTTAACTGCACTTAGCACAGATATAACATATAGTGTATGTTCAGCATGGACGTAGCCGATAGTAACCCTCTGTTAATGGAAATTTTTAGTGCCTCAAACAAACAGTTATTAAGAAACAGGTCTTCTTACCCAAGGAACTGAGCCCCTGCTGGACCAACCTCCACCAGCCGGCTGGCCAAGCCTTCCCCTTCCACCATGGGAGGTGGGCAAGCCAGCTTGTGCCTCTTGACCAGACGACAGGTGATTCGAGTTGGTGCTGTGCACTTGCGGGGTGGAATGATGATGCGCATGCCATTGTGGCGGCTTCCCCGCATGGAACCCCCGCGCGCATCCACCATGAAGCTCACCAGGAAGCTGTGGAATGTCACATGACCCAGTGAGCACCGAGGGGCATGACATAAACATTGGTGATGTTGACAATATTTGTCTCAACAATTTCCTCATACAGGAAGAAAAAGGAGGAAAAGAAAGATGATATTAGTTAAGATGTTATTAATCCTTCCAGTTAAGTACTATCTCTGTTACATTTATATCACTGCTCTGTATATAAGAAAAGTACAAATTTTTTTTTGTGTCCCAGCCTTTTAAAATGCAGAATTTAATACTGAATTTAAATAATAAATACTGTTCTATGAAAAAAAACTTCTATAGAAAATCACTCAGAAATATGATCAGTTTTTGGTAACACAATCCAGAGACTGGAAAGCAAACTTAAAAGACTAGCTAATGTGAAGAAACTATTGGTGATAACACTTTAGTCGCAGTGCTTTGTTATACAGATCCCATTTGCCATTTTCACTGCAAATATTATGTACAAGAATATGTTAGATACTTCCTTTAAGAGACATGGGTACATGAGAAGAGGAAAAAAGTTAAAAGAGCAAAAACAATGGGTTCTACAGTATGCAAAGTTTTCTTAAACCACGTCATCCCTAAGTGTACAAAGCTTTTAAGGTCATGGCAAGTAGGAACCTACCACCTAAGTATTTAGTACAGTACAGGAAATCTGCAACTCATATACAGCAAAGCAACCACTGGAAGGTAACATGGTACGGAAGGTAACGGAGGCAGATATATGGATGAGGCAATGGCAGAGTACGGAGACACTCATCAAAGGAACCATTTATCACCTGGACTCATACTGGGGAAGTGGAGAGGAACAGTAGCTGAAATTAAAATAAATTCATGCAGGAAATAAAAAGGATTAAATCATTATGATTAGTACTATAGTCTTCATTAGATCTGTTATCACTGCTACTACAATAGGCTGAAAAGTTCTATGAATATAAAAGTAATTTTGCTGAAAATGGAGGGTAATGAGCACAAAAGTTAAACAGTAAATACCAAAGAAGAGAAAAAGAAACACACTGCCTCCAAAAGAAAATAAAATAGCTGTTTTATGAACAATCATCAGCACACATATTGTGTGGACAACAGTGGACAATGTGTGTGTGTGTGTATATATATATATATATATATATATGTGTGTGTGTGTGTGTGTGTGTGTGTGTGTGTGTTTGCAACACTGTAGGAGAAAACCACTAATATGCCTGAAACAAAACTTCATTTGCAGACAGCAGAAATTTCCCTGAACTTCCCTGAAGGCTTAAACACCTCAAGCTGATACTATAGCTTCAGCATGTCCTTCACTTGTACAGATACTTTAATCCAACAGAACTGCATCATAAATATGTAAGTTGAAAGAACACGATACTTTCAGTACAATATATCTCACTGTCCATTTTTCACGATTCACAGGAACTTTGACAAGGCAGTTTCTCAGCTTAGTAGAACAAGAATCATGTGGTTACAAAGGATAAGTTAGATCCTTGACCAGGAAAACAACTTCTTTTCATCAAAACACCTGTGGCCTTTTGTGTCCTCATATTTTATTCCGTAACAGCTGCACATCATACTACAGCAACAACATTTGATTTTGAAAAAATTACAAAATCTTCCATTGACCTCAGTCAGCACATCTGTCCAGAAATCTATGGCAAAAATTACCTGAGTCATTTCAACATTCCAGTTCATAAACCATTTATTAATAGTCACCACAGAGCAGAGGAGCACAAACAGATGTGCTTTCCTTGTGCAAATCAAACGGCTGCTTACCCAGAGTGGATGGGGCTGGAGACCAGGTTGACATTGTCAAGGGTATCTGCAGCCCAGCTGTAGCGTCTCATGGTGTCTGAGTCATAGTCCCGGGTCACTGCCAGGTGCTGCAAATCATATGCCTTCTGAGTCACTGTACATCATTCCAGTGAGTGTTGTCAGCATTCTCCTCTGCTCCGCATCTCACACCGCACACATCCAGGCCACAGTAACATGAGCATAGGGTACAAACTCTTCGTTCTGTCATGTTACTTTGTTGTCTGCTTCCAAAGCACGTAAAATGAAAACCATGCTCTTTTTTTTTTTACCAAGATGCTAATAAATTAATGCAGATGGCAGCATTACAGTGCAGAAAAATGTTTGCTGAAAAAAGTGTGAATTTCTGAAAACCAAGAGTTGCATAAGAAAAACAATGTTCCATATGATCCAATTTAATTTAACTATTGAAGCAATGACTGGAATGAAAAATAAGACCTAGTTTTCAGAGAAAATGCAATATATAAACAAAGGAAAAGGCAGCAGGTTGGATTTCACTAGCATGGAAGGGAGTAAAACCAAGCAGTTGTGGGACAAAAGTGCATTCTATACCTTATTTTGAGGGTCAACAATGAAGGAAATGTCCTTACAGACCCCCTGGAGCTTTCAAAGGGAAAATACAAACTAAATTACACAAATGACTATGCAAATGTTGTGTATCAATTTGAAAGAAGTCAGTAGAAGACCTCAACTATATATAATTCCATTGTTGAGTTCCACTGCTAATCAAAAGGTTCTTATTAGCAAGACCTAAAAATGTCTTAAGAGTTTAATTGGAAATGAAACCACAGTACTTGAGAATTTATTAAAGAGGACATTATATTTGTAGAATCAGTTTCTAAGCAACGTTCAAAATGAGTTAGGAGGCAACAAAATACATCTGACTATAAAATTTTAGACATGAAGATTTTCCACTACGTAAATGGGATATTGCCAATAATCAATATTCAAGTCAAGGAAACAAATTTGAATATGATGTTTGAGAGCAAGAAACCACAATTTTATAAGTAAAGGTTTTCAGGTGTTTTAGGCTGGGAATTTATTAAATGTTTTGGTATGTTTGTTTGGTTAACTAACATTTTTTATTTAGTAATTTTTTTAATTAATACCTCTATAATATCTAATAACTTCGTTCAAAGAAAAAAAAGATGGGAATTCATTACACTCCCATTTGAGGAATGGTTTCACTGGGAATATCTAATGCTTTAAAGGTTGACAGCCCCACACAACTATGAACAGGCTAAAGTGGCATTGTTCCTAATGGCTATGTTTTCCTAAATTGTAATGCTGTTGAAGTGCTGTTAAGACTTTAAGCTAGCAATACAGTGTGGCTCTTGTAAACTAAGGCTTAGCAGTAAACACACAAGTGCCCACTTTCACAACATACACTGAATGTGATCACAAACCTGCAGTGTCAAATCTGAACCACCACTGTCACTGAAAGTTAATGTGCTGTTTTTAATGTTATTTTTAATATCAGCTTTTTGTTCAGGAATTAATAAGTTATTGTTTGTTTAACTGATTGATCCGATTTATTGATTGCTTGATTGACTGTACAAATGGCAAAAAATACACTGGTAAGGAAAATGGCAATGCCAAAATGGAATCATACCTGTTCCTTGGTGGGGGCCAAAATCTCTTCAATGACCATGCTGTCCCGAGCGAAGGAGCTTCTGTTCAGTGTGTTGGACCTATCTGAACTGAAGGAGTGAAGACTGTTTTATTTACAAGTTTACCTCACAGAACATGGAACAGTAAGCTGGGCAGAAGACTGATTGCTGCATGTAACTTCCAGGGAATCCATACACCATTCATAAACACACAGCTCCTTTCAGAAGAACAGGGAACAAACTATTTATAATGAGCAGGCAGATGAAAGCAGTCCCCAGACACAAGTAAAAGTGAGCCACAACTTGTGTTTGTGTGCCATGAGGAAAAGCAAATCAACAGTCTTAAGTGAATACATAGGTATGTCCTCCAAACTGCATTTACAAACAACGTGTGAAAGTACGCCGCGTATGCATCACATGATCCGCCAATAATGCTGCCATTTTACACCAAGCTACGTTAAACTATATTTCCCTCTACAAGCAAAAGCACTGGAAACTTCAAATTAAATAATGAGAAAATGTTGATTAAATGTTCAATTAAAGATCTGGCAAAAGCTACACACATATCCTTCTATGTGTGAGTGTTGATGTTTGACAAAGTTTACTTGAATCTACTGTGGCTGTTCATCTTTGAAATGAACACGACACAGCGGATCCACCTAATAATGCCTATTTTAGACTGCGCTAATACATGCTTCTTGTTTTAGTCCACTTCCCATGTCATAATGTCTAGTCCAACTTTCCTGTGTTGCAGCCTAAATAGAATTCACACTTTACTTCTCTGGGCTTTTAACATTTTATTTACCTCTCAATGTTTAATTGTCCCAAAACAACTCAGCACTGTGTAAAAAATTAAGGCCTCAGCATGTTCAGCGTATGCCTGACACAGAGAAAAGCATTTATTAAGGTGCAGTGATTGGTTCTCAACAACAGCAATTGCAGTAAGTGACAAAATGTCTTGCAATCTGTAGAACTGTGGCGAGTAACATCATTAGGAGGTATGACCTGGACTTCAGTACCATTCTGTAGCCTCTAAAGTAGCAGTGTTTCATAATATGTACCAGGGACAACAAACACAAGATGTGATTTTTAAACCTGGTCTGGACTTTAAGAAGTCACATTAAGAACACATACACATTAAGAAAGGATTTAGCTCACATATTCCATTTTTTTAAAATTATTTTTTCATACACCATTTGTTAGGACTCTTCAAGATTACTGCTGACAAAGTTCATTACTACTGAGCAGTTCATTGGCAGATAATTTTATGAATTTGATGTTTAATTTATCCCTGGAAACTGCATGAAGCATGATTTTTAAAAAAAAAATCATTATAGTTCACACTAAACAGAACATAAATCTGATGAGACATAAACATGCATTTCGAATCTTTATTTTAAAAGAAAAGGTCTAGTTCACATTTGATTGCACCTTCTCATAATTTCTTTAGTTTGGTTAAAAAGGAATCATTCTCATCACTATATAATGTGTTACTTTGTTAGATGAGGGGAAATAAGAACACAATTGATGTAGTAGTAAGCAAAAAATAAACAAAAATACTGAATTGCACATGAGGAAAATGTTGCACAGCACAACACAAATTTTCAAAGGCGTGTTAATGGTCAGTGAGCTACATTATAATCTACCGGTGTAAATGTGTCATGCCTTCTTACCTGATCCTAGGGCTACAGTAAGAAATTAAGTGGAGGAGGGGGGAAAAACAGAATACATTGAAAGCAAAGTATCTAAAGGCGACACAGCAGAAATGCAGTGGTTCAATGATACTGGTGTCTTTGCTTTGCATGTGTTACACTCTGGGACAGCTCTGTGCTCCCAAAACTCTATAACCTCTAAAAACTGCATTCCAGAACTCAATAGGTTTCTTTTTGAAACACATGGGAACATAATTCTGCCCAAGAGCATAAAATGCAAGCATTACATTGGCTGATGACATTAACAGAAATGAAGAGAAAAGTTGTAGTGAATCATACTTTAATGACAATCAAAATCAATATTTCATGGCTTCTGGCATCTTCATCCACAATGGAAAGAAGGATTAATTGGTAAAACTCTTCTTATTCGTATTGACTTATTTCCTTTTCAGCACTATCTTAGTGGAATTTTCCTATTTCTTTTCCATGGATGCACATGGCTTGGAAATTTTATATACCCTTTAGACGATAAAGCAATCTTGTAACAGTTTGGCAGATAGACATCTTAGACTGCAGACATTTAACAAATAACTTTTTCCAGTCGTGGAATTTGTGAATATCTGCTCATTTTAAAGAGTGAAATATCATGTATCAAATGTATTTAATTCACACACAGTATGTTTCCAGCA
This sequence comes from Arapaima gigas, assembly GCA_900497675.1. Classification (NCBI taxonomy): domain Eukaryota; kingdom Metazoa; phylum Chordata; class Actinopteri; order Osteoglossiformes; family Osteoglossidae; genus Arapaima; species Arapaima gigas. The sequence continues at coordinate 4,488 of UFQX01000264.1, read as the reverse complement.
GGTTCTGATATTTTTACAAAGTTTCCTGCTGTTTCTTTGCCTAAACTTTCAATTCTGTGCATTTTCTGTATTTCAGGAGTGTAAATCACAACATTGTCCATTATTTCATGTGAACTAACACAGTAAAGCTTCTGATCAACGAAACATTGTATAAGACGCATTATTACATATTTAAACGTTAACTACTTATTTTATAATACAGTAATAAGTAAAAATACTCTAAATATGAAAAAGTATTTGTATAAACATGCAAAGCGCTTCATCGCAGCACATGCCGTCATGGCCGCGTTACCTGGCAGATCGGGCCCCGATGCTGAAGCCCATGTAGCCCTCCTGGGGCAGCGAGTCGTCCCCCAGCTCCTTAAGGTCCTGAGGACGCAGGTATTTATCGGTGTCCCCAGTCATCGCGTCCTCACCTGGGGCAGAGGCGCAGCGTCAGGTGGGCAAACAAAGGCTGCGTGCTGCAGTACCCCCCCCTCCCCCCGGTGACCGCCGGGGCCCAGTGGCACTCGGTCAGCGCGATTCACCTCGCGGCACCACTAATAACACAATTCACATCACAGTTTCTGTTATCCACCCCGGTACCAAACCCAACTTTTACAAAAACACAAAGGTGTCAAATCTGTGTAGTATGCGCACAGTAGGAAGGGCGACAAACGCACTGCTTTTGCGGGTGCAACTCTGCGTTGTGAAAGCAGCATTTAAACCATTTCAAAGTAACTGAAAGCAGAATAAGAGAGACAAAGTGAACCGGAGCGAGGAGCAGCATTTGACAGCAGCCAGGCAGCTCAGATTTTCCCATCTCCTCCGCTGCGCTTCCCGCCGTCCCCCGCAGCGCCCCGCAAAGAGCTCCGGCGCTCCACAATTAAGCTAACATGCTTCACAACTGCCGTCCCTGACAAAGTGACAGTGCGGTAAAGGCCGCGCGCGTCCACCGCACTCTCCTCCGCAGTCGCACTCAGATAACGGCTCTTCATGGGCACACACACACACACACACACACACACACACAGCTCCCGTTCCCCCCTGCCGCTGCTGCAGCCTGGATAACACGCGGTGAGGATCCGTCTTGGGCCGCCCCTGAAAAGCGAACAAAGTCCGTGTTTCGCAGGCGCTCTGCTCAGTCCGAGACTCTTACACAGTTTGGCAGCCACTGCAGTAGCGAAGCCCATCCCGCTGCCTTTCGCTTTATTTATCCGGAAATTTCTCCTGCAGATGTGATGGAAATCCATGGCCCAAGGTCTTATCCAGAGTAATGTACACAGATCCGGAAGGGCTTGACGAGAGTGCCCGCTTCAGAAAGGTGAAACTGCGGGACTCCGCCGTCCTCCTGCACCTGAAGATGCCCCCCCCCCTCCTCCTCCTACTCCTACTCCTCCTACTCCTCCTCCTGCTGCTGCTGCTGCTGGGAACCGCACTGCCGCGGCGTTCCCTACCGCCAGTACATCTCAAACTGAGCAGAGCGCAGACATCGCAGCTCGCAGGGAAGCTGCTGTACGTACATGACTGCACGTGAGCCTCACAGCGCATGAGAGATGCGGCACCAGCGCCACACTGGGCTGGATATCCTCTGGCAAATTTAGCCGTAGAGTATTTACTTATCTGACTTACAGTGATAGGTTTGTATACTAAAGTGCTTAACAGTTTTCTTCCCATGTGCAGCTGGAACTACTTTGGCTAAGTATCTTCATCAAGGGCACTACAGCAAAAGTGTCGACTTGTACCAGGCCCTAACCACTACGCCACCTTCTGCTTGTACTCAAGATCACCGGACATTCTGTATCTCTCCTGTAACTGTATTAGTATATTCATTGCCAGAACAGTTATGGCATAATTTGACAAGTAGCAGAGAAACTCTGCCCTTTGAACTATGTGTTTGTTTTCTTTTCATCTGAGGACAGTACTATACTGGGTATTTTGACACCACTCTTTCCAACACTAACTGTGCCTCTATTCCATGACTAAAATATCCCAGACAAATAAGGACAGAAGAGTCTTACTGATATTCTATAGTGCGATATGATGAGCTCATGAGTACATATTACATCACTGCTTTGTAAACAGCTGTAGCATGAATGCATCCATCATTTTTTTTCTGTTTTGCACTTGTCTTATTTTTCTACGTTTCTGCTAATCTAACTAAAGTTCACGTGGCTAATCACACACACTGCAGTCTCAGATTCAGAAGCATACAAGTGTTTTCCTTTTTGAAATAGTTAAAAATTCTCAAAGCATTTCATGTTCTAACCATATGGTCCACATCCAGTGGAACTACTGCCAAATCATAATGTTCATTATTCTGCCATAAGCACAAATGCCTGTGTTTTAACATGTGTACTTTCAGCTGATAAGGCACATAATATGAAGTAATTATGGCTAAACTGTAGTTATTGCTTAGTGCAAATAAAATGCCAAAGACTCAGCTTTACTGTTGACACCTCAGATTCCAAAGGATAACATACATGGCAAACAAAATGTTACACTTGTGCAGATAAGTTCAACAGCTACAAGTTTTTAGACTACAAATAGCACAGCTATGCATAGCCTGATTTTTTGCAGAATTTAAAATGCCGTAAACCTCTTGTCAAATTATAAAGTTGTAGTTGTTAAACAAAATATTGATTCAAAGTCTATTTATGCAAAATTTCAGTTTGTCTGTGTTGTTCAATGTTAACCTAACTTCAGATTCTTTTCAAGAATTTAGACACATTATGGCACATTTTCATGTTGGAAATGTAAGTGTCCATGAGAACACTTAGCAGCAAAAAATAATGCAAGGAAAAGCAGAAAACAAAGTATATACCTAATGCAAAGCAGGCAATATAACAGAGCTTATGATTTTAATTAGTAACAAAAAAGCAGTTTAAGAAGCCTGCAGAGTAATAAATGACAAATACCTTCTTCAACATCTGAAATATAGTCTTCATTGAGAATTTCAGGTACACTGGCTTTACGAACTGTGTAATTTAGATAAATAGAACAAAATTAAATAACTTTAATTATAACATTATAACTGAAAAGCATGACATCTGCCCATCAAAATATACACAGTTTAACGAAAATAGTAGCCTGAAGTATTAAACAATCCATACTACAACTCAACAATTTACATATTCAAACCCAGCAAAAGGGAAGAAAACTTTTTCTTACCTTCGTCATCTGACATATCTAGGAACTCGTTCATAGTTTCTGGCACATTCATTTTATGTTTTTCAATCACAGTCTGTTGAAAACATGAAAACCATGATAAAGTATTGTCACTGCTAAAAACCTTTAATTCTCCACAGATTCTTCCACTACCTTCACGCTTCAGGTCACAGCACATCCACAGGTATACCCAAGAGTGCTGAATTGTGTCTTTTAATATTTATTCATGTCTTAAATAAATGGCCGCTAAATCTATACCCTGTTTCTTTGCTCCTGTTTCATATTATAAAACTGATATTACAAACCATTAATTAAATTAAATAAATTACATCTATTCATCTCTAACAGGTTGTCCACTACCTAGTAAGAGGCAGGGAACACACTGGATGGGAGGCAGGGAAATCTATATATCTCTCTCAGACTGTGGGAAGAAGCTCAGTGTCCAGTATTCAGTATCCAGTCTTTCCCTACCTTACAAAAGTTGATGCATTTCTAGGCATATGAATTCTGAGTTTAATTTTTTTCTTTGGTAAAAATTTTTATGCCTCAAAAATAACATAAATTTTTGTTCAACATTCTATAAAAATGAGCACAATTACTTCAATACTTAACATTAGTTGTCTTAAGAAGAGTTTCACTAATACTTCACTAATAACTGTGATACTATACAGTAAATAGGTCTTACAGCAAATGTTTATGGAAGCTGTATCCAGAACCAATGAATGCATTAGCAAATTAAGCTGAACTTTTAAGGTTTTACTGATTGTGATGTAGTGAGAGCACTTAGAAAAAATTCAAAATTAAGAACCGACTTCCTGTTAGGGTTCTGTTTGTCAGCAAAAGTAAAGTGTAAATGTAAATGCACGGCTCAGCTGTCGGAAGGTTCACAAACTCCAAATTTGGTCTCTCTAAACATGGAAAAATGTGTCGTCAGTGAAAGTAGATGTATTACATGAAACTTCGTAAAGTCGAAGTCTCGCAACTGAAAACTGTGCATCTTGGGGAGAACAACTGTATTCAGTAAGTGAGATCCTTTCACTTGTTACCTGGCTACAAAAACACCTAGGCCCAGTATAATAATAGGCTACATTCCTTTGATGTTTGGCTGCACTTGTATGCTGCTGTAAATAAGAGCAAATCTCACCATGGTAGTCATGGTTTCATCTGTCACCATCTTCAGTGTGTCCACAACAGAGATGTACCCCAATCTCCTGGCAATGGATAATGGTGTGTTTCCATTCTAGAGTCAAAAGGAGGCAAGGTTATATGGTGTAATGTAATATATACAGTACTGTGCAAAAGTCTTAGGCATGCAACTTCAATGTCTGTTGAGAAGTACAG